>CM057845.1:242485141-242500618 GCA_030068395.1 Apalone spinifera | reverse complement strand
AGCTGAACCTGGGCTCCATGGGGTACTGCAGTTTTGAAATGCAACAAGGAGCCTGACACCAGGCTCCTGCTCAGCAGGGGAGCCCATGTGTTCCATGTGGCACTTTCGCCTTTGAAGTGTAGCCCTAGGGCTGTTGCTATGCTTCAAAGGCGGCGGTGCCCTATCGACTAATCAAATAGTCAATGCAAAATGCATCGACTACTTGATTAGTCAGTTACTCGAAATTTAACATCCCTAGTCTGCGGGGGTCCTGCTGGGACAAAGCAGTCTCCGTTGGCCCCCCACACTGGTGCCTCTGGGGGTAGGGGTCAAGCGGCACCATAGAGACTTAAAAGCCAGTTCCCTCAGCACTGGCTCCTGCTTCCCACCCCTTGCTGCCTATAATATAGAGGCAAGGGGGAGCAGGATGGGAAATGCGAGTAATCAGCTTGACTATGCGACTACTAATCAGATAACTAATCAACTACTCTCTTACATCCCT
Organism: Apalone spinifera; assembly: GCA_030068395.1. Classification (NCBI taxonomy): domain Eukaryota; kingdom Metazoa; phylum Chordata; order Testudines; family Trionychidae; genus Apalone; species Apalone spinifera. Next base: position 242,500,137 of record CM057845.1, on the reverse strand, counting down.
GTTTCTTAGCTGCTTGTTGTTTTGTATTAGCCGCAGGGCAAGACTCAAAATAATAGACCCTGCTCTGAAGAGCTTGCAATTTAAAAAAGACTCCCAGTCAGGTTGAACTAAGAGAAAAAGCAGTGGGAGTAGCTATGGTCCTCCCCTCATCCAACATGATTCTACTTGTCCACATGGTTGTGGAGTTCTTACAGACTGATAATTTAGCAACCTCCTAATTAGCAGATTTAGCCTTTTTTATTTAAATGAATTTACACAGCTACATCAGCTGCGGGTGCTTATGCTTAACTTCCTTCTGTCTACAAAAATCCTGCTAACACAGACTGCACTACACCCTTCTATCTCAGGCTGTGTTATTTATGCCTCTAGCCCAGCCCATATCATATGAAAGCTTCCCCTCCTCTCTTTATGGCTGTGCAGCTTGTGACTTCTGCTTCTGGAAGTGGGAAGAGAGGTGTTTTTAAAAATCCATGATTACCCTTGATTTCTTTTTTTTAAAACCAAGGTTCAATCTTCATATATGAAGACGTATCAAATAGGAATATTTTAAATAGCAGGGATGAGATTAATTCCTTTACTTCATCTGTTTACCAGTGACCTTTACAGCACAAAGATACCGAATATAACAAAATCTGCTAGTCAAATATAATGGGAGATTTTTTTTCCCCCCAGAAAAGCAAGTTTTTGAGTATAATGAAAAAAGTGTTAATACCAGGAAAGACATTGAGTGGAAACATGAATAGTTCTAAATACAGGCTGGACCTCCCTGGTGTGGCATATTCAGGACCTGAGCTGTCCTGAGCAAGGGAGTTTGCCGGCCCTGAGGAGGTTAGTGCTCCCTTGCTGGCTGTATTACTCATGGGTTTGGGCACGGGCTCTCTATCCTGCTGCCCTAGGGTCTCCCATGGTTCCTGATGGGATCCTTGACCATTGCTGGTCCCACTGCCACAGTGTATTCCCTAGGTTCCTAGCTGGGGTCACTTGGTCACCACTGGCCCTACTGTGCCAGGGTTCCCCAGCCGGGGCCAACCTGCTCCACTGCTAGGGGCCGCCCTGTCGCCGCTGAGTATTCCAGTTGCCCACTTCTGGCAGCGCCGCTTCAGCTGTGGGTTCCCTGGCAGAGGCTGTCCAGTCACTCCAGCACTGCTGCCTTTCGGGGTTTCTCAGGATTCCTGGCCAGGGCCTCCCAGCTACCAACAGCCCCTCTGCAACCAAGGATTCCCTGGCTGGGGCTGGGACTCCCTGGTCATGTGGCCCAGCTGATGCTGGGGGTTCCCCGGTCGGGGTGGCAAATCTCAGCCACTTTCTGGACCTGCCGGACCACGGATGTTGCTGGACTAAAGAGTCCCGAATTTGGGAAGTTCAACCTGTAACTACAAATGTTTTTAGAAATGTGTTTAAAAACAAATTGTCTGTCCATCACAAATCTCCTCAGAATTTGTTCCTGAAATTCTGGGTTTAATTATCTCTTTGATTTATGCATTGACACAAGATTATAGTGACTTGAAATTTACAGCAAACTCACTTAGATGAAATAGAGCACTCAGCTACCATGTTTTTTGGAATGTGCAGTTTTAAGTAAATTTAATTAATATTTATGGGCTTGGGCTCACAGGACTCAGGCTCAAGGTAGTAGTGTAGACTTTTGGGCACAGGCTCCAGCTCCAGCTCTGGAATCCTCCCATGTTGCAGGAGCCTAAGACTGGGTCCCAGACTGAGCCTGAATGTCTTTACTGCAATTAAACTGTCCCTTAGCTTGAGCTCCATGAACCTGACTGAGCTGACATGTTCCTGACATGTCAAATTGCAGGGTAGACATACTCTAACATTTAAGACATGGGTTTTTCAAACCTTATCCATGTCTAGTCTAGACTTACAAGTGTATGTGCATGTTTAAAAATGTAGTCTACCTTGCTCTCCTAATTAAAACTGCATAGAAGATAAACCCTGTTTCTTTTTGATCAGTTGTCCAATATGAGGACATGAAGGAGTTTGCTAGCCATCAAAATATTTACATCAGTCTGTCGTATCAAGTGTGAATGTCAATTTATTATTAAACTAGTCTAAACTTTTTTGTTTTTTAACTGGCAACTTTTATTAATGTAAAATCTCTCTGTTTCTACAAAATGTAATTACATATCAACACTCTTGTCTGTCTCCCTCTCCTAGCAGAATCTGAAAGGCTTTCAGTCCCATAATATTTCTGCTCTCACAAGAACTAGTTGTTCTTCATTTAAGAAGCTCTAGGAAACAGAGCACCTTAAATCTAATGGTGAATATATTTAATTTAGAAGAGAAAAAGCCAGTGTCTCTCTTTATTCCTAACAAGAGACAAATGAATTATCTAGGAAAAATGATCACCTTTTAGAATGACAATTAAGGAAATAAACTTAAACATAAATATAGATATACTATCTATTTCTAACAGAAAACCTAAAACTGTAGGTTTAAAATAAAAACTCTTGAGAGATGGAAGGCTGTTTATGGAATAATAACTCACTTTTCCTGCCTTCCACCCAGAATCTTACAGTTAATAGCTGTATATGAAGTATTAAAATAACCTTAGAAAACTTTTACGTTACTGAATAACAAAGTAAAAGTTCTAAATCTATGCACATAATGGGTCTAAGTTCTCTTTCCTTCGCAAGAAGTAGGGCTTCTTAATATTTAGAAGTGAATCATGCTATACAGGTGCCAGTGACTTGAACTGGACGTATTTAGTTCTTGATGTTGTTGTGTGTTGTGCTCTTCTGCTTGTGGATGTACGATATTTTTCAGCTTTGATTATCAATTTGTTTGTTTCTTTACTTCCTAAATGCATTAAAATGTAGGGTATAGTATGTAAACGGAAGATTGATTCAAAATCTGTGGGATATTTTTAGTAACCTTCCTTCACAGTGGCTTGATATAACATGTAGTTTAATAATTCAGTGTCTGTTAAACTGTGCTGATCCAGGTACATAAAGGTAGTCATCCGCTTGGCCATCTAGACGCATATCATTCAGTCATCATTCCTCTTTGCGCTGGGCGAATGTTGTGCATGTTTATGAACTATATACAATACCACAAAATGTGTTTTGCAGGGTGCTGGGGATGAGATCTGACATGCCAAACTGAAGCATCAGGAGAATTTTACTGGAAAGTGCTGACAAATGCTAACTAAAGCTCTATTAAAGAACACCTAATTAAATGTACAAACATGACTTTAAAACTTATTTTACAGGTAATTTTAACTCTGGTGTCATGCCTAAATTTGTAATTAGTGAGATGCCAAATAAATCTTTTTTTTTTTTTTTGTCGGCCCTAAAGGGGTGCTAATATTTGCACATCTTGCGAAGCATGTTGCTAGATAAACTACGTTGTATGACTGTTTGTTTATCTAGCAACATAGTCAACAGTCATCAGGTATGTCCTGTTTTGTTGGTTGCTATTTTTATTTCCTTAAACGTTTTATGTCTAGCAGTATGTTTGTGAGGAAACATTCCTAACTAAAGGATATGACCAACATGAGTTTTAGTGAAATTTTTTTGCTATGATTTCAAAAAAAGTCACAAGATATCTTGGAATTTACATTGCAGCATTTCATAGTATCCATGCTAAATTAAAAGAATATTTATATCCAGGATGCAAGTTATTCTCTCACTGCCCTGCAACAGGCTCTTTTGGGGAAAGATTAATCTCTATCCGATTTTCAAAGCAACGATAAATTGGAATGACTTGCAAGATATCATAGTTTCATTTAAGTTCAGTGCTTGAATTGGACAGAGATTCTGCTCATCTTTCTATTCTGTTGAGATTCTCATACTGTTTCTATGACTACGACATGAATATTTAACTTCTTGCCTTCCTGTGTTATACTTTTTACTCCTGTGCTGGTGTGTGTGAAAAAAAACTTATGAAGCTGGCAGCATTAATGCTGCTATGAGCAGTTTGAGTTGCTACACCCCGATACCCTTGCTTTCTTCTTACATAACTCAAGAATTAAGATTAGCTATGAGCTTAGAGCTAGTACAAGAGTTTAAATGTTGCAGAGGTGTGCAACCCTTTCAGTTCCTGTTCAGTGGTCCATAAAGCCTGGAGCATCCTACTTACAGCATTTTTACAGTAGTCCATAGAGTGCAGTTAGTACAAAGCAAGCTATTTTCAGAAAAACTAACCCCCCCCTTTTCCCTTTAAAAAAAAAAAAAAAAAAAAAAGCAGGTTTAAGGGCTGGGAGAGATGAGAGAATTTTCTTAAATGCAGAGAGACCAATCACAATCAGGAAGGGAAAGTAAATGAGCAGAAAATCTGACAGATACCGTGTTGGTATGTGAGGGGGGAAAAAAGAGCAAGTCATTACACTTGCAAGGACTGTGTACATTATTTAGTGTCTATTTTATTGCGATGAATTATAAACTGTATCTACAAAACTGAAAAGTTTGTACGTGTATTGGGGTTCCGGGAGTGCAACCTGGACTGTACGGCTAGTGAGCTCTCCAAACTTATCTGCTTTACCTGTTTCTCTCACTGTAGTGCTGATGTCAAGCTACAAGCCTCTGACAGACACTGCACTTACACAACCATCCACCGACAGGAACACAGCCAACTGAGTTGTATAAGTGATCTTCCAGTCACTTGTGAACCATCAATAGAAAGGCTTCAGCCAGTTACCCCCAGCTCCCCAGTTTTGCACCTCAGACCTGTAACATCTTGCACTGCTCAAGGCTTCCTTGGGCAAGATAAATTCTTAAGTTCTCTTCATAGGAATGTGGATATGCACCAGTCTTCGTACTATTATTATTTATTATTACTGATAGGTTGCATCCACTGCTTGCTACACTCACCAACCCTCAACTCTCTGGCGGTTTTCATGGCCGCAGAGCCTGATTACGTTGTTCTGTCATGCGGCAGGAATCACTATTTTTTATATATAAAGAGATGATGATGATGATGATGATTATTATTATTTTTATTAATTACTAATATAAATAAGTATAAAAACCTACAGAAAGATAAGTTTTAAGTAATTATAAGTAGCAAACATAAAGATCAAAGTTGGATATCTGAGAAACAATTTGCAGTCTAATTTCAACAGAATAAGATTAATTTCTCTCACCTGAATTGATGTTGCAAGTAGTTTACAGTTAGTTACTCCTTCCAGTTTAAGACCAATATCCCTAGTTCAAAGTCTGTGTCGTCCAGATAATCTTCCAGGCATTAAGATGGCCGGAGATTGGGTGGAGGGCAGTGAGACCAAGTGATGAAGTAACTGGCCCTCTTTGATACTTTCTTCCAGCTGCTAAGAAAGATTTTGCTGTGATATGGATTAGTATGCCCTCATTGTTTGTGCCTTCTCTGCGGTCTGGTCTTCCCTAGGCATTTAGATCAAACTTAGCCACATTAGGTCAACTTTTCTAAACAATGAGTCCACACCATTAAGCCTGTTATGCTGATTTTGAGGGCCATATAAGTGGCCTGAACAACTATATGGGTCCATCAGTCTATGCTTTTCTCATGGCACCAGTACCGGTGTTCCACTGTGTCTGTCTGTGGCCGCCTCACATTATGCTTCACTCTGGCAGGCCCTGGTTAAGTTCTGATGTACTGCAGCCTAAGACATGAGTTTTCTTTGCTATGATTGTCATAGCACTTTGCTGTTGAACAGGGTCCATGCTTGTCCTGTTATGACGTCTGCACATGTAACCTTGGGTGGGCTAGACTTCACTGCCTTTCTCCACTGCCTAAAAAAACCCCACTCCCACAACCATACATAGTACTAGAGACCCAGAGTTCAGTCTGTAAGCAATTTCAGCAAGGATTGCCTAGTGTCAGCCTCCCTACATTCAAGTTCCAAAAGAAACTAAAGAAATGAATTTAATTAAATAACTTTTTAAAATCTTATGAAGAAACAAATAATCTAATTCTTACAACAGAACACAGCTATTTTATAACCCACAGATAATGTCCATAGTTACAGTAAACATAAGTAAAAAGAAAACTAAAAGTAGAATTTGAACAGTTCAGTCCACACAAACAGTTAAAAAAAAAAAGACTGAAGTCCCAAAAGCTTAGATTTAGTTCATCAAAGCTGCGGTTTGTCTCTGATAATCAAATCTGCACCATATGCGGAGTCTCAACCATCTCTCCACTTGCTTGTAGGGAATCCTCATTTGAAGTCCAGGCAGCCTCTTCCTCTGCTGTGGATCACTCCTAGACAGCCAGTTCACTGATTAAATTAGTCAGTTAACTCACAAGCAAACAGGCTTAAAAAAACCCTGTTACAAGAAAATACAAAAACGGAGAATAACAAAGTAGAAAGGACTCTTTCCCCATTACTACATTTACAGAAAAGCTGAAGAATCATACTGAGAAAATAACTAAAACAGTTTGGCTAAAATCAAAACAGCATTTAAAGCAGACAGTTAACATGGAAGAAGGTATTTTCCCTCCCAGGTTCTCCTTGCTCTAAGTAGCATTGCCCATGATCCCTGGTAGATGGTTAACTATGTCACTACCTGCTGCAAAGTGCTACAGAATGAGGAACAGTCTGCTCTCTGCTCCTAGCTCATCCTCTCCCAGCTCTCACAGGTAGGGTTGCCAGGTTTTCGATTGGGCAGGGAGGAAATAAGTGCATCATGGGATGCTGATGACATGTCCCCAGAACAATCCAATGCACTGCCTTTGTCCTATCAGGCATTGGGAACCTAACCCCAAATGCAAAGGGGCATCAAGAACAGTGGGATAGATACTGATAGTGCATTGTTGTCAAAGTTGATGGTAGCCACCCTAGCAGGGAGACCAGACATCAAATTCTTGTGTGCGGTGGGGACATGCATCTTTGACTTGACAAAATCAGGGGCAATAAATTTAACCTAATCTCCTAGTATAGACAGAAGTCTCTGCAATAGTTTATTCTTGATGGGTCATTAATGCTGCTTGACCCTACTTCATTGCTGAAACAAATCTCTCAACATAATAGCAGTACTTCATAACTTCACATAAAATGATAGTACATACAATCCAACAGGATATTGAGCTTAATATACCCAAGACTTTTTGAATACCTCACAAGACAGGCTTTGTACAAGACATCCTATGACTGTAAATATAGGGGTTCCAGAGTACTACTTTGAGGTACAGTATGCAAAAGTGGAAAAACCATCATTCATGTTTCAGTGGAAAACCAAAAGGTTTTTAATCTATTACTCATAAAGTCTTAGGAAAGTTTAGTCTTCAGGTAAATTGCTGTCATTTTGATTATATGTACTAGGTTAACCTGGTTTCCTGGTAGCTTATGCACATTTAGCTTAAAAATCAGGTTTTTAGAAACTGTCAAGAAAGAAAAGTACATGGATTGATTTGCATACAAGTGGGAGTAAAGAATGTAGCTGGCAGCAAAGTTAGTTTAGAATTCATTAATCAGAACAAGCAAGGCTCAGCGAGCTGTCATTTATGCAATATATATTATATAATTATATCAAGAACTTTTACAAATATGTATTTCTTATCCTATTTCTTACTTTCTAGTATAGTAACTTGTTATAGGAAGGTTACTCAGATACAGTGTGGCCTGTTCAGTATAAAATGTTTGAATTAAGTGAAGCTTGTAAATGGCAATTTTAAATTGTAATATTAGTAAAGTTCACACCAATGCATTTTTCCATAGTGTATCATGGTTGTGCATATTGCAGGTATGATTACAAATATTGTTACCTAAAGCACAAAGCTAATGGAAAAGCACATGTAATTGCATGCAGAGGGAGGGGAAAAAATTTCATTTGATTCTTGAGGAGTGTGCCACTCACTATTGAACAGCTGCAGCTGGGGTAATTTAGGGTACTCCTCTAAGCTGTGCCAGGTTTCTTTTTGGCTGCAGTGGCACAGAATTGGAGGGGACAGGGAAGTCATTTGGCTCAACCTCTTGGCTGCTCAGTTGCAGCTGATGTTTAAGCTCATTCATAGCGTCCTACACCACCACTCCAAGATAAGTAAACCATTTTCATACAATCCAAAGTCAGAAGGGACCATTGGTCATCTGATCTAATCACCAGTATAACACAAGCCATAGAATTCCCCACAATAGTTCCTAGAGCAGAACTTTTTTTAAAAAAACCTCCAATCATTACTTAAAAGTCAGTGATAAAGGATCCACTACTACATTTGGTAAATTATTCTCATTATTGAAAATATTCTTCTTGTTTCCAGTCTGAATTTGTCTAGCTTTATTTTTCAGCATCTAGACAGTACTGTCACTTTCTTGGCTAGACTGAAGAGCCCATTATTAGTTATGTGTTTCCCATGTGGGTACTTATTGACTGTTACCAAGTTATCCCTTGGTCCTGTCCTTGTTTAGCTAAATAGACTCAATAAATTCCATCTGTCATTAAAAGGCATGTTTTCTAATTTTTTTTTAATCATTCTGGTTCCTCTTCAAACTCTTTTCTATTTGATGTCCTTTCTGAATTGTGAACACCAGAAATGGTGGCCACATTTGCAGGGAAAACAACCTCTCTACTCCTACTTGAGATTAGCCTCGTTATCTGTTATAATGCACAAGTCCTTTTTCAGAGTCACTGATTTCCAGGATAGTATCATCCATCGTGTAAGTATAGGCTACATTCTTTGCTCCGTAATATATATGTTTACATTTATCCATATTGAAACACATTTTTTGCTTGTGTCCACTGCATCAACAATTCAGGGTGCTCTTATCAGCGACTGTCCTCTTAATTATTTAGCTCTTTCCCAATTTTTGTCATCTGCAAATTTTATCAGAATTTTATGGTTTCTTCCCCATCATTGATGAAAATCTTATACAGCATAGGGCCAAAGAATAAATCCCACTAGATACACCTATTTGATGATGATTCTCAGTTTAGCGCTACATTTTGTGATGTATGCTTATATTATTGTAGTTTTCACACACAAATGTCATGCTGTACTAAGTCAAATGTCTAATGGAAGTGTAAGGCTAAGTCTACACAATAGATTACTTCAGTATAACTGACATTGCTCAGGTGTGTATAATACGCACCTTGGAGTGATGTAGGTTATATTGACCTAAGTGCTGTATAGATAGCACTATGTTATGACCTGTCATGGAACTAAGAGTTAAGCCAACAGGTGAGCTCTCCCTTATTGGAGCATTTTTACCAGAAGCAGTATAGCAGTGCTTGATCTAATGTAAATATAGCCTCAAAATATGGTATCAATACTATTATCTTTATTAACCAAACTTGTAATATAAAAACATCAAATTAGTTTAACAGCATCTGTCCATAAACTGATATTGATTGACTGCATTAATTGTATTACTCTTCTTTAGTGCTTTAGTAATTGTCTTATTCCAGTCATGCCATTATTTCACCTAGGGTGGATTTCAGAGGGACAGGCCTAGAACTGCTGGGTCATCCCAGTTGTCCTTTTTTTCAAAATGGCACAACTGTAGTTGTCTCTGTTTTCTGGAACTTTCCTGGTGTTCTGAAGATGATTGAATGTCAACATTATCAGTCCAGTTATCTGGATCTGCTGATTTTGAAAATGCCTATTTAATAGCTGCTGTCTAACATACTCCTAAGATATCAGTGAAGTAAAAAATGTTATCCTGTATAACCACATCATATGTTTTCCCACAAAATACAGACCAGAGAGATTTGAGTATCACTACCTTTTCTGCATCCATTATTGACAATTATGTTATTTCCAGGTACTTACTAATTACCATTGTTAGGATTCTTTATGTTCCTAAAAGGCATTTAAAAAGTCCTTATTGTCCTTATCTGTGCTGGCCATAGATTTCTCCTTGTGTCCCTTGACTGACTTACCTTACCAATAAGTATAAAGAATGTGAATCAGGTATTTAATAACCTGTTGAAAGATAAATCAGAATTGCATTCAAATTGAGTAATATCTGACTCCCAAAGTCCTGTGATAAAACATTGAGGCCAAGCTTCTCTTCTCATATTACATGAAAACTAGTTATTGGCAACCTGTGTCTGTGGGGGATGGGAGGAGAGCGTGGGGGGGGGGGGGCAAAATGAGGGCATCTGGCTTCAGTAATTAAAATTTAGGGGGGGGGGGGGGGGGGGGGGGGCAGGTGACCTCATACCCCTCTTCCCTTCCCCCATGTCACTTCTGAATTTTTTAATAATCTGAACACACCTGAGACAAACAGCTTGTCATTCATCTTGTTTATCAAGATTCCTTTATAGATTGCTTTCCCCATTGTACTTATTAATTTAACTTGCTATCATATGGTAATGTTGCAAAATGTAGCACTAAGTCCTGTCCTAAATTAAATACAATAACATGGTCCTTGTGATTAGTATAACTGACTTTGAGTATATGCAAACATATTTATCTTTTTTAAATACCTTGTTTATGGCTGAAATATGCTTCTTTTTGTTTTTTTACTGAATTTTCTCAAGTTTTTGTGCAAGTAGGCTTCCTATGGAATCATATAGTTGATATGGCTTACACCTCCTGAGCTGTGGATGTACTAATGATTATCATAAATGCGGTACTAATAAATAGTATATTAGTGAATAACATGATGCCACTGTCCTGTGTACTTGTCTGAGTATGACCAAAGTCCCATTGTGACTTACATAATTTTACAAATTATAAAAATGTTTTCATTATAACACTCCCCAACAAAAATGCATTTACTTGCTTCGGGGGTAGCCGAGTTAGTCTGTTACAGGAAAAAAACCAACAAATGGTCTGGTAGCACTTTATAGACTATCAAATCGTGTAGATGGTATCATGAGCTTTCTTGGGCACAGCCCATGTCTTCAGATGACCAGAGTTATGAGTTTACTTGTTACTTTCCAACACTTTTTTTTAGTGTTTATGATTGAGTGCTTCCCAAAGGTGAAATACATGTAAGATTTGAGCTAATCATGTTTTGTTTTTTGCTGTGTGTATTAGTTTTTTTCCCCCTTGCTTTTAAAATTTGTAACGCCTGTGTTTTGGGGGAATAACTAAAACTTCTGCATCTTGAAACTGCCCACTCTTCATGCACATCTTCGCTATAACCAATTAATAATGCTGGATTAGCTAAATTCTGGAGGCACAGTGAGTGTTATGTGTAATTGAGGAAGCTGGCCCTGATTTCAGGCTTCAAAACCTGCTTGTTAGCTCCCCGAGTCATGGGTAGTAACAATCAGATCCACAGGAAAAAGTGTCTGCTGGAAGCATTCCTGAAGAGCAGTGTGTCTTGTATGCTTCATTCATGTACCTCTTCAAAGCATGGCAGATTTTTAGTCCTGCAGTTGTTGTTACTTGACATACCAGAACTTGAAGCAACCCAGAACTGAAGGCCTCCTCAGAGGGCTTTCAGAGTTCTTCAGAGAGCTTATTCCATGACACTCGCCCAATTCCCCATTTCCTGAATTTCAGGTACTTCATTGTGCAATCTTAGCATGACTTAAATTTTTTTGTTCGTGGTTTAGTGGAGCTCTAGCATCAACTTTTCATCCAGGTGAACATGTGGTACTTGAAAAAATTAACCTTCATAGTGCTGGGATGGTGTGTTCCTTAATTAAAATTAAAAATTACCAAAAGAAACTTACTTGAGGTCAGTAGGTCTAATTCTGTCTCCGCTTGCATGGGTGCAACTCCCATACAGTTAGCTGAAATGGCAGAAGATCCCAATCTATGTTCGAGGATTACATCCTATTTTGTATTATCCTGTAGAAACTGTTTTTTCAGACTCCAAGTACTTTAAGTAGGCTGCTTCTCCCCCACACACCCTACTTGTTTGTTTGTTTTTTTCAAAGTCCTTGAATTCTAAAGATGTGACAACTTGTGTTTCTGCTAATGTTGAAAAGCTGTTTGCCTCAGCTGAATAGCAGGATCTTGCTGCATTTCAGTATATGAATAAAATGTCAGAAAATGTTACATAATGTGAACATATGTTTCCCACCCAGCATGACTAAGTTCTGAAGAAAGCAAATTTGTGTCAATGTAAATAAGCTTTAGAAACTCTTCACCCCTCTCCCCCCCCCCATATTAGTGACAACTAATCAGGGAGACATAACAGTAAACTTGATGTTTCCACTTTAAGTTCAGTTCATAATTGTAAGTTGACATTAATGTAATCAATATGTTTCCTTGTGTCTAAAAGCCACAAGATAAATCAAAATAAGACTGTACTTCCATCCTCTTACTGTGTTTAGAGACTTCTTTTTGTAACATACTTGAGCATGAGCCCGCTGTAACTCTATTTCAAACCTGGATACAAGTGTTCTTCTATTTGGTTTACCTATATCTTTCTAGTCTCTCTCTGTATCCTTCACTCACTTTTTCTATTGTGTGCATTTTTTATTGTCTTTCCCTTGCTCAATCCTGTGTGTTTGTTTGTTTGTTTGTTTGTTTTTCTTTCTTCCATGGTGCTCCTCTCCCTTGCTCTTTTTCTATTGTATATCACTGGTCCTTAGGGCCGTGCCCCGGTCACTCTATCAGTGCAGCTCTCTTCTGTTTTAGGGGCTTTCTTTCCCTTTTCCATATTTTGTGAGAATTCTATTCTCCCTACATCCCTAATACTGTGGGGGCTTTTTTCCACTCCTTCCCTACCAACGTGTTACACAGTGCTGCTTCCTGGTTCTCTAACCATAGAGATTAGAGAGCAACATGAATGCAGTACCATAGTGCAAAGCCTCCTCAGCAGAAGCACGGCAGTAGTAGGAATTGCTGTGTGGCAGAGCAGAAAGACAGGTGCACCCCTAGAAGAGTAGTGTCTTCCCTCATTCCTGAGATGCATAGCATTTTAATTCCTGCTTGTGGGTGATCAAAGCCTAGATTATATTTCTCAGATTGGGTGTCTGCTATTTGTATCCTATCAAATTATCTTGGGATGTGGCTGGTGTTGATGATTCAGGAAAAATGAAATACTCAATTCAAAGTGCTAAACAAGTCACAGTTGTGCTGTGCATTGCAGGCCATCTTTATAGTTTTTTTTTTTTTTTTTAATAAAATTGGAGTTCTACTGGAAGTAGCAAGAATTGCTTTGCTTCTTTTTATGCATATAACATCCCCTCAAAAATTAACTGCATTTGAATTTTGTGGTTAACCTTCAGTCTTAAATACTCACCATTCAGCCTTATAGTTGTATAAGAGAGGGATGTGTGTGTGTAAAATACAAATACTGACCTAAGGTAAATTGGATTAGTAAAATGCACTTTACTAGTATTGCAGAAGAAATTCATTTGAAAGATAAAGCAGTTTGCAACCTGCGGTTACGTTCTGAAAAGTGGTGCCATAAAAACAATATAGATTTCATTTGTTACAATGTTTTTCACATGTACTGGTGAAAATGGTGGCTTTCTAATCAACAGCTCTCTAAACAGTTACATGGGAACTGAAAGTTGAAATACTCTCCAGCCAGGCATCTGTCCAAGATCCTGTGCTTAGAACTTAGTTGATTCATTTTGGTGGGAGTCTGTTCAGCCTTAAACTCCCATAACTGAATGTATTCTGCAGTATAAATAGGAGTAAAAAACAGCATAAACGTTTTTAGCCAGAAAACTTTGCAGCTGTGACGTTAAATGTTGTACTTCCTTAAAACAGCACTTTCAGGTCAGGAACATCCATAGTTTGTCAGGACCGCTTATGTTCCTGGACCAGACAGCCCCAACTGGGAGAGTGGTAGCAAGGGGCCAGTGGAAGGTAGCCCTGCCAGCCAGGATCCAGATGACAGGGGGAGCTGGTAGCTCCTAGCCCAGCCACAAAGGAGCCAGTTTGCAGGAGGGCTGGCAGCCAAGAGCTCTGCTGGGGCCAGTGACAGTGGCCAGAGCTGGAGCTGATGATGGCAGTGGAGCTGGGGCTGGCATTCAGCCAGACCCGGCCGGGTCCACCGGTGGCAGTAACCTGGCAGGGGATGGTGTCTGGCAGCCCAGGCGTGGTCAGGACTGGAGCCCCAAGGTGTCCTCAGAGGAACTATAATTTCACTTCTTATACAGCCAGCAGTACGCTCCAGTTCAAAGTTCTCTGTGAGAGAGAGTTGTGTTTTTAGTCCCGCTTCTTCTGCAGTGACATTATAATGTGTTTTAATGGTGAGTGTGCTGAAAGCCAACTAAGGAAACTGGAAAGTAGCAGGCACTCAACTTTATACTTCATGCACCTCCTTATTCCTGTCCATCTCTCCAGCTCCTCCCCCAGAGCCATGGTGCCAAAAGGGGGCCGACATGGACACAAAGAAGGGTATGGGTACTGAACAAGTAGCACGTTTACCCAGCAATGCTCAGGTCCTTAAGGAGGAACTCAGAGTTAGGGTCAGGGAGTGAAGGGGTCAGGGTGGGAGATGAGGGGCTCTGGGAAGGGGACTGTGTGGGAGGAGTAGGCAAGGGGGCTGGGGAGGCCAAAGTGTCCCACTTTCCCAAGCTTTGTATCAGGGCTGCTTTATCTTCCCCTGCCAGAGGAGAGAGTGCCAAGGTCCCCAGCTAGAGTGAGGAATGCAGCAAACTGCACTTCGCCTTTATCAGGGAGCAAGGGGAAACAGCCAGATGTGTCCCTGTATGAATCTGGGGGAGGGAGCTGAAGTCCCCCCTACACTCCCTAAAGGGGGCTTGTGGGGTGGAAGGTTTGCAGCTGGGGCAGTCCCAGATGGGGAGGGGGGGGGGTGGCATGCATCCCCACCAGCTTCTTTCACTTGCCAGTTGACTCCGTCTCCGTGTTCCTGTATGGTTTTCTGAGACACAATCCCATTACAAGTACATCCCATTTTCCTGGCATAACCAAACGTTTATGTTGCTTTATGTTGCTTTAAGTTGTAAGAGGAAGCTGCATACCAAATGTGGTGGTCCTAGCTCTTACCATTTAAGAGCGTGGTCACCAATCCATCGATTGTGATCAACTGGTCGATCCCAGAGGCTCGACCAGTTAATTGAGGCTTTCGGGGGCCCACCTTCCTGCCCCCCATTCCCAAGAAGAACCCTGTGCTGATGCTACCTCCAGTGACAATGGAGATGGTTTGTGGTGTGGGAGGGGGGAGTTCTGCAGCTGCGCGTCAGGTCCAG
>CM057845.1:242461569-242478293 GCA_030068395.1 Apalone spinifera | reverse complement strand
ATTCCAAACCCCTAATCATTTTTGTTGCCCTTTTCTGAACCTTTTCCGATGCCATTCTATCTTTTTTGAGATGAGGCAGCCACATCTGATGCAGTATTCAAGATGTGGGCATCCCATGGTTTTATATCGAGGCAATAAGGTATTTTCTGTCGTCTTCTCTCTCCCTTTTTTATGACCCCTAATATTCTTTCTTTATTTATTTTACTGCTGCTACACACTGAGTGGCATGTCTTCAGAGAACTATCCACAATGACTCCAAGATCTTTCTCTTGAGTAGTTGTAGACAAATTAGTCCCCATCATACTGTGTATATATAGTTGGGATTATTATTTCCATTTTGCTATGTTGTTTTAATTTGTTTCAATACACGATCAACTTTCTGTATAACCTGTATCATATGATAGCTTCTTAATTTGACTAAAATGCTCAGATATTTAAATGTGACCAAGTTGTAAAGCAGTAAATTGAATATCCTGGCAAATTTTGGCATGCTTAAAACTTAAATTAGGAGAGAATGACTGAGTTGTAATTTCCTGCCAAACTGGAAGAGCTTTACACTAGAATAACTCTTCATCCAAAAGTCAATCAAATGTCACATGATCACCCTGGAGGCAAGGCAGTCTCTTGCAGAAAGTTCCCAGCAAACATAAGGCTGTCAGTATGTACTTAAAAAAAAAAAAAAGACACACTGGTCTTTAAAAAATAAAATATTAGAAACATACACAAGTGATAGGTTTCTGACACATGCAGGTGGAATTATACACAGTGTATATACTGGCCTCAAAGTGGTATATTGCATCATGTTAGGAATTTTGATGCTGTTTCTCATAAACGTATAAGATGAGCTTGTACCAAATATGGTATGCATTCCTTTGCAGTGTTTTTGTATAAAGCTAATAGGCTTTTTGTTGTCAAAGACAAAGATTTTGTTAAGCAGTAGACTTTCAAACATAGAGACACCAGAGGTCTGGATTTACCCGTCAATTGGATACCAAGTGAAACCAGAAGTAATCAATCAGGCAGCAGCTAAGACAAAAACAGAACAAAATGGCAAGTACTGTATGGCATCTGGGCTTGCCGGGGATTGGGGTGGCAGCTGCAGGGTTGGGGAAGGGAGGAATCAGGGCTCTGGGTGTTGGGAGGGAGACTTGGGGCTTCTGACCCTCAGTAGCACCAGGGCTCAGGATTTTAGACCTAAAGGGAGCACTGGGCCTCAGGCTTTGATTGGATTGACTTCACTTCTGGCTTCTACCCCATGGCGCTCTCCAGGGCTTGGTGCTTCAACCCTATGGCTTCATTCCCAGCTTCAGCCCTGCGGCAGGTGCTGGGATTCAGGGTTCTAGGTATAACAAGAATGCCAGGTTCAGTCCCAGCTCCTTCCGTAGCTGAAGCCCTGAGACCAGTCCTCCTGCAGTTGCAACCAGGAGTAGACCCCTAGCGCTCCCTGCAGGGTAGAATCTGGGAATGGTGCTCTGGGCCTGATGCTGGGAACCTCCGTGCTACACCCATGTCTAAAACACTAAACCTGGCATCCCAAAGGCCAGAAGCCCTGATGACATCCTTCCCCTTGCCCAGAGCCCTGAAATTCCCTCCCATCCTCTCATAGCTGAAGCCCATAATCTTTTGTTCAGAGTTAAGAACATAGTTCCCTGTAAAGTGTGCAGCTGAGCCACCACTGAGGAAGAAATTAAGACCCTCCCTCCTCATTAGTGCAGATAGTTGAGCCATACAGCCTCGGAGATGGAGAAGGTAGAAAAAGATTAACTGGTGGACTTGGTAGGAGGCTGGGAGAGTCAGCAGGGGAGTTTGGAGGGAGAGTTGACTCTCAGTCCAAGTCTCTTGGGCAGCTCTCGCTGCTGTCAATGTGCCTGTAGAAGTGGCACTTCCTCCTACTCCTCAGCCAGCCTCAACAGCTGGGCTGTAGTCAGTGAGTGTGACTTGAAATAGAAGCAGAACCTCTCTTCCACTCTCCCTCCTATGCAGCCTCATGTGCTGGGCTTGTTTGGAATAAAAGCCAGTGGCAGCTCCCTGTCCCCTATACCCCCTCTCTTTCCAGCAACTCAATGTGCTGTGCTGCTTTGAATGAAATTGGGGGTAACTCCTGTCCCTTCTATCCCCATTCTCAGGCAGCCGTCCCAGCTGCTGGGCTACTTTGAGTAAAAAGTGGCACCTTTCTGCCCCCTCGGTCACCTTCTCCTTTCCCCCAGGCAACTCCAGCTGCTTGGCTGCTGTTCAGAGTACAAGACAGGTAGCACCCATAAAATAGAGGAAGTAATTCAGGTCTGAGAACAGGACTGAGCTAACTTAGTGCTAAAATGGTGAATCACACCAGCTTTGAATGGCAAAGAAAATCCTGTTTCTTGGGTAAGAAGGAGAGAAACTATGTTCAGAAATCTGACTAAAAGGTTATGAACTTTAGCTATGGGAGGTTGTGGCTACAGCTGTGGAAGATGGGAGGGAATAGAAGTGGGCCCATTTAATAACATTTACCCAGTAGTTGAAAACTATTTAAAATATCTATCCCAACAGCCCAACCCAATGCCTGCCAGCTCAGGTCCCAGTGCCTTCAACTCTACTTTCCTGGCAATGACAACAAGAGCACATACCTTTTTATTAAGATATCAAATGGCTACTGAACATTTTGAAGTAATTTTCTTTTCATTTAAATGTTTATGTAATGTAAAATCAAGTCATGCACTTCATTAATTATCCCTTGTTTTAGTATTAATCTTCATAACATTTAAAAAATATGCATCTTGTATCTAGGATTCTTGTTAGTAACTGCCAGGCACCATGGTGCCACTCATCCACACAAGCGCACGTGATCTTAAGATTGGTGCACATGATAAAAATCACTCCGATGATGGATGGAAAAACTTAGAGGGAACGCTGGAGAACTTCGATTTCTGAGGTGTCCGTGACTCTGAGGTTCTGTTGTACACTGGTCTCTTCTACTTTTGTTCAAGGCCTCCTAAATTCCTCAAGCAAATTTATTTTCTCTTTCATCTGAGGCTAACTGACCACATTTATGTCAGCTGCAATTGGTGTACAGAATAATATTACTGTATGCCTACAGAATGGTGCATTTAAACATCTGAGTAGTGTCTGTCTTGTAAGTGCACTACTGTTAGAGATTTGGTTCTAAACACAAAGGTGCTTGAGTGCTGCAAAATCATAGGCACTAAAGCTTTTATAGTGGGATTAAAGCTGAAATGGTGTTGTCATGCGGTCCAAATGTCTGACAGTTGAACACCAAGAGCTATCTTCTCTGTAGAACTGCAAATTTGAACTCGTTTAATGAGTAGATCGAAAAAGATGATACAAAGGCCTTCAAAGCCACCTTCTGATCTTGCAGTCTTGAACTCAACACCAGGGAGCTCTTGGCCCATGACAAGATCTAATGGCAGCAGTTCTGTTGCCTTGGACAGAAAGAATTGAGGAGCTCATTGATTGCTGCAATCAAGGAGAGCCATCTAAGTGGTAAAGTCAAATGCAGCACATGTTCATCTGCAGTTGTCTTCATTTGTGACATTTGCAGATGAGACTGCAGGCCCTAAATTAATCTTTGGCCTCATTTCAGGACCCACAATCAATGTCTTAACTGTAGTTCACATACTGAATTTGACCAGTGACTCAATCGTTATTAGAGTGTGTGTCTTAAATACTACTAAAATACATTAGAACCATTGTAATAAGCTCTTCAGGGCAGGAACTTTCTCCCTGTGTCTGTGTGTGAGGGATAGTACTTAGCACATTGGTGGTGAATCTCAAATTATTACTCTATAATGGTACATAGAACAATACTTAATTTCCATTATGCCAGAAAAAATAGCTTCAAAAGAAAGAGAAGTTCACTTCCCACACAACTAGTATTATTAACTACTTAAGGGAGACTGAAATTTACTCTGGGGTGGATTAAAAGCAGCATGGCTCTGGAGGTAGGACCTTATTTTGATAAAAGCCATACCAAACAAACTGATGATCAGAAATAAGGTTGCAGCTGTGCCACTGAAACTATCTGATATTGCCTGATCAAAGATTATATTTAATTTCTAATTACCCATCTTTAGGGTTGACAGGTTCTTTGTCCCAGGATCAGGCCCAGTACTCAATTATTCTATGACTGGGAACTCTGATGTGCATGGTTGCAACACTCACACCTTTGTGTATTTACAAATACAGTTTATTAATACGATTAGCACAGTCACAAACACCCCAATTTCATAAGATAGGGAATGTACATCTATATTTCCATACCATATACTTACATCATTCCTTCTAGAACAATCTTAGGTGTTGGCCCATCATCTTTCTTATTACTTTCATCTTCTCCATCATTCTGGCCCTTCCAAGAACTACATCTTCTCTTCCCTATTGCCCCTAGACTTGTCCCACTTTTATACTAGCTGACTCTGACATGTTTGACACATAGTTAGTAGGGGATGTTTCTAACGTTGAAGTGCCCTTTTCCTATAGGTCAGTGTATCATTGCTCTCAACTTATCATATACATCAATTCGTTACCATGGACCTTTGTGTCATCTGTCACATCTTGTGTCCTGATTACTCAACTCAGCCTGAACCAGTTATTTTGGGACTTCTATATAATTATGCCTCTCCCGAGTCTGAGGGTATTTTTCCTACTGTCCTATGTGGGTGAAAGGTCCCAGACATAAGTTCCCCTTTTCAGTCCCAGGAAACCATAAATAAGCTGTGACCTGTATCTGGGTGAGACCATGTCTCAACAACGGAAATCTGCTAACCTTAGCTTCTGCTGATCTTGCAAATGGCCAGATACAGCCTTAAGCAGATTTCTTGCATTACAACTCTTAACTATTACCTCTATGCTAAATCTACCCATTAATATATTAATGAATTAATCTAAATCAACACAACCATATTATTAGCATGATAGGCAAGTAACTTGATAGGTTACACTGGTAAACACAAGCAAAAAAAGCCTACAGTTTTAACCAGATTGTGTTTGTTGAGCCTCATGTCAAAATGCTTGCTTGAATGTGCAGTGATCACTGTAGAGTTGTTGTTTTGGTATGTTTTCAACACAGTGCCTTTAAGTTAGTTGACACTTCTGTATAGGAAGTGGGAGTCTTAGTGGTCTCACAGTTGATATTATTGGTATTTGTAATATGAAATTTCTGCTGTAAATATTAACTATATCTGCAATACTGCTAAAAATGGGTAGCAAGTTTAAAACTAATAAAAGAAAGTTCTTCTTCACACAGCGTGTAGTCAGCCTGTGGAACTCCTTGCCAGAGGAGGCTGTGAAGGCTAGGACTATAGTAGAGTTTAAAGAGAAGCTAGATAATTTCATGGAGGTTAGGTCCATAAAAGGCTATTAGCCAGGGGATGAAATGGTGTCCTTGGCCTCTGTATGTCAGAGGCTGGAGAGGGATGGCAGGAGACAGATCACTTGATCATTGTCTTCGGTCCACCCCCTCCGGGGCACCTGGTGCTGGCCACTGTCGGCAGACAGGATACTGGGCTAGATGGACCTTTGGTCTGATCCGGTACGGCCTTTCTCATGTTTTTTTCTCAAAGAACTCTTCAGTTTCCAGTGTTGTGGGTTTTTTTTAAATTCTTTGATAACTAGTCTATGCCTTATAAACAGTTGCTTAACATTTTGCCAAAGATGCAAATTTGTGAAAATGTTCACCATTCATACAAATTCTGGTATTTGCTGTGTGTAGAAAATTGCAAATGTCTTCATACCATGGCAGTTAAGAGACTAGAAGAGCAGTAATGTGACATGGGAAATATTGTCATGAATGATTTTGTGCTCAGGAAGAAGGGAAGAGTGCTTAGTTGTCTGATATTTATGGCTGTTTTTCTGTAAATCTCTAGACATTATTGGCTGTTGGTATAGTATAACAATGTGTCGTGTCTAAAATAAATGATCCAGATGACACTGTACTTCATGCATACCCCCAAAGAGTTGTATGCGTTCCTTCTTTTTTCATAATTGGTTATTTGGTTAAGTAAATATGTATCTCTTCATTCTGTTAAGTGTGTGTAATGTATTGCCACAATTTCTTTTACTCTATTTTATTTGCAACTAAATGAGATGGTATTGGGCATGGCAGCAACTTCTCAATTGTTGGAGGTTATCTTTCTAATTCATGTGATTCTTTTTAATTATGTCAATTTGAGTATAACTTGAGCTCAGTGACTTTCATTTAGCAGCACAGTTTCTATTAAAAAATGTTGAACACTTCCTACCAAGTTATTTTTTAAATGATACAACCAGTTGTTCCTAGCTGTTGCAGGATTCTTACAAAAATAGTTCAATAGCTTTAAGATGACCAAAATTATCCCAGTGACATGTCAAACTTCAGTTGTTCTTACTGGAAATTCTGATATTGAGCTTCCAAGTTATTCAATTGATATCCTTGGTAAAGAATAGAAATTGTCTGTCTCAAGTGGACAAATGTCTCTATTAGAGTAAAATGCAGATCTACTAGTGCATCACTAAAATAAATGAAGAGCTTTTATTCCAAATGGATGAATAGGCAACACAAAATAAACGTACGTGTGTGTGTGTGTGTGTGTGTGTGTGTGTGTGTGTGTGTGTGTGTGTGTAACAAGTAGTAAGCCAAAAATTTATTGAAGAATTTCCTGTGTTGTAAAACTTACAGAATCTAAATTATTTATCTCAAGCTCAAAAATATTGTAAGAGGTAATATTCAACTTGACTATCCCACTTCTAGCCTTCTGTAAGGACTGAATTAAATAGATAATTAAGTATTTCACTAGCTTAATTAAAATAAAGCATATATAGGCTTCCTTTGAAAGCAGAAGTTGAGTCAAATACTGAGCAGAGTAAGTTTAACTAGGCTTCATGCTACTTAATGGTCAGATCAGCACTTTCAGCTGTCATTAAATTATATTGGTGGTGAGATTCCTCAGCCTGTAAGGGGTTCTTGCCTTAAATTAGCACCTTAACCTCAGTGGAGTACTTTTTCTCTTGTGACAGTCACCTGCCTCATTCACTGTCTATCCTCTGAATGAAGCAGAATGAAAAATATGACATTACTGAAAACTAGCTTATCCACACACAAATGGGCTAAATTGGGGTGGGAAAAAGGGCTCCTGTGGACCAGATGCAGCCCGCCAAGTTGGTTGATCTGACCCACAGAGGTCCTGCTGCTCCCCTGCCCCCAGGCCAGTTAGGGCCTGGGGGCGGGGGAGCCTGTGAATCTTCCTCCTGCCCTGTGAGCAGCATGCAGCTCTTTGAAGCACTAAGCGCTGCTCACAGGGCGGGGGGAGGCATCACACACTCCTCCACCCCCAAACCCTAATTGGTCTGGGGGCAGGAGGAGCGTGTGAAGTTTCCTCCACCCTCCCCCTTGCCCTGCGAGGAGCGCACAGCACTTCAAAGTGCCGTATGTTCGTGCAGGGCGGGAGCAGGGCGAGGGAAGCTTTGCACAGCTCCGCGGGCCAATCAGGGTTTGGGGGCAGGGGAGCGAGACACATCTTCTCCCACCCTGCAAGCAGTGCGTGGCACTTTGAAGTGCCGCATGCTCCTCACAGAACGGGGATATGATGGGAGGAAAGCTTTGTGCTCTCCTCTCCCTTCCCCCCATCCCCAGGCCAATCAGGGCCTCGGGACGGCGGAGTGTGTGAAGCCTCTTCTTCCCGCCAGTGAGAAGGGGGGAGGGCAAAGGGGCTCCCCCAGACCATCCACCCCCAGACCAATTATGGTCTGGGTATGGGGAAGCCCAGAAGCATTTTGGCCTGGCCCCACCTCTTCCACATTAGGCCCTTCCCCTTAAAGTGGCCCTTCACCAAAAATTATTGCCCACCCCTTGGCTAAATTAAGGTTGCATTTGGGCAACTTCTGTTTTGGTATTTCTTAATTCTCTGAGTGCTTGACTTTGTAATTTTGTCATTCTTTAAACATGGTGGGTACGGAATAGTTTGTATGTAACTTTCCAGATTTAAAAAACAAACAAACCAACCCTGAGCACTTTTAACTCCATGGCATAGAATGCTAAATGTTGAGTTAAGTGAGTAACTTATAGCAATAGAAGCTGTCCCCCATGTGAACCTTTTTGGTTCCAGGCCTTGAGGAATTTTAATGGGGAAAGGAGACTCAATATTAGTTTTAAAGCTAAATAAGTATTTCTTCCTATCTTTTAAAAAAGTCAGCTTTAAATTGGTCAGCGGTAAAACTGTTAACAGGATAGATGACTGAATTATCCTCATTAACACTGGGCCCACACTTGATAAGTATCTTCCTTCTTTTGTTACACTAATTCATATATATAAATAATGGAGACTGTATAATTTCTTGCTCCTGGAGTTAGCATTGTGAGAATGTGTAAACACACTCTGACTCTCCAGAAAATGATGAGCAGCCATCTGCCAGCTCAAGGTGTGTTGATAACAGGCTCAGGTGGGAATTATCTCTGGTTCTGTGCTGTAGGATATCACAGTTGGACTGAAGAATTCAGAATTAATGTCATAATTAAATGGGGATCCTAGAAGAACTGTTTTTAAAAAGACAAGAACTAAGACAAATGTGTAGCTAAGTGGCTCCATTTACTGTGCTGTTTAAAGCAACTTTAAAGTCTGACCCTGTTCTCATTGACAACCACTGTACGATGGTACATTAGTGGCCATGCTATATGACAGGACTGAGATGTTGGCAGAGCTGGGTGGGGAAGCTGGCTTTGCAATAGTTCCTTACTTTCACAGTAACAAATGTTTAAAGTACGTTAGCTAGTCCAGTTTATACCAGTGTAAGAACAAAATCTCCCTTAGTGTTAAATTTAATGGGGAAGAATCAACCTGAGAAAATGTCATTTTAATTCAGTGTAAAGTTAAGTTTTAGGGGCAAAATTTCACTGACTTTACTGATAATTGACCTGTCTATACATTATTCTTGGATTAAGTAATGTTATAAAGTGCAATTGTTGAAGCTTCTTTAAGTTTGCATTCAAATGAGAAGACAAAATGTCGTACACGTGGTGAAAATATATGTTCACTGTAGTAATTAAGGTTCCTGAACACATGACAGGTGCAACAAAAACCTCAGGAACCCTACTTCAGAACAACTCCAGAAACCCCCACAGGGGTTTCATGAACTGTGTATTCCTTTTCATGTCATTTACCACTGGTATTTTCATAAAAATACCATACTCTAACTCAGTATTGTAGAGTTGGTAATTCTACTGTGTGTATCTGTGTCCATAGCATTTGAATCCTTTAACATGTAACTTTCATTGATATCAATAAGTATGTCTATGTCAAGAGAGAGGAGCTCATTACACATTGAGTAGTCTAATCTATCTATAAAGTTTAGAAATGTCTTTCTGTGAGTCTGTTTGTTCAAGAACTCCTCAAACTGTAAAAGCTGGGGCCACCAAATTTTATATGCATCTTCCTTTTATCGTATCTTGAAGAAAGGTCAGGGTTTGGTTGCGCCAAGAAAATGGGAAGTGCTGGGAATGGGATGGTTTTCTGTAACATGGTAAGGGAGGGGCACAGAGAAAGGCTGCAATACTAAGAGGCCACTAGGAGGCAGCAAGCCCACAGGGGAGACAGATACCACAGTGGGAGACTCTGCACCATCAAGCGAGTGGCCATCAGGGCTGGGGATCTGCCATCTTGTTTGCCACCAGCCTGGGTAAGTAGACCCCTGCCCCAAACCCTCCTATCTCCCTCCTCCCCCAGCCCTTGGCCACCATGTCAGAGATAGGCGTAGACAGAAGGGCCCTGGAAGGGAGGAGAGAAAGCCCTGTCCCGTAAGATCCCCCACACTGAGCTCCTCCTCACTCTGAACCCTCACTCTGGCATCCCCCACATACACTCCAGCCTCCTGCCTTGCCCCTCCCACATCCCCAAGGCCCTACCCTGACTCCTGCACCCCTACGCTGCCAGCCCCTTGTTCTGAATGATCTGGGCAGCACCAGGGAAGTGTTTTATTCTACTATATATTTGAGAGAATCTGTCTCTTTGTTCAAGAACTCTTAAACAATAAGAGCTAGAAGAACCAAATTTGGCATGCAGCTTCCTCTTATTATAACTTAAAGCAAGGTAAAGGTTTCATTGTGCGAGAAAAATGGGCTATGCCTGGAATGGGATTTTCTCATGAAACCATACAGAAAAGAGACAGAATCACTGAGCAGGTAAAAGGGACTGGCTAGGCGGCATCCCATGCTCCTACCCCACAGAGACCCTTTAGGGATGGTGGGAGGGGACTGAGGTGTCGTCTATTCATACAAGAACATTGCTGGCTCATCCCCTTGTCAGGGAGCAAGGCAAAAGTGCACGGTTTGTTGCATTCCTCACTCTGGCTAGCAAGCGTAGGGGGCAGACAAACTTGGACGTGCACCCCTCCCCTGACTGTGCCCACTGGAGCTACAGCAGCCATGGAGCAGTCCTTCTTACCTGGTCCCTAGCTTCTGTGGGAAGAGGGGGCTGGGTAGTCCTCTCTTCCTGAGGCAGCTTGCCTTCTGAACTCCTCATACCTTGCCACACCTCAGAGCAATGATTTAAATGAAACATGTACACTTTCTTTTTAGGCTTCCCCTTCCGCCCAAAAAACCATTAAAGACCATAGTCTCTATACTGTCTGTTTCCTTCGACTGTTATGTAAGAGTATTTTTGCTGTAAGAGTTGAAAACCAGAGCAGTTTATTTGACACTCACAAATATTGAAAGGCTGGAGAGATCTGAAAAATTGACAAAGTGTGGATTGGAAATGGATGAGGGAATTATTTAAATACTTTTGTGAGGTTTATGGTGCCACCAGTCAACTCATACATGTAATTAGATAGGTTTGGTTGAGTAACTTCCAACTAAGTGACATAGAAGAGGAAAAGATTAAGGAGGAAAAATTCCTGCAAGAAGGAATTTATATTTTCAGACTAGGATTGAAAGCATGTTGCCTTTTTTTAACCTCTTCTGAGATGACTTTTTAGATAACAACATATCACTATTACTAATTGGCTTTTATAGTGATTTTTTTCATATCTGAAGTCAATGGAAATTAAGCAACTAACCTGCTTAGGCTGTTTTGTGAACACCACTAGATGTTTGTTTGCATCTTTAGGCATCTAAATACATGTTAATTTGTTAAATCTTCAATCTCTACTATTGGGAAAACAAATGTTGTTTATAATATACAATGAGAGATGGGGGAGGGAAATCCAGTTGAAAGAATGGAAACTAATACCCAAAGATGCAATAATGGAAGTTGTAGTCTTTTGGTGGCAGTAACTTATTTCCTAAAACTAGGGCTGTCTGGTAATTTTTTTTTAATGAATTGTAAGAGTTAACTGCAATTGATAACCCTAATAAAAATATTGTGTGCTTCAGGGAGTTGGTATGTTGAGAGATTCCCTTAAAGGTAATTTAGACTATATACTTTCTTGGAATACATGCCAGATTATATATAAATGCTAGATACAAACTCAGTATCAGATTATTTCTAACTGTAAATTACCCCTAAATCTCTGAACTACATGGTTGTCTCTTCCGTAGACAAGCCCCATGCAACATGGAGAACTGACTATCTTAATTCTATGGGGAGCTAGATTTTATATTGCTTGCTTTTGGGAGAACAGAGAGTAGAAGAGGAGTGAAGATGCATTACTTTCTGTACCTTTCCAATCTGCAAAGTTGGCAGTGAGCAAACTCCTATGCTAAAGGGCTGTAGCATTGGTCAGCTAAACTAAATGTCTTCCATTTGCAACAAGGTTATTTTCTTCTTGTAATTGGTTCATACAATTTTTTTTTTTACTTAATACGATTTTAAATACTTTCAAAGTCTAAATTCTAACAGATGTTTCTTGTAATTTTTGAAGCATATAACAGTCACTAAGTTGACAGCAATGCTTCTAGTACTGTCTGAAATAATTGGTATTCCAAGAATAGTATACAAATTATTTTGTTGCACAAACTGAAGAGGATTGAATGGTCTGTTCCCACTGCCATTTTGCTGGTATCCTGTCATGGGAATGCTCCCCAAATGATTCCTTCCCCCACCAGCATTGTGTCAGTGAAGGTTGCCAAGTAGATAGAAACATATTAAAGGGGCCCAATTGTCACTGTTTTAAGAAAGGGCAGAGATTGTTGTAAGCATAAGACTAGAGAACTTATAACAGGTGCTGGAGATAGAATCAACATGCAGTAGTAGTGCCACTTGATTCCTGTAAAAATGGGTAGCATCTCTGGTATTGATTCAGAATTGTAGTATTAGCAATAAAGTAGCTAAGGGTGATAAGTTTACTAACTTTCTATGAGTAATATGGGTGATATTTCTTCTTTCATTTTCCTATCCTCCTAGAAAAGTTCTCTGGAAAATGTACAAAGTTCCAGTCATATTTACTGGAGCCCAGTGAATAAGACTGCTGAAAGAAGTGCATATACTTAATTCTTGGCAAATCAATGAGGCATTAGTGTATCCATTTTAATTCTGCATTCATGTCTAAGGATACATCTACAGGGAGTTATTCCGAAATAACATTATGCACTGTCTGTGCTGTCTACATTATGCGCTGAAATTTGAAATAATGGCCTTCTTTCTCCAGCTTAATGTAAACGTTATTGTATGAGGTTTAAGGAAGTCAGAAGAATAGCAATTTATTTTGAAATAAGTGCGTAGCTCAAATTGCATAGTTTATTTCAAGGTAGGCGCTATTGTATAGTCCCTAAGACTGTGTTTTGAAATGTTGCAGTGCATTGAAGAAGATATTTTCAAATTTTGACTTTCCTCAGGGATAAGTGTCCTCATGTAAAACAGTGGTCAAAACCTGCCAGGAGCAGTTGGAAATCAGGAGTTTGTTGCATAATATTTAGGCTAGCAATGTTTGACTTTAAGATGTGTGTTCATCACGAAACTGAATAGCAAAGGCATTATCGCATACTTCTGTAAACTAATACTAATCCACACCTTGTTTAATGTTGATTATGCGAGTCAGTAGCTCTGTTTAATATCCTTTCACAGGGTAACTTTCAGATATGGTAGCTTTTTTTCTGTTTAAAGGGAAACCATCCTTGATGAGGTACTCCATTAATGACAGAAAAACACAGCAGAAGTGGAACAACTGTATTTCAGCCTCCAGTTTTGTGCACACTGATAATTGCAAGATCTTTCAGTAATGTTATCAGAATTAAAAACCAGAACCTTTACTCTTACAGTAGCTGCTAATGTGACAGTTCTGATGAACTGACCTTATTTATGGTATCTGTATTTGTATTAAATGCAAAAAAGCACATAACATTATAACTGCAAATACCAAACCAAATGTGTAGATACAAAGGTAATTACATTAGAAGAAAGTAATAGGGGCTCAAAAGTAAGATTTTGGAAGAAGAAAGGGGAAAATGCAGCAGAAAATTTTGAACAGAAATGAAGAAAATACAAGAGGATGAAATGAGAAAATAAGAATGAGGGAACAGATGCATTGGAGTCAGCTGTAGGAATGAAAAAGTGAAGTGAATTTGAGAAGGTAAAGATGCATCACAAAAATCAGAGTGATTGTCTTGAAAATATGTTCAATGAAAAGCCTATAAGCAAGATGCTATAATTGTTCCTTCAAAATTTCAGGAGGGATGAAGTTGAATGAGCATTCTTCCTGTCTGATTTTTACCTTGGAGAGTAGGTTTAGTACCCCAACTATGGGGCACAGTACAAGCTCTGCATTAATGTCATCTTTTTTTAAAAAAAAAATCTTGAGTGGGAAGGGGCAGAGGAAGGTGAATGAAAAAACAAACTGGAATTAGGAAAGAGGTATAACCATTCTCAGAACCTTTCAGGAATGTCAGCATTAGTGGCTAGAGATTCTATTCTGTTGGTGCTCAGTGTTGCTACTACTAGTGGAACTGATGCTGTGTTGGCAACAGTGGGAAATTTCTGAAGAACTTGCATTGTATTTAGGTAAGACAAAGAGTGTAACTTCAGTGTTCAGCAGATGTTAGCAGAACATAAAAACCCAATAGACTTTTTGTCTGCATATTCACAAAAGCAAATGTAATTGCTCTTCAAGATTTGATATCCATACTGACAGTGGCAAATCCCACTGCTTTAAATTGTTTTAAATGAAGAAAAGCTGATATTTATGGAGCAAGGATCAGAGAGGCTAACCATTTAATTTCACAAAATCTTGACTCTGTTGAGCTAGTGTGTTTCTAAAATATATTTCATGCTTACATTTTTATATATTGTCCTCTGCGCCTTCATTATTTGTTTTGTATCTTTTAAAACTGGAGCTGCTGCTATTTGGAATCGGTCTGAAAGCTCTGGCCTAACTTGAATGTCTGGTCTCTTCTCTTCTCTTCTGTTATCTATCACTAGCATCCTTCACTCATTAGCCAGCCTGATTCTATGAGATACTTAGTACATCCTCAGCTCCCATTTGCTTTTAGTCCCTAGCTGTCCATTTTAAAGGGAGTATTCCTAGTAGGAGACAGAGATACATGGTGTCTATTGAACTTACTTTTTGCTACATTTGCTACCTTCAATATGAAGAGTATTTTTACTATTTTATGAGGCACTCTGCATTCACATGAAATTCTAAGAGAGCTTTTATTGGGCAAGATTAACATTAATAGTTACTGTTCTGAAAGCTATGTAGGGAAGAGTGTATCATGGGTTCCACCCTTGCAATGTTTTGCAGTACTCATCAGTGCAGTGACTAAGCTGTCACACCTCTGCAACATTGGTGGGTGTGGCATCACAACCTACATAGAATGGAATCACAAGCATGAGCTAGTTGCATACATGATTAACTTAGCTTTTCATATGCAATTTTGATAATAATAGATGCAAAGTACCTGTACATCTTCTGTATTTTTCTAACTGCTTTACAATGGCAATATATTCCCGATGTTTTCCAAAACCTCTCCTTTCAGACTGTTTTGATAGTTGTCAATGGAACTAATACTTTATTATGATCTCGGAATTAGAGATGATCAGTTTATCCAGTGACAGTAGCCCTTTATGCTACAGTATATGCAAATCAATACTGATTTCTTTATTCTGAACAAACAATGAGGTTTTTGTTTGTTGTTCTTTCAATATATCCTATTCAGTAGGGATGTTGTACAACTGGCCAACTTAATTGTTTAGAAATTTTCTGCATCCTGACTGGATGACTAAAACATTTTCAAGGAAATTGTGTGAGTGGCTCATCCAGCTTAATGGAACCAGTACAAGATATGTGGAAGAAGAAGCTGCACAGAAGGAGAGAGACACTGTGAGGCCTTGGTGGAATTGGAGACACCTAGTGCACAAGCAGGGTTTGGGCAGAGCACCAGTTGGGATTTAAAAAACCACTTGTGTGATTTAGGAACATAAATCCCAATGACAGTTCAAGGCATGTGTTTATAAGTCACTAACAAGCTTTTGAAAATCTCATTGAAGATGGTTTTTAGCTCTGATTTCTGAGAGGGTTTACATGGCTGGGAGGTGTGGATTTTTTTATTTTGTTTTGTCAACTGGGGTAGATATGGTCAACTATTGTGGTAAAAACAGTAGCGTGACTATGGTATGAAAGGTAACATGCTAATTGCCAAAATACAATCCCACCTCAGTCCCCTTAGTTTCAGCAGCTAGACTGAGCCATTACCTGTGTCACCATAACTGCACTACTATTTTTTGTCTCCCTACAATTGTGAAATGTTCCACACTACTAAGAATAATAGAATAGTGTAACTTTTAAAAAAAATTGATATGACCAACTCAGTCCTTCACAGGAAAGATAATGTTTATCATAAATTCATAGACATTTTGCTTTTTAGAAAGTCTGTCTTTTACAAAACCACTTTATCATTCTACTTGCCAAAGCTAGTGAATGCCCATAACAAATTAGCAGATGTGGCTGAGATTACCATCTACAAATAAGTAAAAAACAATTTTTACATACTTTGCATCCAACATCATAACTTACCATGAAGTTTGGTCTTATAAAGTGCAGTGATTTCAAAAGATTTTTTTAACCAATTTTAGGTGGATATTTTTCAGATCACACATCAGATGGTTAAGCAGAAGGCACACCCACCCAGATGGAATAAATACAGAATGAGAGACATTGCAAATGAAACATGTTTTCAGCACTGTCACTCTGCAAACCACAGTCACTTTGCTATCCAAAGTATTTTACTCTTCGAAATTTAGGCTGTGCGCTTCTGTTGGGTGTTTGCTCATGGAGAATCTTACAAAGGTTACTGAACAGCAAGGATTTACAAATAGTGTTTGCCATTTTATTCTTTGCTTTCTTCCCCTTCATGGGTAAAAAGTCATGAAACTTTTTCATAGGAATAACTGGTTTAACTGTTCTTGTTCTTATGTGTTTATTTGGCCCAATTTATATGAAGACCAATCTGATTTCCTCAATTTATTCTCATGAAGATTGGTGAATAATATGTTCAACAACTTTGTTCCTGTTAATCACAGAAAATGAATTCATGATTAATTTATTCAAGTAATTCAGTTTATTTAAACAGAAAATAGAGTAAGATTTGTCTCAAAAGGTCAGTCATTACTTTATTTGTAAATGTTTTTCCATGATTCAACTAGTTCTTTGTAATTGTTCATATTGACTCAAAGTTAATGTAGACTCATATTTGCAAAGCTACGAGTTCTAAAACTGAGTTGTTTGTGTGAACTATTGCCATTTAATAAACCTTGAAGTATTAAGTAGTTAGAATTCAGTACTCTGGTTGTATGACTTGACCACTTATGCCATATAACGGGTGGGCA
>CM057845.1:242449790-242461469 GCA_030068395.1 Apalone spinifera | reverse complement strand
CTCCCCCGGCCCTGTGAGGAGCCCACGGCACCTCAAAGTGCCATGTGCTCCTCGCACGGCAGGAGGAGACTTTCCATGCTCCCCAGGCCCTGATTGGCCTGGGGATGGGGGAGTGTGCCAAGCCTCTTCTAGGACATGAGTGCCTAGTGGGAAGGGGAGACAAAGGGACTCCCCCACCCCCAGACCAATTATGGGGTGGGGTAGCCTTGCCCCTTCCTGTTTAGGCCCCACCCCTTCTAGGGTGGTCCGGGGCTACTTCAAAAAAGTTTGAAGTGGCCCCTGGGCAAAAATTATTGCCCACCCCTGCCATATAAGATGACTTTTGTTCCCTTTTGGAAAATAAAAACTTCAAATGTAGGAGAAAAATTTGAATAAATCATTGTGGCTATGGTTGGAGAATGTTTGTATCTGAGAGAACCCACTTCATTGTGGGAAGAAGATAGCAGGCCTGGAAAATATTGGGCATTTTGAAATTTTTGTCTCCTGTGAAGTCTATAGGGCTAACCTGCATGCTTGCCTATATGTATCTTTTCTTATGGATATCTTATTGCCTTAAGTTTTGATTGTTTTGTTTTATTATAATAGGTTACAATAGGTTTATATTAAAGTAGTTTGGCTGAAACTCAAGGTACCTACAGGCCACGTCCTGTATTTTGAGCTAAGGCAAAGTTTGCAAATCTACCTGCAAGAAATTGGCTATGTATGTGAACTCCATTTTTAAAAATGGCTGTGTTCCTTCATAACTGAATAACAGAGAGGAGCTAGATTTATTGGTTGCTGAGTGTAGGGGCATGCCAGTACTGCTGGTGGAAATACTCATTCATGCAAGACATCTGTATTTACATAAATAAAAGTTCCTTCTAGAATTTTCACTGAAAAGCAAATATGTTTGAGGCACTCCTTTTTTGGTTATGTTTAACTGAGTGTAGGTTTTGCATGTAATATTTAGTGATCATACCCACTAGTTTTTCCCACTCTTTGCTCCGCTCTAATCAGAGGAAACTGGGATTCTGGGATGGAAGGAATACTTTTTAAAAATATTTTGCAGTTTTATACCTTATGGAAGTATTGTGCCAGTTATTTCAGATGACTTAGTTTGGTACCCAATTTAGGTGCTTGATAGTGGGGACTGTTTTTGAGTACCTTATTTACCTAATTTGTAAAGAAGTACTCTAATCTTAATATCATTTTGTTAGATTTTTACAAAGGAAAGAAAAGGTTTACATTAAATCATTTCAAAATCTTTGTCCAGTTCTCTGTATTCCCCTCCTTGTGCTCATCTCTGCCTCTTGAGTGTTTTACATGCAGTCTAGCTACAGTTTCCAATATTCTTCTCTGTTCCTCCCACTGTCTGGAATAGCCTTCCTGTGTGTCTCAATATCTTTTCAGATCTTTGCTGAACGTGCATCTCTTCCAGTGTTGGTGTTTGATTATTTTTCAAGAGCCTAGACAAGTGCTAGCCAACTCACAAAACAAGTGAAAACATAATCCCAGCATCAAAGAGCACATAATTGGAGTATAACATGAGACAACAAGTGAAGGATCTAAGCAAGTAGAGTTTGTAGGATATTACAGAAGAGAAAGCAAGTGTCAAAAGATCATGTAGTTGCTTGTTAAGGCAGGTTTATTAATAGATGTTAAGGATAATTTTTTTTTAAGAAAATTCCTTATCTCCCCCAACATAATAAAGGGGAGATGTCAAGAGTAAGCTTGAAGGCAGGATTTGAAAGTTAGGAGACTAGAGAGTTTGTGAGCAGTTGGGGGAATGTGTTTCAAATGTGAAGGACATCATGGAAGGATGAGGCATAAACACAAGTGTGAGGTATGGACACAGGTGTGAGAACAAGACAGAAGGGATACCCATTACATTACAGGTGGATCACACAGAATGGAGAGCCAAGAAAGGAATCGTCTTCGTTGATTTGAGCTGCAGATCCTCTGGTCTCTTTCTTTGGCTGTTATTTACCCATGTAAAGAGTTTTGTAATTCAGTGAATTGGAAAGACACTGAAATAAATGTTGTGGTGGTGGTATAATATAGTCACTGTCCACTAAAGAAATGAGTTCTAGTAGTCCATGGAAAATGGACTTTTATTAACTGCCATACTAAAAGCCTATCCTATCACTGTAACATTGTCCAAACATTGTTTGGATTGAACTAAAAAGGCGTATCAGGAAACTTTGATCTTTGATTTTGTTTGCAGAGAAGGAAGCTTAGAGTAAAATGAAGAGATTTTCAAAAAAGGCATAGTGCATTTTCATTAGTTTTACCAGAAGGCTCTCAAAATTAATTTTGCCTAATCTTAAATTTAAACATTTTGAGTATAGTATGAATTCTAAGTAGATTAAAATGAGCACAGAGTTGAGGTAGATTTCTGATGTATTACAGTTTGCATACCTTAAATATTCTAAATCGCATACAATCCAGTGATTCAAAATGAGGTCTTAAAATCCACAGTCCTATCAGCTCTGTGGGATGCTGAACAACTTATAGCACTGCTTATAAGGCTAAGAGTTTTTGACCAAAGTATTTGACGATAATTTCTTCTTTTGTCCTCATCCAGAGTAACATCTGTATTTCCACTGGCTCTGCTTTCATGATGGTGGTAGTTTTTATAAAACAGGTTGCCTGGATTTCAGTAGTACTTTATAGAAAAGTAATTTTGTAAATGTGGCTGATTGGCACCTAAATAAAGTGTCTGGTTTTCAGAGATAGTGCTTGCACTGCCCTTTGAAATCAACAGGAATTGAATAAGTAAGATTCAAAAATATTGGAGCAATGGAATGATATATGCCTCAAATGCATACATTAAAAAAACTGTCCTTAGTTTGTGAAGCTATTTGGGATTCTTTAGTGTTAAAGGCTTCATGCAAATGCAAAACAGCTTAATGTATCACTAGTTGCTGCAGTATATATCTTACTAAAATATACAATGTACTATATTTTTCCCAAGCTTAAGGGCTTTTATGTGCTGACTTCATAAATACATCTATATGGAAACTTTGTCTTGTATTCATGCAGTCAAATTTTATATAATGCTTTTATGTTACTCCCTAGGTTTTTTACATCAAACTTGAAGTTTTGTGTAGTTTTATGTTGAAAAGGATGTGATAAGATGAGTATTTTTCATCATATCATCTTGTGGAATCGTTTGCATGTCTGTTATTTTTGAGGCATATATTATTCCATTGCTCCAGTATTTATTTTTGAAGTCTCACTCAAAAAAATAACTACTTCTGACACGTGATGAGGGATTTAACACTGGTCCCCTTTTTTTCCTCAATTGCACCGTATATTCCTTGCAGTCAGTGTGGACAGTTTGGACAATCCTTCATTGTGAATATGGAAAATAAACATAATTTAGAAAACCAGTAAATCGTGCTAATTTCTCTCCATTAATATAACCTATGCTGATAATAGTTATGTCATTTCTTTGATATATACAATTGCTGAATATCCTTTAACATTTTAGTTTGTGTTTTCAGAATTTGTCCATAACCCTGCATTTCAATACATTATTATTTAAATACACTACCTAGTGTGGTACCATTTTGGAATTGACTAGTGAATGTACGAACAAGTGAGGCATACACCTATCCTAGCAGGAGCGAGCTAGATAAACAAATAGGTTAGGGACTGTCATGGATCAGCTCTCCACCTTTTCATTGTCATGAAACAGGAAGATGAGGAGGATGTATTAGGAAAGTCTTTAATACATTGTTTAGCAGCTAATTCAAAGTAGTAGCTTGTAATAAGGAAATCCAATACATTTGTGACCAGTAGAAACTTGGTAGAATGGTAGTGGTCTTTGACAATGGTCTGGGGAACTCTAGCAATTGTTTTCTATCTCTAATTGCTGTGATTTGTATGTGGTGACTGTAAATCAGCTATTAAGAACACAGCATTTGTACCTACTCAACGTGGTTAGAACCTGGTTAATGCTTGTGTATGTATATTAAGATTAATTTACCACAATGATAGTTATTGTATGTTTGCTTTCTTCACAAGTTCTATACATCTTTGCCATGGCATTGAGAACTTCCCTTACCGTTTTTTCCTCATGTACTTCATGTCCTTAATCTTTTTGGCCAAGGAACATATGGGTCCCAGCTGGAGATGGACAGCCTTCTTGCTTAATCAGCTTTCAGTGTTGAAGTTGAGTGACACTATACAATTATTTTCCATTGGACTGGTTGAATTTCCCCTCTGTAGCATTTCCAGCCCAATGGGTAAGAGAACAGACCTAGAATTTTTATCCAAATTTATGGCAATGCAGAGTACTCCCTGGATGAGTAGGCCTCTGAGCTGGCATTCCTATATGCTTTCCAGAAATGTAATTTTGTTTTAGATGCACTGAGAGCCACAGTTTTGTAACACTAATAAGGGGAAACTGTGGATTTTAGTTTTCAGACTGGATGTGTTTTCAGGCTTATGATCCAATCTCAGATTAGAAGTTTTACATTATTGTGGTTGATGAGTTCTTATCTGTTGCTTCCGTTATGAGAACAGTGAGTATTGACCCCGTAGCATATGAACTGATGAACCATTAGCTACAGATGAGCTAAAAGTGGTAAATGATAGAATGCAAGGGAGCCTGAGACACCCCCTGTTCCCAAAATTTAAATAAGCAACAAGTCTGGTTTTAGTACATTTGGCACTAATAATTGAATATCCTGTGCTCACTTTGGCAGATTTTCTCCCTTCGACTTTGCATTATATTTGTTAGTAATTTCCCATAAATAATTATACCATTTTCTAAGGAAGACTGGAATCTTTCTGAGTCTTCAGTTCCAGATGAGAACCTTGGGTGCCTCTGGTTCTTAGCTGGGTCAAACCAACTCCACCTTGCGTGTAGAAATGTTGTTCTTTATGTTGTTGGAAGAAGACTTTGTACCTCCTCTCCTCTATCATCTTGCTTGTCATGATCTAAGGTCTTACCTTCATGGGGAAATCAATGCATAATAAGCTAGTGTATGACTTTAAAGCCACGCACTACTATACATAAACTCCTTGTATGGATACTTTTTGCGGACTATTGACCTCAGGTGGTTGAACTCAAACTTCAAAAATGTATTAAGATAATGAGTTGTGACAGACCCAAACCAGCAGCATGCCACACTCTCCTCCTATTGGGGTATGGGAGATGGGTGGGCATAAACTCTCCCACATCTAAAGGACCCTCCCCCAGCCTACAGGGAGGATCCAAAAAGCCTTAGACTCCAACTGATTCCAGGGGACACACAAAGAAAAAACAAGGATTGGTATGGAGGTCAAAGGGCTAACACAATGCAACTGGGTGGGGACACCAAGCAGAGATCCCCAGACAGAGCTCACTGCCCCGAAAGGCTTTGAGAGCCAGCAGATGCTGCCCAGTGAAACTTTGACAGGATGCATACAGGAATGGAAATAGGCCCCACAGTCACACCCCTCCCTCAGCCAGCCTCTGCTCCCTGGTCTTGTAAATTGCCATCTTGGCTATAGTCAGGAGGAGGTGGACAAGGAGGTCCTGTGAGGCCATGGATGGGGTGTGCATAAATTAATAGGTGAGGGGAGAAATGGAGCCAGAACCTCAACAAGAGTTTCTGGAGGAGCTGAAAGAGGGGCTCTAACCTGGCGCACTTGAGGTAAATGTGCCCAGGGTCTCACTCCTGCCACAGAAGGAGCAAGTATTGGGAAGAGGGGTGAACTGTGCCAAGTACACACCCATGCTCTCAGTGCCATGGAGGAGTCTCCAGCTAATGTCCCTGGCAGACTGCAGAACCAAGGTGGAGTAAAGACTGGCCCACCAGGGCTCCCCACCCTCTACTGGGGGTAGGAGGCCCCGCCACTTGGTATCTGGGCAGGACACAAGGGTGGGGAAGTCAAGTATGTGAAGCACAAGCATGTACAGATTATTCTTTGGCACGGTTCAAAAGGGGACTGGCTGCAACACATGCAGCCAGCTCTGATGACGACGGGAGGGTGGTTGGGAAGGCACGCAGGGCTGGGGGCCGATGGAGAGATCAGGAGGTCCAGGGGTGAGGGACTTATGGGGAGCACCATCTCACAGGACCCTGTTGAGAGAAACCCGAGCAGTGGGCAGCAAAGCTTTCCTTGCCTCCTGAAGTACATGCCGGGGATTATGCCAGGTGGAGAGCCCCATGAGCTGGGCGAGTGCCATAGGATCCATCCAATCTCTCCAGTTGTAGTCCAGGAGGTCTTAGATCTTGGTGACTTCTGCCAGGACCGACTTCTGGTGCACTGAGGGGGACTCTGTCACCTGCACATGAAGATGGGGATTGTGTAGCAGGAGCTCCATGAGAAGGTCTGCCCCCTCACAGTGGCTCCCCAAGGACGTGGTCGCTGAAAGCAGCTTCCAGGCCTGGAGGAGATCCTGGTAAAAGGCTGGCAGCTCGAAGTGGTCTCGTGGAAGACCTCACAAGTAAAGGAGCTGCCAGTAATATCGGAGCCCTTGGAAGCAGTGAAGGAAAGTGGGCATAAGCATTCTCCATTCTGGACTACCTGCATCATATAGGAGCCTCTGCAAGGCCCGGAGGCGGAGGACATGAACCTGTGTGCCCAAACATGTCAGGCCCTATCTTCCCTCCTCTGGGGAAAAGATGGAGAAACCCTGCAGAGACACAATATGCCAGAAGAACTGCAGCATCAGCTGCTGGATGTGGGCCAAGAAACCTGAGGTCAGGAGCAGGGTGTTGAGACTGTGCCAGAGCATGGCCAGGGCCATCTGGTTAAGTACCAGCACCCTCCCATGCAGGGAAAGGCACCAGAGTAGTCCTGTTAACCTCCACAACTGATCAGCCACCATGAACTCTAAACCTTGCCAGTTCTCCAGCCGGGAGGGGTACATGGCAGAAAGGAAAAATGCCAAGACAGAGCAGCAAACCCCTGCTCCTGAAGAGTGGATGGGAGGAAGCTTGCCTGCTACCTGGTCCCGACCACTGAGACAGAGCTCTTGACCTAGTTGACCAGGGAAGAGGAGACTGCCCTACTCTGCTGGAAGGCAGACATACAGGGTGTTGAATGAATGGCTTTCTCTTCCCAGAGTAAAATCCTAGAGACTGCTGCCAGGCAGGCAGACACCTGGGGCTAGTTAACAAGCTTTCTCCCTCTGGTAAGCCATGAAACACCTGCAGCTAATTACAGCCAGTGGGGCTGCTTTCAAAGGTTTTCCCCAGGTAAGGAGAGGGGGAAGACAAGAAGTGACGCATGGGAAGGAGGAAGTGCAGTACAAGAAGAAGCTGTGCGTGTGCTTGAGCTGGGGACTGGCTAGCAGGTACCAGGGGGGAGGCACTTGGAGGGGTTATTTGCAGAAGTGATCCAGGGGAAAAAGCTGCCACATTAGAAATAAAAACAACCCATTCTGTTGCTGCCTTGGGGTCCCTGGGCCAGAACCCAGAGTAGTGAGGGAGCCTGGGTTCCCCCCAATTTCCTGAAAGGTTAGCAACGTAGCCTTTCCTCACATATCTTTAGTTTCTTTGAGCTTGCAATACCTGCTTATTTTGACTCCATTTTGGTTAAAAAGCTTGCAAATGACTAATTGTAGCCTTCATGTAAAGTGTAAATGCCTACAGTTCTTTCTGTAGGATGAAACTTTGTTCATTTAGGCTTGTATTGTGCTCCCATTGAAGTCAGTGGGAGTTTAGCTCTAATGGCAAGGCAAATACTTGGACTTTTACCCATTCTTTCACTCTTTCAATAGAAGAGCATTCATTTTTCCACATTGAGAACTTGGAAAACCTGCTCCATGAATTTTAACAATTGGAGCAAATGTTTAAAAAATAATTTATCTGATTGGCTGGTTTAATTCAGAGGTATATGCTTCCATGTATCCTGAAGCACTCTAGAGTTCTAGTTTCACTAGTAAGCTGTTATATTTGTACAGGTTGGACCTCTCTGGTGTGGCATCATAGGGACCTGATCAGTCCTGAACAAGAGAATTTGCCAGACCGGGGGGAAGTCTTCTGCCCCTGGCCCCCAAGCCCATGAGCTGCTGCTAACAGGCTGCCCCAGCAGGCAACCCTGTCTTGACCCTTCCCCTCCCCCCAACAGAGTTCTGGTCCCTCGCAGCTGGGAGCAGCTTTGGGGCCGGAGCTCTGACACTGGCCATGCACAAGCTTCAGCCATGGCACTGTGCGACCCTGATCACAGCACCGCACAGCCCCAGCCCAGCTCTGCGCAGCTGGGGGAAGCCACAGGAAGCTGTGGAACTCAGACCCTGGCCCTGCACCACTGGTGGAAGCCGTGAGGTGCTGGGCCCAGCCCTGTGCTCCCAGGAGCTGCTGGCGGCTGCAGTGGGGCTCTGGTTTTGGTCCCATGCTGTCTCCAGCTGAGCTACTGACCCTGAAGCCCAGCCCGGCTGGCTGTCCTGCCCTAAGGCCCCAGACTCTCTGGTCCAGGAGTATCCATGGTCCTGCTTGACCAGGGATGTTGCTGGACCAGGGAGAACTGGATTTTGTAGGTACATCCTGTAGTGGGGGAAGAGTAACTATCTCAGTGACAAAGACCAATTAAATTTAGCAACATTTCAAATATTAGAGAACAGACTTAAAACTACAAGAAAATCAGTTGCTCACTCCTTTAATTTGCTCCATTACACACACATGATGCAATGGCTGAGATCAGCATGTGAGATTTGCTGCAAATGTGGAAAATATTTGCTTATATTAGGCTGGTCTCCTTATCTAAGCAAAATGGGATGATGAGAATTGTTCTCTGCTCCTTTGCAGTGGGATTATAATGCATAGTTTTTGTTTGTGCAAAGGTTTTACTGTTTAGATTATGATTTCAAGATGAACCACTTCAGAGAAACAACTTCTGGTTTAACTTCCTTTTTGGACAGAAGGCAAGTCAATGAAAATCTGAATTGTGGAATGTCTGATTCTAAGTCAAGTCTCTGCCCATAAATAAAAGGCAAACAAAAAACCTAAGGCAATATGAAATTTGAGTACTTCCTTTTGGTCAGTCACTTAATTCTTCACTTTGGGTACATGTGATTGAAACCAAATTATTTGAGTGGGATTTTTTTCCTGCTTATGGACACAAAGTTCAACTTGAGTTTGCCTTCATGATTATTCTGACTTCTTGCTTGCTTGATGTCCCTTTCGCTTTGCATATAAAAATAAATAATGGTTGTTAGGGTAACTCAGACATGGGGAAGCAAGGCTAAATTTGAGACAGGAGCTATAGGATTTAATAGTTTTCCAAAAATATTATATGGGAAATTCAATTATTTTGAGGAGTTATGCCAAATTTGATTAAAAGTCTCTCCTATCATATTGTGACAATAAGTGTGTAAAATACTGTTAATTTGACTTCATCTTCAGTATGTCCTTCCTTTAAATAAATCAGATTGATAGAATAAGAATGTTATTAGGCAAGAATTTTCCAATGGCAGTCGTCATTTTGAAAGAACCTGTATTTCTTTGTGGCAACAGCATAGATTTCGGTAAGATCAGGACCTGAAAACTACACTATACCATTTCTGGGCTTTTTATATTGAATCTTTGACTGGCAATGCCTATTCAATCCAGGATTCCATGCACTATGAGGTGCTGGAAATCAGTATACGGTAAATTCCCTAGATAGGTGGGAATCTTGTTTTCACAATAGTAAAAAAAGAACGTTAGAAAACAATCTCCTGAGCATCATACTGCTCTGCTTTCTGTGCATAAATCCATAATTATCCATCAGTGAAGCAAATAACAGTTCAGACTTAGCATCATTCAGTGCTTTTATAGTGCTATGTGCAATATTAGTTAATAAGTTACCATCAGTTATCACTCTTTTGCCCACAGAAATAAAATATTGCAGAAATTGTCATTCCAAATAAGAAACTAAATGCTTATAACTTACTTTAGAATAGTTTTTCAAATACTAAGCAACTTTCTTCAGTGAGTGCTTAACATTAAAAATTTGATATTTTAATCAGCTATTTTAGTTGTGCATAAAGTTAATACTAATGTAACGATTATATTCCTGATTTCCTTTCACAAAAAACCACATCCACATTTAGGCACAGACCAAGCAGAACGCCTCAATAATTCTTCTTTTTTGGTGTAATCTATCCACCTTCTGCTATTGTGCTTGTCACAGTGGTATTGAACCGCTTTCAGTGGATTCAATGAAAGCATATAGATAGATGAAGTGAAAGTGAAGTTGCAAATTGAAATCTAGTATCCACCCCATGCAAGCACATTTTTTTCACACTGCAAATATTTTCAGAAAAATCTAAGAGCAGAAATTGAAGTAAAAGTGCAGCTCTTGTATTTGCACAATTCAGAATTAATGTTAATATAATGGCAGCAAAACAATGCCAGGTGACAGCAAAATTGAATATTGCGATTGTTTTGACTAATTCTACCTGCAAGTTACCACGGTTACTCTAATGTAGACAGAAAGTAAATGCTATGTTTTTCTTACTCCTAGTGATATTTTTATGATACAGTGTTGAACTTCTTCCCTTCTTCTGTACTAATCCACCATTATATCTTTATGGGTTGTGCCCATGGTTTTAAATAATCACAGTACCAGATTTAACACTTAACTTGATATTTACTGTTTTTTAAGAAGCACCACAAATAAGTTTACAGTCTGGTTTGGGAGGGGAAAAAATGAATGATGTGATTTAGATTGCTGCCCTGTTTGGATATCTACAAATGACCTATTTTTTTTATTTTATTTTTATTTTGCTGTCAATAGTGTATTACGTGGTCTGTCTGGAAAATATACCTGAGAAGCTGAATACAACAGCCGTTCTCAACCACTGGTCCACGGACAGGTGGCAGGCCACAAACCCCTGCCTGCATATTTGTACATTTGCATAATGAATATGCAAATATTTCCAGTCGACCAAAAGTTTGTATATAGACTTGCTGATCACTATCAAAAAGATTAAGCACCAGTGGAATGCAAGGAAATTTAGTGTGGGTGGAGATTAGTTTTAAAAAAAATCAGAATTTGTATTGACTTGGAGGAAGGAGTGTGTTTT
This sequence comes from Apalone spinifera, assembly GCA_030068395.1. Classification (NCBI taxonomy): domain Eukaryota; kingdom Metazoa; phylum Chordata; order Testudines; family Trionychidae; genus Apalone; species Apalone spinifera. The sequence goes on along the minus strand of CM057845.1, from coordinate 242,450,482 downwards.
TTAAATAAATTTTGAAAATCACTGACAAGACAAAAGGTAGTCAACACAAAAGATAAAGGAAATTACATTTTGGATAACTTAAGATGTTGGGAAGATGGGGGTTGATATAGTTCAATACAGAGAAATCTAAACAGTCAGAGGAAAGCCAAAAGGAATGATCACCCTGCACCTTCAAAACAAGTTTTTTTGACTGGTCTGGTTGAGTGAACAAAACAGTGCTTTATGGCGGGGTGGTGGGAGAACATTATGTGCTAACATAAATTTCAGATATGTCTCAAAGTTAAACTGGTTATCCAAAATTTAGCAAGCTCTTCAACGTTCACGCAAGTCAGTCATTTTTCCATCTTTTAACTTGTTATATTAAGGAGGAGGCAATTTTTGTGAAACTAGCGTGTTGTACTGGTGCTATTGGCTAAAATGACTGGCACATGGTTGACTGTAACAAAGAATCTACTAGTTACTTTATTAAACTTTCATATATTTTCTACTTAATACAAATATTAGGTCTCATGGGTTTCCAGAAGTTGATGTTAGTAGGGGCTCGCAGAGCAGAGAGAAGAGGCATGTGATTTTTGTGTGTGTGTGTGTGTGTGTGTGTGTGTGTGTGTGTGTGTATTACACATATATTCACAAAAATCGTACATAAGAACGGCTGTACCGGGTCAGACCAAAGGTCCATCTAGCCCAGTATC
>CM057845.1:242430479-242449690 GCA_030068395.1 Apalone spinifera | reverse complement strand
CTACACCATTGTCTCATCCATGCATTGAGACTCTGAAGCTCTGCCTGCCTACCTAGCTCTCTTTAAATATGTCTAAGGGAAAATTGGACAAAAATTGAGGAAGAGATATTGCTGGGCACCAGTCAGGGATCTGTGAACGTTTTCCCTATATTATTTACCTATTTGTTTCAGATGGCTTTGATTAACACTGTTTTCCTTGTCACTGAATTTTGAGGTATTGTCACGAAGCCATCATCAAAACTTGATAGCCCTAAAATTACATGGGTTAGCTTTGTGACTGTTGTATGCAAGCCTGTAGATGTTACCTCATGATGTGTCTGAGTATTTTCAGAACCTGAGTGAACAGGCAGAACAGAGGAAATGCACAGCTTAACTATCCACACAAATCTGTTTGGTTCTTTCAGCTGAAAAGCTGTGTGTTTCTATAGGGGTACCATGATCTGAATAAGGAAAAACATAGATTAGAGCCAGTCAATGGTATTGCACTAACCACCAATATAAGCTACATTCTAGCGTGCTTGAAAGTGTCCTAAAATATTTGGTTTGAAATTAAAATCAGTTGTTCTTCTATTTATGGCTTTAGACTTGTGGCCTATAGGTTCTTGTTTTATCAGGGTTCCGAGCACACTCAATTTGTCAACCAGAGTGTCTAGCCTGTGGCCATAGTCCTGTTTTATTGAACTGTTGTACTGTCCAGCATCATAGATATGCTTGGCACTTTGTAATATAGATAAAGGGGAATTCCTTTCCCTGTAGAGGTCATGATCTAAACTAAGATGTGAACAATCTAGAGGAGATGACTATACAGGAAGGGGTAGGAAAGGAGAAGAATGAGGAAGTGGATAAAATGACTCTGCTGTCCCTTGCTATGTTAATGCATATGTCTAAAAATAACTGTCCGCTTTTGATAAGGGATTGAAGAAAATGCACAGACATAATGGGCAGGATCTGGAAGGGTGTTCCAGTCTTAGGAAACATTGTGAAAGGTCAAAGCAGTGAGGTAGGGAATAGGAGGAGCACATTCAGACTTGAAATATGCATCAATCTTTGAATTCTCTTGCTGCCCCGCCTCCCTTCAGAAATTCTCTATTCCTTCATCTAGCTTTCCAGCACTGTGGTTGCTCAGTCCTCAGAGGTGATAGAGCTTTTACAAATAGGTTGATGAGGATGGTTGTCACAATCTGAAAGAGGTTGCAAGGGCACAGAGCTCAGAGTGGACGGAATGTAATCATAAATAGAATGGGTATTTGAAGGACAGATTCCTTCACCATTACTTTACACATGACCTGATCTGCTGTTACATGATACATACACTGAATGCAGTGAGCACATTACTCTCTAAGTTGAAATATATTTGTGGGGGCTTTAATATGTAAAGATAGACCAAATCTGCAAGCTGAGTATGAGCTCAAAATAAAGTTGGGTATTGGCTGTAATCATAAGATAATGTTGCTTGCACTAGGCTGAGCACTAAAATGAGGCTACTTAGAGTTGAATATCCAGATTATGAAAAATTCAGCTACAAGAAGTATCTCTATTTCTGTAACCATGCAATTGTGCCTGCTTCCATGGAAGCTCTTCTATGCTTAGCAACATGTGGGGGGATCAGTGAAATCTGATAACTATTATTAGCAGTTGAGTAGGTGTCCAATGAGGTTAAAATTTAGCATGAGTGTATTGCCATTTGGGTAGAGAGACTGAACACACTTGTGTAGCATATCCTGGAGTGGGAGGAAAATCCTTCAGATGCTTTAACATCCTCCTCATATGTTCAGTTGAGTCCATCCTCTGTTCAAGTCAGTTAATGAGTGGTGATTCTTTCCAGCACAGTTAGGGGGCCCATGCATTTTGCACTACAGTAGGCCTCTAGTCTGTAGCAAATCTTCCCTGATTTCAGTAGTCTGCATCCATGAAATGAAAAGCCCCAATGATACAAGGTGAAAAGAAGATGATGATTCATTTTAAAATTAAAATGTGTTCTGCTTCTATGGTAAGCCACATAATGACAGTCTCTTAGAATATGGTGTGGGGAGGACTGGACATCGGCTTGGAAATGGCCCTGGGGCATCTGTCACTGGTGAAAGGAGTAATGGGTATTTTCCGAACTTTTTACTGTTGGGGGATTCAAACTTGTTTCTTTCTCCTAAGCCACATTTGTTAGTATTGAGGGAAACAATCTTCCTTATAGGAGATCTGATGTGGTTCTAGTAGCACCCGTTCAACCAGCCTTGTTTCTGACAAAGGCATACACCTTAGTATAATACTGGAACTTGCTCAGCTGGAGTGAATACAGTACCTTTCCCAGAGCTCTTTTGGCTGATTCAGACAGATTGTACTCTAGTGCAGTGTCATAATAGAGAACAGGTCATTGCTTTCCCTGCTGTCAGGTAATGTGAGATGCTCTTAATGCCAGACAGAACATGGGAAGATTTGTTTATAAGTGGTTGCACATGTTACATGTTCAGAAGCAAGTTAGCATCCTTGGATGACTGCAGAATGCACTGGCCTACAGCAGAAGTCTATCCATGCATGAATTTATCAGCATAGCAGGTCTAGAAAAATATTAGCAATCTCTATTTTGAGAGTTATAATTAAAAAAAAAACTTAGATTAATTTTTGTAATTCAGATGCAACAAAAAATATTAGAGCTGTGGATAAGATTTCTACATTTGAAACTAAAAAATAGAGGACATTAAAAAGCATTTTAATGCCTTAGTGGGTGCCATGAAATAAGCAGCAGGAATATTTTGCTCACCCAAGGGCTCTTTGAGTTTCATGTCACTTCTTGTGGGGGAGTGCATGGTATTGTTTTAAGTGTCAAATTTTAAAAATATCAAACTGGCCATAAAATCATGCATTGGTGATATCTGGAGTTTAGTGTATGTATTATCAGGGAGGCAAGGAAGGAAAGTAAGTTTTTAACATTAGATAGATGGGAGTTTTTCTTAAAATCTTAGCAGGTACTCACAGATTAAATGTTGAAAATAAATCCTTTTTAAATATGGCTGTTAGAACTCTCTTATATGGCTAATTGTAAGGAGAACCTTGTTCAATAATGTATATTGAAGTTACAACAATTTTTAAAAAAAAGTATTTTTGTTTTTACAGGATCTTCAGACATTTTAACCGCTCTAATCAATAGTTGATTCTTCACTCTGAGATGTTTAATAGTGCTATTTGCTATTGAAATACAGTAGTTGAAAACAGGGAGGAGGTAATGTTTGACAATGACATTAGGCAACCATATAAATTGTGAAACTTCAGTAATTTACATTAGCAAAATGATGTTGCTAGTGACTTAGCTGGTTTATAGCAAGTCATAGTAAATACGTATTTGTCCCAACATGAATTAAAAATATCTCATAACTGCAGCCTTGGGCTGTGCCACCATGTTCTTAGTGAGCAAAGGAGCAGCCTAGTTACACATTTCAATGTAATGGAATTTGTTTGCATTGATTAAGATCATGTGAGCTCTGTTTGCTGTAGCAATTAATTTACCTCTTAAATTCTTTGGATTGTCTATAGAAAATAAGTGTTTGTCAAATCAGGGCTGCATATGTACTTAGGTACTCTACCATCACGTTCAAGAGGAGGTTAAAATTATCCAAGAATGTTAAGTGATTGAAAAGCTACATAGTTTAAATCATTGTACTGACCTTTTTCTAATTCCATCCAACACAATCTGGGAGAATGGAAAGCTAAGGAAAACTTGTTTCAAGGTGAATTGAGGCTAATCCTTCAGGGGCTGCATGGAAGAGTAGAGAGAAACTTTAATTGGCTGCATTAGAGCTGTAGAGAGCTAAGTACAAAGAGTAGGGGCAGCTTGTCAGATAGGAATAAGCAGGTGGAGAGTTGGTGGAGCTATTTTGTCCCATGCACTGGCCACAGATATGACTAGCCATCTGGGGTTATAAAGCTGAGATGCGTAGCATTCCAAAAAAGTATATCACAGATTCCTTCTTCTGGAGTGTTACAGCCACTTGTAGGAGATTTTGTAACTGCTCTCTAATTCTCATATGTGCCGCCCTAACTGAGGTTTGTACCTAAAGGCAGAATCCAGCCTATGATGGTTAACGCTGTTACACTACCATTTCATTAGAAGTTGTTTATTAAAGAAAACTGTATTTACTGCTAACTTGGTGTGCGCTGTTCATTAATTGCCACACTTTCATTAATTGCAACTGAATTAAAATTTCATACTTGTGTAATTTAATACAGACCTGGAAAATATATCAGCACTTTTAGCAGTTCCTGTGCAATTCACAATGAAGCCATACCAAATTGATATGTTTTCTCAGCTGTATATTAAATGAAATGATTCAAGTATTAACTATAAAGTTGTTTATGAATTTTATACTTTGGTCACAAGGTTTGCTAATATGTTCAAGTAAGAGATTCTTTAATATATCAAAAGGAAAATGAGTCCTTTTTGGAGTACATGGATCTGAGTTATAATTCCTATTAAACCTATCAGGTGAAATAACCATTAATCAGCAACTGTGAAATTCTTAGGTGAAAACTGATCTGTTACATTGTTAATCCCATTCAGTAACATGGTGATATTGGGTCTTTTACCAGGCTTTCATTAGACTGCTTTAATAGTTTGCACTTAACCAAAATCATGAATTGTAGTTACCTATTTTACTTCCAGCATTGATAAGGTACTTTGAACAATGTGTCTCTGCAAACATATATACCATGTTGCTGCAAAATTCCTTCAGGACTTTGATACTTGCTTTGTTACATTAGGATGTTGCCAGCTTGTGGCAAGCTAGGTTGTTAGCCTTTTAAAAAAATAGTTTTTGCTACATGCCTATAATGTTGCACTGTGCAAAATACAAATATGAAGTACCACCTGCACTAGAGAACTTACAGGAAAGGTGGAGCTGGCATGATGGGGAGCAGCCTGGACAGCCGGAAGTGTAGCCAGGACTGGAGCCCTAGAATGCAGCTTTGACTGGCAGCAAGAGTGGAGTCCCAGCTGTGGGCTGGGGAGTGTAGCCCTGGCCCGAAGTTGTGGGGAGCAATGTAAAGAGCCAAGAGGGGAGCCTTGACTTTCCCCTGGCCTGGCAAACTCTGTGTTTCAGGATCACTCAGGTCCCGAGGGTGCCAGACCAGGGTTGACCGACCTATAGTGAAATCTACATATTGGTAAAGATTGTAGAGTCCTTATCAAATATAAATGGAAAACATGCATTCTAAGACTGCCCCTTCAAATGTAGCTGCAAAGGCTCTATTGAGACTGCAAGACTATACAACATACTGAAAATTATACTGCATCTCCCTCTAAAATTGCAAGTACAATTGAGATATCTTAGGTAGAATCTGTGGTCATGATACATATTGGTACAGAAATATGGGAGGTGCAAGAGAGCTCCTGGATGTTAAGTTAAGCTCTCAAAAAGGTTTAAAGTGGTGTTTCCAAAGCAGCTTTTTGTTTGAAATGGCTTGGCTCCCTGTCTTGATGGCCCTACAAGCAGAACCTTGAGTAATAAATGTGACTGGGGAGATATTCAGTTTATTAGGCATGTGGAATGTTTTGGATGAAGAAACATTTTTGTATAGCAAAGTTCCACCTGAACCAATGAGGATCAGAATCTTCAAATACATCACCAAAACGCTACAAGTGAGCAATTTTAAAACATGTTGACTAGTATTACTGCTTATAGTCTTCAAGCATGTTCACTGATATATGGCCTTCTTCCAGAGATGAAAGTAAGTGGGTAGACCCTAGTGCGCAGCTCCAGCAAGAGCTGTGGCAAAATCCAGCAGGAAGTTGTTTAAAGAGTTGGCAGGAGTTGGCAAGAGTTGCAAAAGGACAGTACCTATAAGAAATTTTAAGTTATTTTCACCACTGCCTTCTCCAGATGTTTCCAATTTCAAGTTGCTCAAGTTTCTGAAAAAATCTTTCTTGGCAGATGCTTTGCTATGCATGGTTGCAGCTCAGAAGCAAGTATTTTGGAAAATACACTCCAAAAATACCTCAAAGTTACAATCTGTTAAAATCTGCAGATAGAACCAGAGAGACCTATAGATCTTCCAGATTAACAGGGAGTCTGTCCCCGGGAGCATTTGGCTTTTTGCCACTTGAGCTAAAGATTTCAATTTCCTAGCAAAATTATAATACAAAACTATTCAGAGTTTTACTTTGGTGTGGTTTTCCCCTACAGTCAGAAATACTGATTATAAGGAAGGCCACATTCCCATTTATGGAGAGAGTATTCTAAAACCTCCAATAGAGTTGTTTCTGCCTTCAGCTTTGTTCTTATATGTAGTGGTTGAAGAAGTGAATCACACTTGTGATGTGTTTAAGAATCAGATATATCCATATTTCATCTTTTTAATGATTGCATTGTTTTGGACTAAAATTTATTTGGTTGTTCTAGTCAGAAATACTGAAATTGTCCTCTCCCACCCCCTCCGTAACAGGCAAGAAGAGACCAACAGAAGACTGAAGAATGTAAGCCATGTTTACCTTATGCTTTGGTTGAAATAATTATTTCATACGTACTTTAATTTACTACTTTAAAAACTTCTCTTGCCATGCCATTGTCATTCTTAGATAACTCTTCAGCTGTTCATCTGTTTGGTGTACAGCAGTACTACCTTCCTGTGTGTCTCTTCCTGAGTAACTTTAGAATAAAATAATAATAAATTTAGAAAAATAGTTAGAAATTTAGTAATTTAAATATTTTCTCATTGGGATATGTTTGGGTGGACCACAATGATAACTCATCAGCTGGTTTTTTTTTGGTTGAGGCAGCCTGGCAAATATATACTGCCCTCCTCCCGCCGCCTCCCCCCCCCCAAAAAGGATTTTACACTTCATTGTGGAAAACTTGAAACCAACTATAGCAGTTTGTGTTCAATCCTTTTTGCACTGTCATGCTCTTTAGTAGTTTTCAATTTGTCTTTTTTTGTTTGTTGTAGGTTTTGATTACATTATACTGGCTGGGGAGAAAAGCACGAAACAACCCTCATTATAATGGTCCACACCTTAACCTTAAAGCATTTGAGAAATTACTAGGACAAGGTCTGACCAGGGTAAGAAAGTCAAATGGAATAGTAATTGCTATGTACTTTTGTAAGGCTGAGTATTAAATATATGTTGTATAATTTGCTATATGCCATGCATTAGAGACGTCAATTCTAAACATCGCCTTGGGTTTTAATTGTGTTTTTCTTGTGAGAAGATGGCAGATATTCCTCACTTTTTTCCAAATGTGCTTCACATACTTTAAGCACTACCACTTCAATAATGGATTGTAAATTCCATCTTCCCTCATTTATCTGAGGAAAACCTAGGATTTTTTTCTTCTTTTTGACCCAAAGAAAAATGGAATGTAAAGCACTGAGTTGAGTACCCCATCTGATTTCCTTGTCTGAACTTCAGAGTGCATTTTTTTAAAGCTGTGTATAGCATGTACTATGTAAAGTATCTGCTTCTGAAATTACCAAAAAAAAATTACTGAAAACAACAAAATAACTTATTCCTTTAGGCCCTCGAAGAATCCTGCAGCCTGAAAAGCAGTGGCAGGGATAGCGGGTACGGTGATATTTGGTATCTTGACCGTGGAGAAGCATGTTCACCTTCCACTAGCCATAAAAGAGACGATTCTTTTGATAGCCTGGACTCCTTTGGTTCAAGATCCTCTGCAAGCTTTTCATCAGATATAACCTTGAAGGGTGGCAGTGAAGGTATTTTTGTTTTAGGGCTCTCTGTTAATTTATGGATTGTCAGAGGAAGATTGGGGAAGAAAGCATATGGACCTAATATTGCAACTGCTCAATGTGTTAAATTCCCACTAACTTCAAAGGCAGCTCCAACTCAGAGGTTGCTGCAGGAGCACTAAGTGCTGTATCAGCATGTTTTTGCATGAGTACTTATTTTCAGCCAGCTGCTAGCTAGTCAATAATTGATCTAGTCTCACAAACGTGATTCCAGATGGGCTGTTTGGGACCTTTGTTCCACTGTCCTCTCTTGCTTTTTTTAAATTGTGGGGAGGAATGTGTAGAGGTTTGATTGTTGACCACTTGCTTATTACACAGATTTTTCTCCTGTCCCAGGCTGCTTTGCTGGATAGCAGGACTGATCTTTCTGTTGAACTGCAGTGATACTAACAGTGCTTGCCAAAAATTTTCATTTGGAACTTTGGTCAAATAAACCCTTGTGGAAAACTTTCATTTTTCCAAAACTTTCAACATCATAATGAAAACTGAAAAACAAAAAGTCTTCACAATGTTTTAATCAAAATATACAACACATTTTTCAGCCACCACTAATGATGGTTTTCAGATTTTGGAATCTCTGTGGGTATGACTGGCTTTGAAAGAGATGAGACACTACATTGCTTTTTGTGATGAACTAGAATGCCTATAACTTACTAAAAAATACCAAACCACTAAAGGTGTAAAATATATGCTGTATTCTACATATTAAGTTCAGGCTATTCTTCTGTGTATTCAGTGTTCTAATGGCTAGAGCACTGGACACTACCACTTTGGCTTAAGATCTGTTGTTTACTCTCAGCAAGTCACTTTACTCTAATGGGCTTGTTGTTTGCTACATTTAGAACACATGGATAGAAATGCTTTGTAATAAAGTATCTTTGTAAGGCATTTTGAGAACTGCAGATGACGTCAGCAGTTTGACTGATGTAGCATATGCATAATATCATACTTATCTAAAGGCATTTTGGCTCATTTCACCTAGACATGTAATCTTCTAGCTCAGATAGATGTAGACGTGCTGGCTTTGAGTTAGCATACCAGGCATGTAGTTGGGCTGGTACCCTGGCCATGGTGGCTACACTGCTGTTTTTGCCCAGCTAGTACATCTTCCCTAGATGGAAATTACGCCTCCAGTTCCAGAATAGAGGTTCTCTAAATGCTGGACTTAAATCTCTAGCGGCCAGGAAGAGAGGCATTGAAGCAGAATTTCACACTTAACACACCCTGTTCTGCTTTGCTTGTACATTTCTGCTCCTTTGTAAGATTCTTTAAAGATCTTTAGACAGAATTATTAATTACACATCTCTGCCTTACTCTTTTCTGTTTGTAGGCATAAGTTAGACCTCTGGGGGATTTTTCACATTCACCCATAAACCAACATTGACATGAACTACTTAAAAGTGTTTTCGTCCAAATTTGAAAATAGATGTTGTTTCATTTTGGCTTTCTCGGTTTTTTTACGAAAATTGGCAAGAGCAAAGACTGTTCCATCAAACTGCTTCAGTTATTTTTCAATATGGCATACATACCTCCTGCAGTTGAATACCTTTACATTTCAATAGTAAAGTAAAATTGACTGTATAGCTGTCCCAAGTTTGTAGACTTGTTTAGACCGAATAGTTTACAAAACCAAGTGTGTAAATTGTATAAATTACTTGTTCAGAGGTTTCATAGATTTTTTTTTTTGGCCTCACTCTCTAAACCTTCAACCAATCTCTGAGCTGTATGTATTCATTAATACCTTATAACTCAAAAGTATTTTATTAAATTTTTCAGTATCTAAGGATTAGCACATTGCTTTCCACCTCAAATGGGGACAGTAGAAAATTCATTACATTCTAACACTAGCATGTAAACCACTTGCAACTCCATTCACCTTTTCCAAAGCTTCATGACACACTTCTAAAAATACTTCTGTGGCTATCTTGTTAGTATTGAATGTTTTAGGACAAATTTATGAAAATACATACCGGTAGCTTAATCAACTTATTATAGGCTTTAGTCAAAGATTTAAACCTAGAGTATAAACTGTGTGCCTTTGGCTTTTTTTTTAAGGTTGCGAAAGTGACACGGACTCTGAACTGCCTTACAAAATGCATGATTCTAGCAAAGATGACATGTCATATCGCAGGATTGCTGTGATTGAACCAAAGACTACTACAGAGTTCAATCGTTTCTTACCAAGCAAAGCCAAACCGGCATCATATATGCCAGCGCCACTCAGGAAAAAAAGGATAGAGAAGAATGAGGACAATAGAAGAAGTTGGGCAAGTCCTGTCTTCACTGAGCCAGATGGAACATTTTCAAGGTACTAGCGTGGTATTTAAGTAGAGCAAACTTTTGATTTATGGCAAATGGAACATACTCATTCATTAAAGTATAGAGAAGCTGTACTTGTTAAAAGTAAAGTATTTGAGACTTACAAAATAAACTGTTTTTGGCATAACTGGTTGCTGAATAACATTGTGACATGCATAAAATTTTGAGTGGGAATTTAGGTGATCTTAAAATGAAGAATTAAAGTAACCAGAACATATTTTACTTTTTTGGTCCAAACTTATCCAGATTTTGTTGTTAATCTCTGCTGTCCAATTTTCCAGTTTGTAAATGTATATAATTGAAATTATTGGGCATTTTGGGGTTTCATCATGATCTAGGTGATTTCACTATCTTCACTTTGTTCCTATTTTGGTCAATCTCAGTGGACGAGGAAAGAATCCTTTAGCTTCCTGTCAAAATAGCAGAGCAGAATGTGGGTTTACAAATCCAGCTTCCCTGCAGATGATCTATGAGTATGACAGTGGCTCTGATTCAGAAGATGAAAGAAGACTGCCTGACGTGGTTATGGATGATTTAGCAAAACGTAGATTCTTAATAAAAAAGAGCCCTGTGAGTTCTGCTGCACCTGGACATCTTTACATCTTGCACAAGGACTCTTCTAAATCTTGTTTACAACAAAGTTATCCAGCTGGTCCATTATCTGCTGTGCTTGAACCAATGAGGTCAGAGATACTAATCCTAGATCCAAATTATTATACTACCAAAATTGCAATCCGTAAATAACTGCATCAAAAAGCAAACATTTCTAATCGGCACTTGTTGAATGATTCTGATAAATGACTACATTCTTTGTAGTGAAATTCCTTTCTTTTTATCAGATGAAATAAGATGCTATTATAACCACTTAACTTTGTTCTAGTGCTGCAGTAATGGAATTGAAAACTAATTTGCTTCATTCACAAATGTGAACTTTTTGAGCCAAAAAGCATGTCTCTTGCATATGTTGTGAAGTTGATGCTAAAGTATCTTAATTGATTGGATATTTTGAACAGTAACCAGAGGATGCAGAGGCATTTGGACCCTAAAGAGGAAAACAAGCCAAAAGTTAATATTTCTTCAAAATTCTCCGGCTATTCTGATGATGAGGAAGAAAAGGCAGTAGGCATCCCAAACATTGAAAAAGATGATCTCTATGTTCGCAAATTAAACTCAGCCATTTCAAACCCAGCGGTTTGTTTTGACAAGTTTCTTCCTAAGTTTTGGACTCCAGAAAAGGAATTACATTGGAAAAAAGTTCAAGGATCCTCTTCCAAACCTTGGTATAAGGAGCTTCAGGGATTCAGGTTTGTGTGTATGTGTGCATGCTACTCTTATGTCTCATGTATGCACAACTTTTGATTGCGATATAGCTTTAAATGTTTCAAGAAACTTTTTTTTGGTCTGTTTTTTATCAACTCCACTGGCTGATCCTTGAAAGTTTAAACAGCTGCTTTTTTATGGCTTATTTGTTCAAGCAGAAGTTTTTGCAGGGAAATAAACTGATGTATTATCTACAATAGACCATTGCACCTCAAGCTTTATGCTTCAGTCCATAATTACTATAAATATTTCTTAATTTCTGTTTTTTTTTTCTCACCCCCTCCCCATTCCTCATGCTACTTTACAGTAGGAGGAAGTCTGTTTCTGAGGATGAAGCTTCAGCCTTAAAACCAAGCAGTGCCAAACTGACTGCTGAATATGTGGGGAAATCATTGTCCCAAATTGCAGAAGGGGGACTCGCATATGCCTCTGATCAACCCAGGTTGATATAATTGCATGAACTGTACGCTCTTGCTGTATCAAGGGAAACGACTACTAATGCAACCCCTGAGTGAATTAAAAGTGCAACTCATGATGTTGCTATTATCTCTGTACTTGGTCACAAGTTGCTAGTTTACTGAAAGGCATAACAAACTGTAAAAGATCATTAGCTTTGTGTATGAGCATGTGATCTTGCTGTTCGAACCACAGTTAATATGCTGTATTATCATTTTAGAGGGATGGATGTGTGCTGCATTGTAGAAATGATAGCAACTGCTGAATTGTATATGTGCTTCTCAGACTATTCCAAGTCTAAAACAAATGTTCCTCTGAATATTGAGTCTTCTGCCAATTAATGATACTCTACCTTCCTCTTTTTTGTTTATATACTTCAGTCAGTTTTCATTACTGCAGACCCTCCAAAAATACTCTGATGATTATTTGTCTTCTGAAATGAAGACCAAAATTGATCCTACTTCTGGCCCTAGGGTCATAACATGCAGGAAGAATATTTCTTCAACGCCAGGATGCAATCAGAGGGAAACTATGAATGGAGACCTGTATCCAGACTTAGAAAATGATGATTTATTTATTCGGAAAACTGGGGCTTTCCAGTTGAATCCCGTTGCTCTTCAAGCTTTTGAATATTTTAGAAAATCCTCTGGACAAGAACCTCTTCTAGAGGGCGAAATAATTCTGCAGCCCAGAGAAGGACAGCCTGTTATTCCGGACTTAGAAAAAGATGACATGATTGTTCGAAAAGTACAAACACAGAAAAAAGAGGCATCTTTATCAGGTGCTCCAGACACTTACCATCCTGCACTCTTTCCTGATCCTTGGAGTCTCCCACCAGAAATCCAATCCAAATTTCTTTGTTTACTTGACAAGACTATCACAACAGAAGAGGAAAAAAATGGTGGTATAGTCCTATCACCCTCTTCACGACATAAGAAAGATGACATGCTGACTCGCAAGATTGAGTCTTGGAAAGTAGGAAGTGTTGTGCAACCAGTCAGTTTTACTCCAGGTCCGTGCAGTGAAGACGACTGGAAAAAATGGGAAGCTATCAGAGAGGCCAGCAAAGTTAAACACAAGAAACGCCAGATGGTTGAGAGGTCAGGTTGTGTCCCTGTGTGGAGAGTGCTTGTGTCCACGTATTTGAAATGTTCCCATTACAGAAAGCATCATCTTGTACCGAACTGAACCATGCATGTAGTGCGAAACTGCAATGTATTTATTTTGTATAGTCAGAGAAAAGCTTAAAACTGAGCAATACCGTATTTTCAAAAAAACCCTAGTTTTCCTGGTTTTAGATTATTTTGATGGCTATTAGTAATGTACATTGTGTCCTTTAGTCTCAAATTATTCATGCTGCTTTCTGTGTTTCATCAGGAGTGGGAGTAATCACCCAAGAGACCATGGAAGTCAATACTTCATATCTCAAAACAAGAGTATAAATGTTGCAAAATTACTTGCACACTTGAATTATTTCAGGAAATAGATGCTCTGCTTTGTTAATATTGTTTGAACTAGATTTGAAAAATTCCCAAGGCTCACTTACAGACAACTCTAACCCTACTGTCCTCGGTGAAAAGTGCTTGTGCCACTTTGACCCTAAAAAACATATTCCCCAAAAGGGGGGTGGGTATTGGTGTGTATTTCACTTCAACTAGCCCCTTCATTTCTCCAACCAATTCCTCCCTCTCTTCAAATCAAATCAATCGCCAGTTAGTGCTCAACTCCTCTGTGTCTGGCTTACTGAGAGCCTTGCTGTCCTGTCTGCCCTCAATTTAACTAGTGCCCACCCTTTTTCAAACTCCATACTCAGTTGGGGAGAGTAGGTTTTTCAAGTTCTCTGTATCACTGAAAATACGGAATTGCAAGTTGCAATTTTTCACATTCAGCGTCCCTATGTCATGACAGCTATAATTGTGTGTATCATTAATTTTGAAGCTTAACACATCAACAAATCTTGCATTTGGTTGAAGTATTTCTAAAACTCCTGAATATAGGATATTTCACTCAATTTTATATTCAATGTCTTCACTAAGTATTTTAACAATGGGGGGGAAAAAAGTAACTCAGTGCATCGCATTGGACACATCTGGTTCTGCATCTTAATGTGTTAAGCTGATTACGTTTTTGGCATTTGGTTCATTCCGTTTATTACATGCATTACAATTAAGAATGAACATATTAATTGGAACAAAAATATAACCTTTCTGACTCCAACTTTATCTTAGGAATCAGTTCAAAATAGTCATAGTTCTTTGTCTGCACTTTCTGGCAGCATTAGAAGAGGTAATGAGTAACTATTGGACTGTTCATGAATTATTTCCAAAACTGAAAATACTAGGAATTGTGATGGGGACCTTTTTTAATGGAGGGTTTTTTTTTAAGCTTGACTTCCAGAATATATTGTTTCTCATAAGTTTCTGACTTGCATCTGGACTTTAGGGTGCTGATCCAAGCCTCTAACTCCCAATCTTTTGATTATCTCCCTTTACTTTAATCAAAATGCTTCTTCATTAAGCTTCTTAATGTTCTCTTACATACATAGTAAGAGTCTGAAATGAATTTATTTTTGATTTTCTGATTTCTCAGACTGTTTCAAAAGCTGTCTGATGAGGATGGGTAAGTTTGATAAAAATATGAAAATGATACCATACTATGTCTTGTGCATCTTATAAAACTTTTCCAGTAATTTTATGCATGCGTAATAACTAAAAACTCTTGCTCAAAGCACTTTGTGCATGCTGCTTTGTACTTCTGTACAAGGGCAATTTTTCTTAACTTAAAGGAAACCCAATAGCTGTGCTTCTGATATAAATGGATTGTTGCATATGTTGTAAATAAACTGCAGTGGCTGCTGTTGTCATGCTTTTGGAAATCTTCTGTGAAATTTCACTTTTGCTTAAACTTACTATGTGTTTTCCCCATAATATTCAAATTTGGGTTTTTAGAGGTTTAGCAAATCTAGTGTAGAGCTACTAAATATTTCTTCTTTAATGGAGGGTATGGGCAAGAATACTGACATTGATGTGAATTTAAATAGCTATTTATTTTAGTAAGAAAGGATAGGAAAGCGTCTCAGCTGGCTATGGTCCACACATGTGGAATAAATCACCCAGAATGAGAGAGAAGAAAATTAAGAGCATCTTAAATTAATGTAAAATTAATTTAGCACAGCATTTATTACTATTTTGGATATATTGCACAAAAATCCAACTTTAAAATGAGGGAATCTTAAAATAAAGATAGAGACACAAGTGAGGGGTAGCTTTTCCTTTCAGGGTTATTTAAGGATATAGTTTCTGCTAGAGAGGTTGGGCTTTCTGGATATTGTATAATTTATTGAATCTATTTATCCAACACAAGGTGACTGAATACTAAGTGTAAACTTACTCCAAGTTTCAATGCAGCAATACTCATTAAAGCACAATTTTGTCATGTGAGCCTTGTTTTTTCACTTGGCTTACTGTTTGGGCGGAGTAGTGGGAGAAAAGGAGTGCTTCACTGATTTTTGCCTGAATGCACTTGGTAGATTTGTATATGCATGAGTGTTTGGGTTTTTGGCATGCTTTACTAAGTTTCTCTAATTTTCTCTCTTGAAATCTGTGCACTTTCTGAGTATGATTTTTAGAAATGAAATAAAACCTGAGAGAGTTGTATGAAATGCGTTTGTAGTAAGTGGTTAAATGTTGCCCAAACCAGTAAGGAATGAAAGTGGGAGCTCTGCTACATATTCAGAGGAGGGAGACTGAGGGTGTATCCTTTAGATAAGTTTTTTATATTAAATTGATGACACACAAATTAACACAATTTTTATAAATTGGTTTTAATCAAGTATATGTGTTTCAATTACTTATATTTTCTACTGTGCTCAAGAGAGAGAAAAGTGGTTGATAATTTACATTCCCTCAACCAATCTTAAACAAATTTTGACACAAGTTTATTGAAATACAAAAACATTTCTGTGCCTGACAAAAGTGAATTATAAAAACAAGAGCAGGACAGAAAACTAAGCAAACAAATAGTGTCTGAGGTAGTAACCATGGTATTGTTGCGAGAATTGGCATGTTTCCCATTTTAAAATAATAAACAGGGACAATAACTGAGTGTTCTAGCTTTTACATTTTAATTTACTGAAATTAAATTTAGCCGCCTCTTAATCTCCAGTTCTATGTATCGCGAAACCACTACATACTTTTTTTTTAATAGTTCACGTCTCCTTGAGGTAGGCCCAAGTTGCAGGGAGCAGATCAGGCCTGACTGTCAAAAAATAGGTGAAACTTGCACAATACCTTTTCATGCTATAACTGGCTTAAGTGAGTACTCTTAATTCCTTCCTTTTCAGGAGCATTTAGTATGTTATTTTGTTCTAATGGCCATTCATTGCCATTCAGATGATCATTCTGTTGGTTTCTTCTTCAGTCACTGTGCTCCCTGAACTGGTTGTGTGGGAGCACATCTCAGGCAATCAGCTGAAGCACTGTGATGGTTGGGGCGGGTCCTATTCACTCCAAAGTTATATCGATGGCCAATCCAGAAAGAGCTTTAAAAAACTCCAGAAGTAGCAAGGAGAAGATGACAATGTTCTCTCTCTGCCTTGAAGTCCGACTTCAAGGAAACTTGATGGATTTGAGAATTTAGCCAGAGACCTTTTGAACACAGATCGTGCTAAACAGAGTAGAGGCTATGAATGGGAGAGCAATAGGCCTTTGTTCTGAATGGGAGAAGTAATTTTTTTAGATGACTATCCCTTTTAAATATGCTACATAGAACCATCCTGTTGCATCATAATTTAGAAAGATTAACACAGACACTGTGTCTGCCCCTTAGCGCAACTACTGAGCACAAGATAGAAAAAGAATGTAGGGGTAAGAAGAAAGAGCTGGGTCTAAAACAAATTAATGTGAAACTTATTCTATAGCAAGTGAATCTCATGTCCTGATATCTTTAAGGCAGGGCAAGAGCACAGGAATAGAAATCAGACATGGAAAACAGGGTGAAAGAAACCAGTGTTGGGAGAAGGAGACAGTGAAGAGAGAGACAAGGAGATCTGATATCACCGAGTATCTTTCACACACTAGAGAGAGCAATGGACAGAGATCAAGGAAGAGGTAGAAGGGATATCGGTGCATGGGATGAGAATTAACAGCTTGAGGTTTGCAGATGATATAGTTATCGCGGAAGATGAAGAGAATTTAGCGAGAATGGTGCAGGTGATAATGAGGAAGGGAAGTGGTATAGTCTGATTATGAATATTGCTAAAATGAAGACAATGGTATTTGGAGATGAGAAGAAGACTGGAAAATATAAATATATTGTAGCTGGAAAAATTGCTACCTCCCAATATCAAGATCAGTGTAGATGGGATCGAACTAGAGAATGTAGAGAAGTTCACGTATTTGGGGAGCAACGTGACGTATGATGTAGACTGTAAGAGGGAAATAACGACTAGAATATGGAAAGCGAGCAAGTTTGAAGGTGATGAATAAAATCTGGAAAAGTAAAGCTATTAGCTTAGGAACGGAGCTGAGCGTCTTGAAAATGTGTGTATTTAGTGGCATGTTGTATGGATGTGAGACATGGGTGATAAGATTCGAAGAGATGGGTGATAACGAAACATCCTGAGAATAGGATGGATGCAGAAGGTCACCAATGAGGATCTATATAGGAAGATACAGCCGAAAGAGAACCTACTGCCGAAGGTTGTATAATGGAAGTTACAGCTATTTGGGCATATCTGCAGAATGAACGATGAGCGAAAAGTTAAGACTTTGATATTCGGCATAATGGATGATCTGAATAGGCGAGGCAGAACCCATAGAGCAGTGGTCCCCAACGCGGTACCCACGGATGCCATGGCACCTGCTGGGGCATTTATGTGCGCCCGCCTAGTGACCAGGGCTGGCCCGAGCCATTCTTGCACCCTGGGCCCCAGGCGCGCAGCACATGTGTGTTGCCACCCCCGGGCGCATGGCGCATGCGTGGCCCCAAAAGGTTGGGGACCACTGCCATAGAGAATGGGTAGATTGGTGCGGAGCTAGTCTACAGAAACTAAGCCACTCCGCACTGGACAGAAAAAGATGGAAGAAAATAGTGAGGGAGGCATCGGACACAAACGGGCATTGAGCCCATGGCTGTTGATGATGAGACAGTGAATGTGCTGGTAGAGAAGTGTTGCATGGTTAGAGCAGACAATAAGGTTATTTTAGCTGTTGGATGTTTCATTCAAGAAAACAGTCACGGAGACTGAGGAGAAATTTGATAGTAGCCCAGGCAAAGGAGAACCATAGCACAGACAAGCTTTCCTGATAGTGACAATATTGTGGTCTTTTTAAAATCAGTTTTGATTGAGAGGTGACAAACTTGATAAGCATCTGGAGATGGTTGGGAAGGGGAGAAGAGAAAGTTGAAAATGACGCTAAGCTTGTGAGCTTGAAGAACAGGGAGAACATAGATTTATGAACATGGGAGGGAGAATGGGATGATAAGGTGGGAAAATTTTTTCCCCGTCAGGAGACTTTGAATTCATGGGGGGAGAGAAAAAATCTGAAGAGAAGGAGAATATTCAAGAGCAGCGAAGTGCAGTTTGAATGATCAGTGTAAAGCTACTGAGAGGCCATAGAAGCAGATTCTCTCCTTTCCTATTCACCTTTGTTCAAAGATGGTGCATAATGGATACTAAAAAAGGCAAATCTGTTTGTCTGGCTCTGTTGAAAAATGTACCATAGGCCAGCTCAGCTTCTAATAATATAAATCCCTTCCTCCCTTTTGAAACTCTTGCTTGCATGCATGATGGTGAAAACTAAATTAAGCAGAACCATGTTTTTGGTCCTAGGAGCAAGTCTTTGAATGATGTCAGTGTAGATGAGACTCAAGTGCTGCGCCAGATTCGTTATGATGAGCTACAGAAAATGAAGTCCAAAATACAAGACCAAGATCAGAAGTGGCAAGACGTGAGTATTCCTTTATGCTCCTCATATATGCCTTGCTACGGCCCAGTTCTGTAATCCAGTGTCACTTTCCACTCATACAAAGAGTGCATTACGGGACAGGGTCATAAATGAACCAATTTCAAGTACTTGTAGACTATCTGGGTATCTGGAATTTAAATCCTTAATGTTTCTGCTTTATCTGTTTGTTTGATCTGCTCTTCAGTGTAAGTTTTATCTGTATGATCGCTTTTTGAAGAGTACAAAACAAAACAAAAAAAACCTACTTCAGGCCTAATTATCTTTCATTATCTTACATGTAAAGTGCTGTAATTAGCACACTGTCATTTTACCTATTTGCTTCTCTGTTTTTTAAAGGTAATGGTTAATATAAATTTCTTAAAATACTAACAATGCATTTCAGTGCAGTAATCTTATAAATTACTTTTATAGGAAGAA
>CM057845.1:242412824-242430379 GCA_030068395.1 Apalone spinifera | reverse complement strand
ACTTAGCCTGACTCTTGCTCTCTTGTTAACAAGACCAAGATGGCTGCACACACATTCCCTTATTCCCTTTTCCTGCCTCCACAAGGGGGAGTAATATTCTGAAATCTAATGAGGCAAAAAGTGTATTAAGTGCATTAATTTAGCATGTGAAGTCATATGCAGTGAAATTGTAAAGCTATTTGGATAGTTTTATATTCGAATTCTTAGACTTTTGGGAAAATATTCCATGGTTTACTTTCTTCCACTTCCTTTAGTCTCCTCTCCACCCCCCTCCTTCCCCCCCTCCCCCGCCTTTCGCAGCTTGGGGAAAAAAAAAAGACCTGGTTTAAATTCTACTATGAAAACTAATATCCCAGCTTTGAGACCAGCATTTTTAATAATCTAATTCATCCATCGGGGCATATAAAAACTTGAGATTTTTCCTTTAGACATTGATATGTAACGATAGACGTGAGAGTGGTGTTAAAGCATTAGACACTGAGCAAGCTTTCACCATGTTTAGTTCATCTTGGTTCAAACCTTCAGCACTTCTACTTTGACTAGTTCTAGGGGGCAGGTGTAGCTGACTGCCAAACTGAAGTGTGGTTTTTATTTATTTATTTATTTATTTTTAGAAAATGAGCAAAATATAAAATGGGTTGAAACGTCACAATTTTCATTTAGGATTTAAGACTGTTAATACTTAAGTTGATACATGAATCTATTCAGATATTGCTTTACTCTTCTGTATTTTATGCAGATGCACACATTTCAGTTGCATTTAAAGTTAACATCCAGTTGAGCATTGATGTTACCTTTTAAATAAATGAAAAGATAAGTGCTTTTGCTTTATGGTATAAGTTTCCAGTTGTTACCTTTATTTAACGATAGGCGGCAGGCCATCTTACCTGAAAAATATCAACACCATCTGTCTCAGAAACATTTAGGTCAGAAACATTTGGGTCAGATTTTTACAGGAAGACACATGAGAATCTAGTGTTAGTGCAGACAAACAGGCTTTATAAAGCAAAATTAGGACATGCTGTTTTCCAGTTGGAATGAGTAGTCTTAGCAGTGCAAAGGGGTAGTCTCAGTAGTTTGTTAAAAGGTCTCTAAAAAAATCAGATTTCCATACATTAATGTGGGTTTTTATTTTAGGATCTAGCAAAATGGAAAAATCGCCGAAAAAGTTTCACTTCGGATTTGCAAAAGAAAAAGGAAGAGAGAGAAGAAATTGAAAGAAGAGCCTCTGAGACTTCTGAAAGAAATAGCAAGTCACTGAGAGAAATGCAGCAGAACAGGTAATCACCTAATGGAGATATTGTATGTACTGCTTACATTGAGCATATGTATTCACGCCAATCTTAGAGCATCCTTAACTAGCATTGTAATTGTACTCATATATGAAATAGAACTAACTCAGCACACCTTTCTTGGAGAATATATTTTGATAAACCTACTCTTTACTGGCCTTTTGAATGGTCCATTTATATAATGCAGAAATCTAAACAACTGAAAGACAAATATTTGTAAACTCTTTATAGTGGAAGTTAAAGCATTTTAGTAAAGTAAAATGTAATTTAGAGTGAAACAAAGTTCAAATATAGTTTGCTTTGAAATCAGTCTTTGTTCACTTCAACGGTATATTTTTAAACAGGCCAAAATAATTATCTATAATGAATAATCTTGCTTATCTGTTTACTATGATTGTGTAGGTTTTTTCCTTTAATATTTCAATTACAATTCTTTTTAGCCATTCATAAGTAAAAGTAGCCAGAGCTTTTGTTTATGTTGAAAAACAGCAAGATTAAGATTTTTCTTGAACTTTTCCCCTGTGCTGCTGCTGCTATGTGAATCCTTTTGGTATCTACAGAAAGAGCGGAATGCAAATATTTTTAAGACTTCTCTTTAAATAAATAGAAACTAAACCAAGAAACACCACGATAGGTGATGCTTTTATAAATGCACTTACTCATCCATTTTAAGATCAATGGGATGTGTGTTTACGTGTATATACATGCTGCACATACTTACAAACCAAAGTTAAAGGATCTTTTTTAACATAAATTCAGTATGTTTAAAAACATAAATACAATATTTTGCATTTCAGTTACTTTTAATTTCCATTGTTTTTGTTTCTGAGATAGGAATGACATTTTGTTGGATAAGAAAACAGAGGTGTTTATAATTAATAGCAATATTGTCAAAACTTAACTGTTGCTAAATAATGCTTTTGTTTTACTTCACATTATAAGGAAATGTACCTAGCAAGGAACTGAGCCTCAATGTGAGCACTTAGCAAATGCATAAATTGTGTTCTTTATATGTTTGTATATCATTCTAGTACAATAGCTAGATCCATAGAACTATAGAGTTTTGCTTACACTTTCCAAAGTCTTCTGTCCTGCCAAATCTAGGTAGACATCCATCCCTTACTTTATTTTTTGGATGTTAAGTAAGATTATATGTATTATCCCTTTAAAAAAATTGAAACCTAGCCTTCCAAGCATTTTTAATGGGAACTTGTTGTATGGCTTTCTCAGGCAAAAGATCATTCTTGGCATTAGTAGTTTATAAATTGAGGAGATAATTAGTCATCTTAATATCTGAACATTTTTCGTGTGAGTTTTTGTTTAGAGGTGGATTCATTTTCATTTAAACAGGAAGACTGTCAGAGCTTGTTCAGAGTTTGCTTTGAGCATTTTGTAGCTGGAAAAACTTCTTAAAGTCCATGTATTCTCTGGTCAAACCTTTGATTTGTTGAGCTCTCTGTCTCCTTAGAGAGAACAAGTATCAAGGATCCTATAGTGACATCCATCAAAAAAGTGAACGCAGGCGGATGTATTCATCAGATGATGTATTTAATGAAGAAAAAACACCTTCCAGACTATCAGAAGCAAAAGACTACCTTGTCGAAAAAGATGCCCCTTACAGCTTTAAGAAGACTGAAAAATCATATGCACAAACTAACAAAGAGAATTCTGAAAAGCCAGAGAGAGATGCAACAGTTGAAACTCAAATTCCATCTAAAAGCCTATTAGAAGAACAGAGCTCAGTCCCTTTGTCTACTTACCATTCAATGAATGCACAAATGGGGTTAGCTCGGGTTTCAGCTTCTCTCCCCAGAAATTACCAGAAAACTGATACCTCTAGGTTGACATCTGTGGTTACACCAAGACCTTTTGGTGTCCAATCAAGAGGAATCTCATCACTTCCCAGATCATTTACGGTAAAACTTCTTATATTTCTTAATATTTGTGAATATTACTGTCTTGAATAATTAACCCAATCCCTGTTTTGACTTTTTTTCATGCATTTGGTTTTCAATTACCTGCCCTGTTTAACAAAGGATGTATTATTAATGGAGCAGATAATTCTGTCAGTGCTTAAACAATTATTGATATTTATGTACTTAAAATGATCATCTGTTTCTTTTGAACAGACATCTGATAAGATACTGGTATAATCATAATTTTTGTAAAATTTCATGTTTTCTTGCCTGAAAATTTATTGACATATATCATTACATTTTCCTGAAATCTACTTGCATCAGCTAAAAGTATAATTATGCCAACATCAACATCAATAGGGTGAAAACCATTTTATACCAGCTGATCTGCCCTGTAGACTATTGTTAGTGAAACTTAATGTGGGCAATCAAAATAGCTGCATAAATTTTGTCTTCTCCACCATTCTCTAGCTGCCCTACACTTGAAACTAATATGTCTAAAAGTGTGTTATTTTAATGCATTTCTTTTAAATCCATACCTGAATTAATTATCCTGCTCACAGACATCTGAGAGGGGGAAACCCCATCTGTTTCTTTTAATAATTGGGTAGCTGGATGTGGCAATGGGAAACTGTATTGAAAGAATGGATGGTGGAAAAAAAACACAACTTTTTTGGCTGCACTGTCTGGACCTTTTAACTTAGTTTGCTGCTAATGAAATTTGGGGATTTTATGCTTTTAAAAAAACTGGCATGTACCTAAATAAACACTTTTATTCCAGGTGGATGATGCCCAAAAGTACAATGGAGAAGTAGATAGATCCAAGAGATCTCAAACTTTGCTCACCAGCTATTCATTTTCACAGCTGGATGCAGGACCACTTCTCTCTGCAGATCCAAAAACAACTGGTGGTGAAGAGGAAAAGAAAAGGATTAAAAGAACAGTCTCTCCTACATTGATAGCCTCTGCTACATCCGAATATCAAGATACAGTGTCCCATGGTCTTAAATCAGAGTATTATACTCCTCCTGACACTATTACAGTTTCATCTTCTGCAGAAATAAAAAACCTGCCAGAACCAGAGGTTTCAGTGTCACCGGTGAGTTTGGAAAGTATATAATTACCCACAGTAAAGTAGTACTAGGACAGTGTGAACAAAGATGATTAGAAACACAGCCTAATATACTTCACTGAGGAAAAGTAATTCAGAGAAACAAATCACACGTTTCACTTAAGAGCTTTTCTTTCCCAGGGAGTATGAAAAAAGAAATACTTTGTCCGTGTAATTCATTCTTTTAATTGCTATAATCTTTGTAAACTGCTTTTCTCTGTTTTTGAGTTTGACTTTCTCTGTTTCTTGTAAAAATTGAGCCAAGTTTTCAGCTTAGCATTAAGCATGTTTCCATTTTTATGCTCACAATTATTTGCTGCAGCTATTAAGATCACTAGGACAGCGAATAATCTGATTTGTGAGTTGCACTAGAATTTATTCGCACCCTCCAACTTAGGTGGCAAAATGAATGCCTTTTCTGAAAAATCTGACCTTTAAATGTGCTAAGTATCACTCCAGGTTTCACTTCTTATTGGAATGGTTTGAGGCAGGAGTCCCATCCCCCTACCCCAATTATTTTGTTTGGTTTAGTCTAATGACTGTAATCACTAATTAATTTTAAAAATAAATCACTTCCTCAATATTGTCCTATTTAATGGCAGGTTTCCAGCTTCTGTTCAGAAGTCTTGTGCTCTACTTTCAGAGCTCTGGGACATGTAAGATGCTATAATCTTGCAACTGCTTACTACCGTTTCCTGCCCTCAGTAGCTAGTTTCATACTCGAATAGTAATATTGTCAGCTGTCAGTAGCTTTTTGCAACACTTAACAATATTACTAACTCCCAAGGCCATGCTGGGGCCACATTGTCTACATTGTTTATGCTACTAGAGACTACAGTTATGTCAGTTGTTTGAAGAAAATACAGAACCTTTTTGATGCAATCACTTCCTGCTCTATTTTTATTTTAAAATAGATTTTGTAAATATTACTCCAAACAATGTATTTAAAAAACAACAACTTTGAAATGAGATGTTTCTGTTTACACAACAAACTGGTAGCACTGCTGCCTGTGCTGTCGTTCTACTTAATTTAATCGAAGATTCTGACAGCCTGAATGTTTTATGGGTGGAGATGGTTTCAGTGCATTACAGTAAAAGGAATTATATTAGTTGGGGTGTGGTGTGGGTGTGTTTTTTGTTTTGTTTTGTTTTGTGGCTCATGTGAGCGAAATGGAAGCAAAATGTTCTGGATCAGATTTCATTCTGTTCTCATATCAAAACTCATACCAAGCTTTGCTGGGACTTTGGTTATCAGGCATGTGATAGTAAACTCTCTTACTTGGCAAATGAATCATTTAATACTTTTATATAGCATTTGTCAAACAAGCTATAGTTGGGGTGGGAACTCCTTTCTCACCAATTGTGATGTCCAGTTATGTGCTGGTAAAACAAGGTTGCACAACCAAGTGAGCGATGGGTAGCTTTGTGTACACTGAATCATTTGTGGCGTTTGTAGGGCATTGTAGGCATTGAGGAGGACCTGTCCAAATAGTGCAGTTCAGTGCATGGGCTCAGATTGCTATTCTGTAATTGAATTATATCTATACACTAAATTAGATACTACTGCTAACTAAGAGAATACACTATACACATGTATTTAAGCAATTATGTAGCTAAACATACATTTATTCAGATACTTAATTGTTGCTTTTTGTTATGCCAGAAAATGGTGAATGGTGCATTTTTATTTACCAAACTGACTTGCAGAGAAATTGGAATTCCATAAAAATGCATAAAATCAGTTTTATTTAACTAATAAAATATTCTGGATATGTAAACATTTTTCCTTAAAACATATTTTGCATTAAAACAATTGATTAATTAAACAAAGGAAGTAGTATCAATAGTTTAGTAAATTGAAGTGATTGTTTCTGAGCACCATGTCCTTCAATATTTTAGAAATAGTAGAGATCTCTCTCTCTAGTAACTAGTTTTAATTCATGGATTAGAGGGGGAAAACAAACTTTCCTGTGTTTTTATTTATCATTGAACTGAACTAGTTGAATAAACTGAAATGAAGAAAATACTTTCTGCACCTGCAGGAGGGACTACTGCTGTCATGCTGGTTTAGTACTTCAACAAACTCTGTTTCCAATGCTTAGCCAGTGACTTCTAGTTCAGCATTTTATTTTCTTTAAAACTTTGACAGCAAATATTTACTGCTTAACATTTATTCTAAATTGTTTTTTATAAATTACAGTAAGTTTTTAGACTTTAGTATATGTTGTAATTTCAAATTTAACTAAAAAGACAATGTATTTAACTTTAAATAAAAACATCACTGCTTTTTATTCATTCTACATTCATGGAACATTTAACAGTCAAAAGCTTACTTAATATATGGTAATGTAGTAAATTTACTCAAGATAATATGTTAACTTGAATATAATCTATTTGTATTTGATATCTGTTGTACAGCAAGAAAACTAAAAATCCAAGGATATTTACCAGTTTATAAGCTAATAGCTGTATCTGGTTCTGTTTAACTCAGAAATATATATCCTGGGCTAATATACTGTGAATGTCTAACTTAACTGGTCAAGAATATTGCCTGGTAAACATGAACAAATTTCATGTTGGTGTACTGCACTGTGGATCCTGATTATTATAAACCCTTCGGTGCAACCAGCCATTGCTCTCAGACTTGCCCAACCATATGGCGGCTTCTTCATATAACACTCCTCTCTACTGTGTCATTTCATCTAGTCTTATTACTTAGGATATTTTCCTGGCTCCTTGTTGCTCATTAAAATTTGAGGAAAGTTGCTACTCAGAACAGTGTAACGTGCCCAGGAATTAGACAGATCTTTGCACTATATTGGGCAAATAGTAGCCCACTCTGCAATAGCATAGGGTTTAACATTAACATACTAGTTTTGTGGACTTGTCCATTTGAATAACATTTTCAGCCACAAAAATAGTTAAATGAAGTGTTATGCCTTCTCATTTTGGTAACATTGAAACATATTTCACTTTTATCATGTTAAATTTGTGTCAGCTTTTATATTGTATCTTAATGCACTATAATGTTTCAGTATTATCAAAATGAAATAACTATTTTTATTTAGAAACACTTAATGAATTGTCTAGCAGCACCTTAAAGACTAACAAAACAGGTAGATGGTATCATGACCTTCTGTGGGTACAACCCACTTCTTCAGATGGAGTATTAAAGGTCCAGTTCCAAAAAATATAAGGGATGGGGGGGTGAGGAGAAGGAAGCGGGGGGGGGGGGGGCAGAATAGTGAATTAGAGTGTTCATATTACATGAAGCTGATTAGAGAAGGTGCAAATTATTTTTATTTGGTTTATTTATTTTTTTAGTTCTGAGTTTAATTTTTCATAATTTTTGTTTCATGATAAAGTTCAAAATGTCATAATTTCCCAGGGAATGAAAATTGTGGTTTCTGAGCCACTCTGGGGCTGGGGCATGAAGGAGCAAGGCTTACCCTGCCTCAGTATGCATAATTATAGATGAAATTGAGTCACTGTTATCCAGCTTTTTCAAATTCCAGTTACAGTATGAGCCTCAGTCTCATGAGGCAGTTAATTCCATAGGTGAATTTCTTCAAATCTCTTAAAAGACCAATTTATTAAATTGATTATGAGGTACTAGTTGTCCATTTCACCTTACATAGAATATCAGAGTAGGAAGACTGTGTTATATCCAATTATTATTAAAACATTTTGCACTAAGAAACATGACAGATTTAATATCTACACAGTTAAATGTGTACCAAAAGTTTTTATAAAACCTTTAAAACATAGTGATCTAAAAACCTTGTTAGCATGTTCTACAAAGAAAATGGCTTTATAGTCAGTCAATAGATAATTAAAGTGTACATTGTGAGTGGCCTCTTGTTTAGTGGATAAACTTTCCTTCATGTAGATGCTGTGACACCAGATATTGCAGTGTCATGTTTTATTTTTCAGGACCAGTACAGTGAAATGAGAATCAATATAAACCAGAGACCTGGTAACAGTCGGAGCTTTGGGTTCACAACAAATTGGAAACCTTCTGGGGTTTTTGTACAGACAGTTGAAGGTAAACTAATATTTAACCCTTTTATGAACTTTGCTCTTACTGTTAATTGATTGAGACTGAGACACGGGTGTTTAATTTTAATGATGAATGAACATCTTCCAAAGAATTCTGATAGCAAGAAAGTGAAAAAAAACAGTATTTGACTGCTGCTAAAGGCTAAATATGCTATGATTCTTTTGTATCCTCATGTACTACAATTGGTTTAATTTAGAAATATTAGAAAATTTATTTTGAAGTAAAAAAGACTTCCATCCATAGCAGTGGGGTAAATTCTGATTTATTTATGGCATTATTTTATGGCTTCATAATGTCTATTAAATACAGTTACCTATTTAGGGATGTCACACGGGAATGCATATAAAATATAGAATGCACCATTCTTGGAGTATATTTTAAAAGGCTTCACTTCTTCTTAAAACCTGTAGAGATACGTACATAGGAAAGGTATTTGAGCAGAGTTGGGTTGTTTTTTTTTAATTTCAGGTTTATTTTTCTCCACTGTGTTAAAGATTGTAAAATATATTCTATGAGTAACTGTAGCTTTCTAAATATCTTCATGAACTATTTTTTTTGAAGTAACAAATTAATTGTGCAGAGTTTCATTTGATGTGGTAATAATCAGTAAGTACTCAGAAATGTTTTCAGATATTTACTAATATCTAGGATTCATAATTTTTTTCCTGTAGCAATAAATCTAACTTTAAAACTACAAGAAACTTGAGACACTGATTTAAAAACAAATTTTGTATTTTGTTGCTGATTTTTGTAAAACAATCTATAAATTTTTCATCCAACTCTCCCTTCCTCCAAAATTATAAACTATCAGCAATTGGGGAATACACTGATATTTTTCAGTAACATTCACTGCATATTAGTGTCCTTGGTTACAACTAAAATATTACCTTACAATAAGACAGGCTTTAAACAAGAGCAAAGAAAACACCATTGGAAACTTCACATTGGGCTGGCACTTGGTTGCATTTCTTTTCACAGGGAGAAAAATAATTGTGTAACAATCACCTGACATGTTTACTTTAAAATACAAGCTTAGGCCATGTTTTAAACCACTCTTAATCGTGGATTTCTCCTTCGAGGTAAAACAATATGTGGCTATAATAGACATAACACTAAGTCTAACGCAAGTTAAATCAATGTTTTCATTTAGAAAAGTCATCTTAGATAATATGGAATAATTGTACTCACTGACATGTTGATACCATGACATCAGTATTCACTAATCATTCCATAGCAACTTCTACCATCCTGATAATCTTGTTACATGTTGGCTCCGTTTATGTAACTGCATCAGTTTAAATTCAGCTTATCGTTATCAACAGATATCCGAATGCCAGCCCTATCTTACCAATAAGATCTGGGCTAATGTGAAAGACAGTAAGAATTTGCAATGAACAGGCTAGCATCAATATTAAATGCAAATCTGAAAGTTTCTTGTTCCCCTCTAACTTCCACAGGTCTATTTTATAATAGTGCAGAAGTACTCTGCAGTTTTCTAACCAAGATGCCCAGCATTACATTCCGTGGAGGGGCCAGTGTACAATAGAAAGTTTCACAAAGTTTACTTAATTTTTTGGCGAGGCACTTTGTTTCTTGGGAGAGAAAAAAACTGAACAGCCACTTTCCTCATCCTCACTATAGTAGAAGTACTATAGGAATATCCAGACATGAGGAATTTTTTGTCTGATCTGTTAGGTAGCACTGCAGACCTTGGCCAGCTACAAGTAGATGATGAAATCATTGCTGTTGACGGCACAAGGGTTTCACAAATGGACCATAATCAGTGGGAGGAAGCCATGGCCGATGCACTAGAAACTGGAAACCTGGTCATGGATGTCAGACGATATGGGAAAAATGGTGAGTTGTTTCACAGGGCAAGTACACTGTTGCATAAAGTAAATAAGCTATATAGTTAGTGAAGTTTCTCTGATGGATTTGAAGCCTGTAGTCCTTGCTTTAATATCTTTTTTTGAGCCCAAGTGCTTTGTTAGTGTGTCTGTCTGTTGTATAACACAACTTGCAGGTTGCTTTTTTACATGGTTTGTATCGCACATAACTTCACTAGCAAGTCTGCTAACTGTACACAAGTGACCACTCTGTCATGTATTGATCTAATTTTTGAGGGAGTGCATAGTTGTTTGTATGTGTTAGATACATAAAGACACCACCGAAAAGAACTGAAAATGCCCCTTATGTGCCACCTCACATTTAGGAGTGGAGGGTTGTTGTCAGACCAGGAAGGGATGTCCACTCATGGGATCCTTCCTACCATCTGAGAGAGGCAGCAATTCCTCTCTTTCCTGATAACACTCTACCCTGCATCTCTCTCAGGATGAAGAAAGTGTGTGAAATGCACCACAGAGCTTGCCATTGTCCCTCTGAGTAGTGATCAGCTATTCGGGGAAGGTTGTAAGCTGATTAGTTCACTCAGCGCATCCATTTGGCATTTAAAATTACCTTCTCATAGTAGCACCATTCTCACCCTGTAGCATGGCCCCCTACTTGCTTGATGGGTTGTGTAGTTGCCTTGCTGGGAATCTGGATCTGTTGTGGGCCTGCCCCTTTTATAGGATTAGGAAAGGACTTTCTTTCCCTTTAGAGCCCACAGGTTCATGTGTTAGAAACGGTTATTAGTTTTTAAAAACCAACAAAATGGTTTGTCACTGCTTATCTGGTGAACAGTGCATTTGGGCTAGATGGTAATGGGGTCAGTTATTGAGATAAATCCAAGAAGCTTCTCATGGAGACCTTGACTGATTAGGGGGCTTTAAGTTGTTTTAAGTCATCTGTCAATTGAGGACACTTGTTTTTACACTCATCTCCTGCATGAACATGGTCACTTGGGAATCAATGTCCTAGATTGAATTTCTGGTTGAGGTTAATGTAGATATTAGCCAGGGGTAGCCATTCTCTTTACCAATTTTGCTGCTTTGGTTTAGATGGTGATTTTGGCACTGAACCAAAATCTTTGCCCAGAAGTTAGGATGGGGACAATGCACCTTAATCTACATAGTAACCAGAAAGAAAGAGACTGCCACCGAAACTCAATACCTGTGTGGTCTAATCAATTGTAGTGTGGATGATAACATCCACTGATAAATTTGCAGGGGCAAATTTGACAGATTGTACTACTCTAAATCTTGTAGATAATGCTCAAGGAGCAGGGTGTCTGTCCATTAAAATGCAGCTTACTGCACACTCCTTCCTATGGCTTTGATTATAGCTGAGATAATTTTGTCCTTATCAAAGAAGCTCTTGTGGGAAAAACTTTCTATTGATAGATCAATATTACAAATATATATATAAGGAACTTCATATTTATATAATGAATTTTAGTACACTTGCTAGTGTTTCACAAGCCCATCTTTTGACTAACTCTTTGTTGTTGTGGGAAGGTGGTCTGTTTCTAAAAGCCCTAATCATTTCCTATCTTTACAAATTGTACCTACTTCTTCTTTCTGTCTCTTCATGTCTTTTTTTAAATGAAAATGTGTTTTCACTAACTTTTTGTTCTTTATACTTTGACTTTTCTGTTCACATTCACTTCTTGATCTCCATGTGCCAATCAGATTGGGGCAAAGACCAACCTTCCCTGCCATATGTAAGGCATAAAGTCCTCAATCTTACCAGTATGGCTACCAACATTGTAGGTACACCTGAAAATAAATGGATTGATGCGATTTCTGGAGATCACAATTCTACCAAGTCTTCGAACATATCAGCCAAAAGAGAGTTCTCCTATAGCCTTCAAAACTCGGTAAGAATTTTTTGAGTGAGAAAGCAGGGAGTTGGGAGTATTGGGAGGAGAAATGAAGGAAAAGCTGTAATGACTCGGAGGAATAAAATGTAGCAATTCCAGGGAGTCAGTTTTTATTTTGCTTTCTAACGAGAATCTCCTTAAATACATTAATTCCTGTGACTGTCTGTCTTACTTATGAAACTAGTGTAACATTATGTGGATTTATAGAATGACATGGTGGCAATGTTTCGTTCTGGTAGCAGTTAGGTTTTTAGGCAGCTGATCTCTGCATAAATACATACAATTGCATGATAAAATTATTTTAGCAATAATGTAGTTGCAGACATGGGAGCGCATTCTTCTGAATTAGCAGCTCAGAGGAGTCCTATTTCAGCCATGAATAGCCAGTGGATCCTTCCCCTTGTGGAGAGGAACTCTCCATTGAGCTAAACCTAGTGGTGGCAGCCCTTATTCTAGGTGGCACTTTCACCCCAAAATAGGGGTGAACTGAGGACTTCGCAGTTTGGAACTCAGCTTTTTTTTAGTCCTCCACTGACGTAAAAGAGAGTAGTTTACTAGACTGCTCTTGATGTCTGCAGCAGACGGGTACAGAATCATAGGGTTCCTTGATTCCCCTTTATCCTAATGGAGTCTAGGGGTTTAATTCTCCCTTGCATCTAGCATTTACTAATTTATTCTGAGTAACATCATACTATTTGGTCTTCCTAGCTGCATGATGATCTTTACTGAATGTAGGTTGGTGATTTTGGTCAGTAGACAGGGAGGAGCAGTTAGGTTTTGTCATCATATTGTTTGTGCATTGAATTGTTCTTAAGTTATGTATATGTAGCATAATTTCAAATTTGCCGGTCTTGCTGCAGAACAAGTCTACACTAGACGCAGAAGGTACCTCGTACCTTAATTCAAGTTTCTGTGCCATCTTCACAGTAGGAGATCAACAGAAATAAATGTTCCTGTTGGCTTCAGTTGCTCAGGAGTGCTGATGGGGGTACCCTTTGAGTTTGATTTAGCGGGTCTTTACTAGAACCACTAAATCAAATGCCAGAAGATCAACCTCTGCTGTGGAGATATGGTCTTAGATGAAGTTACTGTGGAGTTGTACATAATGCAAGAAACAGATGTGATGCTGCTAATATTGAGATGATGTTGTTTAAGGATCCCACCACATTTTGAGTGGCCATTGTATGCCCATATGAGCATGAAAACAATTCAAAAAAATGCACCATGTGTTAAGTTTAATCATAACTTATTATTATTATAAGCCTCAACATTAATTCTTTAGAAATGCTCAATACAGTGGATTTCCAATGACAGTTTAAATGACTGTGACCATTCCAAGAAACAGAAAATGCTCTTATTTCAAAACCAAAATACTGGGATATCCATCTTGGCCCATGACATTTTCTGGAGAATTAATGGTTTCCTTTCAGGCCATCAGCTTACATCTAATTATAAATCCCAGCACCCAAGTCTTTTTATTACATAAAATATATGCAAGAGATGTAAACAATTTTGTAAAGTTGAGGAATTCGTAACAACCTGACATGCTTTGCTGTGTAGAATTCCTGTGGGAGGAAATATAAAACTTAATTCACGGGAAAGTATACTAATATTGTTTTCTATGTGTAGGATCCTGAAGGAAAAATGATAAATGGAATGCAAGCAGATCTGAGCTCTAATGAGCAAAAAGGTAATTGCCAACATTTCAGCTGCTAATTGAGAGGAGAAAACATGAGTTTACCTTTAAATATTGCTAACTTAATACAGTGAAATAAATGTCAAATCTTTGACAAAATGAAAGCTAAAGTGTATCTCATGGATTCAATTGCATTTAAGAGTTTGGTGCTCTAGAGAGCATTGAATGGCTTAAAAACTGCAAACAAAGCACAGATAAGTGCCTAAATCTCAGCATGACTGGTTGTAGACTGACTATGGTAGGATAATAAAGGAGAAACAAGAAGACACAGAAACTTAACTCCACCTATCTATTCTGCAATGGTGGTTGTAACAGAAAGATGCCTTATGATCATCAGTCCTTCCCCTACTTTTAAGTATGTGGTGGGGGGGGTTCCCCTTCCAACCTCCTTCCTGGAGCATTCCGATCTCTATTGTGCTAGAGCTCAATTATGATGATTTTTTTTATATATCTGCACTGTATATTGTTGGCGCTGTGCCAAAACTTTGTGACCCCTTGTTAGCAAAAGTAACCTTGGGGGAAGGGAGGAGGAGTAGGTAAAGTAGACACTTAAACCTCCTAATAGAATTCTAACTCCCTAATGGGAACTATTTATGCAATTACAGGGCACAGTATCGTAGTCATGGTGGGTTACAGGTGAGCTTTGTGAACAGGGAAATATATAACTAAGCTAAAGCACCAGTGTATTTGACTCAGTTAAATTGAGGCTAATAGAGGAGAGAAGGTGCCAAGGAGTTGGAATTTGTAAAATCTACTGGAGACTTTTAAAATGAGATGCGATCTTGGGTAAGAAAAATATTGCCGCCCGATTTCCAGCCCCACACAAAGTGGGTCAATCATGCTGTTGTCATAGATGGGTAGTAATTCTGCTAAAATGAAGTACAGGTTGAACCTCTAAAATCTGGGACTCTGGTCTGGCAACATCCATGGTCTGGCAGAACCACGGATATTGCTGAATCAGAGAGCCCCGGCTGGCCAGGTTCAGATGCTGGCAGTGGGGAGTGCATCCCCAGAGGCGCTGGTGCAGTGGGGTGCACAGCCCTGGCCAGGGCTGACAGCAAAGAGCTCAACTCCAGCTGGGGCTGCAGGCAGTGAGGTCAGCAGCCAGGAACGCAGCCCCACTTGGGGCTGCTGGTGCAGTGGGAGAAACAGCCTCGGGGTGCAGGGGTGGAGGCAAAGTCCCGGTCGGGGCTGGCTGTGGGAACGCAGCCCCAGCCAGGGCTGGAGGCTGCATGGTTGGCAGTCAGGAGAGCGTAGCCCTGGTCAGGACGGGAGTCAGCAGGGCTGCCAGTGAGGTGCACAACCTGGATCGATACAACGGGGAACGCAGCCCAAGCTGAGCAGTAGTGGCAGCAGGGCCGTGGCACAGTGGGGAACACAGCCCCATTCAGGGCTGGCATGGTGGGGGGCTGGAGGCAGTAGCAAGGAGTGCAGCCCCAGCCAGGAGCAGAGCCTATAGCCAGGAAGGGAGCCTTAACCCTCCCCTTGTCCAGCAAACTCCATGGTTCGGGACTGCTCAGGTCCCGAGAGTGCCAGACAAGGAAAGTTCGACCTGTACTAACCTCTGTGTGGTATAATCTACTAAAAATCTTGAATTTGTTGTAATAAAAGGTTAGATTTTTTTTTCTGTCCTTCTGATAAATGTTATCCAGTGGTGGTAGTCATTAAAAATACATAGACAGCACCGTATTGACTTCTTTGTATTCTTTGTATTTTTCAAATAGAATCTGAACCTATTTCTTTGAAAAACTTAAAAAGACGGTCACAATTTTTTGAACAAGGTAAAACAAAAAACTCACATTTCATGTACTGTCATGAAATTGTTCCCATTGTGCATTCTTCTTATTCTGGTGCTGGTCTCTGGTGTGGGGTACTGAGCCTCTTCAGTGTTTTGTTCCAACCATGGAGAAGCTACATAATCCATTTCCGTTCTTTCTTCAGGGTCATCAGATTGTTATTACAATTCATGGGTCTACCTTTGTGGTAATGGGTCTTTGTGTGTTCTTTTGTATATGTAAAACTTTTTAAACCTCTGAGATGCTGTTCAAAACACATTTTTCTGCCGGTAAAAGATTTGTTTCAGGTTTGCAACTCCCTACAAAACAGCTTAAAACTAACCGTTCCAGCACAACTTTAGTGCATAGGCCAATGAGCTGTTAAAATATTTAACAGTAAAGTCAGTTTATTCACAGCTGCTACTTTTCATTTGCATCCAAACTGATAAAATACAATACAGTGGTTAACCTATCATTTTAAGGCACATAATGATTTAAGTCCAAGAAAATACAATACAAATTTTGAAACAAATTAATTTTACTTTATTATTTTGTGCTTTAAGGTATGTAAAAATGTCTGTTGCAGTTTTGTGGGGTTGCTTTTCTGATGTGTTCTGCATGTCACACCTCATATTTTCACTAATGTAAAATATCTAACAATATGTTCAAAACTGTTCGTTTCAGTATTTTGCTGTAGATTTTGAGTGGATCCCTGGAAGTCAATGGAGTTTTGCCATTGAGTCCAGGAGACCTAAGATTTTACTCTGAGTGATTCTCTTTTTAAACTGACTTTGAAATGCCACTGCACACTTCATAATGTTCATTCATAAATTTCTGCTTTGTATGTTTAAACATGATGAACTTATAACAGACTGTCATTATGTTACTATATTTTCCTTGGTTAAATATTTTAAGTTTCCCTTATATAATTAATTGAATATAATTATTTTATATGCAGTCCTTTCCCCCTTGTTTGCAAAAAATCTTTCATCCAGTAAGGCATGCTATTAATATCCACATGCTATATATTTTAACTATTAATAGAATGTGTATGTTAATAGTTTCACTTAAGGAGCTTTTATTTAGTCTCTAATTATAAATACCTGTTTTTGAAGATACATGGTTGATTAATATAAAGACCGGAGAGTCATTAGACACTTTTGCATATCAAATTTGCTGTTTTCTCAACTGTTTTGTTATACTGTAGTAAGTACCGATATGTTGCTTTCCTGTGATTTCCCCCTACCCCCCCCCCCAACAAAATTAAATTTTGCAGGCGAGTCTATGGTCTAAACTGTTGGTTATTTGGAACAACAAAAGTAGATAGACAAATTGTTGTTCTAAAAAACTAAAACAACTTGAGTCATAAGTGTGTGATTCTCATAGGTTTCCTTCAGTGTTTAGTTTGTCAATGCAATGTGTGCATTTATTATCCCAATGGCATAACCTAAGAGCTAAGGTGCCAACCTTCAAATATTATCAGGTTGACACACACTACTAAGTTTGGAGAAGCTGTTGTTTTATAATGGAAGATTAGTTACGATTGGAAAGCCCACTGGCATTAATACAAGTAAAATGTGCATCTATCATTCTGAATATACAGTAAAACTTGAGCTATCCAGAAAGCTGTAGAAACCGGCAAATACCTGTCGCCAGGAAAATCAAAAAAAGAAAGGGAAACTGGACCTTTAAGTGCTGGGTTGCTCCTCAGATGAGTGTGCAGGGCATACCTGGGGGAGAGGCGAACGGCATCCGGAAGCAAGCAGCAAACATCTCTGCTCCCCCTGTGGCTCCTGGCAGGCCAGGCCAGGCCCCCCATGGCTCCCACCCCTCTCCTCCCGGCAGGCCGCCTCCACCTCCCACTCCCCCTCACCAGGCCGCATCCTGCTCCCCCTCTCCCCCACGGCTCCTGGCCCACCCTAGAAGGCCACATCCCAGGTCCCAC
>CM057845.1:242399406-242412814 GCA_030068395.1 Apalone spinifera | reverse complement strand
CGTAAGCCCTGCACGGCTCCCCCCTCAGATAACCAGAATGTTTAGGTTACTGGCACACCCTAATCCCCGGGCATGCCGGATAACACAGGTTTTACTGTATAAGCAAATCCTAACAGGTTAGGATGGACATTAGGAAAAGCTTGCTAACTGTCGGTGGTTAAACACTAGAATAAATTGCCTGGGGAGGTTGGGGAATCTCCATCATTGGAGATGTCTATCAGAGATGATCTAGATGGTTCTGCTATTAGGGCAGGGGACTAGACTTGATGACCTCTTGAGGTGCTGTGCAGTTCTAATATTTTATGATTCTAACAAAACTGTTTAGGTTAAGAAAGTAGATTATTGGATTATGACAAAACATTGGCTGCTTTTTTCCAGAATAGCTATGGGAAATGGTAATTCATGTTATGGTTGGGGATGTACTGCAAATTCAAGATCAAGTAATTGTAAGCAGCGCCTGAAAGCATTTGAATCTGTTGCAAGGTTATTTTCCTTTCAAAGTCTTCCAGGATACATATACATTAGTTTGATGCCTAATAATTCCTTGACCTACATAAAGTGAATAGGGTTAAATGAAACCAGTATGGTTTGCAGTTTAAACTAAGAGCTCATACCAGTGAAACTGTTCACATTTAAACAAACCTTATAACAGCACATAATTGTAATGTGTGTTTCATTTTTTCTGATTTTTCCTAAATCTTGTAGGAGGTTCAGAGCCTGCGGTGTCTGATGTGAGTACTGTTCACAAATTGCTAAATAAAGTAAATTTAATGTAAAAGGTTACCAGTTTGTCTGGCTTTGTTTATTTCAGAGAACCCTGCTATTTAGTTTCCTGTTCTTATTTCATGCTCTTAATTTGGTCAGACACTTATCCAGTTTGTTGATTTTTAAACCTTTTCTAAAGCTTGTAAGAATGGTTACAGTTTAATGTTGTAAGAGTGGTACTGTAGCTTTTTATTGCTCGGAGTTGTAGCTAATGTTTATAAAGGTTTTTATATCTAGCTTTTAAAAATGGGTGCATTAAAATGATAGTGGATTGATATCCTTTTTCCATCTAATGATCCTCTTTTTGGGATGTTTTAGCTTCCAGTTCCATCTATTAATGTTCCTAGTCGTCGGGCTTGGGACCAAGAAGAAGAGAGAAAACGACAGGAAAAATGGCAGAAAGAACAAGAACGTTTACTTCAGGTAGTTAAAGTACATACTCATAGACCGGGGTTCCCTTGCTAAGGGAAGAATATGAGAGTGCCATTCAGTAGTCGTAGATTCTGTATCCAGGTCTGGCTCCGAGATTCTATATAATAAAGTTAACAATTCTAACCATGTTAGTCTATCTGCAAAAACAAAGAGTCGTCCTGTTGCACCTTAAAGATGAACAGACTTTACCACTGTAAAGATGAACAGAAACCACTGTATCAAATACATAAACTGTTTTTTACCCAGGAAAGCTTATGCCCAGATAAGTATGTTCATCTTTAAGGTGCCACAGAACTCCTCACTGTTAACTATTATTATTATTTAACTTTGAATGGGCTATTTTTCAAAACCTATCAAATTCTGGAAACATTAGACAATGGCAGAGTTAAAGTTCATTTTTCCTTTTGGCATTTTTGCAACTTTTCCAATTTTGAGAGAGGAAATTTAGAGTGGAAAAAGGAGGAGGAAAGGGAAAACACAAAATAAAATCAGGGGGTTTATTGCTATCAATAGCAAAAAGGGTGTGTGTGCAGAGTAGAAGATTCAACAGAAATCCCCAAACTGAAAATCAAAATGTTCTCTTTTAAAAGGTGAATTGCAATATGTTGATGTGATATATATTTGGTTTTGAACTTCCCTGCAAAAATTCAAGTAAACTTACTGGAATGAAAAGTTCATAATTTTTGCTTGAGAAAAATGGTGTTTCAACCAGTTCTACTTACAGACCTATAAACGAGCTAAATGATTTCAGAATGATTTGTTTAAAACTTATCAGTAGTGAGACAATTTTCTTTCAATAAGGCTCATTTTAAGAGCAGTTCATATATTTTTGTAGTTTGCCAAACTAAAAATTAATTTTAAATGCCGTGTAAGGAATATACATGATTTTAGTCATTATTAATTTTGTTTTAAATTTTACACTGTGACCCCTTTTACTTCCAGTTTTCTTGAATGTCAGTCACAATAGATAATTAAGCAATGGGATGTAATTCATAATGTGGACTAGGATAGTAAAATGTATTACAACAAAGAAGTCAGTTACCATTGTAATAATGTTCCCAACAATGGTTTGTAGTGGGAATTATGCACCTGTGATAACTTGGTATCTCACAGCCCAGTATTTCAGTAAAGGAGTGGATCATTCTTTCATGAGTGTATAGATGAGCAGTTCTAACTTGTCTCTCTGAAAAAGGAGAAAACAGTATTCATGTTCTCTTTGGCCAGCTCTAGAGAGTGTTAAATATTTAGGGCCACAAAAAGCGATTAATAAAGAGACTTGTTGGGCCCTTGGCCAATGTGGGAGGGTAACTCTGTGCTGCCGGGAGCACACCATGTCACATCCCGGTTCCCAGCTAGCTCTTGGTGCCAGTCAGGGCTCCGGTAATGATTTAAAGGACCTGGGGCTCTGACTGGGCCCTTTTGAATTGTCGGGCCGCAGAACAGTTGCCCCCTTTTCCTATCAGTCGGTGGATATATTTGTTCTTCCCGTTCAAAGAGATTCTAAAAATGACATGAGATTTCATGTTCACATGAACTTGAATTTCTAGGTAGCTCTGTGAATGAGTAAAATACACGTGGGTTTCTTATTGCTAGTCCCGCAAACCCAGCCTGTCTCTGGCATCAAGCTGGAATTTTTCCATCTTCATCCATTGCTATTGAAGAAAGATTCTTCAGGGCAAATTATAGCCTTCGCTCTAGTAATGCACTTAGAATGTGAGTAGTCCAAGTGAAATTAACTGAATGGCACTACTTCTGCTTAAAGTTTAGTGGTGTGTTTAAGTGCTTTGCTAGATCGAGACCTTGCTCTCAATAAACATATACAACCTCATTATCTTCAAATTATATCCTGAGTAACATGTGCAAA
This sequence comes from Apalone spinifera, assembly GCA_030068395.1. NCBI lineage: Eukaryota > Metazoa > Chordata > Testudines > Trionychidae > Apalone > Apalone spinifera. Next base: position 242,409,753 of record CM057845.1, on the reverse strand, counting down.
TTAATGAACCATACAAAGAATATTGGATTTCTCAGGTATCATTGACTACAATTTACCCTGCATAAGCTCTAAGGGTGATGATGAACCCAGCATGAGAACCCAGCATATTGACCCATACATTGTATGTATGGGTCAATATATTTCCTACCATTAATTTTTCCAAGGGAAGTCCTGGATCTCCTTAAGTGTATTAATAGCATTGTGTGTGCTACTGAAGATATAATACATGTGGGACCTCTCCGGTCTGGCACCCTTAGGACCTGAGCAGTCCCAAATCATGGAGTTTGCTAGACCAGAAGAAGTCCAGGCTATCCTCTGGCTGTTGGCCCTCCTCCTAGGTGCCAGCCGTGGCCAATGGGCTCTGCTCCCAGTTGCCAGCCTGGGCTACGCTCCTGGCTTGCGGACCTCACTGGTGGTAGGCTCCTGAACCTGTTTAGCTAGGGCTCGCTGGTCCAGCTGTATCCATGGAACTGTTGGACCATGGATGTTGCTGGACCAGAGAGTCCTGAATTTTAGAGATTCAGCCTGTAATAATTAATAATCAGACACAAAGTGGGTGAGGTAAGTTGATCCAATAAATGATTACTGCACTATGTCTAATATCCTGGAATGGACATGACTGCAACTAGTCTGCATATAATTAGTGATTAACAGTCACAGCCTAGGGAAAATTTGGAGGGTTGGCCTGCAAGAATGTGAAACCTGGAATATTTCTCTTTTTAGAGAGAGTCACATACAAAAATAATTCTCTATTTGCTTCTGTGTGCATGTGCCTTTCTTGGGAAAGCAATCAAGCTCAAAATCCCAATGCTATGTCTCTCTGCTACACTATGGACAATTTATTTTTCAAATGAATGGGAGTCTGGAAGCCAGGAATCTTGCCTCACCTGCAGAGTAATATTTTCAGACTCAGGGATTTTTTTTGTATTAGTTCAACTACCATGAAAAATTAATTTTTTTTTCAGGAAGTTCCTACAGATCTGCTATTCTGCAGACCTGAATGGCAAAAGACAAAAATCACCAACTTCTGTAGTCTGTTCTGTATATGACTTAGTATGATATTTCATCACACACAAAATCAGTGATAAGAAAATCCAAAAGATACTCTAAGGTTGACTCTTGGTTTAGACAAGAATCCGAAAGTTCAGGTGCTTATTCAAAACAAACTAAACTGTTGCTCAGACTTAAGTTAGAGGTCATCTTTAAGGAACCTAATTACTCATTTGTTACCAAGTCTAAAGTTTTTATTCTCTTTATAAATAGTTAAGATTGATAGTACTCTACCTTAACAAAAGTAACTTCATAGTTAAACCAAAATTAAGATAAGAAATGTAATAGGTTGGTGAATCTTCTAAGTCTGGGGTAAAATTCTGGTTTTTTGAAGTCAATGGTAAAATTCCCTTTGACTTCATTAGAGTAAGGATTTCACCTCTTGGAATCTATTAGAATTCTATACTGCTTATGTTTTTATACTTAATGTACTGCTTTTCAAGAGGTTATTTTTAAAACAAATATTAAAATACAGATAAAGGAGGTCATGTTTTCCTGGCGCTTTTACTTAATTTAATATAATTTCTGCTCTTCATGCCAGGAGAAATACAAACGTGAACAGGAAAAATTGAGGGAAGAATGGGTCCGGGCTCAGCAAGAAGCAGAAAGAGAGAGTTCCAAATATTTAGATGAGGTAGGCTATGAATATTTGTTCACTTTCACATTTTTCATTGTTCCTTTATTGAATGGTGACATGATGACTTTGCTTTCTCATTTGCCCAATGCAGAGAATAAATGGTCCTAAAATAAAAATATTTATCTGAAAGGTTGATGGCTTACTTTTGTGTTCAGTTGGATTTAAACTCATGCAAGATAGGACAACATAAGATGTATGAACACAAGAAATTATTTGTTTTATAAATGGGTTACCAACTTAAAAAATATCACTGAGACCAGAGTGAAAATTACTAACCTTGCCCCTGATTTAGCATGGTACTCAAGCATAAGCCCACTTATGACTAGTCCCATTGAAGCCACTAGGACTATCCCATGCTCAAATTAAGGCATGTGCTTAAGTACCTTGATAAATTGTAGTATTAAGTCTGAGCTAGCCTGCCTCTTAAGAATTCTCAAAATAAATTGCAGCCTTGCTTATGAAAGACTTCACTATAATCTCAAAATGTTAAGTGTGTCTAGTTTCTTTAGATGTTTACTTTTGCAACTATAGTCTGTTCTACAGCTGGACAGCCTATATTCATTGCTCTTTGCTCTTGTATCAGATCAAGGAGCATTTTATCCTCCTTCAGATGTACCAACAAGCATATTTATGCTTATACAGTGGTAAACAAAGCTTATACAGAACAAATCTAAAGCTTGTATAATTTAAACAGAAAGACTTATGTTCCTCAGTTAAGCTGTTAAAGCTTTCACTATGAAGCCCATCAAGGATACTTTGTTTTAAACCATAAATGCTGGGATTGTGATCTGGGCTAACATTATTCCTTCATTTGAAAGAGTTTTTTATTTCCTACATGTAAACAAACTATTCAAAGAGCTTTTTCATAGGAATGCAAATAAAATAGAATGTCAGAAATGATAGCTTGAAACTGGAAGCAAATGACACAATGAATCACTCAATTACCTGCTCTGTTCATTCCCTCCGTAGTATCAGACATTGGATGCTGGGGTAAATGGACCATTGAGCTGACCTACTATGGCCTTTCTAATGTTCTTAAATTTTTCATAGGAGCTTAAGAGGCAGTGTGATGGGTTGAAGCATAAGTATAGATTGGGTGTTCCGTGCATAAAGGTAGTTTTAAAAAATAAAAGCTGCAGACACTTTCAGAAAAACAAGGCAAAGGAGTAATCAAGGTTAGCAAACAGAATGGAGTTTCTCACCTTAGTAGCTTGTGTGTTAAGGTATCCCTAAAGTAAAAAGCACATTTTTCCTTGCTACTGAGAGTCCCCTGAGATCCTTCCCTTCAAGTTCTTGGTAACAAAACAGACTGTTTCCTAAATAGGTGGCCTGCACTATAATGTTTCTTAAACTATTTTCTTCTCCTGTAGGAGACAAGTGTCCTAACCTCAAACATAGTATCTGTAACTGCACATGCACCACCTATATCTAGTTGGAGAACACACATGAGAGAAGACACTGATGTTTCTGAAGGAGACAGAAGTCATGAGTGGGGTGAACAGCAGAATGAGGAAGAGAGAGAAATGGGAAGGAGGAGACTCCAGGAGGAAAGAAGACGTCAAGAGGAAGAAGCCCTTCATTTGGAGCAAAAAAGGAAAGCCCAAGAACTAAAGCTTGAAAGGGAGCGAAAAGAAAAGGAACAACAGTATGCCGAGGAGCAGAAGCGGCGGGCGGAGGCCGAGGAGCAGAAGCGGCGGGCGGAGGCCGAGGAGCAGAAGCGGCGGGCAGAGAAGGAACGGGAGATACCAGTGCAGATACCCCAGTACCGAAGGTCTGCACTCAAAATGGGAGAGATGCATTTATTTTTAAAAAGTGTATTTTCAAAGATAATCAGATGTCTTGAAATATGTGCATATTAAAAGTTTACTATTAAATATATGTTGATATATGTATCAAGGGAAAAGTCAGACATGAAATCACTAAGCAGAGTGCATTTTGCAACATCCTGAATCAGGAATGGAGAACCTTTTTTGAGTTGGGGGCCACAATCCCTCATTGGCATGCCCCTCGACTGGAGAAAAGACATTCTCTACATTCCCCCCACATATCAGAGCTTAGAGGGCCCGGGCTACTAGACTTTGTGTGCTCTAGGCCCCGGAGAATGGCAAAGGGGCTGGAGCACCAGTGCGGGGGCAGCCCCAAACCTTGGGGGCTAGATGTAGGCAAACTGGGGGCTGCATCTGCCCCCCCCACCAGGCCTAAGGTTCCCTACCCTAAACCTATGTCTCATTGCACTACCAATACACATTTCTTACCTTAGTCAAACGTAAGAGCCTGTCGGTCTTACTTCTACAGAGCAATACCCTATATCTCTCATCATCCCACTGAGCTTTGGGGTAAAGTGTATTCACTATTTGTAAGGGTGTTGCAGAATTGGGCCTATAATGATAGTTTTGTCATTCTACCAAATTAGTTTATTTACATAGGTTTTTGTACCAAAGGTTTATACAAGTGAATATATTGACCCTATGAGAGCTGGGCCAAAAACTTAACCAGAAGTTGTCATGGTAAATTTTTATCACCTACCTCTCTTGACAATGTGAAACATCACTGGCAAATTTGAAAGTCTGCAGTTCAACAAATCTGTAGCGATTTTATAGTGAAGTATTGAGTTAATTATTTCCTATCTGCTGTGTGTCTGCATTCCTAAGTCAAACACTTACTGCTGTTATCTTGTAGTGGTTTGACCAACACAGCAGTATATGTCTTTCAGTTGTGAATTAAAGATACTACAGTATCTGAGAATTTATATTAACTTAGGTACCACAGCATTTTAGAAATGCCTAGTCTAAATCTATTTACTTAATACAATCTCTTTCCACTACCTTTTTCAGCAGTCTGTTTTAAAAAGTAAAGAGTGGGATGAAGCAACACTCATTAACTTATAAATAACATTCCTTTTTGAAAATGTTTTACCTACCAGTGTTACAAGTAACACAAGTGTGTCTCCCTCACTAAAATATCATAATCAAATATTTTTCTTTTGTGTGTGACCTTAAGAATTTGCCAAATAGAGTTGGTCTGAGGCATATGCAAATGGATTTGCTCAACTGAGACTTGAAATGCATTAATAACAATATTTCAGGTCCAATTGGAATGATAGCTTCATTGCACTATACAAACATGTATGACAACATGGTCCCTACCCTAAAAATCTGTGTTCATACTCTAGCTATACATTATTCCTCTAATGCTAGGGATCTGGTGTCAGTGTTTGATACTTACTATCATTTATGGTTGGTAGGTTAGTCTCTGACTTCATAAAAGGTCTTTGAAAGCTGTCTCTATTATGAAACTTCATTTCTAACCAAAACAAGAGCTGAGCTTCCTAGAATTTCAATATACTATACATGTTTAGGGATCTGTTGTTTGCACCTTTATTTTCTCATCTCTTCGCAATTAGGACTTGATATTACTTATTTCATATATTTAATTTACTTTATTTTTTGCTTCTAGGCATTATGAACATTATGAAGGCTCTAAAAACTTTGAAGATCCACCTGGCCGCTTTCTTGCTGACAGGTTAGTATGATACTGACTCTCCAGGCTGGTTAGAATTTCACCTACATATTACAGGGCCTTGGATTTGACATTAAATTTTAACTGTTTTGGTGTCATTTTATTTAGAGTTCTTCATGGCAATATTGTTTTGCAGTCCTTATGCTATGCTTTCGCCTAAAGAATATCCAGTTGGCCAAAGCTCCTTTAAGTCATACTCCATTTATAACACAGAACATCTTCAATCAGTAGATCTTTCTGTAGAGAGTCAGGAAGCAGGAAGAACTGAATGTGGTGTTGAGTAGGCCAATAAGAATGTAAAATAACCTCCACTATAAAAGATAAGCAAGGAAAAGTGAAGATACAAAATTATCAGCAAGATGATACACATCTCTTTAGTTTTTCCTTTTTTCACCTTTGCTTATTTTCTTTTTTTGTTTTAGTCCATGTCCGTTTTTTGCTATCCTCTTTTCTATTCTTAAATAGAAGCTTTTTTGTCATAGTTAAACATCCATTGGTTCATTTAAATGTGCACAGTTATTTTCTTTCCCCTTTTGCTTATTGGAATAATCCTAAATGTACTAATTTCCCCATCTCTGTTCAAATATCTTCTATCCATAATTCTCCCATCCAACATTAATTCAGATAGTACCCCATAGTTGCTTGTAAAAGTCATCTGTATACCCTTTTCAACAATTAGTCCATGATTTAAATAGAAATGGGTGTGGCATTTGCGATGTCACAAGATGAAATTCCAAGATCTGAGATGGTGCAGCTGAGGCTTGGAACTTGACAAATGATTTTTTTAAGTTCTCTGGCAGTACTGAAAACTTGAAAATAAAATTCAGTTTTGATTGAACTAAAACTTAAAATTTTGAATGTTTTTGATGTCTCGAAAACACTCATCATAACTGTGATTATGGCATTCTTCTTAGAGATAGGTGGGAGGTTCAGATAAAATCCTTTTCTTTGAGAAAGGGGGTACTCATATGAGAATCCAGGGCTACCTCTTCCTCCTCCTTTTCTCCTCGTCCTTATCCCCTTATTTTGTGAATGTGTTTGTCTTCAGGATTTAGACACCAATGGCTGAAAGTATTGAGCAAATGCCTGCCAAATTGAGAAATAGTTTTGGGTTGAGCAAAACTGCATTTTTGGCAAATAAACTATTTGCCTAAAATCTGTCACTAATATTTGGGTATTCTGTCCTCTCAATGGTCTGCCCTCAAAGTGTGGAGGACTTTGTCATTGATTGGTTACCCTGTGAAGGCATTGGGAGAGGCCAAAAGTGGCATAAGGCGAGGTCTAGCTTCCTTTGTTCTGTGTTGTAACTGGTTCTCTAAGCAGTTGACCATGTGTAACACCAGCTCTTCACCAGTGCAAGAACTGATTAGACTATCTTAGAGCAAACAGTGAATATGGGGAGCAGGAAACGGTATACAATTATTAAGAATATTGAGTTCAGAGGCCATATTGATAGACTCATTTTGCACTGGATAGTGATTGCATACAGTGCCGTTGCTGGAACAGTCATCGGTAGTTTTAATAATCAAGCTGCTGCCCAAGAAATGAACTCTTTGTTCCTCTTCTAAATAAACTCCATATTTCTTTGGACAGTCATATCCTCCTTTTCATGAGCTAGAGCTAAGCATACAGCAGCCAGGAACTGTGTTAACTTCCACATTGGGCAGCCAGAACACTTTCACCTACTATTCTTTTCCTTATGTATCTGATGACTTTTGTCAGCTAAAAAACATAGGCATTTTTCCCTGCATGATAGGATCGATGACCTGCAAGGATTTCCCCAAGAAGCATCCTCATGTAGCATGTAAGGCCATACTTTTTTTTTATCTGCAATAGCACTTCTAAACTAAGACGTGGTAATTACATCTTTGTGTAACAAACTTAAAAATATAAGCATGCACCCAAAAATTAAAATAGTCTCCTTTAGACTGGCATGCTGGACTGTGTCCAGTCTTCATGATATTTCAACCTAATAATCTACGGAAATGGGGTAGAGACCCTTTTTTCATATATTTGTATACAATCTAGGGGAATGATGCTCCACATCCACTCCATATCTGGGTGCTATGGGGACTACTGCAAAATTAGTCTTAAATAGCTTAGACTGCTGGTATGCTGAGACCACAAGCCTGTCAGTGTTGACTTAGTGTTACCTTATTTCCTTGTACTCGGCTGTGTCTGTCTTTCCATCTGTTATATCTTGTTTTGTATTGAAAACTTTTGGGGTAGGGCCATCTTTTTGGTTTGCATTGATAGAGTGCCTGTCCCAACAGTGTGCTGTGCCATGGCAAGGGCTCTTAGGTGCTATGGTAATACAAATAATGTACATTTTTCTGGTTTTATAGAAATAAATCTCGATCGACTTCAGAACTGGATGATTACCCCAAAAGTCGAAATGGTGAGCACTTTAATTGCTATTAGATCTTTCTAAATTGATTAACAACTGCATGAAAATTATGAACACAATCAAAGGGTAGTTTACAGCAAGAAGATATTTGAAGGTCAAAAATAATTACATTTTTGATTGCTACTTATAATTCAGGTACTGTATACAGCATACTATATCAGTTTTTTAGTAGTGTGGAAAATTAATCATAGGAACATATGATCTAAAGGATGTGGTGAATTATCCAAAAGTGTCTTTAAAGTCAAAATGGATGCTTTTTCTAAGGTATACTTTAGTTCAAATGAGTTCAAATTTCTTTTAAACTTGTATGGATTACAGTTCTATTGTAATCATCTATACAATGGCTAAGGAAAAATTTTAATGCATTTTCTGTACAAGTTGGACCTTGAGCAGTCCAGGACTAGGGAGTTTGCTGGACCGGGGAAGTCAGTGCTCCCCTGCTGACTGCTGACCACCAACCATGCTCCCGGGCTTCCTTCTGGGCTCCTTTCCACCCCTACGAACAGAGGGGAGATTTTATAAATTCTTCTTCAAGTGCTTGCTCAAGTCCAGTCCATGTAGGAGAGCATGAACCATGTGCTGAAGCTCCGGAAGCTTTTTCCCTCAGCGGTACCTGTTAGGCCAGCCATGGAGCATATATACCCCTGTTGACCCTCCACCCCCTCAGTTCCTTCTTACCACCTGAAACAGTTGGTGGAATGCTTTCAGCTTGCAAGATTTGAAGATGTACCCTCAATGATCAACCTGTGGATAGTCTGTAAGTAGTTCTATATTTAGTTAGTTGTAGGTAGTTATCGTTAGTGGGAATTTCCCGTGTTTCTTTCCCCCTCCGCGGGGGGGAATGCCTGGGCCACATGGCTTCAAGCCTCCTGTTTTTTTGAAGCCCATACCCTGAGGCGACCCCCACTTGTCTCAAGTATCTTGGAGGAAGAGCACTTAAACACTCTGCAGATCTTGCAGCTGACAGTTAAGTCTAGGACCAAGTGGAGGAAGGATTTGAAGCTTAAACTCCTCTTCCTCACAGAGTAGGCACTGCATCCCCCGGTACTGGCCTTGACCCAGTCTGTTGGAAGCGTGCCAGCATCAGTGTGCGAACCAGCAGTGACTGAGACATTCCATGGCACCCGGCTGCTTCTAGGTACTGCGGTACCACTCCCAGTTGCTGGCACCATGTATGACAATGAAGGCGCAAAGAGGCAGATCTCCCTGATGGTGTGAGCAGAGGATGAGTTCTCAAGTGAGACACTCTGGGGCTCCATCTTCACCACTGCATGTCATTGGTCAAGCTCTGTGTGAGTGAGCAATCCAGAGGCACAGAACTTGTCCATGAAGGAGATCCAGGAACCATCTACACCAGACAACTTTGACACAGCTCAGGACCTAATTGCGCTCATGTCCTCACACAGTCTGGTACCACGTAGGGACGAGTCCTGCACATTGCCACCTCAGGAAAGGAATGTGGCATCAAGGTCTTCATTGGTGAGGGGCCCAACTACTTCTCCAACCCGACTGGCACCTCCAGCATCGAGATGTCCGGCTCTGGCTTCGGTACCAGCACCTTCAGCACCAATCTCTACGTCGCAGGTGTCCACAGCACAGCCTCGATCCCCAGCCTTGGGACCATCTCAGCTGCACGTGCTGCTGCCAGCACTCCCTGCCTGGTACCAGTGCAAGCCAATGGCCATGGTCTGCCATCAGACCTGGCATGGCTCCTTGGCATTATCCGTGGCACCGCCATGATCAGTCTCCGAGTACTCCTTGGAGTCTGAGGTAGTCAGTCCTGTCAAGAATCTCCTCACGCTGGTCTCGCTCCAGGCGAGATCCAGAATGGGACAAAGGGTGGAACCAGTGGATCCTGGACCCAGTGGAAGTGGGATACTCTATCCTATTCCTTGCCTTCCCCTCCTTTACCAGTCCCTCTTCAGGGATTCCTCTCGTGAGTACTCTCCAACAGGAGGTGTCTTCGCTACTGCAATTAAGAGCAGTAGAAGTGGTTCCACAGGAATTTTGGGGGAAGGGTTTGTATTCCTGTTATTTCTTAATCCCCAAGTCCAAAGGGGGCCTTTGCCTCATTCTGGATCTCAATGGGCTCAACATCTTCATAAAAAAGACAAGATTCAGGATGGTCACATTAGCCTCCATTATTCCCACCTTCAATCTAGGGGACTGGTACACCACCCTTGTTTTAGAGGATGCTTATTTCCACATCTGCATCATCCCTCAACCTAGGCAGTTTCTCTGCTTCACAATCAGAAGTAGTTCACCAATTCATGGTCCTCCCCTTTGGCCTGTCCACAGCTCCCAGGGTTTTCACGAAATGCTTGTTGGTGGCAGCCTTTCTAAGAAAGTAGAGAGTGTAAGTTTTCCCCTCCCCAAATGATTGACTGATAAGGGGAAATTCACCAGAACAGGTCCTACAGCACACAAAACTGGTGAGGGGCACATTGACCCGACTAGGGTTCCTGTTGAATGAGAAGTCCATGCTTATTTCAACACAGACCATAGAGTTTGTGGGAGCGAGGTTCTACTCAACAATGGGAACGGATTCCCTTCCAGAGCTCAGGTTCCTGAGATAAGGGACATTATTCTTGGCCTACGACTGTCACCTCTGACAACGGTGAACTGCATGAAGCTACTGGGCAACATAGCTGCATGCATATAACTCTAGTCATCTGAAGAAGTGGACTGTGCCTATGAAAGCTCATGATACCATCTATGGCTGTGTCTAGACTGC
>CM057845.1:242379919-242398290 GCA_030068395.1 Apalone spinifera | reverse complement strand
CCCCCCCCCCCCCCCCCCCCCCCCGGCCTCTCTGATGGAGGCGGGAAGAGAAAAGGGTACTTTAAAGCGGCAGCGCCGCTTGAAGCCTGTGGCCAGACCCTGGGCTACACGCGGAATTTCTGCTTTGAAACACTGCATGCAGCCCTGGGCCAGCTGGGGTGTCCCCAGGCTGCACGTGGCGTTTCAAAGCAGCAGCTCTGTGTGGAGCCCAGGATCAGTTGGGGACTCCCCCACTGACTCCATGCAGTGCTGCTGCTTTGAAATCCCCCAAGAAGCCTGGTGTCAGGCTCCTTGCAGTGTTCCAAAGCGGCAGCACCGCATGGAGCCCAGGATCAGCATGGGAGTCCGCAGTTGATCCCAGGCTCCATGTGGTGCTGCGACTTTGAAACGCAGCATGCAGCCTGATGCTGTGCTCCCCACAGTGTTTAGTCTATATTTGACATCCTTAACACATATCAAAGAGCAACAGTTATGAGGTAAGTAAGTGTTTTTTCTGAAAGGGCAGAAGAACCCTGTAATGCAGTTGTGTATTGTGGCAGGCTTTCTTCTCATTATTGGAGAAAAACCCCTCTTTCAAAGGAGGAGAGAAGTTAAGCCTTTAAGCTGTGGCTTGTTTTGGCTTTCTAACCTCAGAGAGTTGGGGATACTCATTTGGTAATTGTAGCGTGACACTTTCCCATGGTGGATAAACAGTTTTGCTTTTCTCTATTTGATTTGTTTTAAATTACCACTTTTAAAATGGTTTGTTTGATTTGATAATATTCACATGAAAAGCCTACATCTTTAAGAAGTATCTTAGGGATATTTATGTTATGGAGGACAGTGGAAGAAAGACAAAATAACTCCTACCTCATTCTGGCACTATATTTTAAAAGTAAAGAATACCTGATGGTTGCTTCTGTGCTTTAACTTGGATATTTGATAGCTTGCTGCTAGTTTGACACTAGCTATCCCTGTTTTGTCTGGTTAAATCTTTGTTTCCAATGTGCATGTCTGGTAGTATTTGCTTTTGTAATGGGACTCAAAGCTAAAATGGAGAAATTACACTGCATCAAATATTAATAACACAAAGGTGCATATATTTCTTAACATATGGCAACTGTAGTTTTACAATTTGCTTTTTAATTTTAGCTTTTGCTTTTTACTTCCTTCAAACATGAGATTATATATTTTTCAAATTAGGTACCAACAGCAAATATTTGGAAAAATCTTGGAATGTCAGTGATTCACAGAGGGGGTCTCAGAAAGAGCATGCGATGTCTTCAGCAGAAATGGAGAGACAACATATCCTTCAGGAAATGAAAAAGAAAACATCACTACATACAGACAATAGTTGGATTAGGCAGCGCAGTTCTAGTGTGAATAAGGACCCCGTTAATCTAAACAAGAATACAATGAGGAGGTAAGATGCTTGTTAAAAACTGTACACTGAACTTTGCCTCTTGATAAATATTTAGTTTTGAGGCATTCTGAATGTTTCTTTGCAGCACAGATTGTAAAGCCAGTCTCTAAAAATTTGTCACAACACATGAGGTAAAACTTGCAAATATTTGATCTCAGCTATGATACAAGCAAGTCAAGAATATAAAGGTGGTGTTGTGTGCATTGTCAATATTTCCTCAGTTGTTTATTTGTCCTTTGTACTTGCAATGTGAATTAATAATTAATATGCCTTTGTCATTTGCACATGTATTTGAGAACCTCGGTAATGTAATTTGTTGCGAAATAATGCTTAAATATAGGTTCTGAAGAATATTTTTTAGTATTTCTAACACACAGATATCTTGTAAGAAACTTGAGGATTTCTGTTTTAAGGCTTGTGTAGATTCTAAATGTTCAGTTTGTCACTTAGGAAATAATAAGATATCAGTCATGAGAACTCATAGCTGTTGTGCCAACAGCTGGTTGCTGAACAATGTGCCTGTCTAATGGAGGCAGGGCTTGATCTATTTTATAGATGGTATCCCTAAGAAAAAATACAAACACCGCCACTAACTGATGTCATTGCTAAATAAAAGCAATTTGATTTGGTTCATTCTGATGAAGCTGTACTGATGTGTATTCTGCTGTTATCTTTTATGCTTTAGTCTCACCTTTTTTGGTCATTGCCCTCTCTAAGACTGGTGAAGCACAGTAATGATCAACAGTTTGCAGCTTCAAAAATTTTTAATCAAGGAAATATAATACAATATTCTTCCAGGTTATCAAAATAATTATGCTTATAAAATCAGTCTTTAAAATAGAAAGGGTGAATGTTTTGTTACCCTACATAATGTGAAAACTTAAATATTTCTTTTTTGTAAAATCAAAGCATGATAAAAGGTTAAAAAAAGAGTAGTCCTGCAGCATCTGAGAGAGAGAGAGAATCATGATAAAATATTAGCTCATAAGAGGATATGTTTCTGGGCAATAATATTCTGCATGTCACAATTATTCATTTCAGAGGTGAATCTTTAGATAATCTTGATTCCTCAAAAACAAGTTCATGGAGACGTCAGCCTTGGACAAATCAATCTGCCTGTTCCACATCCTTGTCATCTAGTCAAGATTTTAGTCGCTCTGCTGCTCCACTAGTGTCTACTTCAAACCGGGCCTACATGCGTACCCCCTCCTCCAGTGCAGGACCTCCTTCTTCCAGCTCTGGAAGATCAGTGACTTCATCCCACAATTTCCCCTCAGCACCTTCTTCTGTACCCCGTGCTCAGTCTCCTACCTCTGCTTCCCAGTCAGGAGCTCAGCAGCGGAATAGGTAAGTAGTTGCCCATCTGCTGAAAACTTTTAAACAGCTCATTGTACTGTGGACACTCTCTCATAGAAATTAGATCCAGCTCCCCTGTAGTAATGAGTCTTGTACAAGCTCTGCAACGTTCTTGCTTGGATCTTAAACAAGCTACTTGATCTCTAGTATCGTAGTCTGATTGTGTGTGAAATAGTATAATTATATTGTACTTACCTTCTATGTTGGAATGTTAAACTCAAAGCACTTTTCAAATTAATTTTATCTGGTTGAAAGGCAACACTGAACACCGTGCTATCACTTATGTGTTTCTCACATCTATTCAGAAAGTTTCTAAGGATTCCGTTGCTATGGCTTTACACTAGTAAAGAAAAAGTGAAGCAATAAATCTTTAGTTACTCAATTCAAAATTATTTGTGGGTTACCTAAATGAGTAACAAGCCTCCTTGTACTTTCCAGACATCACCTTTGACATTTATGGTTTAATAAGAATCTTTAGTTTAAAAAAATGAATAATAAAATTGAAGAAGACCCATATTTTATTGAACATATCTCTTCAATTCCCCCAGTTTCTGGGTCAGGCCAGAGGGCTACAGGAGAGTGGTAAAAGGGAAATGTATGACCCCAAGATTAAATAGGTCCCTTTGCCAAGGGTAAACTAACAAGAGCTAAACCAGAACCAGCAGGAACATGACAATCAATTAGGGCAATTAAACATCTAGAGTCAATTAGGTGGCTTTCAGAATCAAGGGAGGCAGACTAATCAGGACAATTGGAATTAAAGGTCTGGGATGATCAAGTGCAAACAGGTACCAGGAGTAAAAGCCTTCAGCAAGGAAGATGCTGGGGAGAGGGTCATGGGTAATTTTTGGGGGGGCAGAGGGTAAGAAAATGATCTGTTGAAAATGACTGCTTCTCTTGTTTCCTCTTTCATTATGGGATTTCAAATCTGCTTGATCCTTGAATATTGGACTGCATAAGGCACATGTTCAAAGGAGTTAATATAATATATATGTCTAGAATCAGACTTGATTTATCTAACAAGCTAAGGAGGGTGATACTTGACTTAGGTGTTTACTAAAATGTCATCAGATAAGAAATGAGGCAGAATACTACATTAAATCTTGCATTCACTTTACCACAGTTTGTCAGTTTCTGCATATTTTTCTCATTTCAGTTTTAGATATTTAGAGCTTGCAGATTTAATTACAGAATATTAATTTTGATGTTTTATTCCAGATAACTTAATTTAATTTCCTACTCATTACTGCAACATGTGGTCCTCTGTTTCAGTGCTTTCTCTCATGGCATCATGCCACATTCTTGTTCTGTATTTAGGTCAGTCAGTGGGAAGAGAGTATGTTCATACTGTAATAACGTTTTGGGCAAAGGAGCGGCCATGATCATCGAATCTCTTGGTCTTTGTTATCATTTACATTGTTTTAAGGTGAGAGCTGGAGAAACACCATGAAGAAATGGGAGCTAACTTGGAGCATGCATGGCTACTTGGAATTCTGGTTGCTAAGACTCTACTAATCATGTGCTACATGCTCTTCTCATATTGTGTGCTACATGCATATATCCATGCAACAATCCCATCCACAGGCATTAAGCATTCACTATAATACTAGTCCTCTATTACATATACTCAAATTTTTCCATTTTTTAAAAGACATTTTCAGAAAATGCTGAGCCACCTGCCCTTTGAAAACCAAGACACTTTATGATGTGTCAAGTTGGGCATCTAGAAAGTGAGACAGCTAAAATCACTGGCCACTTTGCCATTAACCCTTTAGTAGGGGACAACACATAGTTGCATTGCTCCAGGAGTAGATGAGAAATGAGGTAATGACTTGAGTGTCTCTGGTCCTTGGTTTCCCACAGGCTGAAGGAAAGATGTAATCTGTGTCAGCTGTATTGGGTGGCATTTTGTAGGAGAAGTACCCAGGGCTCATCCGACTTCTGTACACCTGCATAGAAGGAAAGAATAATAATCTGTGCAAGCTTCACTCCCCTGCTTTTTGTCTATTTCCTGTTACATGGGTAGTCAGCACAGAGCAATTACCTCTTTGCACTCGCCTGCATTGGCACATTGGGAGAGATCATAACTTCCCCTAAGGAAATAGTTTTAGGATTAATGCACCATTGAACAAAGTACTGCAGTGTTTAACTTCTTATTTTAGATGTTATGGGCTTTTATGAATACGTGTGAGGACCTATGGAACAGCTGAATGAATATATCTTAATTCTAGAATCTTTTTTTTCTCCTGATATCCTTCCTTGGTGCCATCGTAATGTAGTGTTTTCCACAAAGGCTGCTAAAGCTGACCACCTTGAAGACATGTTATTTTCTAAACCCAACAGGCAAATATTATAAATGATAATACAAACAGTCTACCCAGACACCATGCAGCTTATATCTGCTTGTATGTACTCTGCCTGCGTGGAGAATCGAGAGTTATTGATTAGTTCTCAGTATAGTAATGCATTGTTCACCCACTATGCTTAAACATTTTCATACTAGCATAAGAAAGGTGGCAAGTACTTTTTTTAAATTATAAACAGTTAGAATAGTTGGATGCATTCCTGTCTTGAAAAGTAAGCTGTCAGAATGAAAAGCAGATAGCGTTGCATGGAATCTCCAAGTGGCACACCCAAATGTTCTGTGCCAAAATTGCTGTCACCATTTCAAGAACAAATTATTTCATGTTGTGCCATTTTTAAAATTTTGAGACATTGAAGCTTAAACAATTTTTCATGAACTAATCTCTAAATCATTTCAGCTTTTATGTGCTTAGAATGTGCGCATCTGCTATTAGTTCACCAATCATCATCTTTAAATGATGTCTCATTTTGTTGGTTTCATTTTAATCTACTAATCCTATATTTGCTTTTGCTAATGTGGGTTTATGATTTAGGCTTTGCTAGCTTATACTGTATGCTGCTTCTGAACATGTATATTTGTCACAAGTTACTAATTATTGGTGTTTGTTACAGTGCGTGGCTTGTGAACGTGATCTTGGGGGCTCACAGTCAGGAGCTGAAGTCAGGATCCGAAACAATGAACTCTTCTGCAATGACTGCTATGTCAGATTTAAAAGTAAGGCGACCACCCTATAATAAGTGTCTGAGAACTTTATTTTCTACTTTTGCTCTGGGGTCCTAAGAATTTGCCTACTGCTGTACTTACTAAAGACTCATGTTTAGGCACCAACTTGCCATATTAATGAATTGATTCCTAAAGGTTTCATTTCAATTTGTCTTCATGGGCTGTATTCTCCATTCCCCTTACCATACTGTGCAATGGTTTACCATCCCATTATTATGGATATGCTTCATTCTTTGCAAATCTGGGAAAGTGGAATCTTAGGGTTTGGTTTCCCTACACTCCAAGGTGTGACTGCAGCATATATAGACATATCTAAGCTATCCTTGACCTAGCTAGCTTAATTAAATGGACATGAAGTCACAGAATCACAGACTAGGTACAGCCCATCCTGCGGCTCTTGCTTCTGTGGCTTCACTATTGTTGACTGCAGGATGGTTGCATAATGGCATTGGTGGCAGTGTAGGCATATCCATAAGGTCGTCATTTCTCACTGAATAACAAGTCTGTCATGCTGCAAATCTCACTGACTGGCACAACTGATCTATTCTACTCAAAAAATGAGTTTATCCTAACTATAGGCTGTTGGTTACTGTCTGCAAAACTACTACTATTTGAATTATAGCCTCATGATTGTTTGTTCATTTGGGTGCATGAGATCAACAGTTGATTGATTTGCTTTCAGGTTTTAAAGGATGCAGTATACATTTTTTTTATTACCTTTTACAAAACTTAGGATCATACAATCCAAGGGCTGAAAGAGACCTTAGGAGGTCATCAAGTCCAGCCCACTGCCCAAAGCAGGCCCATCCCCATCTAAATCATCCCAGCTAGGACTTTGTCAAACTGGAACTAAAAAACCTCTAGGGATGGAGATTCCACCATCTCCCTAGGTAACCTGTTCCAGTGCTTCACCACCCTCCTAATAAAATAGTTTTTCCTAATATCCAATATAGACCTCCCCCTCTGCAACTTGAGACTATTGCTCCTCATTCTGTCATCTGTTCATTACTGAGAACAGCCTATCTCCATCCTCTTTGGCACCTCCCTTCAGGTAGTTGAAGACGGTTATCAAATTCCCTCTCATTCTTCTCTTCTGCAGATTAAATAAGCCCAAATGGCTCAGCCTCTCCTCATAGGTCATGTTGTCCAGCCCCCTAAACGTTTTGGTTGCCCTCTGCTGGATCCTCTCCAAGGTGTCCACCTACTTCCTGTAGTTGGGGGGCCCAGAATTGGATGCAATACTCCAGATGTGGCCTCCCCAGTGACAAATAAAAGGGAATAATCACTTTCCTAGATCTGTTGGCAATGCTCCTCCTAAAGCACGGTGATATGCCGTTAGCCTTCTTGTCTACAAGGGCATGCTGTTGACTCATATCCAGCTTCTCATCCACTATAAATTCCAGTTCTTATTCTGCCAAAGTGCTGCCTAGCCAGTCGGTCCCCAGCCTATAACAGTGCTTCGGGTTCTTCTATTCCAAGCGCAGGACTGTGCACTTGTCCTTGTTGAGCCTTATCAGATTTCTTTTGGACTAATCCGCCAATATGTCTAGGTCACTCTGGACCCTATCCCTACTCTCCAGCGTATCTACCTTTCCCCCCTAGCTTATCTTCAAACTTGCTGCAGGTGCAATCCATCCATTCGTAGCTCATTCATAAAAATGTTGAACAAAACCAGTCCCAGACTCAACCCCTGGGGCACGCTACTTGACACCAACTGCCAACCAAACTTTGAGCCAGTGATCACTACGCATTGGGCCCGACAATCTAGCCAGCCCTTGGTGAATCCATGTTGAATGTAGTGAGATTTTCTTTTTCCTGTTGCAGAAATTGCTAGATAACGTCTTAATTATTAGGTCCAGTGGTTCCTATATAGCTACAGGTTGAAACTTTCTTAACCAGGATTGTCTGGTCTGGCAACATCTGTGGTCCAGCCGGATGTTGCAGGACCACAGAGTCCTGCTGGTGGGTCAGTGGCAAGGAATCTTATGGAGCTGGCAGGGCAGCGGCAAGCCTGCCATCAGCGCATGGCAGCCAGTCTGCCCATGGAGGTTGGGAGATCTACCCATGGCTGCTTGGTGGGGGCTGCAATAACTCGGTGGGGCCAGGGGCTGCGGTAGCTCAGCAGGGCAGAGCGCCGCAGTGCGCAGCTGCTTAGCAGGACCCAGAGCCTCATCATGGTGCGGGCAGCTGCCCAGCAGGAGGTGAGGAGACAGCTGGAAGGCCAGTAGGCTGGGGAGTGCGGGCAGCAGCTAAGGGTCCAGAAACGACGTCTCCTGGTTCAGCAAAATCCCTCATCTGGGACCTGTCAGGTCACAAGGGTGCTGGATCAGGGAGGTATCCAACTTGTACTTTGTGGCAAGCCCAAACTTCTTTTAAATTAATAATTCTGACCAGGGTTGTAAGAGTTTCTAAGAGTGAATGAGAGAGGGACATACACTCCAGCTTTTCCATTTGCACTTTGGTCTATATGGCTCACTGAAGCTTTAGAAATCAATGGGGATATGCTGGACTTGCAAACTATGAACAGAACCCAAAGGCCTTCTCTGGATGGGATAGTTCTCGCAGGAAGAAGAAAATACTGGTTCCCTTGTTAGTCACCCTTTTCAGATTGAGGATGGGTTTTTTTGTGTGCTTCAAAAATGTAAAGGGATGATGTCACTTTTTAAGGTAAAAACAATTGTGGTGCCTCTACTAAAGCAACCATTTCTTGCAACATATACTCTTTCTGACTTCCTCTGATCACTTGCCCTCTCTTGGGAAAACTGCTGTGTAACTGATATAACTCTGACATTTGTAATCCACAGATTTTCTTGACTATATGTAGCCAGTATTTTTGAGCTGTGGTGGTTGAAAATTGTATGTTGTAGATGAGAATGAGGATGAAACTCATTTTTGAATCTTAGAGCTGCCTGTAATATTTTGGTCCATAAAGCTGTGGTGATGTGTAGCCCTCCCTGGATGGAATTATTCTAGAATGGCCCTCCTCTCCACCCATCTTAAAGAACTGAGAGGGTAGTTTGGGGGCAAGTGAGCTCATATGAGGGCTCTGCTTTCTATATATTTTCATCACTTTTCGACCCCATCAGTGGAATGAAATGAATAGCAGATAATGTGGCTATGTGATTATTTAAAATTATTATGCTCTTGAGACCAATGGAAACCAATTGGCCTCCATGTGGAATCTTGATTTTTGACCTACTAAGTTCAGTTGTCTGGACTTCGATAGCTAAGAAGCTGCCTTTCCCTCAGTATGTTATTACAGCAGTTGTGATGAATGGAAGCATTTGAGCTAGACGCCTTCCACTGAGAGTGCTGTTAATAGTGCATTCTTATAAAAGGGCTTTGACTCTCAGATTGATTAGACTCTTCCATATCTATTGTCACAACCTGTGTTTGTGAAACTTCTAGTTATGCTTACAGTGGCCTGTTTTCTTCTTCTTCTATTTGGGTAGAAAGTATGTTAAGGATTTTAGGTTGGTAATTTACAGTAACTCCTTGCTTAACATTGTAGTTACATTCCTGAAAAATGCAACTTCAATCGAAATAAGTGTATCCAATTTCCTCTTTAGAATTAATGTAAATAGGGAGGGTTAAGTTCAAGGGAATTTTTTTCAGCAGTTATGACTGTGTGTGTACGCGCGCGCGCACGCGCACACACACACACACACACACACACACACACACACAGAGTAAAAGTTTTAAACAAACAATTTAATACTGGACACAGCAGTGATAATTGTAAAGCATGGTTGAGGTTGCAGAGTCATAGGGTGGAATATTTCACAGGAAATATTTTGATGCTAAATGAAGAACTAGCTCTCAGCTGAGCCCTCAAGGGTTAACATGTTAATAAGCCTCACACTCTACAAGGCAGCATGGATTAAGGCAGAAGGGAGACCTGCTTTGTGGAGATGGGGTATGGAGTTGGGAGATTACGGGGAGGGGAAATATCTTGATGTTAGCACCCATCTCTCCCTTCTCCCCTGCCTCCGTACAGGAAGCCGCTCCAAGGCAGAGGCAAGGAGCAGTGACGGAAGGGGCAGCAGAACTGCTGCTGGCAGCTACATACAGTACTTTGCAGGGAACTTAAGGAAGCTGCTGACCCTTTCTGGTTCCAAGCCCCCAGGACAGGCAACTTTGTCCACTACTTGCAGGAATTTCTGGGAAAAGCAAGAGGCTAGAAAATGTTAAGGGAGTATCTCACAGCTTTAAATGTGCTTGTGACCTAATAGATAAGCAATGAAATAAGGTTAACTGGGACAGTGCTAAGTGAGGAGTTACTGTATAGCATTATTATAATAGTGGCATTTAAATATATTGTACAGAGCAGTTGATCATCGTTTGTGGTTAGTGCTGATTTTAACTGAAACATTTTTAAATATTGCAAAAGTTGCAGAGTATTGGATGGATACTTGACATATTAATTGAAACAATTCGTGATTTTTTTAAAGGGTTAACTATCTAGCAAACATTTGTTTGGCAATCAAAACAAAATTTACCCATCTCTAATTGCAGCCTCTGCCTTCCTCCCAAAAATGGGACAGTGAATGTGTTTTAAAGCAAGAGCTTTGGGTGGATTGTATGCATCATTGCAAATCCATTTCTTTTAAATGTCAACCCAAGATTTATGCAGTATAACCAGTATTGCTGTTATAGTTTGCATGTTGATTCTAACTTGTATTTAGATTTTACATTAATTCCCTTTTGGGTTTGCAATATCCTTTTGGGTATTGCAAACAGATATTGATTAAAGATATTACTTTATCAGGCCGTTTTGGACTCCAAATCTTACAATTAGTAAAACACTACATTTCCAAAAAACTCTTCCTGAATTAAAACCTTTTTTCCATTTCTCCCTGACCCCAACAGCTGGACAACCAACCTCCATGTGAAACAACTGAACATATGAAACCATTGTTGCAGATAAAAGAAGAGGTGATTGCTGGTGATGTAGATCTATAAATATGTATTTTGTTTGTGTTTTTTTCAGGGTAACTTTTTTGCCTGTCTAGATTATGTAGAAAATACATTGTATTCTTCATTCAACTTATTTTTTAGTTATTTATGAGACTGTAATCACAAGAAGGAAATCTCTTGGGGGGGAGGGAACACATTCACTTTTTGAGTTCACTGTACTTAAAAGCACAAGGGAGAACAAACATTTATCAGTAATAACATGAAAACAATTCTGAGGCTAATCAGCTAGCAGAGTTTCCAGTGGTATATGAAGAGGGTATTTTGTTTTTTATGCTCTTAAATGAGCCCTATTGAAATAGTTAATATAAATATGTATTTGTAATTGCTGTCTTTATTTTTGACACATGCTACAAAGTGACTTCTCCTAAAATAATATAAGCTGCATTAAAATGTACACCAACATGTTTGATTTCTGTATTCTGATTTCTAAAACTGTTTGTTTTTGAAAGTAAAATACAAGGTATAGCATAGTGGTAATGCTATAATGTTCTGCAGAAGAACAATGGAAACTGTTTTTTTGGAGGAAAGGGGTCTATTTTCTCTTTTATTATTGAAAAAATAGAACTATCACTTACCTTGATAAGTTGATTCAGAAAGTGGATAATTTTTCTGTTGAATTCCAGAATATTTGTAAATAAATTTTCTGATGCGGCATTTATCAGGTATTTTCTTCTTTCCTGCATTTCAAAATATCAAGGTCCATGAATGGTACATAGGTTGAATTTTCTGAACAATAAAGATGATTGTTTGAATTTATTTTAGTAAATGTTCTTGTTTAATATTTACAATATCCTCATGCATGCACAGGGACACTACTGGCTCACTTCTTGCTATGTGCTGTTTCACTCACTCCAGATTTAAATGTGATAGCTTTGTTTTTCCTTTCACGCTCTACTTTTTTATCTTTTTCAAAATGTAGTGATCTGACTGCATTAATTCATTAAGGGTAGTTGGAAGCTTTACTGAAAAGCTTTGTTGGAGCCACCAGGCCATTGAACATTCAAGAACTATCTCTGAATTGCTGCTGCTGCATTAGAGAGCTCTGGTGGAATGTGTACTATGCCAAATAGTGGCTCTCAACTCTTTTGCTCAAGACCCAAAGTGGCAAAGAAAAAAAAAGAAACACATTGTGACCAATCAAATTGCATGGTCCTTGACAGGTGCAAATATATATATATATATCTATATAGATATAGATATATATATAGATATATATATATGAATGATTTGGACAGGTGCAAAGATATGTAGGATTTGGCTCTCAAGAATTTTTTCTCCTACTTTGATGGGTTGCATCTCAAAAGGGGTGAGGGATGGGAGGGCCAAACTCAAGCCTTGGGCAGTACCATACCAAAGGGCAGAAAAAACCATGTCAAAGACCCAAAAATGTTTCTTCATTTGACTGGGGTCTGAATCTTAGATAGCATAAGGAGAGGGTGAGAGTGATGTAGAGAAAGAGAGGCCAAAGCTACAGCAGTGTGAAACGTATCCTTTCATAAAGGAGAGGTATCCTTTTATGCTAACTTTTGGCCTTAGAATTTTTTGTAAACTGTACTTGAAAAACAAATAGGCTCAAATGTAGGCAGTAATTTTTTCCATTTTACTAAGTGCTGGTTTTCTTTCTTTCTACACCAACATTCTAGCTTCACTGATATTTTCCTCTACTTCTGTTTGGTTCTTGACCTAAATAATTGCCTATGTAATCTTCTTAAAGAAAAGTTTTCTTTTAGAAATTCCTGATCACATTGAAGTTGGAAACTTGCCTATACTGCACCATTCTTGTGTTCCTGGTCATTTTCACTTCATACATTTAGTATGTAATATAAGTACCCCAAGGAAATGGGGACAACAGGGCTCGTGCATGTTAAAACTCTTTATCATATTGACCTTAAATATGGGTCTCATAAATGACAAGTAATTTATCAAAGATAAGCTACAGGAACGCCAGAAGAAATCCGTTAAAATGTATGCACTATGTGACCGCTTCTGTTCGCCTCACTAGACACATATGAGATTCAGGCAACTGAATATAGCATTCATTTATTATTTTCTTCAATATAGTGGCATTTCAGGTTTTGCCAAAATTACATTTTTACAATTGCTAAAAGCTTCTACTTCTGTGAATGGATTGAGGAGCCATCTCAACAATTAAATCTTCCTTTTCTAGGCAAGAGGATGGAAGTTGATACCTTCAGATAAAAATTGGATTCTCTACATGCATTTCTTTCTTGAAGCCTCTTCATAAATTTGACAGGAAACAATGAGACTGAGGGGAAATATGATTGCTCTCTATAAATGATTTGGTGGGATAAATATTAGGGAGGAAGGTAAGTTTAAGTCAAGTGCCAATACTGACATAAGAATAAATGGATATAAATTAACCATCAAAAAGATTTGGCTTGACATTAGAGGATGTCTAACCATCAGGTAGTGAAGTTCTAGAACAGACTTCCAAAGGGAGTAGTGGGGGCAAAAAAATCTAATTGGCTTCAGTATTAAGCTTGATAAGTTTATGGTGGAGATGTATGATGGAACTATGTACAATGGCATGTAGCCAATCTGTGAGTTCTAGTAGCAAATACCCCTGATGGCCAGTAATGGGATGGGGAGGGCTCTGAGTTATTACAGAGAATTATTTCCCAGATATCTGGCAGATGACTTGCCGAAATGCTCAGTGTATATTTGCAGGCCTGTTGGCAGGAATTTCTGTGGGGGTTTGTGCATTTTTTGTACATGTGGACCACAAGGGTGTGAACGCACCTCCCTCTCATGATCCCCTGAGTAAGCATGCTCCGGCCAGCTGAGGGAAGACAGGAGTGGTGTGCTGCTACCTGAGCCTCCCTCCCACATGCTCCAGCCAGCCAAAGGCTGGGGCTGATCTTCCCCTTTCTCCCCCAGGAGTGAGGCCCAGCCCTATCCTACAGCCTGCTCCTGCTGTACTTTTAGTATGTGGTGAGAAGCTAGCCTGGTGTGTGTGTGTGTGTGTGTGTGTGTGTGAATAAGAGGGCAGTGTTAACAGATATGTGAATGTGGGATTAGGGAGCAGAGTTGAGGAGAGAAGGTACGTGAGAGAGGCAATGTTAAAGGGCGAGTAAAGGGATGTGTGAGGGGAGTAAAGGGATGTGTGAGAGGGTCTGGGTTAAGATGCAGGCAGAATTATGTGTACATTAGTGTCAGGATAAAGGGGTGAGTAAATGTGTGAGAAGGGGGTGTCTGTGAGGGGCAGAAGGAAAAGGTGGATGAGTAAATAGGGGTGGGTGTGACTGGGGAAAGATTAAGGGATGTATACAAAGTAGGGTGACCTGACATCCCAAAATTATTGGGACTGTTTTGTGTACATTTACCTTTCACTCCCCCCAAGTTGCAGTTTTTCATACTTGCAATCTGGTCATGCTAGTTAATTGCAGGAAAGGCAGAGGTGGGAGAGAAGAGCAGTGTTAAGGAGTGAGAGGGCAGGAGTGTGAGAGTGTGAGGGAGGAGCAGACACAGACAGGGCAATGTGAGATGGGGGGGCAGGTTAAGTGGAATAAGTTGGGGTGTACATGAGGCCTTGTTCCTGGTGTATGTGGGAGGGCGGGGACTTAGCCCCAGCCTTCCCCTGGCCGGCCGGCCGGAATATGAGGGAGGGAGGCTCAGTGTGCTGCTCCTGCCTTCCCTCAGCCTACCAGAGCACACTTGCTTGGGGGACCACAGTGGGGTGTTTGCACCTCCTTGCCAATGGGCCTGATTTGATCACCATTTTTAGAGTCTAGAAGAAATTTTCCTCGAGCCTCTGCCAGAGGTTAGGAATCTCTTACAGAGTGATGGATAAGTGTCTGTTGTCAGTTACGGGCTGGAGGCCAGACTAGATGAGCACCGTGGTCTCTTCTGACCTTAGTATCTAAGTCCATGAATTAATAGAAAAATACTTTGCATAAATTTAGATTATTAGGAAAGTCAAATGTTACGGAACAGCATCATATATCAAAGTCTTTAGTCATTTGCACTTTTCCCCCCACTCTGCTTGAAGGGGAAGAGACCAGAGAGGACCAGGCTAAACTAGTCTCAATAGGCCTAAATCGATGTGTTTAAATCGTTGACTATAATTTGCTTGTATAACTGAGGCCCGTTGCAGGGTCCTTCTAGCAGCCTGAAAGTTTCTGCATCTGCTATGGCTGCTCCTGGCTGGCTCTCCTCATACTCTTTGGTACATGAGCAGAAATCCTCTGTGCACTACACACAACTCTCCCAGGAACTTCAGATCCCTCTCCAGCGGTTGGACTATTTCCTTTCAATATCACATTGCCACTATATAAATCCATGGAACACCCACATCTTGAATACTGCATGCAGCTCTAGTTGTCCCATCTCCATAAAGATAAATTGGAATTGGAAAAAGTGCAGCAAAAGTGATTAGAGATTCCATATGGGGAGAGATTAATAAGATTGGGACTTGTTAGTTTGGAAAATGAAATGGTTAAGGAGGGATAAAATCGAGGTCTGTACAATCATAATGGATATGTGGAGAAAGTGAATTAGTGTTGTTTACTCATAATACAAGAATTAGGGGTCACCAAGTGAAATTAATAGATAGCCGCTTTAAAACTAACAAAAGTATTGCTTTGTACAACAGTGTCAACCTGTGGAACATTTTACCAGAGGATGTTGCGAAAGCCAAGACTCTAATAGGGTTAAAAAAAAAACTGGATAAGTTGATAGAGAATAAATCCATCAATGCCTATTAGCCAGGATAGGCAAGGATGATGTGTATCTACTCTGTTGGTTTGTCAGAAGCTGGGAACAGGTGCCAGGGTATGGATGACTTGATTATCTGTTCTGTTCGTTCTCTCTGAAGCACTTGGCATTGCCTGCTATTGGAAGACAGGACACTGGGCTAGATGGACCTTTTGGTCTGACTGTGTGGACGTTCTTATGTTCTGCCCCCATATTAGCTCTTTTATGAAGTAAAAATGAAGAGGAGTCTTGGGCAGAAAGAGAGTTCGGGGGCAGCAGATAATAAGAGGGTTAAAAGGAAGGGATGGGGGAAATGGGTTTGCAAGATTTGAGAAGGGGGAGATCATGAGGACTGAACAAAAGGATCATTGAGGCCCATTGAAATGGATGTCTTGGACAGGAAAGAGAATGAGGGCAGTTTCGGAGGCCCAGGATGTTGATTGGGGTATGGTGTAGGAAGGGAAAGGATGTGGTGGATCAGAAGGAGCCCCTCAAAGAGCATCACAGTGATCCAGCAGAAAAGGAGTTGTGAGTTGGCCTGATAAGGTGCCTGGGCTGGAGATGGGAGAATCTGGGTAAGTAATCAGGGCAGCCTCTCTCCCAACCTATTCCTGTTTATATAGTGGTGCTGTCCTCACCTGGTGCCATAGACTTTTGTAGTACTTGATGCTGCCCCAGTACAGTGTTCTGTGGGGATGTTGCTTTTTCCTCTCCCTTTCCCTTGTGGTATATTCTCCTGGGTTGTTGATGACAATCCTTAACCATTGCTGGTGAGGCTAATATTCCATCCTCCTTCTCCACGCAGCAGGTGTAGGTATAGATACAAAGCAACGAGGCTGTGAGGATTTGGTGCAGGACTAGCAGGCATATTTTTATAATGCCAACAGCACTGAAGTGTCTTACTGCACTTTCATGCATCCATTGTGAATAGCCACAATACTGGGGGCTTATCTGCACAGGCGGGGAGGGGAGAACCAGCCTGTTAGCGTATTTACTTACAAACCTTCTGTTCATCAGGATTTGTGGTTTAAAAAATTGAATTGGTCATAGTTCTCTGTGGGATTTCTATGGGGAAAGTTGTTCATTAGCATTAAAACCAGGACCTGGGTTTCATGGTGACCAGATAACACATTTCTAAATATGACTGTCCCTGTCCATACTAATGGCAAACTTGTGTTTAACTCTTTGTGAGCATGTTAGGTAATGGTTGTTGAACATCAGGCTTATTTCCAGAGCAGACCCTTTCACAGGGCTATTGGAGAGGAATCTCTTCCCTTTTCATCAGGATCAAGGCTTAGTTAATGAGGCTGTCTGCTGCATTGTAGGCAGAAAGAGTCTTAGTGCCTATTTAGCAAATGCTCTACTTATTTCATTCATCACTACAAATTGACTATTCCAGATGAAGTCATTTGAAGGAATCCAATATCAGGGCGTAAGGTAATCTACACATATTAGGAGGGGAGGGGAGTAGAATCTCTCCTTTCTCTCTCCCATGGCTGCTTACTGCAGCGTTTCTTGCACTTTTCTCTGAAGCATGTGGTGCTGGTCACTCTGAGACAGGATACAGGACTTACACGAACCACTGGAAACTGCTGGAGTCTCTTGCAGCCACAAGTGATTAGATTAATGCCCAAAGAGGTGATGACTATGTAGTTATTTCTCAAAGAAACTTTGTGTATTGTATTTGTTAAAGGTTAATATTTTTCTGTCCCCACAAGCCTCTTCAGCTATTCTATCCATAACTTGTACCCAGTGAGTCCTATATTTCCTCAAACAGCTTCATTGTATAAAACTAAATAGCTCATTAGTTCAGGGTGTCTTTTTCCCTTATTGCCATCAAATAAGTACTCCCATTTTCAATTGGGTTCAATTTTTCAGTTAAGTCACAAGTGGGAATGCTAGTATGCTGGGATTGAGTCTCAAATGGTGTTTTAGGCTCTGAAGTTCAACTAAATGGATATATACTAAAAACACAAGGTGGCAGTGTTTAATGCAACTGATGGGAGAGAAACCTGCTGAAAAATCCTAAAATCGTCTTTGAAAATGAAAGGGATGTTATTTCTCTATTAATATTCTACACAGGAATCAGGGCTTGGTCACACTATAGATCCGCAAGAAGAATAGTAAATCCAAGTGATCATGACCTGGAGCAGAGCAAATTGAAGCTGTTGCTGTTTTGCAGTCCAGTCCAGTATCATCCTCTGATAACTAAGTTAGTTTCTATAGTTTCTGTGGCTTTGTGTCTGAGGAATGGAGCTGGGTTCACACTGCTCACTACAAAAGAATTGCAAGTAGCAATTATAAGTGGTGGATAAAAATTTGGTTTTACAAAGCAGCTTTCATAGGGGGTATATCAACATGCTTCCGCAATCTGTTTTACTCTCAGTACAGTGAGTGTGTATAGGTAAGCAGAGCAGCAATCTGTCACCGGTTTGAATCTTACCTCCACGTTGATATTGTGGAGGCAGGATGTTAAGATCAAAGGATGATGCTCATGTCCAGGTTAACTGCCAAATGGATATTTAACTTCCACTTGGATAACCACCAGATAAAATGAAGAGAGCTGAAGACAAGAAGGAAACGTGTTATGCAGAGGCAATTCACAGTGGGATTTTTGGACAACTGTGTCCCTAGAAAATAAATTTGTCACCAGTACTGCAGCTGCTGAACTGTCTAAGAAACCATGACTTACCTGAAGAGTCACCAGATCTGCACCAGCTTTACACTTGTATCTGCGCCAGGCACTACTTGCAAAGTGCAGTTGATTTTGCCACTGAAACTGAGATTTACAGCTATAGGAGCCTGACAATGGTCTCCAGTCGGGGGGGGGGGGGG
>CM057845.1:242365825-242379725 GCA_030068395.1 Apalone spinifera | reverse complement strand
AAAAATTCTCTAAGTGGATCAGTTTGAAATATTGCATGTTTTTTCTTTAACAAGTCACGAGCCAAAATAAGAAGATGGAACCTAGTTCTTTGAAGGAAGTCACTCTGTCAGGTGAGCCATAAGGAATTTCTCTTTAGGTAGAAATGATAGGATCTGTGATAGGCTTGTGTCAACTAAAAGTTGTTCTCTGAATTTTTTTTTTAAACTGACCAGGATCATTACATAGGGAAGGTAAAAGGACTAGATTCTGCTATCAACCAGCATATCTTTACTGATTGATTGAAGGAATGAATATGTCCTAAACCAGTTATTTTGGGGGATTATTTTTAAAGGGGGGGCATTTTAACAGTATATCAAGAGATATAGAGTCTAGTGGACACTAATCTGAAGTGATCAGTAGTGTAGTTGGCTTATAATACTGAAAAATCCTCTTACCTGGCACATCCTACTAAAAAGAAACTTGCCAGTTAAGTAGCTGCTGGATGCATCCAATACTTGAGAGGAATATGCTATGCTGGAAGATATTAACTTTTATGCTATGAATTTGCTTTAACAATCAACATCAAACATTTACAAAATACCATGGGTGTGGGTGCACGCACACACTAGCAAATGTACCTAGTGTTGCTCAGTAATGATGTTTGGGATTTGTTTTTTGAAAATAAAAGGAAAATATACATGCTTTGTTTACATTATTGTATGGGGGAGGAAGCTGAGGGATTCAAAGCAAGGGGTTGGTTGTAGGGGGCTCAGCACAAAGGGTGTGGGTGCTGGAGTTGGGGCAGTGGGAGATGTGGGGAATCAGGGTTGGGCGGGTGCAGGAATCAGGGCAGGGAGTTGGTGTGGGGCACTCAGGGAAGGGGGTGAGTGAGTGCAGGAGTCAGCAGAGAGGTTGGGGGTCATAGTAGGAGGTATGTGGAGGGTAGGACTTCGGACAGGAGGTTGTATTTGCGGGGATTTGGGGCAGGGGATGGGAGGTGCAGAACCTAGGGCAGTGGGCTGGGAAGCCAGGGGAGTTGAGCTTACTGGGGCCATCCAGATCAGCAAGGGTGGTGCTGCTGTAGTGGTGGCACCTCTCAGGGGCATGGGTAGGGATGGGGCTGTACTCTCTGGCCAGCTGGGACTCCTGTGGGGTTCGTGCTTTTGTTTGTCTCAGTAGAGCTTTTTATTCCTCGTGCCTTGATGCTTGTTAGATCCGTGACACCTGTAAAAATAACTTTGAGCCCCAGGATCTCACTCCTACTCTCAGAAAGGCATCTTATGGAAATTCTCTGGATCCTTGTGAGTTGCTGAAGAGTCTTGTCATTTAATAAGCAATGTGAAACGAGGTGAGTCACTATCTCTAACTTTCTACATAGCAGAACCATGCCTGCCTTTATTCCAGCCAGCCACATTTAATGTAATTCTCTCTCTTCATTTCTTTCTGACCCCTCCTTGTAAAAGGTATAGCCCAAGATGGGGATACAAGTGACTAGTTGACGACCCAATAAGCATATGCTTATCAGCTAGTCAAGTAGTGACTTGAGTAATCGCTCCCTCACACACTTGCTGCCTTTATTAGAGAGAGGCAGCAAGGGGGGGGGACGGGACAGGAGCCAGTGCTGGGGAGAGCCAGCTTAAAAGCCAGTTGTCCCCATCACTGTTGCTGTGGGGCAGAGGAGGCAGAGGCATAGCAGGGGTCCTGGGCAGGAGCCAGGAATCAGCTGACTCCTGGCTCGCACCTAGTCCCAGATGCAATGCCTCTGCTTTTTAAATGTATTAAGAGCCTGAAGACTTTTAATACATTTAAAAAACAGAGTTGCACTGTTTGGGTCAGGTATAAGCCCAGACAGCTGATTCTCAGCTCACGCCCTGTTCCCCCTTTACACTTGGTCCCCCCCATACGCCTCTGCCTTTTACATGTATTCTTCTTCTTTCGAATGTCATGTTCAATGTTATATTTCTTCGTTAAAGTTGGACATCCAAGCTCTCCAGCCAGTGAACAGCATTGCTGGTTAGATTGTGGATATCCTCCAATGAGCCAGTGAATTTTCATGTTGGGTATTCCGCAACAATGTGATACATAGTTTGCGGACTGCCACAGTCACAAATTGGAGATGGCAACAAATTCCACTTATGCAGTAGATAACTGAACCTTCCCTGACCAGTCCTAAGGCGGCTTAGGACACACCACAGTCTCCGGGGAAGACTTTCTGCTCAGTGGTGGGATCTGACACCAGATGTTTGTTTGGGACATCTACTTGCTGCCATTCAGCTCACCATAGTTTCTCGACATTGGCTGTCACTTCCTTCACTTGCTGCCGGGGAGGCTTACGGGATTTTAGACATGATGTTGGTGGCTGATCAAAATATTTCTGGATGGGAAGAGGCTGGCTGCTGCATGTATTAAGAGCCTGGGGCTGGGAGCTAACCCTGCTGCGGCTCTGCAGTTCCTCTCCCCTTATCAACTAATCAAGTAGTCAGTGGAAATTGCATCTACTCTTGATTAGCTGATTAAACACAATTTAACATCACTAGTCCAAGATGTTTTCAAAAGTACATGCTCACTATCAAGGAAGTGGGAATGTGGCCTATATTCCCATGTACTTTTCCAAGGGGTTAAACTCAGTAGGGATGTTAAATTTAGTTTAATCAACTAATCGACTAGTTGATGGATTTTCCATCAACTATTCAATTAGTCAATAAGCAGGAGAGCTGCAGTGCACTTAGCTCCCAACCTGGGAGCTAATCCTGCTGAAGATCTGCCTTTAAATGTAAGAGATTGCCTGCTCTTAATACATTTAAAAGGCTAACACACGGGAGACCTGGGGCTAGCTGGGAATCCGCTGTCCTGGCTTGCGCTGGAGCCCAGCCCCCGCTTCACTTCTGATTTTTCCTATTCGCTCGTAATACATTTAAAAAGCAGAGGCACAGCATCTGGGACTCAGCTGATTCCCGGCTCTCGCACAGTCCCTCTCCACCTCTCCTGCCCCCTGCAGAGACGGTGCTTGGGAGGAGCTGACTTTTAAGCTGGTTCTTCCCAGCACCGGCTCCTGCTCCACCCCCTCACCCTCCCTTGTGCTGCCTCTGATAGAGGCAGCAAGAGGGGGAAAGCGACTAGTTGAGGGACAAGTTCACGATCCGATAAGCTTTCGCTTATCAGATAGTTGACTACTCACTTACATCCCTAAAGCTTAGGTAGATAGCAAAGGTATTGGCAGCGGTCCAGAAGAACCAATGGTGATCTAGTACTGAAATTTGAATTGTATTTAGATACCTCATGTGCTTTCTTTGTGGGATTCTAAGTTAAGAGCTAGAGGAAGCAGATGCGGTAATCAGAATTACCATATCTATAAGAAATATTGGACATGGGAGTGAACTGGGCCTTGAAGTACAGATCAGCACAGATTGTGAGTAGAGGGAAAGGTGTATGCAGTTACAATCGGGTTTTTTTTCTTTCTTTTGGTAGTTTGGTTTAAACTTCTCCATGTGACTCCATGCCTCCCCTCCCCCATTCACTATCTAAGAGTTGTTTCTAGAGATTTTTGTGTTTTTAATGTGTTTTACTTCTCCCTGTCCCCCCAGAAGAATATTTAAACCTGGCACTCCTCATTTTCAGTATTTTCTCATATCTTCCGCTCCACTGTCTTTCAACACTTTATGTTGTTCAACAGATCTTTATCTTCTATCCATGCTGAGCCACTGAAACGGTTGCATTTATAATACTATTGTAGTGCACACAGGCTGATGGCCACTTTGATTCCTGCAAAGTCTGGGTTGTGTGGCTTGCAGCATGGAGGTAAATGTAAATCTGGGAGTATTTACCCATTTATTGCCTCATGATAGAACTGGCACTCTGCAAGAACACTGCTATATCTAATGTCAGAAGATTATCTCTGGATCTAATCTACTGGCACCAGATATTTTTTAGTGTACTCCAGTGGCTTGAACTGTGATTCTGGGTGACTTATATATTTGGCAATTATGTGGTTATCTTGACTAAGCTAAAAACTAAGAGCCTGTTTTCAACTAACCAAAATTAGCATGATTACATTGACTTACATGAAGCAACAGTGTCTTATACCAACTGAGGATCTAGCCACAAATATCAAAATGTGTGGGTTAACTCCCCCCAAAAAGCAAAAACAAAGGCTTATAGTTAACAAAAGCTTTTCCTGATTCCTGATGTAATTGTCACTTTCTAGTATTTTTTTAGACATTTGAGAGAAGCACTGGGAAAGACTAATAATGTGTGTAAAAACAAAATAAATCCATCCTCTGGAGAAGCTGTTGAATGCCCACACATTTGGGGGGCTTTAAATCCTCTTTTTGGTGCTTATGATGTCTCCAATTTCAAGGATTCTGAGTTGCAGGTAATTTGTGTGTATCAGGTGACTTGTTTTGATTGTGGAAAACTAGAGTAAACTAGGAATTTCTATACAAATTAAATTCAGCTGCCAATTCTTCAGCTGACTGTCTCTGTGAAAACTCATTTGTTCCTTATTAAATACAATGATTGCTTGGCATAAAATGTCACTGCTTTATTGGGTTCTATTATGATCTAATGAAGCTAGGACAGTCTTTACTGATAATAAGCTTTGACAGGCAGAGGGTTTGTATTTTCCTCCATTAGATTGTACTGGAACAAGTAAGTCCTTCTTTGTACAGAGTTTTCATGAGGTATGTTCTGGCTTTCTTAGATGATTGCAGCATGTGTTTGTGAAGCTACACTGACTTTCCAACCTGAGTGGTTTGTGGCTTAAATTTTTCAGATATACTTGCTGCGTCTTGCAGGTGTGTTCTGCTTGAGTGTTAAGTGGAATAAGTGTAAAGACAAAAAATGTGCACACTTAATCTTTATCATACCAGTACTGAATCTAACTTATCATTGCTTGGTCCATGTTTTTCCTTCAGGGAGCAAAATCATTAAGACACTTGGAAGATGGCACAGAGGAATCATTTCCAGGAACAGTGCAAAGCTTTAGGAGTCACCCTGTTTTCCTGGATATGTTTTGCTATCAGACTGGTGATGATTAGAAACTGTCTTTCTGCCCATATAGAATGCAGACTGAATTTCTTTGGAATAATATATTTTTCTAAAATGCAATGGGAGCCCTTGGATGCTGTCAAGTTAACTTCCCCTTTTACAGATACAAAAGAATGCTCCCATGCTGGGTGGAAAGTTGCTGCTTCCTCTTGGGTTAGTGTCTGCAGGGTCAGCCAAAGGAATTCTCGTCTCATTTTCTCATTCTCTCCCTGTTTCTTTATTGAGGTTTCAAAGAGCCATATTTTTGGGACACTAAATCCTGTCCAACTGAGAAGCAGTATCACTCAGGAGGTCACTGTGTTCTCAAAACAAGGAAGGGAGGGACAAAGAAAGGGGCATACTGAGAGAGAAGGAGATTCTTCTGTCATTATATCAGGGGCAGGACTTGAGTTGGCTGGATTCTAACTTACATTACACTCCAAATGGAAAGGAAGTATTTGTACTTCTTGTAACCTCTTCTCCTGACTTACTTTTAAAGGCTGGAAAAGGCATCATGTTTTATTTATATACTGTAGCATCTTTCATCCCGAAGATACGCAAAGTGTGCTACACACTCTTCATTCAGGAATTACTTGATCCACAACTGAAGGGTGGAACATGACAGTTTGACAGAGCATAGAACAGTGCACAACTGTTTAGGATAGGAAGTGCAGACTACTCAGCTGAAGGTAAATGAAGAAATAGCACTATAACTACTCAAGCTGCAGGCTATCCAGGAAAGTGGGTCTTCTCCTGTTACAAAAGCTGTGTGGGGTCTTCTAAGTTGAAATGGACAGGCCCTTGTTTTTATACTTCCAAAAATACAGCATTGTGCTGAAAAATCAGTGCAGAGCTGCCTCAGAGGAAAATGTGTCTGCATTGCCATCACTAGAACTAGCAAAATAAAAATGAAGGTTAAAAATGTTTTTTAAAAATAGGGATTAATTTTTCATTATCCCTATTTTTGATCAGCTTTAATCAGTGCCACTTCTTCTGGAATAGGTTATTTCCTTGGAGATCTCTCAGCCAGGCTTTTTTCTAGGCTGCAGCCTGCCTCACTTGTGAAACTTATTGAGGTCACTGCCAGGATCTCCAGTCATATACCATGATTGCGGATTGAAATGTAAATGGGGGAGGTGGTGAGCAAGACCTAGAAAATAAATATTCGATGGTCTATTCTGGCATACTTTATTTCTTTTTATGCTTGAGAGATTGATTGTTGATTCAATTCTTTTAATCTGGCATGTACTTATGAAGCAATCATAGTCTAGTTTGAGCTGACATCTTGTAAAGGCTGTCTGCTTTTAAAAGCCCCTTATTGCTACTCTTTTTCTAGTTTTTGTTTGGTAAGATAGTCTGAGTTTAAACAGGACTCAAAAATCATGGTTCAAAAGTTACAGTATGTGCAGTAGTCACTATTCTCCACAAAGGGTCTGATCAGTTAAGGAAATGTTTAAAGCTACAATCCGTTTACAAAACCACATCAAATAAGAAACCGAGACAGTTATTCCCATTATAATTAACCTCATTTCACTTTTTCTTAGCACTCACTATGGTAGTCAGCCAAGGACAATGTTAAGTAAGCAAGCAAACCACAGCAGAATGGTGAGAGCATTTCCAGAAGTGATCATCTGCCCCTTTCTACAAATGTCATTGGGATGCTTTTTATAGTGCGTGTTTTGTGAAGCTATGTCCTTCAGTTTCATTGATGCTGCACTTAATTACATTTTTATGCTGTACGTTTTTATGGGAGTGAATGGGCGGCTTTCAAAATGCTGTACAATATACAGTTTGACAAGACTTCTGCTTTTATTTACTACAATATTAATTTAAAGCTCGGGGCTTGTTTGTTTTCATTCAAATAGAATCAGTGAACAGAGTCAAAGAGGGGAAAAGAGCTTGGAGGGCCTCATACCTCTTCTGGGTCAGAACAAGGATTACTCCCTACAGATATGCTCTCCAGAGCAATTTTAAGAATTTCATACATTGGGGTCATGTACTTAAAATGGAAGACTATTTCACTGGTATGGCAAATTTTTTCTTGGTAAACTAAAAAAATTATAACTCTAACTGTAATTTTACCTGTAAATGTGATCATATTGCCCAATATGTATAGAATCTGCACTAATAATTATTTTAGATACATACAGATCTTTATATTTCTTCCTTCTCTTTGCTATGTTGGAAGAAGGCATGGTTCAGGTCAGTGGTCGGCAACTTGTGACCCATCAGAGTATTCTGATTGTGAGCCACAAGACATTTTGCTGACCTTGACTGTCCATGTGCATCTACCCACAGCTCCCAGTAGTCACAGTTCTGTTCCCAGCCAATGGGAGCTGTAGGAAGCAGCATTTGTAGGTGAAGGGGCTTCAGAGATGTGCTGGGTGCTGCTTCCCACTGCTCCTGTTGGCTGGGAACAGAGAATTGTGGCTACTGTGAGCTGTAGGGGATTGTGCCTGCAGACACTCAGCAAAATGCGTCTCAGTCCTCAGAGTACCCAAATGGGCTGCAGGTTTGCCAACCACTGGCTCAGATCCTCATCTTATGTAGAAGTGGTCATGTTCCAAGGTGCAGTTCAGATGTTTCTTCACTGCCTGTTCTGTAACCATGGGGCTCCTTACAATGCTTTGTGGCTGTAGCTCACAACCTGCACTGCTCACAACTGATCTTCCAGCATCCAGGACACACCCGGAGTGTCTGTGTATTGCAGCGACCTTAGTCCAACAGCTTTGATCAAAACAGTCTGCTAGCAACACACTTGACTTCCACCAGCCTTGGTTATAGCCAGCAAGAGGATCTCAATACACTCCCAGTTCTCAATTCTCACAAAACCATGAGCCCTGAGCTTAGTCCCACAGCACTGCCAGCTGGACTTTTAATGGTCTGGTCAACATGGAGTCTTTGACTCACTGAGGGCCAAAAGAATCAGACAGTATAGATGTTGGTGATTTAAGAATTTAAAACTTCTTTAAAGTCATAATACAGTATTATTGAAGGCTTGGATTAAAAAAAGTACTATATTTTTTTAATCCATAAACTATAGGTTGAACCTCCCAAATCCGAGACTCTCTGGTTTGGTCTAGTAGGGCCAGGGATGTTGCTGGACCAAAGAGCCCCAGAGCAACACAGG
Source organism: Apalone spinifera (assembly GCA_030068395.1). NCBI lineage: Eukaryota > Metazoa > Chordata > Testudines > Trionychidae > Apalone > Apalone spinifera. The sequence goes on along the minus strand of CM057845.1, from coordinate 242,371,590 downwards.
GGCTGGGGAGCCCCTGCCCTGGCTGGAGCCCCCAGCATGAACAGGGTCAGGCAGTGGCTGGGCAGCTCCTGCTCGGGCTGAGAAATCCCCAGTTGCAGCTGGGCTGCCTGCAGCCAGCTGGCCCTGGCCGGGAAACCCTTGGTGGGAGCGGAACTGTGGTGACCAGGTAGCCTCTGCCAGGGAACCACCTGGCTGAATCGGGGCTGGCGGAGGTGGGTGACTGGAATCCCCACTGGCAGTGGGGCAATCCCACCAGCAGGATATATGGCCAGGCAGCCCCAGCTAGGGAACTCTTGGGAGTACCCTGTGACAGTGGGACTGGCAGCGGCCAAGCAGTCCCCACTGGGAACCTGTCGAGACCCTAGGGCAGTGGGCAGGCAGCAAGGTGGGAAGCTGTGCTGGGGCAGCTTGAGCAGGGCCAGCGGCAGGGCAGGAAGCCCCAGGGAGAGGAGCCCAGGAGGCAGCCAGCTGGAGAGCACTGACCTCCCCATCCAGCAAACTCCTTGGTCCAGGACGGCTCAGGACCTGAGGGTGCCAGACCAGAGAAGTCCAACCTGTACAATCCAACAGCTAAATAAGTTTCATTTTATGTTGTTAAAGGAATGCTGTCAAAATGCCATGCCTCTGCCACTACTACTTATTATAATAATAATTTGTATAAAGTCCATTTACATTTGTTGCTGTTCATGCTTTTGTACTTCAGGTTGCATAATGGAAAAAAGTCCATTTTAGCTTTTCATTTAATAATTTCTTAGAAATAGTTTGTGGAGAACAGTGCCATGCTTCAATACAAACAATGATTGGGAATATTTAAATTCAACCTACAAAAAGCAAGTTGTTTTGAAATACTGAGTTCATGAAAACATTCTGGACTATATTCCGAATGTCTTACACATGCTGAATGGCTTCTTGAGTCCACAAGTAGTCCTGTTAATTCATCGCCATCCCACTTACCCTAACCTTACTAGAATCTGAGTCCCAGTATTGGCTTCTGTAAAATGTTGTTCTTTTAAAACTACATTTTAACACAAACCTGGTACAAAGTTACTGCTTAGACTTAACTACTGAACTCAGAACTTTGTTCTGTACAACACACCTTTAATCAGCAGATCAGTTCCTCCCTCCCAGTGCCTCACGCCCACTGCATATCAGCTGTCCAGTGGCATCCAGGAGGTGTTGGGCAGAGTGGGGGTGGGGTCTTGGGAAGAGGAGTGGAGTGGGGATGGGGCCTGGAGCAGAGCAGGAGTTGAGCACTCATGGGGAAATGAGAAAGCCGGCACCTATGCCCACAACTGGAGTGTAGGAAGTAGTCCAGCAAAGGTGTAGTAAAATCTGGGAGTGTGTAGATCTGAACTTGCAGGTTCCAGGGTCCTGACATTGGAACCTGGAGTAGTAGGTACTGTACACACACTGCCTAATGGGTGTGGGGGTGTATGTGTGTGTGTGGGTGTGTGTGTGTGTATTTAGTGACTTAGGCATTAGTTAATTCAGAGAGTGAGTGATTTTTAAATGGTTGTCATGGCAAAATACACTTATAAAGAATTCACCATGTAATATGTCAGTGTTGGTTTAGGCAGTTCACTGTGCTGTAATGCAGCAGCTTTGCATGTGCAATTGGCGATGGCAGGCATTAAGTTGGTGATGCTTTTAGTCTGACCTAGGACTTGCTGGTGATAGGAATTCAATTCAATGCAGCAAGAATATTTATAGATTGCGGTAGTGTTTTTACATCTTATAGAATATGCTTCTATAGCCCTGAGTTTTGTTTGATACAGATCAAGGAATGTGTCCTTCACATCCCAAAGTTCTGAAGCTATGGCTCATCAAACCAAACATGCATTATGGTAACATTATGGTAACATCATGGTAGCCTGTGACTTGTCCTTGATTTAATAAAAATATGGGGGGGGAAAGGGGAGCAAACACAATATTGCCAGGGCTTGCGACTGCTCCAGTCCAACTACTGCTCCTGTTCTAGCCCCAGGGGCATGACCTTCAGCCCAGCCACTGCTCTGGCAGCTGGAAACTGTTGCTCTGGAAATCTCAGGACTGGCTGCTGGTCAGCTGTTCCAGCAGCCCCAGCGCTGTCAGCTGCTCCAGTCCTATCCCTGAAGAAATCATAGAGGTCCCAGAAAAATACAGAGTCTGTAGCCTTAGTTATGATGCAATCCCACCACTCAGGGCTTGTTTCTTGGTCCCTGAAGCAGTGTTCCACCATCTGCAGCTGCTCTGTATGCCACCCACAATCTTAATTGGTTCTGGCTGTGTCCCACAGCAGTTTGGCCCTTCACAAAACTGGCATGTTCCCCACTGCTGCAGTTCTTACTGCGCCTCTGCTGTACCAGAGGGTTATTTGTCCTGAGGTTGCAATATGGATGGCAATAGTTCAGAGCTGTGCAAGCTTCATGCTTTTGTTGAACATGGCAGACAGCAAGAAGTGCTGCCTAGGTGTGTGGCCTTCTTTTTTAAAGGCAAGATAATGATGGGATTATGGCATCATAGGATGGAGAAAGTTGCATGACGGAACTTGCTCCCTCACTCCCAGTCACCCCTGTAGTACTTGTTTCTGTCCCACTATGCATTCATAACATTTTCCAAAGGATAGTGTGCCAGGTTGCACAATGGGGTGCCTGCTGCCACACACTGACATACGTACTCCTGGTGAATACATGTGGTGCAAACACAAGCAGCCAAGTATGCATGCACATGCTTAAGCAATGTACTGCAGCAGATATATTCCAGAATAACTTGCATCAACCAATGCTTATAGTATAGACAGAGCCTCAGGGAATGCACGTCTGAAGAAAGCATGCAATAAAAAATTATCAAGGATGATAACATGCTGAAAATTGATTTCCCAGTGCCAGATGTAACGTGCCAGAAAATGCCATTGTCATGTTTCCCTGGAATAGTTTTAGGATCCTGTTTCAGGTTTTTAATCCTGACCTGGACCACTTCATTTTAAAAAAGCATAATCACAGTACTAGAATTCAGATGTTGTACAATAAATTTACCTCAACACAATATAGATTTGCAGTAACACTTTTGTACAATAGAATGGTATGTTACCATCTAAACTTCAGTACTTAGGACTGTTCATCTATCGGCAGAATGCTACAAATAAGTAATTCACCATTATATAAAATATATTTCATTTAACTGGAACACAGTTGCGATACTCATTCCATTCCATGTATGCACTGACTGATAAGCTCTGTTTAGAGTTTTCAAAAATACATCGTCCAAGTCTGGTTCCAGTAATGTTTGGCACAAAGGACCCATGCTAAGCCCTGGGGGAGGGTTTCTATTATCATCTTTCTCTCTCTCTCCCATGCCATCCTAAAGTTTGGATCCTGTTCTGACCAATGTCTATGGAAATCAAAGATAAACGTATGATTCCGTACGATTCAAATATCATGTATAAATTAGCCCACCCATTAAAATAAATGTGAGAAGTGTGTATTGCTTCAAAAATCTCAACCATGCTGTTTTACCTGACAAAATTCTTACATACTCCTTACACACGACTTGCATTTTTTTCTTTTCCTTTTTGGCCCATCCCCTCCCCATTCTTTGAGCTAACTGTGTTTTACTGAGCTTTTCTAGTTGATCACTAAATGTGTTTCTTCTTTACTGGGGTTGGGTTACAAGTGAAAAAGTAACTGACTCTTGATAAACATGCTGCAGCTGTTCCCTTGAAACTTTTCCCAACAATGTGAGGCTATTGAGTATCATTGGGTCAGTTGTTAGCCATGTCTTCATAGAATTTAATGTCACACTGGAAGTAGACAGAGATACAATACAAAGTGTTTTTATTAGACACAGGCAAACTCTGTTGTCTCTGGTTAACTTCCAAGCTAACTAAACACAAATTACGCTACATATAGTTACCACACTGGATCTCCCTATATTCTGATGTGGATAAGCAATCATATAAGGACTACTGGCTATGCCAGAAATATGGAAATAAGTGTGAATTAACTCAAACATTACTTTGCATTTTTGTTATCCGACGCTTCTGCTTGATGTATTAATTTGATTTAGCCTACATTACTTCGTACCCAGGTTTCATAGTCAAACTTTCAAGTGGATTCTCTAGTTACTATTTACATTTTCTTTCTCCACACACTGCTTGATTAAACAGTTTAATGTCATTTTCAATAGATTCACTCTACAACCTCTCTGGAACAGAAACTACCAGTAAAACAAGGCTATGTCTAGACTGCAGGCTTCTTGCGCAAGAAGCTTTTTGCAGAAGAGATCTTTTGCAAAAACTTCTTGTGCAAGAATGTGTCCACGCTGCAAAAGCGCATCGAAAAAGCGATGCTCTTTTGTGAAAGAGCACGTCCAGCTTGCATGGAGGCTCTGCATTGCTATGCATAGAATGGCCACCAGGGCACTTTTTGTGCTTTTTTTCCTCTTGTTCCTCTTTTTGCACAAAAAACTCCTTCTTCCCTGTCCACATGTGCCTTTTATGCGAAAGAGCTCTTTTGCAAAAAGGCGTTCTTCCTCACAGAATGAGGAATACCTACACCGGAAAAAAAACCCTCTGTTCTTTCAATTTTTTTGTGCAAAAGCACGCTTGAGGTGTGGACGCTCAGTTTTTTTTTTCAGAAAACCTGCTGTTTTTCCTGAAAAAATTCTGTGGTGTAGTCAGAGCCTCAGTGAGGAATAAGAGAATTTATGAAGTGATTTTTCAAAGCTTCTTTTCCTTGACCAGACTCTCTGGGGGCTGGAATCTTCAGGCAGCTGTTTGAGGAAATCTGTTATTGCAGATTCTCTGGCAATAAGATATGAGCTAGTTGCAGCTCCCTTTCATAGAATGATTTGTTTCTTGTGCTGAATATAGTCTTGAAAAGATGACTAGCCTTTCATGGGTAGGTGTTAGTGGAAAAAATGTAGAGGGAATGCAGTAGAGAGATTTATAATGGTTACTCTGATATTGAAATAAATACAGTCATTGACATCTGTCTTCATGTGACTAATCCCTTGTTAGAGAAGTCAGCCTTGTTCAGCTGATCTTGTTTTTATCTATTTATAAAGAAATAAGCTGTCCTATGGAACCCCTTTTGGCCAGAGGTGGCATTGCTGGTGGGTCCCAAACTGACTGGCTCACACCGAGTTGTGGGAAAATTTGCTTGCAGAGATCAGGGCAGTGAGATGTCACATCAAATTAATAAAAAGAAATATCTCTCTTAATGAAGCCTCAGAATAACAGTTAAATGCTCTTCCCTGTGGATCCGGGCTCAGTGCTCCAAAAGTCCAAAACAATGTCTGTGTCTAGTCAGGCTAAACCTGACTTCTTGTAAGATGGACTGCTTCTAGTCTCCTCCCTCTTCTCTTGCTCAGCTTCCTCACCCTGTTTATATAAGTCAGTCCTAAGGCATAATAGGGTCTCCTTGATTGCACCCAGGCTGTTCTGATTTGTGAACTTCCCATAGTGCCATTTCAAAAAAAGCCTTCGGGAGGAGTTCCGTGTACTTGTTAGAGGATAATTTCATAAACAGGGTATTTACTTTCACTGCACAAATTGGTTCATTCTTCGGTACAATTTCTACTGACAGCAATTCCATCAAAATGAGATTGTTGCAACAACTATCTCTGCATACATTCAGCCCAACCAGCCTCTGTGTTAAGAGAACCTGACAGGATTTCCCAAAGGTAAGGAAGGAATAACCTGGAGGAAATATTTCCTGTAATGGATAGGTACACCTCTGTCAGCCGATGGTCAGGGCAGTGAGTGGTGTGTGTGTATATTATACACC
>CM057845.1:242335906-242365725 GCA_030068395.1 Apalone spinifera | reverse complement strand
ATTTGTAAAATCATCTCTTAACTAGTAAATTGAACTCCTTCCACATTTTAATCTGAAGGCTTTATTGAAGTGGCACTGAGAGTAGCTAGCTGCATAGTGCAGTTCCGGGTTTTGATAACTTGTTTTGGTTTTTATTTTTTATGTTTTGAAAGTTTTTTTTTTTAAGTTGGTTGGCAATGTAACCTTTTCAAATCTCAAACTGTGATAATTATCACACCATAGGAGATTTCTAGTTGGGAAGGCTTACCGGAGAACTACAACATGGATCTTGTCCACTGACAAAAATACATATTGAATCTGAAGAAAGTTCCACTTTTTTACTTGTTCTTTAATTGAAAATACACATTTTAGTTTGACCTCACACCTCAGCACAAAACCATTACAGAAATCTATGTCTGTCTGACTGTTTTTCAAGTCACTGTATGTGTGTAGGGATGCTCACACTGTGGTGGAAAGGAGGCTAACCAGCCCCTCTCGGCCTGTTTAACACTATTGAGGTTTACCTACAAGCTTTCCTCTGCCTTGATGGGGGAACTTACCAAGGAAACACCTGCCACAGGAAAGAGTAGTGACCAGCAAGAGCACTGCTCCACCTCAGAGACTGCTGAGAGCAGAGAAAGCCCAGCTGAGAGGGAGACAAAAGTAGGTCTCATTGCTCCTGCAGGTGCATGGACCAGATACAGAACAATGATCCTCAAGAGGAGGGGGCTGGAGGTCACCCTCATTAAAAAGACAATAAAGGTGCACATAGACAGGACCCAAAAGGTTGACTGGTTGACAGCCAGGCCACTTTTGCCTCTGGTTTCACAGATTGCCCTCTCAGACTAGAGGGGAAAAAAGAGAGTTCAGAGCATCTTTTTTCTAGTTGGTGGTTTTACTTACAAAACTCCCCTGTGTTGGGAATGACAGGAAAGAACATTATAAATGACTGACTGGAACTTGGGCCTGTATGGGACTTGAGAGAGGCCCTGTCCTCTAATGTACACCAAAGACCAACATTAAAAATAGAAACTTACATCACCAACTTCATGGTATGTGAAGCTAAGATATGATTCCTCTGTGTGTGTGTGGGTGGTGGTGGTGGTGGAGAGCGGGGGAGCGGACGGGGACAAATAGGGCAATTGCCCTGGGGCCAGTGATTCAAAGGGGCCCAGGGCTCTGGGCCATTAAGGCTAGGTCTACACTATTGCCATTTTTCGGAAAAAGCTCCACAAATTGCACTCCGCAATTTGCGTAGCTTTTTCTGTTTGCTTTTCCGGAAGAGACTTTTCCACCATTTGGCCCTATCTAGATGGGGCAAAAGGGCGGGAAAGTGTCTCCTTTCATGGGAGCCCTTATTCCTCATAGAACAAGATATACAGGGTTCCCTGAAAGAGTGCGTTTGCTCTTCCACAAAAACAAGCGGAAGAGCAAATGTGTTCCCTGGATGTGGTGGAGTTTTTCCGGGATAGCTCTGCTATCCTGGAAAAAAACACCAGTCTAGACATACCCTAAATTGCTGCTGGAGTATGGTGCCCATGTTCTGGGCAGCACTAAAAGCTGGGGGGAAGGGGGAGTGTCATGTTTTGGGCAGTGCTTGTGGCTGTCCTCAGCCCTGCCCCTTTTGCCCTTGGCCCTGCCCATTCCAGGAGTGTAACTCTGCCGCCCCACCTATTTTTGCCCAGGGCCCATGAGTGTTTTTAGCTTCTCTGTTCCAGGGTGAAGTAATAGTGTTGAAAATTATTCAGTTTTGTCAATTCTCAGGGTGAAATTCTGGCCCCAACAAAGTGAATGATAGTTTTGCCATTGATTTCAGTAGGCTCAGATTTTCACCCAAGTGTTCAAAAATTGAATCTCTTCTCATCTGGGAGCTTATAGGAGGAAGCTGCCCACCCAAACACCTTTGTGATTATTATAGAGAACAAAAATGAGCTCTGTGTGAGTGTGTGAGAGAGGTTTCATTATTCTCTTCTCCATTTCTACCTCTGCACCTGTCCTCCCATCTCTTTCCCTTCCTGCCACACCTCCTATTTCCTGCTCACCCCATTTTTCCTCCTCCTTCACCTTGGTTTCCAAACCCCAGAGTAAAAGCAGTGAAATCTTCAGCAAGGGAGCTGACAGACTTGCCAGGCCTTAGGGGAGAGGGGGGCGGCTCGGCACTCCCTGAAGGGGGACTGAGGGCATGATAGGTGTCCCCCCCCCAAGTCACTCGGAGCATGAGATGCAATGCTCCAGTGGTGACTTAAAGGCCCCAAGGGATGCAGCAGCCATTACTTCTGCAGCGGCAGCTAGGAACCCCAGGCTATTTTGAAGAATGGGGCCCTGTGGAAATTGCCCTTCCCCCCCCCTTTTGTTGGAGGGCCTGGTCTTCACTGAGGGCAGCCTGACTTCCCCATTAGACCCTATGGAAAATAACTGTCAGTGTATCCATGACAGCCTCTCTTCCTGCTAGAAAGCTTGTAGGAAAATGACCATTTTAGCTGAAGTACTCTGGCTTCAAGCCTGCTCAAAGTACCAGGAGTCAGTGGCTATTTTGGGAAATGTTAGGGATGCTCCAAAAGAACAGGGGAAATTCTGCATTACAGCAGTTGTTCAGCTGGGCAAATTGGCCCATGGCTGGGCTTGGCTACCGGCAGACATGCTGAGCAGATAAAGGGAGCAGTCATTTCTCCCCTCCCTCTTCCCCCCAATCCCATCACCAAATATTGAATGAGCAATGGAATTGATTGGCCCTCGCCCCTGCTGCCACACCCCTCCCATGGGGAAAAAACAGTAGGCAACTCAGTTGAAATTCATGGTGTTTCCCAGCCTGGTATTTCCTGCTTAGTGGACAATTTATCCAATACCGAGCAGGGTGCCAACTTAAGAGAGCCACTTTCTGTGCTTCCATGCATTTTTAAGGTGTATTAGGGTTATCCCTGTTCTTTTTATTTTTATCAACATCCAAGACAGTAGCAAACATTAGTTTTGCCATGCACTGCTTACAGCTTTAGAATTCAGGTTTAGTATATGGAAGAAGAATGCTACTTTTAATGTTCATATCAGCCAAATGTTAGTGAAGCTAAAGATGATTTCCCCCCCCCCCTCCCCCGCCTTTGGATGTGTATTTTAAGGCATTTTTGAAAATGCAGAGAACTAGTTTTTCAGTATACTGAAAAGTCTAACCATGTTGTTTATGCAACTCTGGTACTTTTTAGTTTGGTCCTTTTCCCAGTGTTTACATATTCCTCAGGAATTCATGCTCAGTGCTTGGAAAATATTTGCCACATTCATTAAGTGAAACCAAGAGAGGGGATATGAAAAAGCAAACTAGTTTGCTAGTGTTGCATCCACAGGACTGCAGTAAGTGAATAGAAGGACCAGTCACATGGTCCATCTCAGCATCAGTGTGCTGCGTGGCCTGCCTGTATATTTGAACATGTCATATGCATGTGGAGAGCAGAATAGCGGAGTCCGGGTAGGTCTCAGAATAGAAATGTAGTTTTAAGGTTGTTGTCGACATGAAAATCCCTGCAGGCTAAATTCCTCAGTGTAAGGCAGCCATGTGAATAGCTGGCTGATGTCACCTGATGTGATGTTAAAGACTGATATGTAGAAATTGCATGTGGAAATCTATATTTTATTTGAGAGACGTGAAAAACGGCCCTAGGTGCCTCTGACATATAATTGCATTTTTAACATACTGGTGCAAAACCAGGATAAACGGGCATGGCCCTAAAATCAGAAAAATAAGCTGAAATTGAAATTAAATTCTCCCACCCTACTCATAAATCCCTACCCTGCCCTCCTCCAGTGGTTATAAATGCTCCCTCATTGTGATATCAGAGCATGTGACCTTCCCAAATACCTGCTGGCAATGCACAGATACCAAACTTCCTTAAAGGCCTGGGACAAGATCCTTAAATGTCACCAGATTTTGTCTATTTTGGATCCAAAAGAGCTAGTTCCAAATCTGAAGCTCTCTTTAAACTGAGGAAGAAGATGCAGCTTGACATCTTCGCTGACCACAGCCTGGGCAGCATAGCACTGGATGAGAGGCAGCTCCCATGCTGTTTAGAACTTCATGAGCCATTGCCAACACCTTGAACTATACTTAAAAACCAATCAAGTTAGAGCAGATCCTAGATGGTCCTGGGGGAAAAACTCCTATTAACAAATCAGCTGCCATATTAGGCACAAAAGGAAATCCTGGATGGATAGATTCTACATGTAGGCAGCTGGTCCTCATCTATTCTCCAGTCTCCATCACAAACTTTTGTGGCATCATCTGCATCAACTGTGAGGGGCTATAGCTTGTCCCTGGCTTTTTCATCTGTGTCTGTGATTGTTGGGTTCAATGTTTGCTTGCTTGTGGCTGTGCACCGTACATTTCTTTCAGTGGTCCCAAATGGATCCTGCTTATCACACCTGCATAGTACTCTGGTAGAGATGTTAGCTATGGCTATGAATGGAGTGACCATCTTGCTTCATCTCAGCTGTGATTAACAGGACACTTATTCTATACAAAAGCAAGGAATGGAAGGACAAGGTACCCCATATTCACCATGAGAAATGTACAAAAGGCTTTGTCAAAGAGCGGTATGACAGCAGTGCTGAATCAGAGCAGATCTTAGGTTTGTTGAAGGTCCATGGTTGTTATCCGCACAAATTTCTCTATCCCTTCCATACTGTAGGGACACACACCTTTACCCAGTTCCTAGGGCTCAAGGTGCAACCCTATTAATTTATACTCCCACCCTTACCCAATTCCTAGGACTCAGGGCACATTTTCCTGAGGGTTGGCAGGATCTTTAGCCACTGAAAGAGCTTGTCACAGTAATAACCTTATCCTCTATTTGTTGACAATTCCCAAACAAGCAGAATACACATGCTAAGCGTACAGGGTCATGCTCACCAATCCTGATAAAGGGAAGGCAGACTTCCCCTGTTGGTCAGGCAGTATCAGTCTCTCTGGTCTTAGGCTGTGTCTCAGAGGTGAGTTCTGGTTTCTAGGTCTTCCCCCCTGCCCTCCTCCTGGTCCTCTTCCAGCCTTTTCTTCCTTCTGTTACTTCTGATGATCTTTTTTTCCTTCTTGAACCCCAGTTTATATAATGAAACCTGAGTCTTGTTTAGCTATACCTTAACCAATTATTTTAGTATAATTTTACTAACCAATCATACCCCACCACCTTAATTGATTTATACCTAGCAAAATTAATTATACAGCAGACAGAAACTGTTACAAACCAGACAGAGATCATACAGTCAAACAATAGGAAAGTGTAGTGACGATGCTCATAGGATGAGGATTCCACAACATTCTCTATTGATAAGCAGTTTCTTGCCAGACAGAATGGTGTTACTTAAGTTTTCTTTACCCATCTTGAGATCTGTTTCTTTATCTGGTGACAGTGGGGGAGCTATCAGGGCAAAGTCCCTCCTCTCAGCCTGGTGTGACACTTTGTAATACAATTTGGATGGAACTGTGAGTATGTGACTCCAGGCCTTACAGTAATGGCTGCTACTCTTCAGTCTGGCTACAGAAGGCGGCTTTGGTTCAGGCCTAGCACAGGCCTTCCAGCATGGCTACAGAAAAGCCATATTGTTACATGGTTCCCTCCTACTCGTGTGAACTGCCACAGCAGAACTCCTATCTTCCCTTTGTGTACATGCACTGAAAATCCATCCCCACTGAAGTCAATGGGAACTTTGCGATTGACTTCAGTGAAGCTGGAAGGTCTTCCTGTGACTTGGAGTTTAGGTAGCGTGTACTTCACAGGCAATTTTATCCTCAGTAGTTATGCATAGACCCTGACAAAGCCCATTGAGAGCCAACCCAGATGTTTCTTAAAGTGAAGACTGTTCCAGGTCAGCCGAGCTGGGATCAGCAAGACAGTTAGACTGTCATGTGAGTGATCTGTCCTGAGAAGCCCTAGTTTCCGCAGGCTCATTGGGAGCAAAAAGCTATTGTCAACTTGCAGGAGTCATTGAGACTTGCATGCTGAGGACAAAGACGGTGGCCATTGTTGTCACAGCTGATCTGTGCTCTGTCATTATTTGGGTGCTAATGGTTCCAAAACTGGCTTATTGGTAGCTATGTTCATTTCTTATATTCACCTGGAGCAGAAAACCTCCTTCTGAGAGAGTTCACCAAAACCCTTCCCCTTTCACTTGAGCCACCCCCACTTTTCAGGCATCACTGAAGGAGCAAGAACATGACTGACATGTAGGTGGGGATTGAAGGAGAGTTGGCAATATCCCTCAGAGGGGCCTGGTATTTAGTTACCTGGTGCTCATCACTTTACAAAAACAAAGTCTCTTTGAAGGTGTCCTAATTTGGGAATCCAAAAACTGAGGCGCTCTGAAATCACTATTCACTTCTGAAAACACAGATCACTGTGCTCTGGACAAAGCCACTACAACAACACGAAGTGTGGAAATAAATATGATATTGGTGCCTCTGACACTGTCAGAGCTGGGACACAATAGAAGAGAAAAAAATAGGGGAAAGTGATTGTTTTTCTGTCTATGGAAATGACAATGTTACCTTAAGCTTTCTTTTTCTTTCTGCTTCTCTGATTACAATGACCTGCGGGGAATCTCATTTTAGCACAGCATTGGCACAACAGCTCCCTCTGCAGGGAAGAGGTCAGGCTTATTAACTTCTCTAGCCTCACTGACAGCAGCAGCACAAGTAGCCAAACATTCTGCCCCCAGAAATCAGACCATACGGCTTGAAAAGTTGTGAAAGATGGAGCATGAAACCTCCTCTGAAAAACCAGGACATTTAAAGAGAAGTGGGGAAAAAAGTGTTGCTGTTTGCTTCCAACAGTGCACCAAAGGAGGAATGCAATATGGTGAGTGCCACTGTGTGTGTGTGTGTGTGTGTGTGTGTGTGTGTGTGCGCGCGCACATGCACTTTTGTATTTGAGCTCATCCACATGGCTGAAAAGAAGAAGATTTTTCCTCTTGAAGCCTAGGGTACCTTATTTCATCTCCTCTAGAAATAGATTTTTAATACGTTTTCAAAACAGGTAACTTTAGCTGTTTTTGAAATTTTAAGACAACAACAAATACAACTATTTGAAAGATTGATGTTGTTGTACTCTGACTGCCAATGCTGGAAATATCATTTGTCTAGGAGTTAATCTCTAGCTATGATTTCCTCCTTTGCTATATTTTTAACAATCCCAGGTTGGCAAGAACTACAATTTTAGGTTAGTTGTTGAATGCTGGCTTATTCCTAGTTTGATTTAGAATTTTCTATGCAGAGCTCTGCAGTTTCAAAATGTCTAAATATAATAAAAAGCTTGTTGTGGCCCGTCTGATATTAAAAGGCATAAGGTATCTAGCATTAATGTGGGATTTTAACTATGCAGCTAGGTACAATAGACCTGTTGTATTCTATTAGGAATCAATTCTGTAAATATCAATGCACAGAATACTTGGTAATATCTCCAAAGAAACTGATAGTCTAATAGAAGAATGACCCATTTTTTTAGATCCTTAACACGTATTTACATAATTTGCTATTCAAATAGTTTATATGTGAAAATGTACATGCTACACCAAGCTTGAGATTGGCCTAAACTTTTGTGGTTTGCAGGCATGTCGGGATGCTAATCTCCTCAGTGTCACAGAATGAGATTTGATAAAATGCTCTCCATGAGGCTGCCTCAGCTTCCACTTATGGTCACAAAGAGACTAGGAATGTTGACCTGCGGGGTATGCTGCACAGTCTCTCTTTTTGCCATTGGGAAAGGAGTGTTTGAGGGGCGTAAGTGTTATGGCTGGGGGAAGGGGGACAGCAAGTCCCATCTGTTTGGTTCTGCTGGGGATGGAGTGTGCTGGGGTTTCATTCTATTGCTATTTTAAATGCCATAGAATCACAGGGTTAGACAACTATAAGGGTTATGTAGTTAACTCCCAGGCAAAGTTTCCAGATGTCGCATTTAAACCCTCTAAGATGGGTGGCAGTTCTTGGAAAACCTCCTTTTGAAAATTTCCTGTGAAGAAGCTTCCATAACCTCCAAGGCAGACACACAGAGTGATAATGGACCACATTGGCATATCAGGAATCAAAAGAAATACTGTGCTAAACATGAAGAAAGATAACATTATAGCAAATCTGTTATACTGCACCCCAAGGACTAGATCCACAGCAGATACAAATCTAATTAACCATAGAAACAACGTTTTACCACTTGGGGTAATTAACCATTAGAACAGCTTACCTAGGAATGTGGTGGAGTTTCTATCACTTGAAGTTTTAAAATTCAGATGAGATGTTTTTCTGAAAGATATGCATTACCTGAACCAGAAGTCATTGGATTTGATGCAGAAATCTCTGGGTGAAATTCTGACTCAGGTATGTTGAAGGTCAAACTAAATGTTTTTTTCTGATCATAAAATCTATAAATCCATGGAAAAGAATCAGTGTAGCTCCTTTGATCCAAAATGTCTAATCTAGATTGAAATCCTATTATAGAAGGCATCATGTTATCCACTGGGTTGTCTTTGTGCCTGCTGACAATGCTCGATAATGTATAGATGAGGATTATAATATGTATGGGACTTGGTTCATATCTGTGCATAGAAATAACTCATTGGATTGTCCCAGTCTTCTCCCTAGAGAAAAAGAGTATTCGGGGATATGAGTTTGGGATACCATGCTTCAGGTTGTCTAAAAGATGCAGACATGCAAAGGTCTAGTGTAGCTTCATTGAGATGAACTGCAAAGAATATTTCACTGCTTTTTGTTTAGTTTTTTGTTCCCGACAAAACAAGCAGAAATGCAAATACAAGTGGCAATTATCAAAATGCCTTTTAAAACAAAGGAAGGAAGGATGCAGCCTTTTCTCCTTAAATGCCCAGTGTTTTCATTGCAGACATCAAAGAGGTAGGGATAACAGAAAAGCAATTTATTCGTCTGTGTTTTACTTTGCCACTTTCCCAGATGAATAAAGGCCTTTGTGAGGATTTGTTCAAGTTGTAAGAGTGAAGAAGTAAGTATGCTTATAGCAACACATTTGAGCACCTGTACCATGTTTTATCTTTCCCAATGAAGATAACCATTGGAGAACTGAGCCTTAAGTCTCTGAGATGTTGTCCTGTCTATAAATCATCACATTTTTTGTTTGTGTTATTTCCTGTACCTTACCTTTTATCATTTCACTTGCAAATGTCCTGGGTGTTAAGACATAACATACAGAAAATGCATCAGGAGTCCTGAGTAAATTTAATGTTCCAGCTTAGCTTGCTTTGTACGTGTGTTATCTTTTCAGTTTTTAGAACAGACCATGCAGTTCTCAAAAAGCCTTTGTGGTTTGGACTACTTCATTTCTAATTTCTTCTGATAATATGAGCCAGAAACAGTATGCTACTAAGATCTGATATTAGGATTACCAGAACTCTATGCTAGTGCCAATAATACATTACACAGGCTTTGTAATCTCATTTCAAATGCCTTGCGTTTATGGGGGAAGCTATATGATTGTAGATACCCTTCTCATTTAAATGCCTTACAACATTCTCTGGAGGTTACTGATCTTGCTGGTCAGCAAGGAAAGTGCAGACAATGTTTGTCCTCCTCTGTGGCTGAGCTGGGTGTGGTTATTAGCAAGGGAGTTACCATATGAAACTGAAAGGTGTAGAGGGACTTATATTTTGTTTCAATCAACTTAAATCCACAGCCTATAAGTATCTTTTTCTATTTTACATTTCAGACCATTAAGGAGAGTAATAGATTCAATATATTAAAAATCAAATGAATAAATACACATTAGATGATGCCTTGTACCAATTTAGGAACTGACATACAGACCACTGACATTAGAGAGAGACTTTTTACTTACTCAGTGGGTTTTGGCTCTCAGATGACTACATCTTAACCTTTCACAGTTCACTTTACCCTTCAAGATATGTGCAGCTTGTTTTGGTTTTCTGTTCTCTGTTTGGACACTGAGGTTAGTTTCCTTTTTGTTTACAATCAGTTTCACCTTTGGATTCTGTGTGGTAGAATGTTCAGATTGCAAAGATTCCACAGGACTATTTGTTCAAAACCAACAGTTTCCATCAATGTTTTAAAACAAAACCAGCCTCTCATCGGGGTTGTAAAAACACGTTTTAACAAAATTTAAATGTGGGTGCATATTGGTATTGACAATGTCTCTTTAAGGCTCTGCTATAAAACCTGTTTGCCTTTTTTAACAAGCCTGATCTTCAGTGACTTGTGTGTCCAGGAAATGCCTGGCTAGGAGTGAACTGGCAGTCTGTTGCAAGTGGAACAGCAGGGGGCCTCATTGCCCACCTGTCTCTGAATGTTTTTCAAGACTGCTCTTAAAAGAGCCTATTTTTTCCATTTCCCATCTTAGAAATGTATTAGCATGTGCTTCATTAACTGACTTTGAATTTGCTCTATCTCTTTCTCTCTCTGCTTTTTGATCCTAGCTTTTATATTTTCCTAGATTATATTTTATTGTCTTGTACCCCACACTACTTTGCATAAGCGGATATTAACTTTTATTTTAAATGTGATCTTCACATTATTATGAATGCATATATATATACACACAGCAAGATTCTCAGCTGGTATAACTTGTTTTGTTGGAACAATGAAAATTTGTACCAGCTGAGCTTCTGCTTCATATCCCTATCAAATGTCCAGTTTGCCAAACCTATACATGTGGAGGGAAATTTTATATTACATATACATAGATAGTAGTTATTTTCTTACATATAAGCTACATGGATGCATACATGCACTATCTGAAGACAGTCCCTTTTGCATTAATTATGTGAAACAGTTTCATGATCTCATTAGTTCAATATATAAAACCTGTGCAACTTTTTGAGTTTGCATGTAAGTTATTTTATGGCAAGCTGCTGATTGTGACTGGTTGTTTTTGGTTTTGTTTGAAAATTGTATACTAGGACTTCTAGGTACTTCTGTCATGCACACAAATACATTGTAAAAAGTTTAATTAATTAATTGACATCCCACTTCCCCATTGCTCCAGAAACAGAAGTAACCTTCCCCTCCCCCCCACCCCCCCCAAAAAAACAACCCAGGTAAGTGTGTTCTTACAAGCTCTCACAAAATTCATCAGGGAACAAGAGCTTGGCAGTCTGTCAACTTGGTGGGATTTGCCCTGTTGGCATGATGTTACAAATGAGCTCATTTTTTAAAATCTAACATATTTTCTCCATGCTCCTCCTTTACTTCTCTGATTGAAACTCTTGCATGTTCTTTAGATGCAGGAACATACGGGTGGGTGACTGCCCAGAAGCCATGCTCAGGGGGGCCTGCATTCATCAGAAAGCAAGGAGTGGGTTGTATTTGTAGTGCAAGGCTTAAGCATGGAGTTTGGGGCAATGCAGGGTGAGACAGAAGGCACCAGGACGACAGGGAGACAGCAAGGGTTGGGGCATGGTGGCGAGGCACCAGGGGATGAATGGGGAACTTGGGGAGGCAGTGAGGGCCAGGGGGTATCAAAACACTAGTTTGTCCAAGGTGCCATTTTTCCTATGGCCACTGCTAGGGAGATGTCCTGGAGAAGGACACTGTAGTATGTCTTGTGTCTGGAGTCTCTGAAATATCTATGAAAGCTTCTCTCAGCACAGAGAAACCTTAGCATTTAAACCTATGTAAGGCTCAGTTGTCATCACACCTCAAGTGTCAATCTAGGTGACAAGCGAGAAAACAGATTGAATTATGTTTTTTTTAAATACTCTTGTTTTCGTTCTGCTGAGCCCCGCTCGTGATTTCCTGGATAATCCAATGCACTCAGAGTAGTTGTTCTGCTTGAATTGAAACAAGGTTTCCGGGACTATAATTCTCTGTTTCAGTATAGCAAAGCCTAGATCGATACATTTTATTTTACTGCTTTTGGTGATGAGACATGTTTGCTCATTTCACTCATTAGCACGATTATGAATGTGGTGTTTGTATGAAATTCACAGGCGATCTAATTATCAAGTGTAATTAACAGATGCTAAAGCCAATGGCACTTTTAGCTGAGCTAGAGAAATGGTAGCAAGCTGAAGCTGTAAGCAATCACTGAGGTTTTGTTACCACTGGAAAGGAAACGAGTGGAAGATACATCAGGATCATTTATAATTTACAATCCTTTTATTTTAATTTAACTACGTCTATTAACAAATGTTAACTAAATCTGGTGTGCACATTGATACAAAGTACATCAGAGCTTATGAGATATCAAGATTGATGCATGAAGAGACTGTTTCTCCTTCCACTAGAGAAATCTTTGGGAACAATGCTTAGATAGTAAATGGGGAGGGGAGGCATCGACTTGCCCTTCATGAATAAATGCTGACTATTCTTGATCACCTTCTCCTCTTCCAAGTGCTTCAAAATGGATTCCTGGAGGATCCTCTCCATGATTTTTCCAGGGACTGAGGTAAGACTGACGGGCCTATAGTTCCCTGGATCGTCCTTCTTCCCTTTCTTGAAGATGGGCACTACATTTGCCTTTTTTCAATCAACCGGGATTTCTCCCGATCTCCACGACAAAGGACAAAGGCTCTTCAATGACATTTGCCAACTCCCTCAGTACCCTCAGATGTATTAAGTCTGGACCCATGGATTTATGTACATTTAGCTTTTTTAAATAGTTCCTAATCTGTTCTTTCCCCACCAAGGGCTGTCCACCTTCGTCCCATATTATGTCACTTAGCGCATTAGTCTGGTTCATACAGATTCATACAAAACAGTTCAAACCAATACAGAAATAACCAGAATCATACAGAATCAAACAAAATACAGAAAAATACCCTAATTGTGACTAGATTCACTTTTTCTCCTTTATTTACTCACAATCTTCTCTTTGTTCAGTTTAATTCCATGCCCCGAATTCCTTGGAGGCATGGTGGTCCTGCCTGGGTTTAAATCATTTTGGGGGTCTCAACTCCTGGTTTAACTCTTCCCCACAAAGAAAGCAGGCAAGGTACCTTATACAATTCAAATTCTAGCCCTCTATTTTGATTGATTCTCCTGGCTCCCTGGCCAACACCCTTGCTAGCTACCTGAGATTAACCTCTCAGTCAGCACTCCTGTCCATTATCAGTCTTTGCACTTTGATCCCATCTGCCTTATTACTTTCAGATGGAGAGTTTAGTCAGCCATTAGAGAATGCGATACACATTTGTCTCCCATTTACAACTGTGTTTCTTCACTGAAGGCTCTGGAGCTATGCTGGCCCAACAGAGCACAATTTGGCTACATGTATTTCTTTTTCAGTAGAGGTCTGATGTGATAAGCATGTTAACAACATCTCGCTAAAATCAAGGCAAATAGAAATAAGATGAGACAAGTGCAGGTCAGGGGAAAAAGAGAAGCCTGAAACATCAGCTCAAAAAGAATGACAAGTAAAGATTAAAAAAAGTAAAAGACGACAGTTGCCAACATTCCTCAGACTCTAGGGCATACAAAGAACTAAAAGAAAGAAATTACAAAGGGGGATGCACCATAAGTGATAAACATGAGTTTAAAAAAAAAAAGAGCAAAAGCAAGGTGCCAAAAGGTTTTAATTTATTTATTCTGGAAAATATTTGCTACTCTCTATGGAGGGGGGGGGGGGGGGGGAGAGAAGAACCATCAAGCTCAAACCAAACAAAGGAATCAGTAGGGAAGTGAAATGAGGTTTCTGAATGAGAATCCATGGAATTCTAAAGTTCTTTAGATAGAAATAATGTGAAGAGGGTTCAGTGGATTGAAGTTTTATTCATAAGGAATTCTTATCAGAAATCTATTGTGAAATAGATGGAGTGTAAAGGAAGTGGTGTCTCATCCGGGAACTTAAGGTGTGGTTAGATTCTGTTCAACAGTTTTTAAAATTGCTTGTGAGCTGCATTTTAGCTGATGGCAAAAGTGCCCAGAAGAAGGCCAATGTGGTCTTCTATGTTGCTTAAATGAAAATCAGTAAGTTCACAGTTGATCAGAGGAATTCAACTTTCAAACGATTATCATAGAGAAAAACAATGTTATTTCCCGATGCTTCTGAAAAGTATCTGATGTGATATTTCTTTGCTCTTTGGAAATATATCGAAAGAGCTTGGACTGAAATGTTGAAACAACTCTTGCCCTACAGATGCTGCACTCTCTGCCAGGTTGCTGTGCTGTGTCATGTCTATGGTGTATGTAACGTCTCCTCCTTTGTGTCCTCTCCCAAATCATTAGTGCCCCCCAAAATTCAATGACCATGTAATTATGAACACATGACTGATCATATGAATGTTTCATTTTTCTATCATTACAAAATCAGCTGGACAATAATGGATATACCAGTGTGGGTGGGAGTTCAAATAGTGCTCAGATTTGGCACTATGAGCCATGTTAGCTTAGTGAACAGCTCATTTGAAAATCCCTCCCCATAATTTTATAGAAAAAACTGCCCATTAAATTTTTGCCCTTTTTATCAGGTATATTGTAGTTCAGCTAAGTGTGTATTAAAACATCTAAAAATGCTATTAAAATGGGCCTAACGTTGTCTTCACTAGACAGATTCACTTTTATTTCTCAGTCAATGTTAGACTTATTTTAAAAGCTCATCTTTGAACATTAAAACTTGTGCTGCTTATAATGTTTTATTTGGAATTACTTTAATGGCACTGGGTGATTGAATATTGTTTGTACTCTTTTGTCTTGGCACATTGAATGCTTTATTTTCAACTGAGATGTTAAGGATTGTTTAAACATACAGATTGAGCCTTTCTAACCTTTGCCACAAAAGATCTTAAATCAAGTTGTATTTATCTGAGTGGAAGTACTGGAGCAAATGAGGACAAATCAATTTGCTTTTATAGAGCTGTCTATCAATCACAATGATTATTAGGTCTTAGCAAAACTGACAACTGGGTTTGTAATTGACTGCAAGAGAAAAGAGCTAATCATTGACATGAGTTAACTTCTGTCATTTTTTTTTACATGATGCAATATTAACCTTGTTGACTGCTCAGTCTAATGCAATTCTTTCTAATTTTCAGTTCCACAAGGGCATGTTTTTTTTCCCAGTGTTCATATGAGTAAGGCATAGTGTCTGTCTTTTTTTTTTTTAAGTATTACATTTATTTTGATTTGCTGAATATGGAGGACATCTGTGGTTTTTTTTCAGAGTTGTAATGATTGTGTTTTTGAAATTTTTTTTATCTAGAGTCCCTCCTTCTTCATGGTCTGACTTAAGTATTTTAAAAACAGGAGATATACAAGAAAAAAAGAAAGTGGCCACCAACGTGGGCCAGTACGCAGCCAAAGTTAAAGTGCTGCCACCCCAGCAGAGCCGTTGATGGGGACAGGAAAAAGGGTCAGCTGTTCCAGTGCCTGGTGATTTAAGAAGGCCTAGGGCTCCCAGCTCCTGCTGCCATGGCAGAATCACAGATCCTTTTAATTGCCACTGGAGCCCAGTGCTGAAGGGCTGGCTGGGGAAGGCCATCCCCCAGCCCTGGCCCTTCCACCTTAACCACTCCCCCTCAGGGCCCAGAATCAGGCCATCATACTGGTAAAATGTTTCAGCTACTTTCAATCCTGGCACTAATAGTGATGCTGCACAACAGTGCATGGCTTAGCACAGGTGCAGTTCTGATCCAAGTTCTAGCCATGAAGATTCTATCCTGCCAGATCGTTATCATCCAAATATTGAGAATGGTCCCATGCAGGAGAAAAGGCAGGGACTTGTCTCATTCTGGCTATGTAAGCACCCTTCTTGCAAACTTTTATGGAGCAACACCAAGTTTAAAAGTATTTTTAAGGAGTTGTCTGCCAACTTCTGGAAGGAGACTGGAGTAGAATTAATCAATTCCTCATCCAGTTTTGGCTGGATTCAGCGGGTCACTGGAACATGGTGTGGACTCATCACCACGATGCCTTCTGCTGGTCACTCTGGGAATTAGCTTCTTGGTTCTGGAGCACCCCCTTCTGCCTGGTGTCACAACTGCTGTTACCCTTCCTTCTTCACCTCTGTGTTAGGACCTGCGTCTCTCC
Source organism: Apalone spinifera (assembly GCA_030068395.1). NCBI lineage: Eukaryota > Metazoa > Chordata > Testudines > Trionychidae > Apalone > Apalone spinifera. The sequence continues at coordinate 242,349,770 of CM057845.1, read as the reverse complement.
CAGATTGTGGCGTCCTCCCTCTGGGTATTGCCCTGCAACAGTGTTCCCACGCTCTGGGGTCCTCCCCATCTGAGAACCCCCAACCCACTATGCCCACCTTGCTTCAGTGACCCTACTGCCAGTCTTCATCCTGCCCCTTATCTCAGGGGCAAAGTGCAGTCTGAAATGGCCACTCATCATTGGCAAGGGGGCCTCTTTGCAGCCCTAGTGGGGTTGCTTCAGACCTTGCTTCAGGCCCTACAGCCTGGGAGTTTGCCTGGCCAGAGCTTCCCCAACTCTGCCTGCCTTTCCTCAGCCCTGCTCTAACTACACCCCTCATATTCTCAGGGCTTGTCTCCAAAAGCCTTTGGCTTCCCTGGCAGCCAGGTCCCTCCTGCTCCCCAGACAGAGCAAGAGTGTGTTTGTCTCCACCAGTCTAGGAGCCTTTATTTATGTAGCCCTCAGCTGGGCCCTAATTGGCTCATAGTGGCCACACCTGCTGGCTCCACAGCTCCAGCCCTCCTCCCAGGGCTGGGTTTTAACCCTTAAAGGGTCAGGGCAGGGCAGACATCCCATCACAGTCGCATTTGTTGTGTATTGGGCTGTAGATATAGATCTAGTTGTTATAGTAACTGAGCTAGGTCACTGGGGTCAGCCCAGCTGGTTCGGGCTTGTTCTCGTTAGTTCTGTGTTATGCAATAAAATGGACACTTACAGGGAGTTTGAGGAGTTGCATTTCCACTGATTTCTTCCTATACTGTGGAACTCCACATGACATTACAAGTGGAGATGAGGATACGATTCCTGTGCCGCCTCCAGCAACAAAGAAGTAGAAGTCAATGTAAGAAAACAAACTTTTTTTTTTTGCTGTTCTGGAAGGTGGGGGTAAGAACTGACTGCTACCCTGTGCAAACTGAAACTAAGATCAGTGGAACCCAGAGGCTAAAGGAAAAAAAAAAGAAAGAAAGAAAGGAGGGAGTTGCAGCAGTCAAGCTGTCATGGCTACACTTACAGGGCCACTGGGACCTTTTGAGGAGATTACAGAATGATGGCACACATATACTGAGCATTTTGAACTTTTTGTTATTGCAAATGACATTAAGGAAGAGAAGGTGACAATATTTTCAAGTGTTATAAGGGCTAAGACCTACTTACTCTCTGCTACTCAGTTTGCTGCTCCCTGTTAAGCCAGAGACCAAATCTTATAGTGACATTGTGGAAATCCTGGGGTCACATTATGCTCCAAAACTATTGGTAACTGCAGAAAGATATAGGTTCCATAAGAGAGACCAAAAAGAAAGTGAAACAATTTTACAATTTGTAGCCAATTTGAAAAAGCTTGCTGAACACTGTGAATTTAAGGAGATGTTAAATGATGCCATACGTGATAGGTTAGTATGTGGCCTGCACAGTGAAGCTATATGGCGGCGTCTGTTAACAGAAGCTCAGCTCACCCTATAGAAGGCCATTGATACTGCAGTCTCCAAGGAACTGGCCACACAGGAGTTGCAATACCTCCGTGCACCCCTGAGGGTGCATAAAGTGTCCCAAGAACCTACCCACAAAATAGTGGGGAGCCAGGAATGTTACCGCTGTGCAAAGCCAGGTCACCATGCATCAGAATGCTGGTGTAAGAACCTAGTGTGTCGACAGTGTGGGGAAAAAAGGATGCATTGAGCGTGCCTGCCAACAAAAGAAAGAGGCCTGTGGTCTGGCGGAACAAAAAGGAAAATCTGCATACCATCGAGCAGATGCCTGATGATCAAGGTGACACCCTGTCTGAAGAAGTGCCATGCTATGTTTTGTCTTTGGAAGGGGGCTCCCATGAATGCTGGGTAACTCCACTATTGGATGGCAAACCTGTACGCATGGAAGTGGACACGGATGCAGCTGAAGCATCTTCCATTTAAAGCAACAAAGATCTTTCTGAAGACATATACAGGAGAAGAGGTACCCCTATTGGGCACTACTGATGTTAAGGTGGAACTAAGTGGACAGACTGTGGAATTACCACTGTTTGTGGTGAAAGGCCATTACCCAGCCTTAATGGGGAGATCATGGCTTAGGAAGATTCCGCTGAACTGGGCAGAAGTGCACTGGATGACTAAAGGAGAAACAGGTCTGACCAATATATTAAAGAAACATGTTGCTGTTTTTGGAGAGGATCTGGGAATCACCGTGAAACTGAACATTAAACCTGGTAGCCAGCCGAAATAGCTGAAGGCCAGAACTGTGCCATATGCCATCAGGCCAAAAGTTGAAGTGGACCTGGAGCTCTTAGTCAAAAATGGAGTCCTAATACCAGTTACCCATAGGCAACTCCAATAGTGCCAATATTCTATTCGGATTTGTGGGGATTTTAAGGTCACTGTTAACCCTGTGTTGTGTGAGGAGCAATACCCCCTTCCCTGCATTGATGACATCTTTGCGGGCCTGGCTGGGGGACAAAAGTTCAGCAAGATTGATCTGAGTCAAGCATATTTACAGATGCAAGTTGATGAGAAATCCCAAGAGCAGTTGACTATTGTGACACAGGCTTTATCGTTACTGTCACTCAGGGCTGGACGGAGGCATGGGCGAGTTGGGCAGCTGCCCAGGGCGTCAACTGATGGGGAGTGCCTGGCTCCCGCAGCGCCAGCCCGCCCGCATCCCCGTGGCACCGGCCAGCAACGCCCTTTCCCCCACAGTCATGGGGCCCTACATGGCCCGGCATACGAGCCAGCAGCGATGGCTGGGCCACACTTGTGCTGTGTGCCCCAGGGGTGGGCCCCGCACGGCGCTCCAGTGGCCATAGCCAGGCCATGCATGCACCGTGCACCCCAGGGGCGGGCCTGCGCCCCCTCGGGGGGCGGGCTCGCTCCCCATGGGTGGGCCCGTGCATGCGCTGTGCGTCTGGGGGCGGCGCCACACACCTGAGCTCGGGGCGCCCTGTGCTCGGGGCGCCAGAATGCCTCGGGCCGGCCCTGCTGTCATTTACCCTTTGGAATAACTTCTGCCCCAGCTTTGTTCCACAGGGCTATGGACCATATCTTGTGTGGCTTGCCAGGAGGTCCAGTGCTATCTTGACGACATCCTGGTCACAAGCAGGAACGAGGAGGATCACCTTAAGAACTTAGTCTACCCTACAAAGACTGGAAAAGTATGGCCTACAAGTCCACAAAGACAAGTGTGCATTCTTTCAGCCCTCTGTTGAATATCTGGGACACATCATTGATACTACTGGTCTTCATAAGTTCCCTTCAAAAGTTAAGGCTATTGTGGAGTCTCCACCCCCTCAAAATGTTAGTCAACTTCGCTTGTTTCTGGGACTATTGAACTATTATGGAAAGTTTATTTAACAGTTAGCCACACTATTAAAACCACTTCATGAGCTCCTTGGCCGGAACAAGGTGTGGAAGTGGCCTGTGATGTTGCATTTAACAAGGCTAAATATGCATTGCTAAACGCAGAGGTCCTGACGCATTTTGATCCATCCTTACCTTTACGTTTGGCCTGTGATGTCTCCCCATACGGAGTGGGAGCGGTCTTGTCACGTCACACATTATGCCTTCAGGAGAAGAGAAATCAATTGCTTTTGCTTCATGCACCTTAAGCAATGCTGAAACTAACTATGCGCAAATTGAGCATGATGCATTGGGAATCGTTTTCGGGCTTCGTTAATGTCACCAGTACCTGTTTGGATGGAAGTACTGACCATCGACCTCTGACGACAGTTGTTGGTCCACACACAGGTATTCCACCATTGGCTTCTAGTCATATGCAACGATGGGCATTGTGGCTTTCGGGACACACATATGAGATCAGATATCGGAAATCCACTCTGCATGGTAATGCAGATGGTCTCTCTAGGCTGCCTTTGCCAGTCAAACATCAAGATAGTGGCCAGAAGGAAATCTTCGACTTTGAACAGGTAGAGATCACGCTCATCACTGCTGCGCAAGTTGAGAGTTATTTGTGTTGACCCAATACTATCCCAAGTTATGGATCTAGTGATGCATGGAACATCTCTATGGAACTCTCAGGTCTTACCTGACCTTGTTCCCTATATGTCCAGGATGATGGAGTTATTATCCCATTCGGGGTGCTTGTTGTGGGGAATGCATGTCATTATTCCAAAAATACTGAGACAACAGATGTTAGAGCAGCTGCATTCAGGTCACTGTGGAATGGTGCGCATGAAAGAAATTGCACAAAGCTATTTTTGGTGGCCTGGCTTGGACAGTGCCATCGAAGAAAAGGCAAGAGCTTGTATTTCTTGCCAGGGTGTAAGGAATTCACCTCAATTGGCATCTCTACACCCATGGGACTGGCCTGAAAAACCATGGCAACATATTTATGTTGATTTTGTTGGCCCATTTGAAGGTAGCACATTCTTGGTGGTGATAGATGCTCATTCCAAATGGCCAGAAGTCTTTATAATGCCTTCCACTACTGCTGAGAGTACTATCCAAAAACTATGGGGAATCATTTGCCATTTTGGTCTTCCAGAATAACTTGTGAGTGACAGTGGTCCACTGTTTGTGTCTCAGGAGTTTGGAAATTTTATGAAAGCAAATGGGATCCATCACATCACTTCAGCACCGTATCACCCACCCACGAACGAATGGATTGGCTGAAGGGTTTGTCCAGACAATGAAACAAGCTTTGAAATGGGCTAGAGGACATTCACTCATACAAAAGCATCTGGACATCATCTTCTTATCCTACAGAAACACTCCTCATGCTACAACCAAATGTCCCCGGCTTTTCTAAAGATGGGACGTCAGCCGCATACTTGCTTTGATTTGTTGAAACCTTTGGAACTGCGACAAATTGTGCAACGTCAACAGTAAGGTCAAGTCATCAGGCGTGCATCCAGAGCAAAAGATCTAACCTTTAGTCCTGGACAGCCAGTTTTGGCTCGGAACTATGCTCCTGGAGCTAAATGGGTCCCTGCCACTATTATTACTAAGACAGGACCTGTTTCCTATACTGTCCGGACTGCAAAGGATCTCATCTGGGGGCGGCATGTAGATCAGTTATTGACAGGTTATGCCTGCCCCCAAGACGCATCTCCAGTTGAGTTGCCCGTCCTTCCCACTGCTGGTGATTTACTGTGTCAAGAATCACCTGCTCCTGACTCTCCTTCTCCATCACCATCTGTGGCAAACATAAACCCCCTCCCTGAGCATGCTGATCCAACAGCCTCACCTGTTCACATTTCAAGTTCCCAGCCCAGTATCAGGCCCGCACCCATAACACCTTCGGGTGCAAGAACATCAGACGTCCGCTGTAATCCACTTACAGAAAGGAGGCCTCCTCAACGGCTGAACCTTTAGTTGAGATGAACTCACAGATGGGGCAAAATAATCCCCAGGGTTAGCTGGGAATTTGAGGTGGTCTACCCTCATTTCACAGTTAGTGTTTGTTTTCTTAAAGGGACGTTTTTAATAAGGAGGGAGGACTATGTTGTGTATTGGGCTGTAGATATAGATCTAGTTGTTATAGTAACTGAGTTAGGTCACTGGGGTCAGCTCAGCTGGTTTGGGCTTGTTCTAGTTAGTTCTGTATTATGCAATAAAATGGACACTTGCAACTACTCAAGCTCCCTGTATTTCCACTGATTTCTTCCTATACTGTGGAACGCCACACGACATAACAGCATTCACTCTTGGTATAAGCCAGCCCAATCTCTTCAAATATGAAGTTGTTACTGATTTATGCCACTTGTGAATTTATCTTAGTATATGTGAACATCCTACCTCTAACGCTCAACCTGAGATGTTTGATATATATATATATATATGCAGACTCTCATGTAGTTGAACCAAGGGGAGTCTCATTCAAGCCAAGCTAGATACTTCAGTTGTATCTTAGATGGAAGTCCTCTTGCATACTTTGGTGACATTAGCTGATGGCTTAACAAACCTTTAAAATCTAAACAGAAAAAATAGTACATGCAAAATTAACTGTGTGGATGATTTGCATGCATACAGTATGTTGGATTTTCACTGACAGGAAACGTATTACAAGAAAAGATATCTTGAGCATCAAGAGAAAATATAGGGACAGATCCTTAGCTGAGAGGAATCAATATTACTCCTTTGGTGTCTCTGGAGTTGCAGATTTCCACTAGCAGAGGGACTGACCTGTGATTTCTAACATCACCCATATAACATCATGCAACCACTGCAGGACTATTTGATTGGATCTAGATCAAATGATAGAATATATCCACAAATACTGAAAATATACACATCAACAAATGTGGTTGGTTTGTATTTTTTAAACTTAGAAAAGTCTTTTTGTAATTGAAGAGGAGGCTTACTTTTGTCTGCATAGACGACTCTTATCTCTGCATTGTGGCCTGACAAATATTAAATTTTGAGTCATTTTTCTAAATAAAACTTCATGGCATGCTGGAAAATGTATCAATCTAATTGAATTAAAAATCAATATGGCATGAATCTTCTCTTCAAAGAGAAGTGTAAAGGAGGATTAATGATTTGTTTATGGTTCAGTGAGACTTTCTTCCTCTCATACCTCTCCTTTTCCTTCAATAGCTCCATGTGATCTTTTCCCCTGAAGACTTAAAAAGCTGTAAATAGTAACTTTTTGCTTCCTGGCATTATAATCTTATTATGGCCATACATCTTTGTTTGCTGGGCTCCATAAGTGATGGATGGTTATAGCTATTGCTTTTAAATAAAGAATCCACAAACAATACTCGAAAAGAAATTAAGTTCTTCCTTGAAAAAGCATATGCTGCATAGAGAATGAAAGAGAGGACAAATAATGTGCAGGAAACATGTTGGTTACCTGTCACAACCAGGGTCCAGAGAAAAGTAGGTTTAAAACCAAAAAAATTTTCAGTGAAATTGTGTCCGTGCCTACTGTATTGTATTATAAAGTCCATTGGGTAAGGGCTTGTACTTAAAGTTTTGTAATGTTCTGAACTTGATCATTATGAAATTATACAGAATGCGTTTATGAATTTACATAAACGTGTATATAGAAAACTGTGCTCATGATCTATACTACAACTCACAGCAGGGCAAGGAGCAGTCAGGCAGGGAGAGGTACCTCCCAACTCCGTTGTTTATACAAAACCAGCGCCAGAAAACTATCTGATGTCTGTTCCAGGAAAGGACAATGATGGGTCATTAGACTTAATGGGGAGACATTAAGACAAGTAAAACAGAAAAGAATTATCTGGACTCCTATGCCAAGAAAGACCTCCTCACTCTGAAGATATGCCGTTGTCACGCTGGTGAGAGCCGGGGTAAGACTTTGTGCTTGCGGGTCAGCTAGCCGTGTCAGGGATCTGAAGCACAGCACAAAGATACCCCCTCCCTCTGGTTACAGGGAGTCACAGACGCTCTTGCTGATCTGGGTGATCTCCTAAACAGCCCCGTACCGCTTGTCAGTTTCAGTGGTCTGTTAAAAACAGTGCACAGGGTGAGTTAAAATGACCAAATGCACCCACTCTGCACAGTGCTTTTAAGTTATTCCAGTGCAGACATGAACTGAAGCTAGCACAACAGCTGAGCTTCACCTTGAATAGATAATTGGCCAGGCAGATTTCTCAGCTGGAAACTGCACCCCCTCTCATGCAAGCTCCCAGTACATATTCCCGAGAGCAGCTAGGTGTGCAATAAATGAGACCACTTTGAGGCTTATTTGAAATGCTGTCACCATGCAGCTTCTGGGGTGACTCCTATATGTATTGACATGAGTGTCTCTGGACCTGCTCAGCTGAGTGTCATGAATGACAGCTTAGGCAGGCGAGGAGTCAGGACTTCTTGATAGAAAGGTGATAAAAGAGGAATATAGTAATCTAGTGTTCAGAGTCTGAACGTTGCCTGAACAGGGATGAGCCATTTTCAGACCTTGACTGTGTGCCAGGTTTAATAGGAACCAAGCAGAGATGCCTGCAGGAGGATTCCTGGCCAGAATAATAGGAACTAATTTGATTCAGGGCCTAGAGTCCACAGTGTGCTTTTAGCTTTTGTGGGCTGCCGAGCCATGCAACCTATTTTTGTACCATTTATGGGAGAGTTGTTTTTGGTAACATGCACGGTATCTGAAATCCATATATGTTAAAGTCAGACAGACTTGTAAGAAATAACATAGATGGCCTCTGCTTGGTGAGAGTGGGAAGGGGAGTACACCCCCAGATCAGCTTTAGTCATGACCCCCAGGAAGCCCTTCTTCTCTCAAAAAGCAGCTCCCCTCTCCCCAGGAAAGCAATGGCCTCTGTCCAGCTCCCAGCTGTTTCTCCACTCCTGCTTCTGCCTCTTTCTGCCCAACACAGCTTCCAAGCTCAGCTGCTCCACAGGAGGGGAGTAGCCGCAACATGTGACCAAGCAACCTGGGGATGCATGTAACCTTCCCCCCCCCCCCCCCCCCCCCCCCCCCCCCCCCCCCAGGACTCCCCACATGCTGCCCCTGACAAGATCCCATTAATCTGGTAGGGCTTGTAGGAGAGATGTCTCTTAGCAACTCTGTGAGAGTGAGACTTAGATGATGTTTACAGGCCAAGGGAAACAAATGAACAAAATGGAGGAGGAGATTATTTCAGTTGCAACCTTGTCTTGCAGGTTCACAGCCAAGGGATTTCCAAGTTTTTTCCCTTGTTTCCAGATATCCAGGAAGTTACAGTGGCCAACTTTTCTTTTTGCTATTTATTCTTAGCCAGAAGGCTGAAATCTTTTACTTCAGTGCTTTGGTGGGTCCATAGCTAAGCATACCAAATTCAGGACAAATAGCTGAGAAATAGGGCAGACTTACCCCAAACTGGAGGCTATTCCTTGTTTAGATTATATCAAACCAATAACAAAAGTAGACTTCTGTCTCACCAAATTAGGGCTAACAAGAAGTCAGAGATGTAGTCTCCTTAAGCATTCCAGCCCTTGTCTTACCATCCTGACACTGGATTCTGATGAGTGGTTACCTATAGATAAATGTAATCAAACATAGGTCTCTACTAATCCCAAAAGTCAGTCACATATCCAGGTCAATATGCAACGCAGATCATACTCAATAATCATGCTAATACCACTCCTTTAGGGTACGTCTACACAGCAGGGCTAAAGTCGAATTAAGCTACCCAACTTCAGCTATGTCAATTGCATAAGCTTAGGTTGAAATAGCTTAACTCGGCTTTAGGCACTGTCTACACAGTAGGAAGTTGAAGGAAGAACACTTTCGACTTCCCTTACTCCTTGTAAAATGAGGATTACCGGAGTCAGATTTAGAAGTCCGCCAGCTCGCCATTATTTCGAAATAAAGGCTTGTAGTGCAGATGTGTTCTTTGTTATTTCGGAATAACGTCAGACGTACTCTTACTGAGTGAAACTAAAGGATTTTTAATAAAAGAAAGGAAAATAATAATGGTTAATAGTTCATATACATACACATTATTGCAAAGGTTTGTAGCTGTGATGGAATAGATTACAGGCTGGATCTCCCTGGTCCTGGATCAGGGATTTTGCTGGCCCCCCTGGCCTGGCTGCCTGCCTTCTAGCTGGCTCCCCACTTTCTGCTGACCCTGCTGCTCTGCCGACCCACTGGGCAGCCATCGTTGCCATGGCTCCACTAGGGATGTGAACGACTAGTTGACTATCCAATAAGCAAAAGTTGACTAGTTTTTTCCCGCCTTTGCTGCTTCTATCAGAAAGAGGTAGCAATCGAGGGCGGGAAAGAGGAGGGGGTACTTCAAAGCAGCAGCGCCACGTGGAGCCTGGGGCCAGAACCTGGGTTCTACATGGTGCTGCTGCTTTGAAATGCTGTGTGGAGCCTGGGGTCAGCTGGGGACTCCACTGCTGACCCCAGGCTCCACGGGGTGCTGCTGCTTTGAAACACCACATGCAGCCTGACACTGGGCTCCCTGTAGCATTTCAAAGTGGCAGCACTGCACAGAGCCTGAGGTCAGCGGGGGAGTCCCCTGCTGACTCCAGGCTCCATATGGCACTGCCACTTTGAAATGCTGCGTGCAGCCTGACGTTGGGCTCCCTGCGGCATTTCAAAGAGGCAGCGCTGCATGGAACCTGGAGTCAGGAGAGGAGTCCCTGGCTGATTTCAGGCTCCACGCGGTGCTTTTTCCTTTGAAGTGTAGCAACAGCCCTAGGGCCGTTGCTACACTTCAAAGGCAGAGGCACCCTATTGTCTAATTGAATAGTCGATGCAAAATACATTGACTAGTCAATTAGTCAATTACTCAAAATTTAATATCCCTAGGCTCCACTGGGCAGCCTGGTGCTGGGCTGGGGCTCCAGGCAGCCACATGCACCGTGTGCCAGGGCTCCCTGGGCAGCTCCATATGCTGCACTGGGGCTTCCTGAGCAGCTGTGTGCACGGTGCCAGGGCTCCATGAGCAGCATCGCACCTTGTGAATCAGGGCTCCCAGCCCCACTGGGCAGCCATGTTCTGGGTCCCCCAACTCCACTGGGCAGATCCACTGACACATGTTGGGAGGCCCTGCCATTGGCTACCTGTGGGCAGTCTGCAGGACTGGCCGGGCAGTAGGGATCCTTACATGCCAGACCATGGATGTTGCTGGACCAGAAAATCCCAGTTAAGAGAGTTTCAACCTGTAGCAGTTTGTAAATTCACTCTGTTAATTCCCGAAAGATTGGAAGGCCCTCAGGCCAAAATACTCCTTTTTATTGTAAGTCCATAGTTCAGAGAATCAGGGCAAGAAAGAGGCAAAATGGGGCTCTCTCCAGAGTATTTTATATTCTTTGCCATGTCTAGAAATGTACTGGCTCAAATTTCAAAACCCAGGGACCCTGGAAATCAGTGGGGCTGAGACTCACCACCTCCTGGGCAAGACACAGAGGGAGAGGGGGCATCTCTGTGCCCCTGGAAAGGGACCCTTTTGAATCATTAGTCCCCAAGGCCCTGCAATCGGTGGTCCTGCTGGAAAGTTACTTATTCAACATGGTGTCCGTGATCACATGAGCATATAAAATGTCCTTCCATGTTCTGATGATTCATGAGGCAGCCATCCCCTATACGTTTGCTTGAGGCATCCACTGGAAGGCTTACAAAAGCAGGATGAGTTTCTCCTATGGCCCATTGTTGGAGTGAAGTGTCCTCAATGGGCTATCAACACATAGCTGCCTAGTCTCCATGTAAATCTCTGATAGTTGTCACTCAGGAATTTAACATAGGTATAACACACAAGACCCTGAGCACTTTTTGTAACTTCCTCTGCAAAGATGATGCATACAGACAGGACAGTCATACTTAGCAAATCATAATTTTTCCATTGATACCTTACATTATTTAATTTGCAAAAGATTTGTTGCAATTGTATAGCAGTGATAATATCAATTATATAAATGGTCATAGTCAATCATACAGCTTTTTATTTTTCAGACACAGATTCCACTGTTATTATCCGTGCCCTGAAGACTGGATTACTGTAATACACTCTTCCTGAGGCAATATCTGAGGCTAGTGAGACATTTCAGCTAATGAAGGAAATTTAGATTCTCTTGCTTTTTAGGTGATTAAATGGTTATTCTTCACAATATAAACTCAACTCCCTGAATGTCATGAGGACACAGAATATTTTCAGAAGTAATGAGGTCTCCAAACTCATTTGAATTTCTATGTTAAGTTGTGGGGGTCGTGGAAATGTATGTTTCAGATACAAGGGAACTACAGATGATTGAGGCTGCATGTGTTCCTGACTTGAGGAGGGACATGTTCCCACCCGGGTCGGGAAGTGATTAAAGAGCAACTCTGGGCACAATCAGCCCCATCCTAGTGAGGGCTGTTAAACCTGGAGAGGGTTGGGATGCTGTATAAAAAGAAGATAATCCTCTATATTAGTGTGACAACCACTGTCCTACAATTGCAATAAATCTTGTGCAATGCATGCTTTGTAAGATATCAATGGGAAAGTTATAGTCTGCTAAGTATGAATATCTTGTTTAAATCTATATATCACAATTCTGTGTAAAGTTATGAATATTTGCTATGTTTGTATCTCAAGTATGTTGTGTTCCTGGATAACACCCACAAGAAAGATTTGCATCATGACTAATCAGCCATGTGTTGATGGCCTGTTAACAAAAATCAGCTCTTCTGTGAGCCCTCCGTAGGTTGTCTCTGAAGGCATAGAGATGCCGGTTGCTCCATGACTCAGTGATGGTATGTAAGGACATATGATTCAAGACATCATGTTTGTGCCACTAACTTTCCATACACATAGGCTGAGGATATAAAAATGGAGACTGTGAGATCACTTGTTGGCCTTTTTCCTCCTCCACATCTCTGGATTATGATTTCTAACAAAAGAGCTTTGAACGACGGACCAAGGACCTCAATATTTGAGATGAACCAGAGAGACTTTCTACAACCTGGCAGATTTAATGTCACTGCTATTATCCTGAGCTACAACCTTCAAAATCAACTGTAATTTACATGATTCATTTTAGCCTCTTAATAATGCTCTTCCTTGTATATATTAACAAAACTTTAGGTTTAAGTTACTAAAGGATTGGCTATCAGCATGGTTTTTGAGCAAGATCTGAGTTCTCTCTTGTCTGAACAGAAATAACTTGTTTAAGTAATCAGGTGCTGTGTTCCATTTATAGCAAAAATGCATATGTAAACCTTTATTGATTATTCTTAAACACACAAATTCTGTAGAAGTATTAGCTTTTCATCTTAGTGAGATCTGAAATCATACTACATCAACATTTTGACAACAAAGGCTATAACTATAACAAAATTAGAATACTCACTGGAATGTATCTGTAAAAAAAAAAAAAATCTGAATAGTTTCTTGAAAAGTTAGGTAACTTAATACCTATAGGAGGAGGAGTTGCAATAAAATGGGAAAGAAACTGTAGCAGGAACGCAAGCCCCGCACCTATCAGCCCTGAGACCTGGTCCTTTAAATGCAGGCCCCAGGGCCTGGTCCTTTACGAGATCCCCTCTTTGTCCGGGATCTGGGAGGAAGGAGTAGGGGGCCCGGGCCCTCTCTCTCCACTGGGCCCCAACCCAGGGCCCTATCAGTGGTGGGCGGTTCCCACCACTTGGTTCAGCGGGGAGCTCTCCCAAACACGTGCTGAGCCCGCTGGGGCTTTTCCTGCTCCCCACCCTTGCTTGCTTCCTACCCCGTCCCCCTGGCCGGCAGTGGTCCCACCTGTAGATGCTCATCTGGTGGCAGCAGTGGCGTTAGCACATGTGGCGTTAGGGTCAGAAGGGGCTGGTACAGCAACAGCATCTAGGGGGGCTATATGGCTGGCGTTGTGGCAAGGCTCGGCCCGGGGCTAGTAGTGGCGCGGGCAGCTGGTCTGGTGTGTCTTTCTCTGGCTGTCATGGCTCTGGTGCTCAGGCAGTAGCTCCTTCCCCTTCAGAGGTCAGTCCCAACTGAGCAGCTCTGCAGCCTTTTATACCTGGGCTGCCCTGGGAGCATGCCCAGCAGATCTGCGGGGGAGGGGCATATTCTACCCAATAGGTGTGCTCCCCTTTTCTTTGTTTAGTGCAGGGTTGGCAAGCCCTGTCACAGAAACCCATGGAAATTCAGTTTTCAAATGATTTCTATAGTGCACCAGAAAAAAAAGTAGAAGGTAATTTTGTGATTATTATTTAATGTTTATTTTGCAGCAGTATGCAGAGCCTCCAGTTATGATCGAGCTCTCAATGTACAAATGTTTTACAATCAATTCAGACTTGAACAGTTAAGAAAAAAATACGGTCGGGGAAAGTGGTAAAATTGTCACAGCCTTGTTGCTATGAAAGTGTAAGTGGTTTTCAATTTCTGGTGTAGAATACAGTTTAGGGGCCGGCTCCTTGGCCAGGCTGCTCTGCTTGCAGTCACTCCACACCCCAGGGCTGCGTCTAAACTGGCAAGTTTTTCCGGAAAATCAGCCGCTTTTCCGGAAAA
>CM057845.1:242291823-242305887 GCA_030068395.1 Apalone spinifera | reverse complement strand
TTGGTGCCTTCCCCTTTCTTCTCCTGACCTGCCCCCCTCCCTTCAGCACAAGCCTCTTCCTCTCCCACCCCTTCCTCTTATTTTTCCCCCTTTCCCTCCCCTCCCTTAACTTCAGCTTCTGCCTTCCAATTCGTGGGGCTGGAGTCAGAGCCGGCCCAAGCTACAGGCCAGCCAGGCCCTAGCCCGGGGCACCACACGGTGCTGCCAGGCTGGGCAGGGACACCCCCAGGGCATCTCAGGGGCGTTGCACAGTGCTGCTGGGATGGGCAGGACCCGGGGTGCAAAAATGGCGCCAGCTGGCTAGCCAGTGTCTCTAATCGGGCCCTAGCTGCTTCTGGATCTGGGCCGTGCGGTTTTAAAGTCCCGGGCTGTGACGTCACGCAATGCCCGGGCATCTCCCCTCTCACCTGTTGCGCAGCGTTTGAGCAGGCTGCGCATGCACTCTCTCTGCCCCACAGTGCCCCATAGATGGCCACAGGGAATTTAAAGTGAGGAGCTGCGGTGCCCTGTCACAAATCCCTCTCCTCCTCCAGCAGCTGTTAGCCGGTCCAAGACATTAGGGTGTGCCTGGGCACACCCAGCACACCCCGTGCGCACTCCTATGAACCTAGTCTGGATGCGTTTTTTTGGGGGAAAAAACCCTTTTTTGAAAAAACCGCTCTTCCTAAAAAAGGAGGTCAATGTAGTTTTTCGAAAAAAGATTTTTTCCAGAAAAAAACCATCCAGACTACTTTCACTTTAGAATAACCTGCTTTCAAAAAAGCGATCGGAAGATAAGCAAATTAGCACCAAATTTGCATAGCCCCTTTTGAAAAACCCTAGTCTAGACTGTCCAATGGAAGTTAAGAGTCTACTTTGGAGAATCTTACCTTACCTTTGTCAGTAACTCAAAGAGTACAGAATATATCTCTGGCAGGGAGAAAGTTGTCCTAAATGTTCAGACTGTACTACAAAGTCCATGCTACCAATAGAAATATGAACCTATTTTATCCTGCTGAAAACAACACACAAGAGCACAACACCAAAGAAAGCTTCTATCACCTATGGAACATGTGTCTTGGAACTTTACTAAATGATGAATCAATTGTCAGTAAATTCTAGTGATGGCTGAGTTCTATTCAAGTTAATCAACCTGCTGCCCAAGGTATTATTGGACTTTGATACTGTGTTTTATAAAGAAGGTTAGATGTATATCAAGAAAGCTTATTAATTAGAATTTTTATTACTGTGACAGACTGTTAATTTTTTAAAAAATTAACACAAAACTAAACTTTCAATATCCTGAGTGCTTTATAATAAAAAACAGTTCTCATTTTACTTACTTTAGCTGATGTAACATTTGATACTCTTGTCTGTTAATGATCTTCTTGAATGCAAAAAATAGAACTTGAAGAGAGAAAAGATACATATTGAAAAATACCATTTGGAATATTGTGGTTTTAAAATAACATCCCCATCCCACAACTCTCTCCTGAAAGAGATTTCGAGACAGAAAAAATAAAAAAGCAATTACTCAATAGGCCTGAATTCTGTAATTCAAATCTTTTTTGGTAGGGATGGAGAAGGGGAAGGCAAAGTCATGTTGCCTAATGTAGCTGTAGAGTTCAGATATTGCAAATCATGGGCTCTGTGGTAAATGCTACATGGCGCTGTTAATTAGTATCTGCATTTAGAAAACTCAGCATCCCAAAACATATAAATACTTATTTTCTACATAGCCTGCTTATGAGTTATTTCAAGGTCACATTTGTTTTTGGTCAACAACAGTCAGTATTACATTAAAAGCTTTTTAATTGCAAAACTCAGGGCTTCCTACAAACTGCAACATATTAATTGCTCTAGTTTGTGAATATTTGTTGCTACTTGTTAGCGTGGCAGCTCACAACACTAGACTATGATAAAACTATTTACAAGTCATAGCTAAGAACCGTATTTAAATAATGGTAACATAATTGTGGCTGAAGCCTTCAAAAGCAAGCAAACAGCCAGCTAAGATAGATTGTTAATGAATGCCACTGTATGCAGTCAGAAAAAAGAGCCTAGCACTATGCTGTTTACCCAATACTCTTTTGGTGTTATGCATTGTAGAATAATTATTGCCGTTCCTATCTTCTAGGCCTCAGTTTGTCCCTGCCTCATTTGCAATGTTGACCTGCCTAATCTACATCCCTCTGCTGATAGAGGGATGCAGTCTAGACATACCCTAAGTGTGTAAAAGCACAAATACAATATTTGGATTGCAAATCTTAATTGTTGTTTTAAAAGAACAACTACTAGGGTAGGTTTAAAATATAAGGAATTATATCAGTTTCAAAAACAGTTATAAGTAAATAAAGGTAGGTCAATATAAAATCTATTAACCTTAACAGTGTCTTTTTAAGTATAGCAGCATACGTGTGTTGCCAGAATATTGTAAAATCTGATTGTACTACAGGCATACTAAGTCATCACTTGCACTGTTGTTTATTTATATCTTGGAGCAATTTAAGCTTAGCACAGTTCATAATGGCATCAAGTTAAAGGCCGTTTGAAGGCACAGGCACTGGTTCAGATCAAACTTTCAAGTATTAGTTAAAAACAACTTCTTTTTCATATAGAGCCACTGTCCCAATATTTCTGCATCCTCATATGATCCATTAAAGCTGCCTCTTAGCAATGAGCTCGACATGGGTTAAGGCTTGAACCATTACTCAATCTTACTAAAATCAATGGAACTGCACCTGTATAAAGCCCAACACAGGTTGGGGCTTAAGTGTCTTCACACGTGACAAAAGCACATAAATTGAAATTCTGACCCCAATGAAATCAATGCTAATTCCCTAGGGTTATGTCTACACTGCCACCCTAGTTTGAACTACAGTGGCAGTGTCGACATACCCTAGAGCATTATGTGATCACCTTTTTTGGTACTGAGATAAATATCAGCTAAACAAGAGCACAAGTAATTTCTCATCTCTTCCTTTAAAATGATTCAATTCACCTGTACACTGCAGCAGAACCAAATATAGAATGTTAGGACTTTGAACTATAGTAACAGTCATTAAATTATTAAAAATACATGAAAACAGATGGCGAGCCTCCAGGGCTCCACCATCTGAGAAGCTGTATAACATTATAATCCCTCCTTCTAGAACAGGATGTGTAATTATATGCCTTAGAATGAGAGTTCCACAAAAATGAGACTTTTTTTCACATGAAATAGTCTCAATCCCAGTTACCAAGGGGATTGCAAGAAAGAACTGTAAGAAATGAAAATTTTGTCAGCTGAGCTTTAAAATGCAGAACAACTTCTCTTTAATATGTACAAATAAACAATATATGGTACTTGCCAGTAACAATTAGTATAGTTTATTGCAACCATGAGCTAGATTCCCCAGTGGTCTACTAGGCACAACTTCACGGGTTGCAGTAGATTTGCACCTGCTTATGCCACCACTGAGTTTGGCCCTCCGATTTTATGACTTGAAAGTCAGTGCTCTGAATAAGCTTTCATGTGTCACCCATTGATGAACTGTGGGAAAAGAACTCAGGAGTAGATCTTATTTGCATAGACACATTTACTTAGTCAGATTGATCCATAGATCTTCATGCTTTGCCAATATAATCAATTCTAGGTGTTTGGGGTTAAAATTAATTTCCATTGTTAATGTTGTTTTCCTTTTGGTATGACTAAGATGCAGCAGAACTGTACTTAATATGGTCACCCAAACTAACCTCACTTACTAAGCATCAGGCAGTGAAGGAAAATCAGGTGAAATCAGAGGGAAAGGGGGAGACAGGTGCTTAAAGACAAAGCTGGCTAGACTCACTTGAGCACTCTCCCATTGATTTGTTTTCTCCTCCTCTCAAGGAGCATAAGGAAGTCGATGGGAGATGCTCCCCTGTCGACACAGCACAATGTAGCCACCACAGTAGGTGACTCTAACAAAGTTGATTTCAGTTATATTATTCATGTAACTGAAGTTGTGTTGGTTAGATCAATTTACCATGGTAATATAGATTAGCCAGCCAGTGATCACTAGAGCTGAGATCACTGCTAAACTGGTCTATAGGGCTGAGCCTTACACCTGATATGGAGACAGTGATCTGATGAAAGTGAAGGGGGAGGTGGCAGCAGTGAAGTTCCTCACTATCCATTTACATCACTAAGAGCTGAAATCTTTGCAAATGGGGCAAGGTGGTGGAACAGGGCATTATGGCTAAAGTCAGCATAATGAACAATGCAGCAGCAAAGTTGCCCTGGCTCCCCGCCATCCTGAAAAACCCTACAGCTATGATTACTAATAGTTTTGCTGGGTGGTCATGGCACTTGTTCTGGGACGAGCCAAGGATACAGCAGAGGTAGCAGCAGGGGCAAAGAAATCATTCATTCGCCCTTCAGTAGGGCAGGTGCCAGAGGTGAACCACCCTGGGTTCAGAGATTTTTGCTGTTCACCTCAGCTGACAAGCCATGAGTGAGGTTCAGCAACAAGAAATAGGGACTGGAATATTAAAGAGACTTTCATTTATTGGATTTTCACACAGCAAGGTGGGAAAGTGAGGCAAAGGACTACTGCCCAAGAAACTATAGGGGTGAGTGTTTTACTTATTATTTGCATACTTTTAAGTCATTGTTGCTGTGTTTCACCTTTCCCCCCATTCTGTTATGCACAGACTCTGTGCTTGCAAGTGGGAGGTATTGCACTTATTTTTCAGAGGGTTTGGGGGGCAGATGGGTCCAATCCAGTTTTGCTTTTTTGCTGTGCAATTTTAAGAGACATCCCTCAATAATGAACCAGAGCAATCCAACTTGGGAAAAGACTTACAAACTATTTTAATATTTTAAAGTGACAGCCAATCTCATGAAAATGATTAACACCTGTTAGAGGGAGAAGGTGTTACAATAAAGTCTGTGAGTGGCTAACTTTTCATTATATAAAAAATCAGCAGATGGCAGCAGATAGCTAGCATTGTTTGTTATGTTGTTTTGTGCTGTAGTTAATACATGGAACCTTTATTAGATATTTTTGTATGCAAAACTATGGTCTAGTTAGGTACATAAAATATGATAAATGTGGATCTAGTCTTCCTTCTTGCTTTGCTTCCAAGACACAACTATGCTCATTTATATTTTTGTTTTCTTCTTTCCATTTTTTTCCCCACTCCAGATTGAGATTTATTGCTGTTATGTACTAATCTTCTGCACTTTCTTCAGCCAAAGAGTTTCAACAAAAGCACCAATTATGGGGACAGTGGGAAAGAAAGTTAGAACAAAGGAAAGAAACGCTAAAGGTTACTGGAAGCTGTTGAATGTTCCAAGCTATCAGTGAAGGTTAGGTCAAAAGATCTTCACATAATTTTCACTTTCATTGGAGTGCTGATGAATCTGCTTTAAAGAAATAAACATGAACTTTTTTTATAAACTCAGACTCAATGGATAATCTGTTACCACAATATGCTCTGGGAATCCATAAATAATTATTGTAGAGTATATTGTGGTGCAAAGGACTTAATTCTACACTTATATAACTTGCCCTCTATGTTTTAGAGTGAAAATAGATGGCTCAGGTTAAGGATCACTCATGCTACAAGTAATTTAAGTTCAAATGAAATTCTTCTACTGGCTCCAGATCTTTCTGCACATTTACTCTGTGCACTAATGAAACCAATGGAGCAATAGTATATGTGTACCCTTACACAGTGGTATTATTGGGTGACAAATGTGATCCACTCCAATTTAAAACAGTTTCTGGTAGTTTTTCTTTTGAATATTTTAAAACAATACTAATTATCACTTACGTATTGCATATAAATGCAAAAACAGACCAGGTAAGAAAAGTAAGGGTGCATCTACACAGCAGGGCTTAACTTGAAGTAAGCTACGTAAATTGAACTACGTCAATTGCATAGCTTAACTCAAAATAGCTTATTTAGAAATTGGGAGCATCTACACAGCACTTATTTCAAAATAGAGCGCTCTTCCTCCGACTTCCCTTACTCCTCGTACAATGAGGGCTATGGGAGTCAGAGGAAGAAGTCCTCCAGCTTGACAGAATTTTGGCATTATTTCAAAATAACTGCCAGCTGTGTAGAGGTGGACTAAGTTGTTTCAAAATAATACTAGTTATTTTGAAATAATGTTGCTGTGTATATGTATCCTAACTGGCAAAATTACCTCTCCTGGAAACAAGGTAACTTTTTTTCTTTTCTATGGTCTCTGCCTATATTCTTCCCCTGTTTTTCTCCATGTTCCTATTGTCAATCACGTGCATATCTTCTCCACTTTCTTATTGTCAATCACGGACCAATGTTTTATGAAATAAAACACACAATCAGGTTTCACACAACCATGAAATTGTTTTAACTGAGTTTGTAAATGCTGGATTAGCAGAGATAAATACAAAAGCAAAACATTCCTTTATTTTCTAATGCAACATTCATTTCTCCAGTATTATTTAATATATTTATAACTAATACAGTTAGTTAATTCAGTTACTTACTGATACAGCTAACTAACTGTATCAGGAAGTTCAAACAAAGTCACAAAAATTTAGCCTATATGGCCCTTAGTTCTTGTTTCGCTGTATTAGAAAACCATAGTTGGTGTTGCTTTTCTTCTAGGCCTCAGTTTTAAAATACAGTTCTGTCTGCTTCTGTATAGCCAAGAGAAGTGTACATATATCAGTGTACTTTTATTCCGGTGCCACTTAGGTTACCAATGTTGTTTTTAAAAAATAATGCATTGTTTTTTTAGCACCTCTCTCAATATTGATATCATCATTATTATAATCATTAACAATAAAAATATTCACAAGGGGTATTTCTTGCTGCTTTTTTGCAGCCCTTGGCAATCCCTGGTCGTCTTGTACCAAGACCAAAAAAACCCAAAGGATGTCCCTTATATTTCTTTAAAAAAACGAGTAGTCCTGTGGCACCTTAGGGTACATCTACACTGCAGGCTAAAGGCAAGTTAAGATATACAGCTTCAACTTCATTCATTGCATGGCTGAAGTCAAAGCACCTTAAATTGACTTTTGGCAGTGTCTAAACAGGAAGAAGTCAAAGGAAGAAAACTCTTCCATTAACTTCCCTAACTTCCCTCATTGTGAAATGAGGGTTACAGAAGTAGCAATAAGAAGTTCGTTTCTAAATTATTTTGAAATAACAGGCTTGCTGTGTAGAGACACATTCTGTTATTTCAAAGTAACATAAGTTATTTCAAAATAAGCATGTTGTGTAGATATAGCCTTAGAGACTAAATATCTAAATATCTATATTTATATCTAATCTGGTATCAAGAGCTTTTCCCACTTCTTCAGATGAGATGATCTTGAGATCCTCTGAGCCTTATATTTCTTGTCACTTGTAACTGGCACCATATAGAAACAGCTCTCAACTCTACAATACTTAGTACTTGGAAAGTAATGGAAATAATGATAAAGGATGTGATTTTGAAGCATTTGGAAGTATGTCATACAGTTCTAAGGACAGTCAGCATGAAAGAACATCCACACAATATTACTGGCATTCCACAGAAAGGGAATGACCCAAAAATTCAAAGCAATTTGGGCTGAATTTTAGAGGTCTTTGATTAATATCTATGATTTAGAAGTCTATTATCAGCCCTGAAAATAGATACCAGTACGTCATTTCCCTCCCTAAATCTCTTTATTTACTTGTGTATTATGGTACATATGGAACGCTATTTCATCCACAGGTTTTAAGTGATGCTTAAGAGGTCAGTGTTAGAGAGGGGAATTGTAATTTTGTACAAAAATTCTGGTATAACAACTGACATATAATGGGTTCATAAAATACCAAAATGACAAGTTATTTGTGTATTATCCCCTGAAGATTTCATGTTACAGTAGCTCTCAAGATGAAGAGGCCTTTATTTTGATCAATAGGAAAGCATGAGACTTTGGCACAATTTAATTTTGCAGAAATGAAAATTAACTTTTCTGTTGTGCTTTTCATTTCAGTAATACTCCACTATAATAACACTACTCTAACTTAAAACTCTTTTTATAGTATTTTTAAAAAGAATAATACATCATGTATGCTGCTCAAAAGGGTCTAAAATCAATAATTCAAGAAGCCTTTTACAAGTATATAAAAGCATTTTCAGAACTCATAAAATGGCTTCTTATTTTACTTCTGGAAAATCAAACAATGCCTTGCAATCCCTTTACAGGAAAAATCCAAACTCTTGTTCATCTCTGTTCTCCCATCTTGTCACAGAAAGTGAAGGATCTACTGTCCTAAGGTATATAAGCCCCATCCCATCTTCTCCTCCTTTTGCCATCCTGAAAGAATGGATACCCTTTGACTTCTGCTTTACCTCCTCTTCTAATTTCTTAATCATTTTGCTCCCTCTTTTCTACAGTCAAGGATAACAAGAAGGGAAAGACAGAGAAATCTAATATTGCAAATCCCTCTGAGCATTTAGACTCTTTGGAGATCATGCAGAGTGAACAAATCAGAGATTTTAAGGCAATGGACTTTACTCCACATTAGAATCCTTGACTGAGAACAAGGGATCCTGGGATGAGGTTTACCTGGGAGGTCGACAAATGCCTTTGCTGTCGACCCCCACGCATCCAGACTACCATGCTATGCCGACAAACAGTTGATCAGCACAGCGCAGCAGCCATTTAAATTTAAATGAAGCGGCGATTATTTAAATCGCCGCTTCATTTTCCTATCTCAGGTAGCCTAATCTACATGCCTCTGGCGACAGAGGCATGTATTCTAGACGTACCTTATGCTCCTACCATATCAATTCCTATTTTTCCTGGTATTCACTAGGCATTAAATGAGTTACAACATTTTAATTTGTCTTATTCTCAAAAGAACAAAGTTGTATGTTTTCAGAACTCCTTCAGAGACAAGCATTTGCTAATCTCAGATAAATCTAGGAGGCGGATCTTCAGCTGGTGTGAACTGGTAGAACTCCCATCTATCTGACATCAGAGCATCTCCAACTTTCTTCAAGGTAGGGCTATTTCTATTTTTCTGGAGCTGAAGTATCGGTCTCCAAAGTGCGTAAGGAAATGTAGTCATTCCTTTATACATTCATGATGAGTTACCAACAGGTTTTCCATTGAAACTGAGGTTCTGCAAGCACACTGAAAACCTCTTTCACAGAGGTTCACTACTTATCCACCAAAAAGTCTTAACCCTGGTCTACACTAGGATGTTGTTTCGAAATTATCCCCATTAGGTCGAATTTATAAGTGGATTATCCAAATTACCAAGCACATTATTTCAAAATAATGGGTCACTTATTTCAAAATCTGTACTCCTGATTTCCTCAGGGAATAACACTCATTTCAAAGTAGTTATTTTGAAATAGCATTAGTGTGGATGCTCCATTGCTGCTGTTTTGAAATAACTTCTCTCCAGAATAATTCAAACTAATTACTCCCCAGTGCTTCCTGAGGCTCTAAGTTGAGGTAGTGCATCCACATTGAACGAGCCTGCCTCAGACTAATTTCGAGGTTTCCGCATAGCGGGGACATGCTATTTTGATTTTGTAAAATCAGGAGTTAAGTCAAATTTAGTTATTTTGAAATAATTTCTTAGTGTAGAAAGGCCCTTAGTGTCCTTGTTCTACATGAAAGATGAGCGCTATCTGACAAACTAAAGTTATTCACGAATAATTCTGTTTGCCATAATTTCCTTTTCTCAGATTGTACATCTTGCTCTTTCCTCCTATGAGAAGAGAACATCTTATTTAATTTCTTCTTTCTATTATTCGTCTTCCAGCATTTCTCTTGCTGTGGTATTGTCTTACTAGATTTCATTTTGCCTTGTGTCCTGATAAGTGGAGGCATGGCACCAACTATCCTTGACTGTCTCTGAGGGAGGATAAAAGATAAGACAAGAGCTAAAAGAATTACTGGTTAGTAATTTCGATATTGGTATATCATTAGTAAAATGTTCACAACGTATAACTGCAAGATAGGAACAACCCAGATTCAAACTCTCTCTTATATGGACTCCACAACCCTTTGAAAATGACAACTCAAAACCAAGCTCTCTTCTGCTGCTTCTGACCAGAATTATTATCCTGTTCCATGGAACAGTAGTATCACAACCCTTCACAGCGTGCTGGCCACAACCTGCCTCCTGATACCATCCAATCTCATGTATTTATATTGTATGTAATATTTAACTTGCTATACTAGTTGCATGTTGTTAGTCATCTGTATGTATGTGAAGTTATAAAAAATGAGAAAGTACTATATTTTCTCTTTCTCTTCACTCTCTCTTGTCTGTGCTAGTTCTAAGGTTGCACATAATTGTGGCCTACTGTAACATGGTACATTTCCCAATTAACAACACATATGCAGTAGCAGCATAATTCCCAGTATGTCCTGTGCAAATATGTGCAGTAGAAAGTGAAACTTCCCAGTGAAGCACCTATTTACTAAAGTGCAGGGGAATCCTCACCATAAGGCGGGTCAGTATCTAAAGGGAAGAGAAAGGAAAGAGTGGTGAACAGGGTCAATAAAGGTTAGGGAGGCAGTAAGAAGATCAAATCTTACTGGAGTTTGTTGTTCAAAAGCTTTAGGTGTAAAATCAATTTCTGATATTTTTATAAATATCAAAATTGTTCCTGCTGTTATTGCTGCCAGAGTGTGGGGAGGAGGGAGAGAGAAACATGTGGGAGCAAAGGATCTTTTCATAAACTATCTAGGGAGCTCCCTTTTCTATGGTCATACCAGTAAGTGGGGGTGGAAACTGCTGACACATACTGCGTCGATCTGGTCGGGGAGGAGGGAACTGGCATACCCTGCATTCAATACTGCACTATGTAAAGCTTGTGGGAGGTAGAGAGAGGAATCTTCTCTCCTCCCTTCCTCCCCCCCCCTTCAAAAATATCATGGAAATTAAATGCAGAAAATAGCATTTTGTTTTCAACAATGAAAAATATAAACACTCAAAAATCAGAAAATTCCACAAATGAAGGGCTCTAGGTCTGCATTAATTCAGCCACGTTGCTGTATTTCCTGTGTCTGTTCTCTTTGTTACCATGAAATCTCTGATGTGCAGCTATTGCTTATTTAAAATAGGGCATACAAAATGCAGAATGCACAAGTCTACTTTAGTAAACACTTCACTGCCAGATTTCCTGACTTTCTCCTCCTTAACATTACATGAATATTAATTTTTTTGCTTCTGATATGAATGTATTTTTAGAACTCAGTTAATGAGTTTGTAGTTTATATTGTACAGGTAGCACCAGGATAATTATGTCACTGAGGCTAGACCTTTATTACGACTTATAATACTGTATTTCTGCCTGTTAAAGTTTGCATTCACTTATTTGAAGTTTCATGACTTACTGACATTGCCTTATTACCTCTGTTACCATGGTAACTAAATATCCCATAATGGCTCTGCTCTGATACCAAAGTTTATCTATTCAATTTTAGGACATTATGCTACAGACCTAGCAGGGACAAAACTCCGGATTTTTCTTCTGCTTAGATTTGTTTTGTTGTTGAAAAAAAAAAAGAAACCAAAGAGACTATTGTGAATAAGATGCCCTGGGATGCTCATGCATTGAAGAATGCTTTTATAGCTATGTGGTATCTAGAAACAGTATAATGAAATTGTGAACTTGTGGCCTTCACAGTTTTCTCATACAAATGATTTTTACTTTGATAAAACATTGATGCCCTGCTTTTATTCTTTTCTCCTTGTTCTGTCCTTTTAGATTTTTGGATAATCCTTAATTTTTTTTAACAAAGCTTCCATTGTTTAGCTAATACAGTAGACTTCCAATAATCTGGACCCTTTGGGACCTCGGTGGTGCCAGATTATCGGATACACCGGACAATCAGGAGGTACTATAAGCTGGTTTATATATATATATATGTATGTATGTATATAAAGTGTTTTTAACCATTTTTATTGTAGCACAAGCACTGTCCAGTGTCACACAATGCCAGTGGCAGATTGACTTGGTCCCGTCTGGTTTCGCTCAGTTCAGCTGCTGCCGCTGCTGCCTTGTGACTAGTTTTTTTTCGAAGCTCAATCACTAGGCTCTTGCCATTTTGATGCCGGATTATCGGGAGTGCTGTACAATTGGATGCCGGATTATTGGAGTTTTACTGTATTTTGAAATTTGGGCTTCATTAATAATATTTTTGTGGGCACTCTTTATGAGCTATACAAACAAAAATGGATTGGAATTGTCCAAATTAGTAAAAAGGTGATGCTGTACCCATTGAAGTCAACTGCAAAGGTAAGGACACTGAATATTATTCACATATGGCCGTGATCCTATAAACACTGAACGCATGTGCTTAACTTTAAGCACACCAGACTGTCTTATTAAAGACAGTGGAGCTACTTCACATGCTTAATGTTAAGCACTTTCATTTGCAGAGTCAGCACTTAAATAAAAGTGTTCTGGTTTTCTGAGGTCCTGAGCATTCACAGCTTTCACTGAACTCAGGGTGGGCTGCAATATTTCACAAGCAAGGCTCCAGGTGGGGGCTTTGTTATATTGTATTTTGTTATTATTCAGGACACTTTCTATTGGTTTTAGGAGCAAAGTGAAATATACAGCGTTCCAGCAATATCAGTAAGTGGCATTGCTCTCTTTCCTAGTTCAGCTGTGCAGCATTCAGCTCGATTTCTCCTGGGATTGTCTCAATTTGAAAGACTTCGGGTCTGATGTGAGCAGACTGATGCAAGAGTTATTTCAGGGATATATCACCACAGACTCCTGGTATTGAGGCAGTAAGAAGATGTCCTGGTTTGCTGAAATTAAATGAAGATAGAAGCCTGATTAGAATTTTTATCACTTCAATCAGCAAATGTATTCCATCCCTTTATGATTTTGAAGAAATTAATACCACCACCACCAATGAGGCTAAGCAGGCAAAAAAATTGAGAGAAATGCTTGTTTTAGATTAACAACTAAATGTTTTGAAGAACATAGGAACATAAGAATGGCCATACTGGGTCAGACCAAAGGTCCATCTAGCTCAGTATCCTGTTTGCTGAAAGTGGCCAATACCAGATGCCCCAGGGGGAGGGATCACAATAAGTAATCCTCATGTGATCCCTCCCCTGTCTCCCACTTCCAGAGAAACAGAGGCTAAGCACACCATTCGTACCCCTCCTGGCTAATAGTGATTGATGGACCTAACCTCCATGAACCTATCTAGCTCTTTTTTGAACCCTGTTAAAGTTCTAGCCTTCACCACATCCTCTGGCAAGGAAAGATGGGTAAAATCAGACGAACAAAAAAATCACAAAAATATGTACGCCTAGAGAAGCTGAGCACTGGGGTGGGGCAGGAAGTGCGACAAAGCCCCACCACATATGGCACAGTTGTGTAGCTATATGCAATACAGTGCTGTACCACTTGCTGCCCATAGGAGACTTGTGGTCTTGCACACACACAGCTCATAGACAATAGAGGTAGGGAATACTGGTTCTAGTGAGGTGGCTCTAGTGAATTGCTTCACAGTGGTGCTATTTCAGATATTTCAAAGGGTGGGGGGAAGAGGAAATTTTCAGATTGGAATTTAAAAACAGAATAAAAACAACAGAATAGACATTTTTTTATTTATTTCTACATAGAACTTCAAAATAGCTAGTTTACATATAATATACTGTTCAATCAAACGGAGGATAGAAACAAACATGCAATCTACTGACATCATCCACTAAGTCCCCAAGGTTGAAGGATTCTGACTGTTTCAAAACCATTAGTATCAAATGACTAAGCCTTTCATTGCTACATATTGATCTGATATAAGTTTTGACTCTTTTCACAGAAAAATGCTTGTTTAAAGCCATAGTGACAAGCAGTATGAAGGAGCTCTGGAGCAGTTTTAAGACTTCTGATATGCAACTGACTGTTTGAAGCAAGCCTTATAGATCAAAAAAACTCTACTCTTTTTCTCCTTTTCAACTGACACCATAAATGACTTTACCTCAGAGAGTTATGATCTCAAAAGAACGTTGTCAGTGTGCAAGCTGTTAAATTGTGACAAATCTTGCTTCCTTAGGGTATGTCTACACTGCATTCCTCTTTTGAGAGAGGAATGCAAATGCAGC
>CM057845.1:242280737-242291723 GCA_030068395.1 Apalone spinifera | reverse complement strand
CAAATGAAGTGCGGGATATTTAAATCCCCGCTTCATTTGCAATAGCGATGTGCCGGCAGAGGAGTGTAGATTAGATGCACCTGTAGATTCCAGCCACTGTTGATCATTTATAAAATGCCTATCAAACTCAGAAATAAAATGATGAAGAACAGCAAAATAAGTCCTTTAAAATCTAACATTGAGACTCATGTCATCAGCATTCTTTTTTCTAATAGTACTCTGTGACAGATGGTTAACAAGAAACTTTGAAACTTTCAAAATTCTTTCAGAGCATTCAGGTGCCCCAATATCCAATTAATTGCCAACATCGACAGTGAATTCTTTCTCATATTCAGTTATTGTTTTTCACCCAGCTTCAGGTTTTGTTGATCTTATTTTTTTCAGTGTTCCTTTTATCAGATTTATAGCACATAGTAAAACAGGTCCATTTGGTTGAAGCTGCACTGATAATTCGTTTGCCACACCAAGTATTCTTTCCATAATAAACATATATGAAATAAGTAGACTCTAGCTTAGTTTTAATGCAGTTGCCTCGTCTGAAACTCCCAAATGATCTGCACTGAGCTGCTTATAGTACAGCAAGAATGGCTTTTTAGTGCAGTTTTATTTTATTTATTGCTTGGTACAATAAAGCCAGTTGGTAAATATCATTTGCTCTAGCTGAATAACTTTCTGCTGGAACTGTTTTTGAGCTTCAACAAATAACTCATGTCTAGTATTGGTTTTGGCCACTGAGCTATACAAAGCTTATAGAGTTGTAAAGAATTCTGAAAGTTTGGACATATCTGAGATAATATTGACTAAAACAAGGTTTAGTTTGTGCACATGGCAGTGAATGTACACATCATATGGTGCCTTTTAGTTTAGGTTAACAAAAAGAAGGGGCAACTTGGTGATATTCTATAAGTACTTACACAAATATTTAATAATGGGCTCTTCAGTCCAGCAGAAAAAGGTATTTCATACTTAGTGGCTGGAAATTGACAAATTTGGATAAGAAATAGTGAGGAAAGTTTTAACAGTAAGAGTAATTAACCATTGGATCAACTATAACTATGGATTGTGGTGAATTCTCCGTTAATGACAATTTTAAAATCAAGATTGGATATTTTCTAAGGGCATAGCTGCAATACAGAGAAGATCAACCATCTGGAGATTGATTTAGCATTTGATTTAGTGGTGGGTCTAGAGTAGACCTCCAAATCGAACTCTGAGGACAGCCCCCGCTGGCATCTGGTACTCCTCATTCTGTGAGGAGTAAGGGAAGTGGTCTCTGGCTGTGTAGAGGCTGCAGTCGCTTAGTGTAAGGTAAGCCAATCCCAGCTACACACTTTGCATAGCTGGATGCCGTATCTTAAGCTGACCTGCCTGGTCTAGTATAGAGCAGGCCTAAAAGAGACATCCTAGGGGTCATTTTAGGGAAGTTCTGTGGTGTGGTGTTGGTTTGCATCTGTCTCCAATAAAGTCTCAAGGTTTCCTTTATTTCCAGATCCTTCAGATTTGTTGCTTCAGAAGTGCCTTTGCATGACTGCTATTCTCATTAATTTTTATCTATCTAATTGTTGAAATATTTGCAATTACAGTATGATGGATTTATAAACAAACTAAGTAAGCTACCAGTTAGGGTTTCAGATTTATGAGAGGCTTCTAAATACAAAACAAATTACTAATTTTTAGTTGCATCCTCGCCAATGTACTAGTATATATGCAAATATAAAGCTGCTTATTTCAATTTTAATTGTCCTTTCAGTTAGAAATAATACACATTTTTGGTAATGCTATGGGGCCTCTTAAACTTGACATAATTAAGAACCTTACCATGTCTAATTTAAATTATGGCAGTGAGGGAAACATGGCTGAAACATATTCTATTAGTTCAATCCTGATTTTGTTCTGTTGTTCTACTGTCAAATAATTGGCCTCTTCCAGTTTCATGTTGATAAAATGTTTTGACTTTGTTTCTATCATGGGCCACGTCACTTACATGTTTGATGATGATGTCTTCAGAGATCTTTGAAATCAGAGGTGGGTGACGGGAGGGACCTCATGAGGATTAGCTGTTGTGATACCTCCCTCTGGGGCATCTGGCATTGGCCACTGTCAGCGGACAGGGTACTGGGCTAGATGGACCTTTAGTCTGACCCAGTATGGCCACTCTAATTAAATTTTTAAATGCTGGTTCTCCACTGCCTAATACATAAGTGAAATCCTGGGCACACTGAAATCCTGAACAACATTCTCATGGGCCTCACTCGTGTCAAGATTTCTCCAATGGCACTTCAATATCCAGCTGGCATTGATGAAACCAACCAGCAACAGCTACCCACCTTCAGGTGGAATTGCAAGCAGGGACAATTTTACTCCATTTCATACTCTTGCTGAGTGCAACAGAAAGTCATATGAGGTATTCCTAGCTTTACATTTTATCACTAATTAAAAGTGTGCAGCCAATATAATAGAAATAAGCAGCTAGTTTTCAGAACTGGCTGGCATTAATTTGCCATATGCAACACCTAAGAACTTTAATTCTGTAGAGCACTAATTTGAACCAAAGATTCTCTGTAGTGAGGGTAGGAGATCAATCAAGGTTTAGGATCTGAGGAAATAAAAATAACAATGTAATCTAGTCAGATCTTTTAAATAGGTACTGCATATATTGTATTTAGATGTTGTTTCTGGATTTTTTAAAGTTTTTAAATATATTTTGCAACTATATTATTTTAAATGACTTTTTCCTAATGCAAGTTCTCTCAGACTTTTCATAGTTCCAGAGAGAAATGAAGACTCATTTTCCTCCTTTTTTCCTTACTTGATTTTCTTAAAGACTGCACTTCCTGATGACCATCCCTATAGCTGTATAACATCAGCTCTGCTCCTAGTATCAACCGGAATAAACCACTGGCAAATCATGCAAGGCATTCTCCTCTCCTTCCCCTCAAATCTGAGCATCTTGATTCTGCATCACTCCCAACCTCTGCCACAGGGGAGTGAATTAATATTAAGCTAATAAGTACGTGCAGTTGTGTTTCCAGTGTGAAAAGTACTTCAGATTTTTAAATCCATTGATAAGTGCACAACCAATATATATGTATGCAATTGTAGTGTGTCCATAAGCTGGGAATGAATCAAACAAGCCCTTGCCTTTGTATATAAGACAGGGGCATGCAAATCTGAAATATCTGCTGCATGGTTAGCACCAGACAGTCTGTCTCTTTTAGTCCAAAAGCTTCAGAGGAGTAGCTGAGTTAGTCTGTAACAGGAAAAACTTAAAAAACAACAAATAGACTAGTAGCACCTTAAAGACTAACAAAACATGTAGATGGTTTCATGAGCTTTTGTGGGCGTAACCCACGTCTTCATATGACAGGAGTATTAGAAGTCCAGATCTAAGAATAAATAAGGGAATGGGGGAGGGCTGGGGGGGGGGGGAGGAGAAGAGAAAAAAGGAGGGGGAAAGGAGAAAAAAATAAGACAGTGAGTAGATGGTTCAAATAGTTACAACAGGCTGATAAGAACAATTAGCACTCCACTGTTTGGTTGGTAGGTTAAGTCATAGGATGTGGAAGATAGTGTGCGAGCCAGTCGGTGTCCTTGTTCATTTGTTCTTTTAGTCCAGTTTGTCTGCTTTGCAAGAGCTATGCTCTGAATTTCTCACTATATTAAGACTTTCTCACTTAGTACACAGAAGTATAGCAGCAGTTTATAGTGTAGCAAATGGGTTACCTCAGTTGTCCTAGGGTATGTCGACGGAGCCATGTAGATTAGTTTACTCGACAAAGGATCATATGTAAGCATAAAGGATCTGCCGACAAAGGTTCTGGGGTCGGCAGATCCCCATCTAGACTGCCACGCTGTGCCGACAAACAGCTGATGGGCACAGTGCGGTGGCCATTTTGATTTAAATTAAGCGGCGATTATTTAAATTGCCGCTTCATTTCCCTTTGTCGTCCTGCCTCATCTACATGGCTCCATCGATGGAGCCAGGTAGTCTAGACAACCCCTAGTATCTATGCCCAGGGCCAGCTCTAGGTTTTTTGCCGCTCCAAGCAAAACATTTTTGGCCGCCCCTCCCCCCCTTTTTTGTTGGCTTTTACACGTTTGCACCTTGCAATGTTTTTTTGTTTTGTTTTGTTTTCGTTTTTGTCCTGGCATTTTAGCCCTATAAATAGCAAATATAATTGTAATTATTTTTTTTCCCATAAAGTCACAGGCGCTTCAAGTAAACTCCCCCTTCCCTTTCACTCGCTGCTGGGTCACAACAGCCTTTACCCTGCCTTGTCCAGCACATACCTTTGGACAAGCACCCCTCATTCCTGACCCACAGGGGGAGCAGGGTGCAGGGACAGCTCAGAGCCAGAGAGGGGGGTACAGGGGTGGCACGGGGAATGGGAAGTGCAGAGCCAGAGGGACACAGGGATTGGGAGAAGCAGGGTGCGGGGTGCAGGGAAGGCATGGGGAATGGGACATGGGGAATGGGAGGGACAGAGGGATCGGGGTCCAGGGACAGTGCGGGAAATGGGGGGCACAGACCCAGAGGGGTGCAGGGAAAAGGGGCTGTAGGGTGCAGAGCCAGAAGGGTGTGGGGACTGGGGTGCAGGGATGGCGCAGAGAACGGGTGGTGCAGAGCCAGAGGGGCGCAGGGATTGGGGGGAGCTGGGTGTGGGGTGCAAGGGCGGCGCAGAGCCAGAGAGTCACAGGGAACAGGGAGAGAAGGGGGACTGGGGTGCAGAGTGCAGGGATGGTGTGGGGAACAGTGCGGAGCCAGAGGGGTGCGGGGCGGGGCAGGAGCAGTGAGCTGGGCGGCAGGCAGGGAGTGGTCTCTCACCAACGAAGGGGGCTGGGGCTGCGCCAGGACTGGAGCCGGTGGGGCGGGGCGGGGCGGGGCGGAGCCTGGCTATGCCATGCTACGGAGCCAGCTCCTGGGGACACGCAGCCAGAGCCAAGCTCCCACGGCCCTTTAAAATGGGTGGAGCAGGGCCGGGCATTTCCGGGGGTGGCTGCTTACCTGGAAATGCTGCCCCTGGAAATGTGCTGCCCCAAGCATGTGCTTGATTTGCTGGTGCCTAGAGCCGGCCCTGTCTATACCTGACAAGTCTGTAATTGTGCAGAAATGGTATTTAGGGCCTTGACATGGAATATAATCCTCTCCCAGAACCCCATTTGACTGTTGTGCATCTTTAATATATGGAATCAATTTTGAAACCTGGAACTGGCAGAAGCCTGCTAACAAATGCTAATGGCAGAATACAATGGATGCATCCTGTTACACACTTGAGGGTTTGTGGTTGTGGGTGTGTGTTTGTATTACGTGGGCTTGAGCTAGGGCAGACCAAGGGTGGGAAACAGAAAATATTATTATTCCCATTTTACAGATGGAGAACTGAGGCATAAAGAGATAAAGCACTTACTCAAGATCACATAGGAGGATTGTGGCAGTGCTGAGGTATGAAACCAGATCTTCTGAGTCCAGGTCCTTAGCCACAAAATCCTACTTCCTTTCTGACTGTATTATCGTGGGTCAACAGTTGGGATGACAAATGCTGTAAATGCCTTTAAAACAGACAAATTTCTACAACACACTTTTCTTTCAAATACCTGGAGCCCCCTCTTGTGCTAATGCAGGATAAAGGAGACAACGGAAATAGCAGTTGTTTCCTTCACTTGTTCCTAGTTGGAACAAATATAGATTCAGTTTTGCAGGGACTCATGCAATACAACTTTCAAAGCTATGAGAGTGAATGTAGTGGCAGCAATTAAATCATGACAATGAAAGAAATGTCTTTTCATATTACCTGGAATGCTTAGGAAGTGTTATTTATTTGCAAGAAATTTGAAAAGATTTTGAGGATCTTTATTCTTTTGTCGGAGACTGCGTGATTGTTTACCATATGAGGTATCAGATTTGATGTGTATATCATAATTCAAGGTGCTACTGATGATGAATGTTTTAGAGAAAAGATGTGTACACTGCTTATATACATAACAGGAAGTTAGGCAGGGCAGAGGTGCAGCAAGTTGTAGGCAAAAGCTCTGAGGCACCAAAAAAGAGAGAGGGGCTGTTTTCTTTATTTTTAGTAAAGCTCCTTGTTCATGCTTAGACAAAAACAACCCTCTTTATGATTTTTTTATCATCACATGACACTCTCTTGGAAAGTTTTATAAAAGCTATTCTGCCCAAATGGGTAAGTTCTCTGCTTCAAAGCTTCTAGGGTGCATTTGACCTTGTAAAATGTCATCTGTAATTTACTTTTTAAAATGTTCTGCAGTTTCAACAGTGACCTTATTTGAGAATAAAATACAGTACATTATATATTACTGGTCTTTTAGAAATTGCCATCTGAGCAGCTAATACTAAACTCTTTTGCTGTTTTATCAGATTTTGCTATTTCTGGTTTAAGAAGGTAAACATGGGTAAGAAAAATCAGAGTTCAAAATTCTGGCCCTGGTGCTATGCTTTTGTGGTAGTTATACCTAGGTTGTCAAAACTGTAAGCAAAAAGAGGGGTAAAATTTGTCACCTATTGTATAATGATTGATTAAACAGATGTAGCATTAAACAGATGGCACTATCTGAAATTCAGGAATAAAATTATGGCATAAAATGATGTTTAATATTTGAAGGATATCTCATGACACTTGATAATGTCTCTTTGAATAATGGAAAAGCTTTTCATCCACACCAGGATATGAGAATTTTTTAACCAGTCCAATATGCAGTTTATGAAAGTGCTGTAAGTATATTAAAATGCATTTCAGCCATCCAGCATTTCATTCAGTTCATTTTATAGCACCATTCATACAAGTACCCACAGAGTGTTTGATAGCAATTTACATTTAATTAAAAACACAACTAAATGAACAGGACTGAGTTTTATAAACCATAAGATTCTATATGCACAACCCTAAATGAAAAGGAAATCCACAGGCAGGGGGCATAGGCACTGATCTGGCAAAGTTTTCAAGAGTGTTCTCACTGTTTAGTCTGGTTTTGTGAGGTCAGTAGAGCTACACAAAAAACTCAGGATATCATGTATAACAAAGGGTTTGCAAAACCCAGCACAAAATATGTAAGTGACTGAGTACCAAAAAAAAAAAAAAGTCACAGTGTATTCTCAGTAGTTCTTGGAAATGTGAGCTTAGTGATTGTCCAGAAGGATATGAGACCAGTGGAGCAAATCTCTTAAAGAAGCCCTAATCTTTCAGGTAGACTTGGGTGTGCTGACCCAATTCCAGGATCAGGGACTAATTCAGTAATGGTGTGACTTCAGTAAGCATGGGATCAAGCCTGAGAAATCTTATTTAGCATGTGCATGAGCCTAAGTTAATGTCTCAAATATTTCTCCTTTCAGGAAGAAATTTTCAGAACTTAGTCACCGTGTGTGTGGTCGTGCGTGTGTGTAGAAAGCTTGAGTAAAAAGCATTGTCATTTTTGAGTTGGGATCTGCTGACTGTATTGTTCCCATAGCAATTAATACTGGGAATGGAGGCAGAATAATAAGTACAGAATAATGATGTATGGAATAAATTTACAAAACAGGTGGGCTGTAGCATGCTATAAATGTTGTGGCTACTTGTGTGGGAAGCAGTGTTAGCAGCTCTGGGACTTGTGATTATTGTGGTCACCCCCAACTTATGGTAATAAAGTTTATCATCCCACACTATACACAATATGAAGAGACACATAAAGAATAATACTCTATATTGATATAAAGTCATGGGGATACACCATGCTCTTTGTTTTAACATATCTGTAAAGAGTATCACTTTCTTTTTCAGTTACTTCAGTGAAATACTAAATGAGAAATTCATAGACTCAATGGACTTGACCCAGTCACAGAGATTTGGATTGGGTCAACAGGATTTGATCCTGCATCCAATGAAATCAATGGAAAAGCTACTATTGAGTCAATGGTGTAAAAAAGTGTGTAGGAAAAGACAAGGGGTGACTACTGGGCAAGGTGTGTACTGTGTACTTGAAGTTTACAGATGAAGGCACAAAATTACATATGAAAAGAAATCAAGATATTGTCAGAGGAAAATCAAAACTGCAAATAATTATGTTTCTTTGTACTTGTCAGTTGGCACATTCAATGCAGATAAACACTTCTCCCAGTTGTGCCTGCAGTCTAACAGATCTCCAAAGTATTCAGGAGAAAATAAATTTTGTCTGCATTTGCAGACTTTCACTCATTGGTATATAGAGGGGTATCTGAATGATACAGCTAATTGAAGTCCCTTCCTACTTACTCTCTCATTAGTACTATGTACTCGGCCTCGAACAGCATTTAAACAAAAAATAGCCTAAGAAGATAATTAGTAGCTGGGGAAAGTTCTTTTGCAATTACGCTGAGATAGACCTAGTAATTATTACATTACTTTATATGTAAAATGTTTTTCTTTCTCACTCACCATTGTTTTCTCATTAGTGCCCATATATTTTGTAGCACCACTCAGATTAGTGAATGTGGTAGTCTGGGCTCACAATGGGGCCTGGTGACTACTTGTTATAATTCTGCCATTAGACAGAACATAAGAACAGCTATACTAGGTCAGACCAATGGTCCAATTAGCCCAGTATCCTGTCTGCTGACAGTGGCCAATACCAGATGCCCCAGAGGGAGGGAACACAACAGGTAATCCTCATAAGATCTCTCCCCTGTCTCCCACTTCCAGAGAAACAGAGGCGAGGGACACCATTCCTACCTATCCTCTCTAATACCATTGATGGACCTAACCTCCATGAATCTATCTAGCTCTTTTTTGAACCCTGTTAAAGTCCTAGCCTTCACCACATCTTCTGGCGAGGAGTTCCAGAAAGGAAGGTGGGAATACCTAACATAGTTATGCTGGTAAAAATCCCTACCACAGACGTAGTCATAATGTCATAAAGTTGCCTCATACAAGCCCTGCTACTATTAATTCTGAATTAAATAAGTTAAAACATTGTATGTACTTTTATTACTGATAGAACTATGTCCATAGCAGGAAAAGTGTCTATCTGCTTTTGAGGGAAATGCCCATTCTCTAGCAGCTGCTGCTAATTCATCTTTACCAGGAGTGATTCATCAGTGGGGCTTTTAAAAAAAATGTTTCTGAAGTACCATATTTCTTGAATTTGCAATTCATACATTTTAGAAATGTCTGTGTCTGTCTGTCTTTTATCCATCTGTAAGGCTATCTAGACTGAAAAGAAAAGTCGGAAAAAGATACGAAAATTGTGAACCTCAATTTGAATATCTTTTTTCGTGGGGGTTTTTTTTTTGGAAGAGGCTTTTCTAAAATTTGTCCCGTCTACCTGGGGCCAAATTTCAGAAAAACCTCCTCTTTCGGAACATCCCTTATTCCTCATACAATGAGGAATACAGGGATGCCGAAAGAACGTGTCTGGTTTTTAGGAAACTATTCTGAAAAAGTGGACAGGTTCCTTGGACACGGCAGAACTTTCCTGGGATACCTCCAGTATCCCGGAAAAGCTCTGAAGTATAGACATAGCCTTATAAATCTGTTTGTTCAAGAATTCCTCCTAAACTATAAGAGCTAGGACAATCAAATTTGGTATGGATATTTTTCTTACCTTATCTTAACGGAAGGTCAGAGTTTGGTTGTGCCAAGAAAACAGGAAGTGCTGGGAATGTGACTGTGTACCATAACATGGAATTGAGGGGCACAGAGAGGAGGGATGTGATACTGAGAGAACATAAAAACATAACATAAGAACGGCCATATTGGGTCAGACCAAAGGTCCATCTAGCCCAGTATCCTGTCTTCCGACAGTGGCTAGTACCAGAACTGAAGACAATGATCAAGCAATTTGTCTCCTGCCATCCTTCTCCTGCCTTTGACAAACAGAGGCCGGGGCATCATTCCTTACCCCTTGGTTAATATCCTTTTATGGACCTAACATCCATGAATTTATCTCGTTCTTTTTTAAACTCTGTTATAGTACTAGCCTTCACAGCCTCCTCTGGCAAGGAGTTCCACAAGTTGACTGTGTGCTGTGTGAAGAAGAACTTTCTTGTATTAGTTTTAAACCTGCTACCCATTAATTTCATTTGGTATCCTCTAGTTCTTATATTATGGGAACAAGTAAATAACTTTTCTTTATTCACCCTCTCCACACCACTCATGATTTTATAGACTTCTATCATATCCCCCCTCAGTCTCCTCTTTTCTAAACTGAAAAGTCCTAGTCTCTTTAGCCTCTCCTCGTATGGGACCTGTTCCAAACCCCTAATCATTTTAGTTGCTCTTTTCTGAACCTTTTCTAATGCCAAAATATCTTTTTTGAGGTGAGGAGACCATATCTGTACACAATACTCAAGATGTGGGCGTACTATAGTTTTATATAGCGGCAGTAAGATATTCTTCGTCTTATTTTCTATCCCTTTTTTAATAATTCCTAGCATCCTATTGGCTTTTTTGACTGCTGCTGCACACTGTGTGGACGTTTTCAGAGAACCAGCCATGATAACTCCAAGATCTCTTTCCTGATTAGTTGTAGCTAAATTAGCCCCCATTATATTGTATGTATAGTTGGGGTTATTTTTTCCAATGTGCATTACTTTACACTTAGCCACATTAAATTTAATTTGCCATTTTGTTGCCCAGTCACTCAGTTTGGTGAGATCTTTTTGAAGTTCTTCACAGTTTGCTTTGGTCTTGACTATCTTGGACAGTTTAATATCGTCCACAAACTTTGCCACCTCACTGCTCACCACTTTCTCTAGATCATTTATGAATAAATTGAATAGGATTGGTTCTAGGACTGACCCTTGGGGAACACCACTAGTTACCTCTCCATTCTGAAAATTTACCATTTATTCCTACCCTTTGTTTCCTGTCTTTTAACCAGTTCTCGATCCATGAAAGGATCTTCCCTCTTATCCCATGACAACCTAATTTACACAAAAGCCTTTGATGAGAGACCTTGTCAAAGGCTTTCTGGAAATCTAAGTACATTATATCTACTGGATCCCTCTTGTCCACA
>CM057845.1:242270408-242280637 GCA_030068395.1 Apalone spinifera | reverse complement strand
CCCCCCCCAACCCTCACTCTCACAGCCCCACACCTCTCCATCCCCAAGGCCCTGCCCCCTAACCCCAAAGCCCAGCCCTGACTCCTGACCTCCCCATACTGCCAGTCCCTGAAGGACCTAGGCAATGCCGGGTAAGTCTGCTAGTAGTAAATATTAAGTTTTGAGTTTAAATTTAAATTCATGGAGAAAATCCCAGGATTCCCTTATAAAATATTGACTCCCTTTTCCCATTTAAAATGACTGAGTGAACACTGTAATAGGTTATCAATAATATTCCCAATGTAATTCTTTTCAGGACCAAAGTATTAATGTTTTCAGCAATGTGAAGGTGATCCTCCATATTACACAGGTTTAAGAACCTCACCAAGTAAACTCTGTACCAAGCCCATATTTGTTATATGACTTAGAAAGATGTAAGGACTTCTGATGATGGAGAACCCACCACATTGCTACATAAATTGTCCTAATGGTTAGTTCCCTTCACTGTTAATAATTTGCCCCTTATTTCTTGTTTGACTTTGTTTTGCCTTAGCTTCCAAACACTGGGTCTATACTTTTTTCTGCAACATTATAGAGCCCTCTACCAGTGGCACTGGAATGATTTTTAGGGTGGGGATGCTGAGCTGCACCCTCCTTACCCTTGTCCATGACCCTCATTGCCTTAGGTGAAAACCACCTCTGGGGGGCAGCTGTGGAGCCCCAGCCAGGACCCTGGGCAACAGCAGCAGGGTGGGCATCCAGGACTCTGTGGACAGCATCCAGGACCTCGGGCAGTGGCAGCAAGGCTGGTGTCTGGGACTGCAGGTGGTGGCAATGGGACTGGTATACAGGGCTTTGCGTGGCAGCTAGGCTCCGGGGCATGGTCTGGCAGCTAGGAACGTGGTGCAGGGCCATGCTGGGCAGAAAGCCTGCACCCCTGCACAACTTCTTCCCTTGCCTATGCCTTCTACTGTCAGAATTTTTTTCCCTGTATTGATATAAGTAGGTTGTGATCAAATCACCTCTTAACCTTCTCCTGGATAAATTTGATTAAGCTTTTAAAATCTTACTAGAAAACAGTATTTTCCCAGATATCAAATCATTCTTGTACCTCTTGAACCCTCTCTTGTTTTTCAAAACCCTTTTAAAAGTAGATACAGTATGCTGGTAATAGTCTCATTAATGCCATATACTACTCCTATTTAATATTCCCTTACTTATAAATCTGAGGATCACATTTTGCCTTCTTAGCTACAATATCATACATAGAAGTTCATGTTCAGCTGGCTAGTTCCCATGACTCAGTTTTTCTCAATGTCCCTGCATTCCAGATCACAGACTTCTCCAGTCCCCATTTTGTATGTGTGGCCTATATTCTTTGTTCCTGGGTATATGACCTTACATTGTTTACCTTAAAGTAAATTTTGTTCAAGTGAACTCACCTCACAAGTTTGGCCTATATAACTGGTGGATTCACAATATTGTACCACTCCATGAATGTTTGTATCGTCTGCAGTTTTTATCAGCCCATCTTTTCTTCCAGATCACGGATAAAGATGTTGAATAGCATCAAGCCTAGATCAGATCTCCATTTATAATTAAATATTTTGAGACATACCAGTTAACCCATTTTGAATCAGATTAATAAGGGCTACATGAATTGTGTATCTGAATGTCAAGCAGGACTAATTCTCGCACAAGTTTAAGAATATTGTGTAAACAAAGTTACCTTTATCAATCTTACCAAAAAACAATAACTTTCAAGTTTTGCCACTTTCACTGTGCTGGCATGATGAAGATTGCTCTACTATGAACATAGTTCTATCAGTAATAAAAGTGCATATAATTGTCTAACATATTCCAACTCAGAATACATTTAGACAGGGCCTGTATTAGGCATGCCATTATGGATATGTCTATGGTAGAGCATTTTAACAGCATATGTATGTCAGTAAAAAAACATGCCTCTAATAGTTATGCCAGTAATTATTTTTGTTACACTGCCTTGATTGGCATTAATATGCTACCATGTTTTAATTCTTTGAGTGCTTGTCAGCCTTTCCCATGTTTATCCTTGGGATTGATGTCAGGCTAACTGAACTAGAGTCAGAACAATCCTCACCCAGTTTGAATTCTCATGCATGCAAGTTATCAAGTCCTGCAGATTTAAAAATATTTAACTTTAATAGTCTCTCTCTATATATAATTTTTTTCCTGTGAACGACAATGTGATGTCACAGCATCCACAAGCTGGGGAGCAGGCATGGGTGGGTAAATCCCCTCCCCTTCCATCTCAAGCCCCACCCACTGCCAGCCTGGCCCTCTCCAGCAGCCACATGGAGAGCTGGGATGTGGCACCACAGCTCGGCCTTCCCTGGCCACCAGAGGCAAGGCTGGGCCTAGCATGGTGCACTGAGGCCTGGCGCACTATGGCCTGGCCTTCCCCAGCTGCCAGGGGCCAGCTTTTCCAGTCACCAGGAGCTGGGCCGGGCCTGGCCTGGCATAATGTTGCATAATGGCTGCTGGGGGCAGGGTCCAGCCTGGCCTGGCATGTCCTTGCCTGGGAGGGGGGGGCTTAGGGTTAGGCCATAGCCAGAAGAGCGTGTGTGGAGAGAGGGCCTGGGTTGGCATGGCTGGGGGCAGAGGAGATGAGTAAGGACAAGGTGCTGGGCTGGCGTAACTATAACCTGACCCTCCATGGTGGCGGGGTGTGTGTGTGTGTGAGAGAGCTGGGGTTGCTTACCCTCCACAAGTCAAGTTACAGAGTAGACAGTATTTTATCACTGTGAAATTTAATTACATAGTCCTGCTTCTTTTCAAATACAGAACAGAAATATTTGTTGAATACTTTTTACTTTTCTGCATCATAGCTGACAATGTTACCATCTTATTTAGTATTAAACCTAATTCATTGCTAGAATTTAATTCCCCCACCTTTTAGAATAAGGTATATCTAGTGCAGTGTTTCTCAAACTGTGCTCCGCGGAGCCCCAGGGCTCCGCAAGACATCTCCAGGGGCTCTGCGAGGTTGACAAACTGGAAACATCGATAGGTACAACACATACAATCAGTGGACTGCTGGGATGCCGCATAAGTACAACACATACAATAAGTGGACCGCTGGGGCTCCACATACATTTTAATGCATGTAAAGGGCTCAGGAGCCCAAAAAGTTTGAGAACTGCTGAGCTAGTGATTCTAACATTTCAGTCATATGACTCACCCAGTAGGTTTCAGTAATACCAATTTGATCACATTTCTTTTAATAAATGAGAATTTCTAGTTCCTCTTGTTTATTTCCCACGCTTTTAGCTTCAGTACCTAACATAGCTCTGAAAATTCTCTCTCTCTACAAAGACTTATAATAATCTTTGACCTCCATGGTCTTATAAAGCAGAGGAAAATAGCGTTTCTCTTCTCTCTCACTGTTTCTCATACAAATGACAATCCATAAGATAGCTGTGATTTATACGGGAAGATTTGTTTCCCTTTTCATGTTTGCTGGGACGGTGGAATATTTGCATTTCTGTCTCATCATAAGTTGTAGTGCCAATCTGAACATGCATATTTTAGTGAATCAGACATTAACACAGTGTATTTACTGTTTTCTTGCCAATCTATACAAAAACAAATTGATTCTTATTTTGTGTAAGATAAATTTCATTATTTTTTTTACTGTGTATCTGAGGTAGTTCCTTACTAGTGCTCTAGCATGACAATAAGTCACATCCTCACCTGAGGCAAACTGTCATAGCTTCCATGATGTCAACAGAGCTGTATACCAGCTGACAACCTGACCCAAAGGAGTCTGTCCTTATTGCAGACAGAGAAAGGTGAAGAAGGCTAAAGGCACAGAAAAGATTGTGCTGTTTCTTTTAAATAGCCAAACCTTAGGCTACATTCAACAGGTTAATTTAGTTCTGTTGTTAGGTGCATAAGCAATTGAATATGTGCTAGCCAGTATTGCAACCTGAAATAAATATTGCCTATTGTAAATGAAGTTGTTCTCACAGATATTATTTGCTCTTCTGACTGTGCAGGCTTATATGTGCCTCTTATATGCACAACTGAGTTAGATATTCAAAGATTTCAAACCCACAAGATCATGCTGCCTGCCAAACCAGAAATATTCCTTATGGTAGAACTTGGAAAAAGGCTTTCAGATATAAGACACATTAATAAAAGGGATCATTTGCTTTTCACCAGAAGATTTGGAAACTGTATCCT
Organism: Apalone spinifera; assembly: GCA_030068395.1. Taxonomy (NCBI): domain Eukaryota; kingdom Metazoa; phylum Chordata; order Testudines; family Trionychidae; genus Apalone; species Apalone spinifera. Next base: position 242,276,431 of record CM057845.1, on the reverse strand, counting down.
TGTGGAAGAAATGTTCTCCTTTGCATGTAAAAACACACTGTCATAGTCTCTCTCTCTCCCCTGGTTTTATTTATGGAGACAGCAAGTCTTGTTTCAATCCTTTTGCTTAGGTAATCAGCACTTACTGAAAGTATTGTGTTATTCTAATGCCAACAGCTTCAGAACATTATTCTTTCCTAACAAGAAGGAAAAGTAATTAGATGGCTCATGAAATGCAGTTCATTCTATTTCCCTGTATTCTTTAGCATACTGGTCACATCAGATCTGAAGGGACTTTCCGCAGTCTTTGAAAGCAAAACAGGAATGAATTGCAGAAAGAAAGAATCAGGAGAGCAAATACATATATAAGAGTGGTTAGGCAAGAAACGTTGGTTATGCTATGCTATGCTATGCTATAGGACAAATACAGATCTGCTGGAGGGTGTCACATATTAGATCACAATTGCAGCCTATCTCTCTAAACTAATTATATTCATCCACTTAATGTATGTCAGTTATGCCACTGCATTATACTGCCTAACAATAAATGCCTATCTTAATGTAAGATATTTTCAATGCTATGTAATGCAATTACAACAGCAGATTGCTGCAGTCTTTTTCTCTTCATCTAGCTATAGGTGAGCTGCTTGGATAGTGGACTTTCTCTTCATCTTTTTGGAATATGCTGGGTCTTGATATTTTAGAATGAACATATATTAGAACTGGGTATGGATGGATGGGTTTTGTCTTTTGCAAAATCTCAGTTTTTTCTGTGACAACATAAAAATATAGATTTCATTTGGTTTTGAATATTTTTAATTGCTCACTTGTGATGTTAGTAGGTTAAAATATCAATGTCCCTTCTTTGTTGTTATTACTGTTTACATAGTCAGGTGGCTGACAGAATTTCTATGCTCCTAGGAATGATGTGTGTGTAGGGGGAAGAGGCAGCTCTGTGCTCCCAGAAGGGACAGGGCCTTAGGTTGAAAAGGTAGGCCTGGCGGTAGCCAGCATTCAATACTGCATGGACTGCACTGCAGTTTCTCCAGTTAGCCCTTAATGCCACCAGAAGTGTACTGTGCTTGGCTCCAGTGGTAGTTTAAAAGGCCCAGGATTCTGTGTGCCACTGCTGCCATGATAGCAGCAGTGGCAGCTGGGAGTACCAGGCCTTTTGACTCACTGGGCCCCAGGCAGTTGCCCCGTTTAGTTCCCTATCCGTGGGCCTGTGTATAGTGTTGTAGTGACTTTAAATATATATGGCCCTATTACCATAGTATCTCAGCATCTTAGTAACCTCTGTGAATTTATCCTCACAATCCTCCATGAGGGAGTTCTTTCCTAGCATCCCCATTTTAAAGATGGGATACTGTGGCACAGTTGATGTAAGTGACTTGCCCTTGGTCACACAAGAAATTAATGCAAAACAGGGACTTGAAGCCATGTCTGTCAATTGCCAAATTAGCATTTTACCAACTGAATCATTTTTTTTTGCCCCTGCTTCAAAAGGCTTGTATTGGTCTAAAATCAAAATATGGGAATTATTCTAATAAGCAGTTCTTGTCCTGTCTCTACCACTGTGTGAAGAATAAAACAAAAGTCAATAGAACTGGCATTACACATCTATATATGCATAAAATCATGTCATTGGCTAGGTGATAACATTGCCCCAAATGATACAAGAGAACGCAGGAAACCAGGCCTAAGCACTGCTCCAGTACATGAAAGGGCATGCAACAACCTACATTCTAGGAAGTCTGCAACCCACTCTAATCTATTTTGGGTCTACTATGTCACTGGGAAGAAATTGTTGCACTCCCATCACACTGATACATTTTGATTTTTTCTGTTTCTCTTTCTGCGTACTTTTCCTGTTCTGCTCCCCTGACCTCTACACAGTTTTTCCTTGCTGACAGCCCACTATGGCAGGCAGCTCCCCACACAGACTCATCAGTCTGCTTGCTTTTCTAGATGCTGCTTAGGCTCTCCTATAAATAACTCCTGCCCACCAGTCTCGTCTGTCTGCTGTCCCCTCATCATGTTATGTCCCATCACATATTGTTCCTCCTCTTGTCTCATGGCCGTTATTTACCTGGCCCTGCACTCCTCAGGAAATGCCACTTCCCATGGGGTCAATTCCCACTGCTGTTGCTTTTTTCCCCCCCGGGCTGCCTCCATCTATTCTTGATGTCTGTACCCCCCCTCACTTATTACCTCCACCCATCTTTTTTTTTTTAATCAAGGTTAACCTGCCAATTTTTAATCAGCCACCTCCCCATGTTGATCTTGCCTTGCTGATAGGTTCACTCTTAAGGTCAGCTGTAGAGAAACCTGATTGTGGGATGTATTAGCTTCTACAATACATCCCAGTGTATTTGCCTTTTCTTCTCCAGGGAGGTGGAGGATAGGGGGCAAGATATTGCTATGTGGAATAAAACTGCATTGTGGTTGATTTTTAGGAGACCTATCATCTGGGGAAAGAGTAGTAGAGGCCACTGTGCAACTTAAAGACTAACCTCACTTCCAAAAAAATTGTGAGGTGAGGGGTGGCAATATAAGATAATTGAAAACACTTCTCCCAAACACACAGCCTGTCTTTGTAGATGGATCAACTCCCACTTACTTCTCAGTAATTGACTGAAGAATAGAGGCTGAAGAACCCCCAGTAGAATCATGCAATGTCTAGAGTGGGCGGTAGAAAGATCATTTGCTTTAAAAATAAATATATTTGTCATTTTTGGAGATAGATTTTCAAAAGAACTCAGCTCACATTTAGGGAACCTTTCAGAACAATGAGAGTTGATGGGCACTGAGCACTTTTGACCACTTTACTGAGGTGCCTGAGTGACAGTTAAGCTCTCTTGAAAATCCACTCCAAAGTGTGGGTGCTGAAAGACTTTTGAAAACCCACCCTTTTCTTACTGATTCTGAGCTTTAACATTCTTCTGCATTTTCCCCTTTAATCAACACTAATGCCATTCATCTTTTAAATTGTCAGATCATGTTTCCAGTTAGGAGTGGGCATGATGGTGAGTTTCTTTTGGATTTGATCATTCTTTAACCAGAGCTGGTGCCAATCATAAGCAGACTGAGAAATTGCTTGAGGTCCAGAGTAACTCAATGGAACCCCTATTCTGTTTTATATTATGTGTGGGAAGGAGGGGTGAAAAATATTGCTGCTTAAGGCCCTCCATGGTCTAGAACTACTCTGTCTTTAACACTTGCTTTCACTAAGAGCTAGATATACAAAGAGAGTTAGGCACCTTCAGTGTCTAAATTTTGTAGGCACCTAAGTTTCCACCAGTTAAGTCCCCATTGTGCCTATATGGCTGGCTACATCTCTGGCCACCTAAATCCTGATCCTAGCTCATTCCTAATGCCCAGTGGGATTCATGAAGTAGGATTCCCCTCCCCCCCATCTTGCCTCAGGGCCCAACCCAATGGATATGCTCCCAAGCCACCTTAGTAGATGTCTACTTGGTTTGGCCCATGCAGAATAGAGGACAAAGCGGTGCCCCCTTTTTTGTATCCTAGTGTTTGGGGCATTCAGCTAGTGTATGGATTTGGATCCTTGCTCTGTCTTATTTGAAATACGGAGTTAAACTGAGGTTTCCTATCTGAGAAGGGAGTTGCCTAACCACTGGGCTACTGGGTATTCTGGGATTGTGGGTTTTTTTTAGTCTCTCCTGTTGAAGCTATTCCACTTTATATAATACAGTCATCGAGCAGAGGCTGGAATCTGATTCTCTTCCAGCTCAGATGAGGGCCCTAACCATTGGACATGAGTCATTTTTATGCTCCTGGGTCCAATGACTCATTCACTTTGCAGGCAGGGCGTAGGCTCTAGCCCCCTCCTTGGTATCTCCTGGGGTGTGTCTAGACTACAGCGTTTTGTCAACAAAAGTCCACTTTTGTCGACAAAACTATACCTGCGTCTACACTACCGCCGCGTTCTGTCGGCAGTAAGTCAACAGAATGTGGCAGTTTTGTCAGCAGTGGTAAACCTCATACTACGAGGAATAATGCCTTTGTTGACAGAGTTCTGTCGACAAAAGGTAAATATGGATGCGGGGAAGAATTTATGTTGACAATAAAGGCCTCCAGGAAGAAGCCCTGGTGGACACTCCTGCCACGGCTTTCAACTCTATTGTTCCTGCCTGTAGCCATCTTTAAAAGGCACAGGCACCCAGGATTAGCATTCTGGCAGCAAGCCAGCTCCAGCCAGGACCCTGAGACTGCGCTGCTCTTTCCAGTCAGGCAACTCGGAGCCATGTCCCCGGGACAAGCCGCCCAAGACTCCCTGTGGCCCTTCCATCCCTGCAGGAACCCAGGGGGACCAAACGCCAGGCACCCTTCTGGTCTGGGCTCGAGATAAAAGCCCTCTTGGAGCTCTGGTCTGAGAAGGAGGCTTTTCAGGCCCCACAGTACAGGCGGAGGAACGCTGACATTTACACCAGAATGGCTGATGGCCTGGCAAGGAAAGGCCACCACCTCTGCTCCTTAGCCCAGGTCAGAGCCAAGGTCAAGGAGCTGTGGCTGGGGTACGTCAGGGCCCATGAGCACAGCTCCTGCTCTGGGAAACAGCACACTACTGTGCCTACTATGAGGACCTGGACTGGATCCTGGGGGCAGGGGAACCTCTGCCTCCTGAGAGGGTTGTGGAGTCTGTCTTGGAGACCCCTGTGCAGCAACAGCCGCAACTCCAGGGTGAGACCCCAGCAGATGACCAGGAGCTCCAAGAGGAGAAGGAGGAGGAAGACAGCACCAGGAGCACCCAGGAGCCAGACACCCACACTCAGGAGGCCTCCCAGACCACTTCAGACACCGGGGAGGGAACATCAGGTGAGTGCTGTGAGGGTCCAACACACGCAGGGCAGGGCAGGCGGGAGCAAAGTGGATGGTGCAGTGCTGTGACATGTCATGTTGATCACAGTCTGGGGGGATGGGGCACAAACATGGCCAACCTCAGGGAGGGCCGTCCTAGCCCTTCACCTGCATGGCTGCGAGGCACCACCTGCTCCTGCAGGCAGTGATGCCAGGTGCAGGCATGGGTTGGGGATGCTGGGATTGCCACACAGCTTCAGGCCTCTCAGCAACCTGTGGGAACCCCAACTGTGGCCTGACACTTGTCTCTGCTGCTTGGCCATGGGGTGTGTGTGTGGGGGGGGGGGCAAGACGGTGGCCTGCACACCTTCTGGGCTCTAGGGAGGCCGTGGCTGCTGGCCAGGCCACAGCATGTCTTCCTGAGACGCACATAAGCATCCTCTGACCCAAGGACAGGCACTGACTGCTGAGAAGAAGGAGGGCATGCCCTCTCAGGGAAAGTGTGAGCATGCATGACTGACGACTTTCCCTCTTGTCCTCCACAACTGGACCAGCTGACCAGGAGGGGGATGCCACACCTGCCCCACCACCCAGACAGCTGCAGGGAACCCATCGGCACTGGCGCACATATTTGGACCTGGTGCGCCAGCACATCTCAGTCCTGCAAGGGATGCAGGATGCAATGAACTAGAGGATGGAGGCAGAGACAGAGTGGCGCAGGCGCTTGCTGGATGAGTTTGTCCAGCAGCGCACTGAGATTTGTGCTGCTATCCGGAAGGCCATGGCCTTCCTTGGTCCTGTGCCTGGTCCTGTTCCTCCTGCTCAGCCTGCTCCCCCCTCAGCCCCTGCCCCCCATCAGACCCTGCCATCCCAGACCCAGGTGCAGCCCCACCTCCTGCCCAGCCCCCTACTGTCCCAGCCCACATGCGCAGCCATGTGCGAGAAGGTCTCCACAGCCAAAGTGCCAGGGGCTCTTCATCAAGGCAGCACCCTCAGCCCTGAGCCTTCCTTCCCCCTTCCAGATTGACATTCCCCCTTCCCACCTGAGAGAGTCACTGAAGGAAGCACTTTACTTTGTTTATAAACACTTTATTTTTCTTAACAAAAGAGTATTTTAGTTTTTCAAAAAAAACAACAGTGAAATAAACTGTAAACATTTTTTCACCGACACCTGTCTCTGTTCTCAGTGGGTACGTCTAGACTACATGGCTCTGTTGATGGAG
>CM057845.1:242257406-242270308 GCA_030068395.1 Apalone spinifera | reverse complement strand
TCCCTCAGGGCTTCTCAAATGCACAAGCCCAGCTGGTGGGCTTGCTGGATGGCAGCTATCTGGGGCTGCTCAAAGTGCCTCCCCTCCACATCAGCCCGTGTCCCCCACACAAGGAGGAAGGCCTCCCCTTTCCTCTCCATTAGGTTGTGCAGCACACAGCATGCAGCAACCACATCGGGGATGTTGTGTTCCCCCAGATTCAGCCGAGTGAGCAGGCATCTAAATCTGCCCTTCAGATGGCCAAAGGCATGCTGCACCTGGAAGTGAACCCAATTCAGGCAGGAGTTAAACAGTTCCCTGCTCGCATCCAGGTAGCCAGTGTAGGGCTTCATGAGCCAGGGCATAAGGGGATATGCCGCGTCGGCCACGATGCACGTAGGCATCTGCACATCCCCAACTGCATAGTTCCTCTCCAGAAAGAATGCCCCAGCCTGCAGCCTGCGGTACAAGTAGGAGTTTTGAAATATGCGGGCATCGTGTGCCCGGCCTGACTACCCGAAACAAATATCTGTGAATTGTCCCCAGTGGTCGACCAGGGCCTGCAGCACCATGGAAAAGTAGCCCTTTCTATTAATATACTGTGTTGCTCGATGGGGTGGTGCGTGGATCGGGATGTGAGTCCCGTCGAGAGCTCCACCGCAATTTGGAAAACCCAGCCTTGAAAATCCAGCTAATATGGTATGCAGGTCTCCAAGGTGGACAGTCCTGTGAAGCAGCTCCGAACTGATGGCCGTCACCACCTGCAGAAAGGGACACACATAACAGGACATTAGAGAAGTTGTGTAAGCTGATGAGAGGTGCTCCCCCACCCCTTCCCTCCCAGACCCCGAGAGCCCCCCTCAGGCAACCCCCCCATACCCTCCACACCACCAGGTGTGAGGCCAGGCAGGCGTCTACCACTCCCACCCCCGCTCCCATGGACTGTCCCCTGAGAGTGACTTACCTCTATCAAGACAGCCCCGACAGTAGACCTCCCCTCGCCAAACTGATGTCCCACAGAGCAGTAGCTGTTGGGGGTGGCCAGCTTCCACAGAGCAATAGCGACACGCTTCTCCAGGGGGGATGGCGGCCTGCAAGCAGGTGTCCTGGCATTGCAGGGCAGGGGCAAGCCAGGCACAGAGCTCCTGGAAGGTGGACTTCCGCATCCGGAAGTTTCGGATCCACTGGTCGTCATCCCACTGCTGCATAACAAGCTGGTCCCACCAGTCAGAACTGGTGTCCAGCCTCCAAACTCGCCTCTCTAGGAATAAGTTCGTGGGCAAGATCAGTAGGGCTGCAGGCTGAGTGAGGGGCTCAAAGCTGGGCTCTGAATCCAGCTCTGCCGCAAACGTGATGATGGTCTCATGAAGATGCAGCATAACTTCCATCATCACAGAGTGGGGCCATCACCTGCCCAGGGGCAGCTCAGGCTTCATGGCCAAAAACACAGTGCAAAGCAAAAAAACCAAACCTGAAAATAAACTGCTGTGGTGTCTGAGGAAGCAGGGCAACCAGAGCAAAAACTACAGCAGCTTTGCTTTCCTTCTAGGAAGTAGGCAAGCCAGAAGCAGGAGCAGAGCAACGGCTGTCCAGGAGGATCCCTTTAAGCATGCGTCTCTGCAAAGAGCATGCAGCAGCGCCTGTACTTTAAGGCTGCCCCTGTGACCTGCCAGAAGCACTTCCGGGTGTCGTCTTTTGTCGACAGAGCGTCCGGCAGTCTGGATGCTCTTTGTCGACAAAGTGGATCGCTTTTTCTATCCATGTAATGCAATCTAGACGCTCTTTTTCAACAGAGGCTTTGTCAACAGTATCTGTCGACAAAGCCTCTGTCAACAAAATCCTGTAGTCTAGACGTATCCCTGTTGTCTAGCTTAGGTGGCTCCCTGTTTGACTTGCTAGCATTTGTGAATCCCATTCCTGGGCACTTACCTGTCCTCCTGCATTTTATAGGGAGTTTGGGTGCCTATTTTGAAAGTATAGATTACTCTAGATGACAGTCCTAAGTGAGGCATTGCAAAAGTGATTCCAAGTCCCATTTGTGGATTTAGCAAGAGATAGGTGAATTTTTCCTAGTAAATATTTAATTCACCATCCCACCGAAAAAAGTAATGTTGATCAACATGAAACTTTTAGGATGAGGAGATGTCAATGCAATCTTCTTTCTGCCTGATTCAGTGGAGAGATTTTAACCCACATTTCCTAGCTCCCAAGTGAATGCCTTACTTCGCAAGATATACAGTAATTCTCCTATGCTCTCTCTATGGTCAGAGGAATTTTTAAGTACAGGTTGCAACTCCCAAATTTGGGATTCTCTCATCTGGAAACATCTGTGGTCTAGCATGACCACCTTTGTTCTGGGATGAGAGAGCCCCAGAGGAGGAGGACCATCAGCAGGGAGCCCGGTGCAACCCTGCGAGTCTGTTAGCAGTGGGGCCGCAGCAGCCTTGGCAGAGGGCGATTGGGACTGTCTGTTGCCTGACAGCGGGGCTGGGACCACAGCAGCCCATGAGGGGAAGCCTGGGAGACCCAGGGACCGCATCAGCCGGGCATTGGCAGCAGTGGCTGTGGCACTGAGATTGGGGCTGCCTGCTACCCAGCAGCAGGGCTGGGGCTGAGGCTGCAGCAGCCTGGGAGGGGAAGCCAGCCTTGGCAGCCCAGCAGCCTGGCAGTGGGTCTGGGGATGAGGCAGCCTGATCGGTGCCATTAGGCAGTGGGGCTGGAGCTGCCCAGCTGGCCAGCAGCAGAGCCAGGACTAGGGCTGGCCTGCAGATAGCCCAGCTGGGTTGAAGGAGCCAGTAGTGGGGAGGGACAGCAGGCTGAGGGGCTGGTGTCCAGGGACTTCCTGTTGTCAGCAAAATTCCCTCATCCAGGATCAGTCAGGTTCCAAGGGTGCTGGACAAAAGAAGTCCAATCTGCATTTATACAAAGTGTAACAGTTTCAGTGGAAGAGACTTGAAAGCAGCCCACTCCAGAATAGTCTCTAGCTTGGTGGTTCAGATGCTCAACTAGGAAAAGGAGACTTGAGCTATAATCTGACAGATTATAAAGTAGGAGGCATTGAGTTTGCTGTCTGAAAATAGGTATTTCCAATTTGCTTGGGCAAATTCCAAGCATTTTTGGAACTGACACAACTACTTTTTCTGATTTTTTTTTCTTGGTTTCCTAGCTAAAGATAAAAATCAATTATTTGCTCAGCACTAATAGTTTAACTGTTAGCTCCACATTTCTACTTTTATTTTGTATCTCAATAGATTCTACATCTATAGAAAACTATGTCTGGTGATACTGACTGATTCTTAATTTGACAGTTGTAACCAGAAGCCCAGAGAGTGTGCAAATTCTCACATATAACGATGTAGAGAATTATAAAATATGTATGAGACGGAAAGACTGGTATGTGCAGAAATAGAGGGCAGGGTCAGGGCAGAGACAGAACTCTGAAATGCCAAATGAGAAAGCTGCTATAATTCTTGGAAGCAGACTTACCTAGTAGCTGCAAGTCTCAGGTCGAGTGGAAATAAATGAATCTTGGAATGCTTTAGTCCCAGTATGAATGCAACTATCACAAAAGTCATACTCTTCATTGGCAGAAAATGATGCCCATGTATTTCAGTAGAAAGATGAATGGGTGAAGTTACACAGAACTTAAAATGATGGCAAGGGTCTTAAGCTGGGCAGCTAAAAGCAGAAATGACTTTTAAAACATTTGGCATAAATGTTTCATTGGACGTCTAAGTAGATATATCTTATGTGCATACAGGGGTGGCATTATGTCAGATAGAAAAGTGCTTGGTAAAAAAATCACTGCATATGCATTACATAGCATGCCCCCTTGCTATAGATTGTGCACTGCATGGAGTTGTGTGATGCCCCATGTCATCCCTAATACAGTTGCTTGCAGTTTTTGATCTCTTCAATGGATGTCTTGTCATATGTGTGGTGGGGATTAAAATAATACACATCATGCCATGTGGTGAAGAGAAAAATATTTGTAATCAGTTCCATTTTGCAGAGTTGAGCATGCACAATCTAATGTATCTGAGTACTACAAAAAGGAACATCTCACATTATTTTACTAGACAAGAGACAGTTTTGCTTTCCTTTGAAGAAAAATCCTCGAATATTTCTGTAATCATTGCTATATGTGTCACTTATCTATACAGTGAAGCAGGAAGAGGTTTTTTTTTTCAGATCCAAGTAACCCTGTCATGCCTTTTTAATGAAGTGTGATAACTTAAAGTCAATAATGAGAAGAATTGAAAATAACAAAAATGATGGTAGACAATATGGCGAGGGGATCTTTGTTATAAATTGCAACCAGGACACTATAGTTTAAGGTTCAAACTCAGCTGCAACTGGTGCTTGTTGACCAGGGCCACCAATAGGGGACAGTTGCTCCAGGCCCGGCAACTGAAAAGGGTTACCACTGCCAGAGCCCCACATGATGTGGTATGGGCAGGGCTGAAGGCTGGCTGGGGGGAGACTAGCTCCCAGGCCAGCTCCTTCTGCCCAAGGCCCTTCACATTCCTGAGGGCTTGGCGCCAAACCCCCTCCCCCATTGCTCAGGGCTGGTGACAGATGTCTTTCTTAACTTTGCCTTCCCAGAAAATTCCAGATCTTAAAGGTGAAATAAATATACAGAATTCTATGTGTCACAGCAAGGATGCTAGGAATTATTTTGCTTCATAGTATCCAAGACCCTCCATCATGATTTACACACAGAGTTAATGTCTTTGAAACAAGTTCAGTGTTAGTGACACACTGGTTCTGCTTAAATCACAATTAATAGAATAAGGAAACTGCAGAACAAATGGATTGATTGCTGGGCACCTACCAAATAACCACATATGATGCTAAAGAAAATTAAGGAACATAAAATAACTGGAAAAATCCAGTTTAAACTGACACAATAAAGGAATCAATAATATAATTTGACAAAGTCTGATCCTGAGCCTGGAAAGGGCTAATTAATCATTCTCAATTCTGCCACTGAATTAAGCCCTCAATCCAGTTATACCTAGGCATTGTTATTGTTGTAGAACAATAGGTAATTGTAGTGCTTGATCCTGCAAAGCTGGCTCATATTATTAATAGCCCTTACATGCTGCAGTCAAGTGAAGTTTGTAAAGAGTAGGGCTGCGTCTAGACTGGCATGATTTTCCACAAATGCTTTTAACGGAAAAGATTTTCTGTTAAAAGTGTTTGCAGAAAAGAGCGTCTATATTGGCATGGACGCTTTTGCGCAAAAGCACTTTTTGCGGAAAAGCGTCCATGCCAATCTAGACGCGGTTTTGCGCAAAAAAGCCCCGATTGCCATTTTAGCCATCAGGGCTTTTTTGCGCAAAACAGTTCTTCGCTGTCTACACTGGGCCTCTTGCACAAGTATTCTTGCGCAAGAGGGCTTTTGCCCGAGCGGGAGCGTGAAAGTATTTGCGCAAGAAGCACTGATTTTGTACATTACAAAGTCAGTGCTCTTGCACAAATTCAAGTGGCCAGTGTAGACAGCTGGCAAGTTTTTGCGCAAAAGTGGCTGCTTTTGCGGAAAAACTTGCCAGTCTTGACGCAGCCTATAGGTTTACAGAAACTAGCCATTTCTGTAATGTCTATGGTAAACAAAACAAGATGAGTTAAGGGCTGACTGAGGCTATGATTTTGAATTGCATTACATGTTTCTGTATAAATCAGTAATTTCTTTTCTTTTTTGATGTTGGCACAAAATAAATTATTTAAACGATATTCTGCTAGATATTGAGAGAAGCAAAGTTCTTTAATGATTAGAACCCAGGGACTGAGAATTTGGGGACGTTGTATTAATTTAGATGGAATATATGGCCTAAAGGTGTTAGCACAACCCACCATTAAACAGTGTTAAACAAGATTCAGAGTTTGATATAAAGAGGCCTGCTTAGTCCCATAGCAAACAATGTAAATTTCATGCTTTTGCTGGGATTGCCAACTTTCTAATTCCGCAAAGCCAAATTCTCTTACCTCACCTCTTCTCTGAGGCTTCACCTCCCTGCTTACTCCATCCCCCTCCCATTGCTCGCTGTCCACCACCCTCACCTACTCTCACATTTTCACTGTGCTTGAGCTGGGAGTTGGCATGAGGCTTTGGCTGGGGGTGTAGGCTTTGGGGCAGGGCCAGAATGAGGGGATCAGGGTTCCGGAGGGGAATCCAGGCAGGGGATTGGAGTGTGGGAGGGGGAAGTGTGAGTGCTGGCTGGAGTTGTGATCGCTGGGTGGAGGCTGGCAATGTGTGGTTTGGGGTAGAGGAAGTGACTCCAGGCTGAGTCCGAGGCATTTGGAATGTGGGAGGAGATTCTAGGGTGGGGCACAGTGGGAGCTTTAGGGTGCAGGCTCAGGGAGGAAGTTTGACTACAAGAGGGGGCTCAAGGCTGGGGCAGGTGGTTGAGGTGCAAGATGAGGGGGTGAAAGCTATAGCCAGGCAGTGCTTACCTCAAGTGGCTCCTAGGAAGTGTCCAGCACGTTCCTCCAGCCCCTAGGCAGAGGCATGGTCTGGCAGCTCTGTGCACTGCCTCTGGGTACAGGTGCCACCTCGGCAGCTGCCATTGGTTACTATTCCTGGCCAATGGGAGCTGCAGAGCTGGTGCTTGGGATGGTGTAGGGCAGTGCATAGAGCCCCTGTGGCTTTTCTTGCACCTAGGAGACAAGGGACATGTCGCCATTTCTGGGGAGCCAGGTAGGGAGCAGCACAAACCGGACTTGGAATGATTCTGTCAATCGAGCTGACTAGCACCAACAGCATCATGTTTTGACTGGGCATTCTTGTTGAAAGCGGGACACCTGCCAATCCTAGCCAATTCTTGGAATTATATTGATTGAAACACACAAAAGAAAAAGACTAAAAACAAGGTAGAGAGCATTGAAACTGAAATTGATTAATTATAAAGAATACAAACTGAAGACCCTTTTTGGAGATAGAAAACACTCTGAGGACCCATGCCTGTTCAGCCTGTTGGCCCTGAAACTCAGCCCTTGTGTTGCCCATTCCCCGGAAGCCCTACCCTCTAATTGCCTCTTCCTCTCAAGACTTTGCCCCATCTCCCTTTTCTCTGTCCCCTTCTACCCGGTGCTCACCATTACAACTCTGAAAAAGTGATGAGATGGACCATTATGCCCTGGCTTCCCCTGTTCTGGAGCCCCTGCCTCTAGCCAAGGGGTGAGGAAAAATCAGTTGGGGGGCCACACACAAGTCAGAAGCAGAAGCAAAAAAAAAAACCCAACCAAACCCCACCATCCCACAAAAAACAAAAAAACCCTTTCACTGACGTGGCCCCCAATTGAGAAGGAGAAAGAAACTTCCCACATTCCTCTCCCACAGCAGAGCTGGGAGGCCAGGGGGGAGGATTGGAGTGCCAGCACAGGCTCCCCAATGTTGGGGAAACCCTAAACCTCATGGGCTGGACCCACGCTAACTGGGGGCTACATCTGGCCCCGAGGCCTTAGGTTCCCCACACCTGCTTTAGCCCTTTGCCATGCAAATGCCCTGTGGAGTGGGTTGTCACTTCTTACTTTTGGTGTGGAAGTCAAGAGCAGTGCAGGAGTAGCAAGGACTTTTCATTAGGATATACAGACTCTGGGTAAAGATTTTTCTTGTGGGAAGGTAGCTGAGCACATGCTAGAATCTTCTCTTTTTGACTCTTGCTCTTCATAGTCAGTCAGGAATCCTTCTCTTTTAGCTTCCTCCTTTTCATTTTTGAGCCATCCATGGAGTCCTGTGATTCAGTGCCAACCTTTCTGGGGGTCAGTTTCCCTGGAGGTCCTGATTCAAGGATTTCTTCAAGGAGCTGTGGTTGGAGGTAAAAGAATGAGGTTGGGTCTGAGCCAATCTGAAGCTCTAATACAGAAAAGGGTAAACATATAGAAAGTTTCAAAAGGGTCAAGTGGGAGAAGAGAGTTATTTTTCTCCATGATACCTTTTGAGAGGGAAAAAGAATTTTTCTTCTCCTGTCTAAAGCACTATTCTTGAACAGGGACTATGGAGTAAAGATCAGAGGTGAAATTTGCCTGCATTGATCTCAGATTTAAGGTTGTGCTGCAGATGCTGAAAGTATAATCAGGCTTTGCAACCAAGTTTAACCATCGTGCCACATTTGAAATGGTCAAGAGAAAACATGTGGAAAAATGAAGTTTACACTAACTACAATAGGATGTTTTGAAAAAGTCCAAATTACAGTAAAACTCCAATACTCCGGCATCCAATAGTCCGGCACTCCTGATAGTCCGGCATCAAAATGGCAAGAGCCTAGTGAGTGAGCTTCGGCAAAAAAATGAGTCAGAAGGTAACAGTGGCAGCAGCTGAACTGAGCAAAAAAGGCTTAAAAATAACTAAAACATTACAGTATACTGTATACAGTATGTACAATAAAAAGGGTTAAGAACACTTTATATACAGTATATAATGTATACAGTATATATATAACCTGCTTATAGTACCTCCTGGTAGTCCGTCATATTTGATAATCCGGCACCACCTAAATCCCATAGGTTCCGGATTATCGGAAGTCTACTATAGTTTGAAATAGTCTCTCTCTCCACCTGCCTGAACAGAACACTGTTTTACACAGTTCATATAAGAAACAAATATATTACTACTCAACCAATAAACCTTCCTTGCCTAATAACTGCCCAGATGGCTGTTTTCTTACAGCCCTTTTCTTATTCCCATATGCATGGCCCATGCTCCCTTCAGCCCTGTAGGAACCTGAGACAGGTTGTCTACTGCAGTCCTAGGCTGCTGGCTGCTCCATGTGGCTGTGCTCTGATCATAGCGGTGAGAGGGAGGGAGGGAGGCCTCACACACTGCCCCTGCCCCCCAGCAAAATTTCTCAGCTCGTATTGGCCGGAAATTGGCCAATGGGGACTATGAGATTTTGATGAGGGATGGGGCAGTGCGTTAAGCCTCCCTCTCCCCTCCCCAGAATCCAGAGCATAAAGCAGTCAGCCTTTAAAGTGACTGCAGCTACTCTGTGCCTAAGGGTTTCAGCGAGGTGGCTGCAGGACTGACCTGGTGGCTTGTCAGGCCAGATCCAGCCCACTGGCCACCTCGTGCCCATCCCTGCTCTACACAGTGAAGAAAAACCCTAAGTTGGCCCATTCCAGCCAACTTGGGCTTTCAGGGCTTGGGGTACAGGGCTGTTTCACTACTACGTAGATTTCCAGGCTCAAGAAGGAGTCTGAGCTCTGAAACCTCACAGGGTCCTAGTTCCCAGGCTCCAGTTTAAGCCCAGAAATCTACACAGCAATGAGACAGCTCCACAGCCCAACCCCCACCAGCATGAGTCAGCTGGCATGGGCCAGCCATGGGTGTCTAGTTGCTATGTAGACATATCTCTACAGACAACTGTCACATACCTTGTCTTGTTGGGAGCCAACAGGTAATGAGTGAGGCATAGGTGGTCATGCCTAGTGGTCAGAGCAAGAGGTGGAACCAAAGACATCATTGGGTGCCAAGTCAGGAGTGAGAGCCTGAGACATCATTGGGATAAGATAGAGGAGCAGAGCTGTGGCGTAAGGTAGGCCAGCAGGAATTGGGATTAAACACAAGTCTGGGATAGGAGGACAGGAACCAGGAGCAGGGAGGAATGCAGGCTTCAGGGGTCAAATAAGCCATTCCTAGTTTATATAAAGCTCCTCAGTCAATTGGGTGTGCTGGATGTTTCCCTCCAGTCAGGAGCTTCAGAGATGGGGCCCTCTGCCAATTAGCACTTCACTGCTTTGTCAGTGGCGGGAATTTCCATTGCCCCCGATGCTGGACAAAGATAGCTCCTTTGAGATGAATCTTTATATGCAGATACAAACAATTTATATGTCAAGCCGGACATATCAGGGTGCCACCCTCTGACATACCCAAGTGCCCCCATTACCTTGTACCTGTTGGCTTGCATCCCTATAATCCTAACCTTATCCTTAGGATTGGTCATTTTGTTTTTGGGGAGTGTACTGGTGTCAGAATGTTCTAGTAGTATCCTGGAATGTGTTTACATTACTTGTGCTTAGTACCTCTTAGGTATATGTATTTCTGAAATATCAGCCCTCTTCTTACCAGATACTGTGAGTGGGGCCTGTCTCTTGCTCACATCTCAACTTCGCTTAATATTAGCAAAGTCTTGGCTACTTTCACCCAGCCTCCGGTGTCACATCAGCCCTGTGATATATGGGCTTACATTTCAGGCTCTCTTCTTACTACAATTTGCACTGTGGCCCATATGCTTATCCACCAGAAAACACAAGAGACAAGGTGCTTAAGCTTGAAAGCAACAAAAGTATCCTGCCAAAGGGGAGTCCTGGCATACCTGTAGAATTGTAGTCCTTGGAGGACATATCTATTCCCTTTAATGTAAAATACCTTGTCTTGAACCTTGTGGGATTCCCTACTAATGAAGTGATCCCGGGGGCAAGGTTGATTTTATATCGGTGAACAGATGTTGCCATGGAGCTGTGCCCAAAAAGTTATCAGACTTGCCATGGGAGGACCCAGCCCACCACTCTACCTTTAGCGGCTGTGTTAACCTTTCTACATTCAGCTGGGGCTAGATGAGTTGTGAGGTGGTGAGGCTAAGGTAGTATATGAAATGTGTGTTTATTTAAAAATGTGCTGAGATTTTTATTGTTAGGGTTGATTTAAAAGCACTGCTGCAGGTTCTGAAGGCACTATTTGCAGACTGAATAGGTACAATTTGCATATTTATGACAGTTTTTTTTCACTATGAGTAGGAAAGTGGTTAACCCTTGGTGGTTTCTAAAAATTAAAAGTTGACAATTTGCAAGAGCACTTTATTTTGGAAAGAGAAATAAATAGACAAGGAGATTACACAAACCTCAATAAGAATAGCATGCAAGTGAATAATTGATAAATAAGATCACACGATGTTATCTGCATATGCCAGTGGACATTACCTAACATTCTGTCCATCTGGATACTATTAATTAAAACAGAAACACATGAACATCTCAATTAGAATGAAAGAGTTAAGAAGCCTTAAGAATTATAGGAATATTGTTTATTTGCCAATGTTATTTGTCCCATAATTAACATTAGTATTATCTCCTCTGTTATGAGTAGAATATGTAATCTAATGTCCCATTCTTCACTCACTATCTCAGTAGGCTCTCTGTACCAACTAATTATCACAAAGGTCATTGTTCTAATTTTTAGAATACCAACAGATCATTAAAACAGCACATCTCTTATTATGTTGATAGACGTGGGAAGCCACAGTTGAGACAGAATTTTCAATTTCACAAGGGCTGAAAACAATTCTCATAAATTTAACAAGAGGATAATCTACTGCACAGTATATTATATACTGCCTTTATTGTGGATATTTCCAAAGGAAAAAGAGGCAGTAAAAATATCCATCCAAACAGAGATGGAAGCTGTGATGGCCATCATGGTTCTAACAAATGTAATCACTGTTCATCTGTCCAAATCTCAAAATATCAAGAGATGCTTTTTAGTCAGGATAAGCACACACAAATTCAGATACCTATCAGAAGCCAGCTAGGCTGGAAATCTCATAAGAACAAGCTTTCTTGTGAGGTTACTGGTACTGCCTGCTTTCATTTGTTCTGCAAATACAGTGAGAATAGAACAATATTTCTATTGCTGCCAGTTGACATCAACGAAGGGGGTGCTATGGTCATTATGAATAAATCTGACTATGACTAGGAGGCAACTAGACCACATTTTCTCCAACACCACATTTTACAAACCTCTCTCCTCTGATCCTACTTCCAGAATACCAAAAGAAACTACGCTGTCTCCTTAAAACACTCCCCACCTCTACTCAGGACCAAATCCACACAGACACACCTTCTGAACCCCGACCAGGATTGTTCTATCTGCTTCCCAAAATCCATAAACCTGGACACCCTGGACGCCCCATCATCTCAGGTGTCGGCATGCTCACTACTGGATTATCCAGCTATGTAAACTCTCTTCTGAAACCCTACGCAACCAACACCCCCAGTTAGCTCTGAGATACTACTGACTTCCTGAGAAAACTACAAAACATTGATAACCTCCCTGATAACTCCATCCTTGTTACCATGGATGTATAAGCTCTATACATCAACATCCCACATGAAGATGGATTACAAGCCATTAGAAACATTATCCCAGAGGATACCACTGCCATTCTGGTAGCAGACCTGTGTAACTTTGTTCTCACCCACAATTATTTCCAATTTGGTGACAACTTATACTTCCAGATCAGCGGCACAGCCGTGGGTACCCGCATGGCACCACAGTACGCTAACATCTTTATGACTGGCTTAGAACAATGTTTCCTCAGAACCCATCCCCTTTTACCCCTTCTCTACTTATGCTACATCAATGACATCTTTATGATCTGGACCCATGGCCAAGAAACACTGGACACATTCCACATAGACTTTAACAACCTACATCCCACCATCAATCTCAGCCTGGACCATTCTACACGAGAGATCCATTTCCTGGACACCACAGTACAAATCACCAACTGTAAATTAGACACCACTGTCTACAGAAAACCCACTGACTCCTACAGTTACCTACATGCCTCCAGCTCCCATCCAGGACACACCATACGATCCATCTAGCCAAGCCCTTAGATACAATCGCATCTGCTCTAATCCCACTGACAGAGACCAGAAACTTCAGGATCTCTACCAAGCATTTTTAAATCTCAGCTACCCACCTGGAGAAATAAAAAAGCAAATTGAAAGAGCCAGACGAATACCTAGAAACCATCTACTTCAAGACAGACCCAGGAAAACCAACAATAGAACACCCCTTGTCATCACCTATAGCCCCCAACTTCAACCTGTCCAACACATTATCAAGAAACTACAACCTATACTGTAACAGGATACTACTCTCCGAGAGGCTCTGGGAGACAGACCCATAGTCTCCTATA
>CM057845.1:242241757-242257306 GCA_030068395.1 Apalone spinifera | reverse complement strand
TCCCCAATTATCACCCCTAATGTCATTACCTCACAGACACTAACCTTCCCTCCCCCCACTCCCACTCTGTTCTAAAATTTGATTTGTCAATTTCACGTGCGTTCATTTTTTTGATTGTATCACATTTATATAAATGGTTGTGCCGATTTTCTTCCACATATTGATCTGAGGAAGTGGGTCTGGCCCACGAAAGCTCATCACCTATAAACCATCTTGTTAGTCTTTAAAGTGCTACATAGTTCTGTCTTTTGTAAAAAACCACAGGTAACTATTGTGAGTACCTAGGCGCCAACAATGGACACCAGTGAGGATATAAAGGAATATTTCTACTCTGAGGGAAGCCATTTTATCAGAGATCCCTAAAGAAGATACAATCATTCTGGGAGATTTCAATGCACCTGTTGGATGAGACTCGGACTTGTAGAAAGGAACAATCAGGAAAGAAGGAGTTGGTAAAAGCAACTCACGTGGAATCCTGCTCCCTGACCAAATGTGCTGAACATGAGCGTATCATTACAAACACCCTTTTTCAAAAAAAGGACGTGTTCAAAACATCTTGGAGACGTTCAAAGCACTGGCATCTTTTTGACTGTCATAGTTTGTGCTTGAGATTGTAGGGAATAATCTCCAGAAACATTGGGTGTTGGTCAAAACAAGCAGAGGATTTATTGGTTCACACAGTGCTGGTGGAGTGCGGACCAGGTGTTTAGCCCAGAGTGCACTAACTTAACCAAAACATACATTAGATTATATAGGTCGTAGATGGACGGAGGAGAAGAGATTTGATAAGTCTAGCAGCGGAAGTGAGATATGCACATAAGCCAATGGTCTAAGACAGTTACACAGCACCTCCGCCCATTGCCAATTAAACATGTTATCACTAATACAGGTAGTCATTCCTAACAAGCTAAATGTGCCAACATAAACAGGATGGCAGCCCCAGAATGAATATATTGCTGTAAGCTTGTTAGCCGAACTTGTGATGTCTAGGCAGGACGGATGACTCCATCCCCGTCCTGGCACAGTCCTTGAGATTCAAGCCCATTAATCTGAAAGCAGAAGAGACAGTGAAACCCACGCAGCCTGGCTGGTACCAGCCAGGCCTTATCAGAGTGAGAGAGGCCCCTTTGGAATGTAGTTGCCATGGGAATCAGGGTCACAGTAAGTGTTGAACTGTATACTTCCCAAGCTTGGCCTGATACTTTCAGGTTTGAGTTTCAGTTCTCAGCAAGATACCATGGACTGCCTCAATTTACCCTACAAGATCGTAGTGATGTTCTTCTCACAAGAGCAATGATGAGTGCTGATAACTGCTGGACTGATCATTGCCTCACTCAATCCACAATGAAAATCAAGATCACTCCCAAATGGAGACTGCAAAAGAAACAGATCAGGTGCAAGCTGAAGATTCAAGATCTGAAGAACCCCGTTAAGTGTGATCACTTCCGAGCATTCTTAGAAGAAAAGCTTCCATCAGAGTTTCCAGAAGAAATTGAGAAACATTGGAGCCAGCTGAAAACATCAATCATCAATCAATACCAATGAGGAAACCATGGGCTACTAAACCAGAAAGCATCAGGGCTGGTTTGATGAGAATGATGCTGAAATCGAGCAACTCATCAATGAGAAGAGAATAACATTTCATGCTTGGCAGAACAATATAAATTGTAATACAAAGAGAGAAGCTTGTGCTAAGGCAAGAGCGGAAGTCCAATGTAAAACCAGATAACTCAAGAACCCAATAGTGGACTGAGAAAGTGCAAGAGCTCCAACAGTTCATGGACACCCATAATACATGTGGTTTCTTTAGTGTTATTAAGGCTGGTTATGGGCCAGCTTGTCATGACACGAACCCCCTTCACTCTAAGGATGAAACCACACTTTTGAAGGACAGTGAAACCATTAATTTTCCCTGGAAAGAACATTTTGAAATTTTTCTTAATCATAACTCTATGGTTGCAGATGAAGTTCCTGAGCAAATCTCCCAATGACCTTCTAGGGATGAGCTTGAAAACCCTCCCAATTTGCATGAGGTATACAATGCCACCAAGCAGATGAAGAACAGCAAGGCAGCAGATACAGATGGAAATCTTTAAAGAAAGTGGCAGGTTAGCCTGCTTATCCTTAAAATCTGTATAAAGGAGGAGATACCACAGTGAAATGAGGGACGCCTTAATTGTTACCCTCTTTAAGAAGGGATAAAGCAGACTGGAAATTATTGTGGTATCTCTCTTCTTGCTGCTGCAGGCAAAGTTCTGGCATGGGTCCTTGCAACCTGTCTTCTGCCCCCGTCAGAAGAAACTTTACCGGAGTCACAGAGTGGCTTCTGACCATATCGCGGAACTTCAGATATGATCTTCAATGCACGGAAGCTGCAAGAAAAGTGTTGGGAGCAAAACCAACCACTGTATATGACTTTTATCGATCTAACTAAAGCCTTTGACTCAGTGAATTGCCGTGCCCTTTGGACTGTACTTTCGAAGACTGGATGTCTTGGTAAATACATCAATGCCCTAAAGTCGCTTCATGACAACACGAAAGTGACTGTTCTGAGCAGCACTGGCTCCCAGAGTGAACTTATCCAAGCACAAACAGGAGTCAAACAGGGCTGTAGCATTACCCCAACCAGTATACAGCCTTTATTGCCATCATTTTTTACCTAATTGAAGGGAAGCTCCCAGCCGGTGTTGAAACCATCTACAGAATGGATGGAAAGCAGTTTAGGCTCAGCAGGCGGAAAGCTTAGAGTAAGGTTTCTACCACATCTATCATGAAACTTGAGTGTGCTGATGATAATGCAGTTTTTGCCCATTCTGAGAGAGATCTTCAAACTATCTTGAATGTGCTTGCTGATGCTTATGCATGTCTTAGTCCCATCCTCAACATCAAGAAGACCAAAGTGCTCCATCAGCCCTCTCCATATGAGGTGCCATACACCCCATCAATTAAAATCAATGGAGAGATACCGAAGAATGTTGATTATTTTCTATACCTTGGAAGTTATTGTTCATCCAAGGCAGATATTCATGTAGAAATCCAACATCGTTTGCGCTGTGCCACTGTAGCCTTTGCGTCTTTACAGCACGGGGTTTTTGAAGATCACGACATTCGAATAGACACCAAACTTCTTATCTATCAAACCGTCATTCTCCCAATACTATTCTATAGGTCTGAAATCTGGACAACCTGCAGACATCACTTGAAAGTCTTGAGAGGTATCATCAACACTACCTCTGCAAGATCTTGTCTTGCAAATCAAATTGGAAGAGAGGCACACTAACATCAGTGTTCTGGAAGAGGTAAAGACCACCAGTATTGAGGCAATGATCATCTGTCAGCAACTTTGCTGGGCTGGTCATGTTGTTCGGATGCTAGACCATTGCCTCCCAAACAGGTTCTGTTTTCTCAGCTAAAAGAAGGATATCATAACATGGGAGGACAACAGAAGCATTGTAAGGACTTACTAAAGGATAACTTAAAGAAGTGCAACATTGACACTTGAGAGACACTAACAAAGGATTGCTCAAAATGGAGAAAAGTCCTACTCAATGGCTCCCTGCAATTTGAATTTGCCTGTCGACAAGCTGAGGAGGAGATGAGGTGCAGGAGGAAGGGGATACTGGCTTCTAGTCATGGTCAACAGCCTCCTGCTGTACCTGGAAACATCTGTCCTCATTGTAATAGAACTTGTGGTTCAAGGATCGACCTTAACAGCCACCTGAGGCTGTTATATAACTCCCATGGAAGATGATCATACAAGAAGATCAACAGTAGTGTTGTGAGCAAGATACAAGAAGTAATTTGTCAGCTCTACGCTGATTAGACCTAATTGGAGTATTGTGTTGAGTTCTGGGCACCACATTTCAAGAAAGATTTGGAGAAATTGGAGAAGATCCAGAAAAGAGCAACAAAAATTATTGAAGGTCTAGAAAACATGAGCTATGAGGGAAGACTGAAAGAACTGGGCTTGTTTAGTTTAGAAAAGAGAAGACTGAGAGGGGACATGATAGCGGTTTTCAAGTATCTAAAAGGGTGTTACAAGGAGGAGGGAGAAAAATAGTTCTCCTTGGCCTCTGAGGATAGGACAAGAAACAATGGGCTTAAATTGCAGCAAGGGAGATTTAAGTTGGACATTAGGAAAAACTTCCTAACTGTCAGGGTGGTTGAACACTGGAATAAATTACCCCGGGAGGTTATCAAATCTCCCTCACTGGATATATTTAAGAGCAGGTTGGATAGACATCTATCAGGGTGATCTAAGATCAGGCATTGGCAACCCCTGGCACCCTTGTGGCATGTGAGCCTATTTCTTGTGGCATGAGGGGCAGAGCTCAGCCCTGCACCTCTCCCCTATGCAGCTGGGAGCTCGTGCTGTGGTTCCAGCCTCAGCCTCCCAGCTGCAGGCTAGAACACCAACTCTGGTTTCCTGCTGGGAGAGAGGGGGCAGGAGAGGTGAGCGCATCCCTGGGGCTGCCCCTGCCCAGACCGGGTGTGAGGCTCACAGGAGCTAAAGGGCTAACTCCACCTCTTACACTACAGGTTTCCTCCTTTGGGAGGAGGCGGGGCTGAGCCTACTGCACAAAGCTGGGGCTGGGTGGCCAGTCACATGTGTCGTGCAGGGACCTGGGCTGCTCCCCATGGCCTGTGTGCAGGAGTGGGGAATGGGGAGTGGAGAGTGGGGAGCTCCTTCCCCAGCACCTCTCTGCACCTGGACAGGTTGGGGCCAACACTGAGCAGCCCTGGGCTGTACCTGCCTGTCCCAGCCCCGGAGCCACAGCCTGCAGCAAAGGGATGGTTTGAGCAGGGAAGAAACTCTGCCCCTCTCCCCTCCCCGCTTCTCCTCACCCCAGCGCTGCTGCCCTGCTGGTGAATGTGCTGGGGGCACAGGGATGTGGGGACAAGAGGGGGGCAGCAGTTGCACTGAGGGGAGATGGGGTGATGTAGGGGATCAGGCTCTGGGGGCAGGATGGGAGGTGGCAAGGGTTGCACTGAGGGGCATGGGGCTGAGGGAGTGATGCTAGAGCAGAGGGAAGATGTGAGTGGAGGAATACAATTTTACTTTACAGAAGCTGCACTTTCCTTTACTCCCCACTCCTTTGCATTCCTCCCCAACTAGCTATTTGTCTGCATTCTCACCTTTTCTTCATTACTCCCCCAATCCACTCCCACCCCCAAATTCCCTCTCATAACCCCATCCCATACCTTCTCCTGCCAGAAAACTCCCTTCCAGACCCCATCTCCCAATCAGATCTTGCATCCCTATCCCACTCACTGGCAGCCCGTCCCGTACATTGAATCCCTAATTTTTGTTCCCACCTCAGAGTCTAAGGGGGTCCACAAAATCCACTAACTGGAACCCCAGAAAAGTAAATCTGTCCTATGGGTAGCCCTGCACCTCAGTCTTCCTTGTCCCTTCTCCTCACCCCATGGGGGCTGGAGTGCCAGAGGAGTGAAGTGTCACAGTTGGGAGCCACATCAGTGAGGGTTGGGAGTTTTTGGAGGAGATTTTTGTTTCTCGCTTGTGTGGTCCCCAACTGATTTTTCTGTGGGTCAGTGGCCTCCAACCCAAAAAAGGTTCCCCACTCCTGCTTTAAATAAAGAAAAAAATGAAACCTTTTGTTTTGGATATAATATTTTACTTCATTTAAAATGAAGTGTGATAAACTAACATGAGAAAGTTAAAATGTTTTATCTGTTTAATAATTTCAATTAAACCTTTCTCCCCAGCTGCAGCACCAGCAAAATGGCTGAGGCATAATTATGTAATTAACAGAGAGTTTCCATTAGCAACTTGTAGTCCATGGACAGGTTTACATTGAACCAGGTGGTCCACAGGGTGCGTGGTGGAAAGAGCCCCTCCCGCTTCCAGGACAGCAGCACGGCCCAGGGCAGGAGGGTTAAATCTTGGCATACCACTTCGGAAAGGTTGTTGATCCTGATCTAGATGGTGCTTGGTCCTGCTGTGAGGGCAGGGGACTGGACTTGATGATCTCTTGAGGCCCCTTCCAGTTCTAGCAGTGTATGATTCTATGATATTTGGCAACAAGTGATTGCCCATTATCATAATTTCTCATAACTGACTCACAACTTTGGTGTTGATACTTGCTAGAATAAGGAAGTGCAAAGACTATGAAAAAGAAAACACATTTTCAGTCTTTAGTTTGAGTTTGGCTTCAATTTTACTTAAAGGTTTGAGTTGGTTCTTATTTTTTCCAGAGGATTTCCTATACCTTGTAAGTAAATAATTCATGCATTTTAAGGTCAGCAGGGATCGTTATAATCATCTAGTCTGATCTCCTGCATAACACAAGCCATAGATTTTTATCCAGTAATTCCTGAATCAAGAATATAACTTCTGGATGAACAAAAGCATATATTTTACACAAACATCAAATGGGGGGGGGGGGGGGGGGGGGAGGAGCATTAACATTTTGAGTCAGAGATAAGAAATCTAAGTCTCTCCATTAACTTTTGTTCAAAATAAGCCCAGTTTTACTTCTGGTAACTATAGGCTGATTAAGATTGAAATGAGTTAGCCCACACACAGTTTGGTGATTTTGTGTTATAAAACACTAAGATTAGACAGAGTTGTAGAATTTTATTTCTTTTGAGATCTACTCAGTGAGTATCAGAATAAAGCTTAAAAATGCTATACAAATAAAGAAGATTGTAAATTACAATTATTTCAATTCTTAGCCATAACGATAAAATAGGCTTGTCTGTGAAAAACGTCTCTCTACAGCTCACAAGGATGCTGATTTCTGCTTCATCATGTTCAATAAGAATTTTAAGTTGATGACATGCACTATATTTCCTTTGGGATGTGCAAAATGATGACCCTAAGGCAGTGACTTCAATATGAAACCTTCTGAAATTTTCTGAGACAAAGAAGAGAAGGAAAAATCTGCAATATTTTAACTGCTTAAAGAAGAGAAGCTGCACAGCCTAAATCAAAGGAAAGAAAGTGCAAACAGGATCAGAATATTTTTTTTAAGAAGTGCAAATTAGCTTGCAGTCAGCGTATGGAAACTACACCCTCCCACACTTTTGGGGTTGAAATGTCAGCCTGACTATGCTGTCACCTGCTGAAATAAAGTAAAACTTTTCGTTTTAATTATGTATTGGCTTGTTTTCTCTCTCATTTCTCACTGTCTCCATTTTGCATCTGGGGGCATAATAAGCCTTTCCAGTTTCTTTTGGGTTTGCCATTAACATAGGGTATATCGTACAAATGAATAGAAGTTACGGAGCAGTGTTCATTTCTATCTAATTACTCCAGACAAATGCAGTAGTTACTGAGTAGATTCTGTTGTAGCAATGTGTATGGACAATTATTATAGGCAAAGCAAGCAATATTAAATACCCACTGGGACTCTCGCACAAGATTGCTTAGAAAGTTTATGCCCATTTCTGTGTCCGTGCACAGGGAGGGAAGAGTACTATGAGGCACAGAATGCAGTGAATCCTACTTCCACAATATTAGGCAGAGGACAGCCCTTAGTCACATGGCTGGTGCAACTGGAGCCTCCACTCCAGCCAGCTATGCAGTCTTGTGATCTGGCAGTTCACCTGTGTTGGGGAAGCACCAGCTACACCTGTTAGAAAGGTACATTGGGTCCTTCAGCCCAGTTTGCTCCCTTTAGCACTCAATAGGTACATTACACCTTATATAATCATAACAACTTTAGTTCATCTCAAATCTTTAGTGCATCTCTGCCAAGTCAAAGGACAAATTGAGCCCTATGGGCCAAGTCACCAGCTGACATAAATCTGCATAGCTCCATTGACTTCAGTGGAGGTCAGAGCTTCCTGGCTAGCTCTGGCTGGCTCCCTTCCTGGCCACCTGCCCCATTGCTGCCCTGACCTGCTGGCTGGGCTGCACTACCGTGCTCAGCAGCTGCCTGCCAGGCTGCACTGCCAGGCCCCAGGGCTGCTGGGCTCACTGTGCTGTACTTCTGGTACCTTGCTCCTGGTGGCTGCCAGGATAGCCAGGCTCCGCTCCCAGACTTTTGCCCCACTGGTTGGGTTTCATTCTCTGCCTCTGGAGCTGCTGGCCACTAGAGTTGGAGCCAACAGCCGCTGGGGCTGTCTGGTTCAGCAACAAAGATCAGAGAGGTTCAACCTGCAACAGTATCTCTCCGTAAGAACCGTATCAGCGTGAAAAGATGGCTTTCTCCAAATTATGCTGCCGTGTGATGGAAACATCACAGCAATGGCTCAAATATGAAGAACATTAGCCAGCCTCATTCAGGAAGCTCTGTTTTCAAATGTTTCACAGAAAGAAACAGAGTAAACAGAAATTATGTCTGATGGAATAATCAGTGGGTAAAGAAAAAATAGCTATGACTCTCTTTTCCACTTATCAAGTTGATATGTTTGTAGCCCTTAATTATGTTTCTCATGCTGTTTCTTTTCTTCTTTGTAAAAAAAAAAAATCCTCACGATACTTTGACAGACAATTAGATTTCAAACATTACAACAAATTAGTGTCTGTATCAGATATTTTTGCCCTCTTTAGACAGGTTTAGCTATAGCACTTACTATCAAGCCTGGCAACACTATGTTGTAGCCATGGCATTCAGTAGAAGTGTAAACCCCAGCAATGATACACGGCTATAAAAAGGCAAGACAGGGGCAGCAATATCAAAAATCAGAGCTACCATGCAAAATATTGACAACTTGAAAATAAATGAGCTAGAGATGAGTGTAGCTGGGTGTGAGAAGGGTAATACTCTATTAGAGCCCTTTGCGGCTATCGCTTATGAATGTAATAATGAGCACTCTTTATGTTAAGAGTCCCTTTATACCAGAGGCGAAAGGAACTTAAATTTCTTACAGGTCCTATCCTATTGCAACCTGGGTCCTTGCCACCTCTTTAAATAGCTTCCTGCTGGCTTTTGCCACACTCAGCTGTGCACTGGGGTGCACTGCTTTACTTTCACCTCTGCTTTATATGTATGTTTTATAAAGAGTTAATAAATGATTAAGAGATGATTGAACAAATATCAACTGCTATACATTGGCATAGAGCAGGGGCAGGCATAATACAGCCTGTGGACAAGATCCATCCCACTAAACTTTCAGATCCAGCCCATCATGATACTTTGAGCTACCTGCAGCCCGGTGACACCCTTGGGCAGGCTCTCTGCCTGCTGCACCACCACCATGGGCAGCTCAAAGTATCAAGCTGCTGGGGCCATCATGAGGAGGGGGAGGTCTCTGCACACGGCTCCCCACCCCCAGCACAATATTTGCAGCTCCCATTGGCCATGAACTAGCCAATGAGAGCTGCTTGGGCCGTGCTTGCGGGTGCATGCAGAGACCCTCCCTATGGGCCATGCTGCATAGAGACACACGTTTTCCCCAGCATCCAGACACTTTGAATTGTGTGTGGGAGTGTCTTGCTGGGCTACCGGTTTCCCAGCCAGAGCCTGGACCTGGCACTCCTCCCTTTCCCACACCCCAACTCCCTGCCCCAGGTCTCAACCCAAACCTTTTGCACCACCCCCTGCACCTCTGCCCCTGATAAGGAGTCCATCCCACACCAAGCACTCCCTTCTGCACCCCTCTCCTGATCAGAATCCTCTCTTGCACCAATAGCCCATCCTAGACCATGTACCTCCTCCTGTACCCAACTTCATTCCCTCAGCCCGTACTTCCATTAATATAATAAAAGTGTGGCACTTGACCACTTACCAAATTTTTAGAGCACCTCCCATCAAAAATTATTGCCCAGCTCTGTCATAGGGCTCATCTAGAATGCAAATGAAGCAGATCGAAAATTCAAATGCAGCGCGGATTTACAAATCTCACACTTCATTTGCATAACCATGAGTGAGCGCTTTTTTGAAAAACACCCCACAGTCTAGACAGGGTTCTTTTGGGGAAAAAAAACCCTTTTTCGAAAGAACCCGTACACCTCATTTTTTCAGGAGTATGGTTTCTTTCAAAAAAGGGTGTGTTTTTTTTAAAGAACCCCGTGTAGACTATGGGGTGTTTTTTTTTAACCCCTTTTTTTGAAAAAGTGCTCACATGCAATTATGCAAATGAAGCATGAGATTTGTAAGTCTGCACTTCATTTGAATTTTCGATCTGCTTCATTTGCATTCTAGATGAGGCCTATGACAATAATTTTTGATGGGGGGGTGCTCTAAAAATTACCTTTTCGAGAGAGGAATGCAGTCTGGAAGAGCCCATAGAGTCTACCTTGTTGTTTGCATACAACTATAATATCTCCTGATGGGTTTAATGTTTTCTATCACATGTAGTGCTCATTTCTGTAATGTGTTTAAAACTAAAGCTGGCTGGGAAATGAGACAGTGGGTACCTAAGAAAATCAAGTTGCTAGCTCCATTGGGTTAATGGACATTGTAAGCCTAATTCACATAAACACTTTTGAAATCCCAGTCTTCATATTCGTAAGTCTTTTGCTTTAAATAGTTTGACAGACTATATATTGAAATGTTATTATGGCATTGCCTGCATTTGTTACTCCAGCATTTCTACTAATATCATGGGGCTAAAACTGACTCTCTTGTCCCAGGAGGATTGTTGGGATTTTAAGAGAATCTTCCCAACCCAAATCAGAATGTAGAGTTGGAAATGCAAAAATTTCCTGAACTGACTGTGACATATATGCATCCTGGGAAGTGAAAGGGTTCAAAGGATATTGTTCTGTGCCAGGTAAGGGTGGACTTCTGGGACAATAAATGTTAAGTGGGAGAAGAGGGTTTGACAAATCTGGTTATGCAAAATCCCAGCTGTTTGAAGCCACTCCCTGAGGAAAGGGCTATAGAATGATGATTACCTGTTCCTGGAGACTAGAGATCAAAGCTCCCAAAGAAAGAGTTATCCACAGATGCTGGTCACTAGTTGGGCCTTCTGGGGAAACCACAGTGAGGTATAGAAAGACTAAAATCATAAACCTCTAGTCTGGAGTTAGACAGACACAGGTCTCCACCCAAGAGAGGTCAGAGCTGGAACTGGAAACTTTAAGCAGGAGCTCTTGAGGAAGACTGGGGATCAAATGTATAATTAAGCACAGGTGACACATGGGGGGAGTGCAAACTGGTGCACATGCACCCACACACACCCCACTCAGGTGGGAGGGCCGGCACAAGCAGGCTGCAGTGCCAAGCTATGCCGCCATGGTGGCCTCCCCGCTTCACGCACCGACAGTGGGAAAGGCACAGACCAGACAGCTCCTATTCTTGCCACTCTGGGGAATGCTGGGAAAAGGTGGTTGGGAGGAGTGAAGCAAAGATGGAGTGGGGACAGGCAGAGGTGGGGTCACTGCTCCTCTCCTCCCCCTGCCATGCATTGCCACTGTAACTAACCTTGAAATTTTGATACTGAAAAACATGGATCTGTATCAGTTCAATAATTTTTTTTAGATGTAAGCCTTTTAAAAATTACCTTATCTAGCTCATCTCAGAGGAGTAGCTGTCTGTATCTGTAAAACAAGGAGTCCTGTGGCACCTTAGATATCTATCTATATATTTTAGAACTGTGCATCTGTCTGTCTGTCTGTCCATGAGTCTGTTTGTTCAAGAATTCCTCCTGAACAATAAGAGCTAGGATCACCAAATTTGGTATGTAGCTTTCTCTGGTCCCAACTTAAAGCAAGGTCAGGGTTCGATTGTGCCAGGAAAATAGGATATGCTTGGAATCTGATTGTTTTCCATACCATGGAAAGGGAGGGGCTGATCGGAGGGGGATAGCTATATTGCAGAATGACCAATGGGGCAGTAAGTGCAGGGGACAGCTATACGGCACAGTGAACACAGTGGGGTGGCTGCACCAGCAAGACAGTGGCCAGCTGAAGCCAAAGCTCACCATCTTGTGGGCCATTAGACTGAGTAAGTGGCTTCCCTGCCCCAAAACCCTTCCCTTTCGGCTGCAGTGTTAGATGTGGGAGCCTAAGACCCCTGCTGGCCCCTGGCCCTGCTACTGTGGTCCCCCCAGGACTACCCCTGGGGCCAGGAAGAGCAGCCCCACCCCCAGGAGATGCTAGGGAGGCTGGAAACCATGGACCGACTCTCCCTGTCCCCTCCAAGGTGACACCAAGGAATCTGGAAACCACAGCGTGGACACCCTCTCCCCCCGCCCCAAAGAGATGCCAGAGGGACAGGAAACTGGGCCCCCTCCCCGGCCCTCTCCATGAAAAGAATCCGGGGGAACAGGAATTGTGGACTGGCCCTGGCCGTACCACTCCCTCCCCACTGCGAGTAGAGGCAGGAGTGGGAGTGGACTTCAAAATTGTGCACGAGTCATCCTCACAATGTTGCAAAAAAAAATAGATGTTGAAAAATCTAAAGTAAAAATGGAATTTAAACAAAAGTTGTGGAACAGACAAGACACATGCTTCATTTTATCTCTTCAGGCTGTGGGAGCTTTCCCCCAACTACTTCTCATCCCCCTTTATCTGTCTCTCTACATTATTACCCTCTTTAAGGCAAAGAGCTTGTTTACATATTTGTATGCAAAGTCCCTGGCAAAGATTTGCACTGTATAAATAATACTTCATTGCTCACATTAGAAGCTCAAATTAGGTTAAATTATCTTCAGTAGACAAAGACTGGGTGTTTACATATATAAGGATTTGCTTGTTTCTCCTGGCCCCATATTAGAATATCTGAAAACATTTCTGATTTTTCTCTCACAGCTTCATTTGTTATATTCCTTTTTCATCCCATCCTTTTACCAAATAAACATCCTTTTCCCACAAATAACTAGCAAATGACAGTTTCTTCCTTTAACGGTCTCAGATACAGTAATACTTCCGTAAAAGACTTTACAACTGGTGGTAACATCCAGCCTCAAAATAGAATTGCAGAGGGTTGAGAACTCTGGTGTGCTCTTGTCTGAGATTGGCACTATAGGATACTTAGATTAACTGTAGCTGTTGGAACACATTTCTTGTAACATATCTGACCTGAAGAGCAGAAATGGTTCCAAAAAAATACATACCTCATCCACCCTGTTTCTCTATAACTTATAATGAATACTTAGGTTATACTTAGTTTTTCCCCAGAGTTCATTGTCCTTAGAAAGTTTGCACTTCATCTGAGGTTTATGTTCATTTCACAGAAAACTGCTGCTGTACTTTACAGGACTTTACTAGTAACCTGGGGATCTTGTATAGTTGTCTGGTGGCTTGAAGGTAGGTACAGGTACCATTTTTCCTCTGGAGAATATTGCTATTTCTGCAGTACCATGGCTGTTGTTGTAATTGCTGATATTATTTTATTTATGTATTTAACATATCTACAACCTGTCATTCCTAGAAGTTAGGCTGTCCATACATATATAGGTTTGCCCAAAAGATGATTCTTCAGTTGTTCCATACATGAAGTCTCTTCAGCATCTTCACATGCAGCTGATTACACCAAGGACATTTTGTTAGTTATATTTAGACTCTGAAATTCATGTTATGAAATTATTTTGCATGTGTCATAATCAGGAGTGCTAACCAGCACCTGGTGACTAAGGGGTTAACTAATGTACCTCGCCAAGGTGTTGGGCAGTCAGCCAATAACAATGCAGGTAGGAATTTCAAACTGGAAGAGAGGGGTTTTTTTCTCTCTCTCTCTCTCTTTGTTTGAGATCAGAGCAGTTTCTCCCAGGTATTGAGGGAGATGGGGAATGCTTCTCTCTCCAAGAATGGACTTCTTAAAATGTGTAAATAGGGAAAAGTTTAGATAGTCCATCAGGATTTATTGTTTTCCTTATTTGGGGGTTTGGAACCCATGTCTGAGCTTGTTAATTGTTTTTGCTCTTTTATAACTAAGCCTTAAACCCAGGGGTTTCCCCTAAATATCTATATCAAATGGTGGCTCTTTCCATCTTGCCAATTTGCTAAGCTTGCAACTGTAGTTTTGTTCTGATAATAAAAGATTGGTTTTTTTATTCTAATTAACCAGTATTGGTTGAGTCTTGTGTGCTGGAAGGTTTGCCTGTGTGTATCTGCATGCAGGGGCAGATGACCATTTTGCACGGCCCAGGGCAGCACAATTTTGCAGGGCCCCCCTTTGCCACGGCGCATGCGCGGGGGTTTTTGAAGCGTGGGGCCCGGGGCGGCTGCCCCGCTCGCCCTGCCCTATATCTGCCACTGTCTGCATGCCTCTGACTTAGGGGTCAGCTACCAGAGACCACAGCTTGTTTTTCTCTTTTCTTTTTCAAGCTCTTTGGGGGAAAAAGAGCTTGGGGTACCCCTGGGGTTGGTTTCAAGTGTCTACCCCTGTTTGTTTTATTTTGGGATTCAAATGCACTTGATGGTGGCAGTGGGTCCCCCAAAATCTGGGTATTAGGATTTTTTTTGGGGGGGGGAGGAGTTTTTGTACCAAAGCCCGTAGAGGCAAGGTTTTAGAGGGCTCTTGCAGGGCCCCAACTTCTCCATTCATTGTGCCAGAGTGGGGAACAGCCTTGACAGCATGTAACTTTTATTTTCATTAATCCTTCTTAAGCTATTGTTTGATTATTTGTTTTTGGTTAAATATACTTGCTTTCTTTATAAATAAATCAAAGTGCTTTGAGTTAAGCAGAGCTGTGTCCTGAGGTGAAATGGGTAAGCTGTTGTGTACTATTCCTTTGGGAGTAGAGGATTTGTGAATTTTCTGTGTCTGTGGAATAGGGGCTAGCCATTTCAGGGGGTAGTTCAACTCAGAGGCTGGCATTTGCCTTCTGTTAAGATGCATGACAGACAGAAGAGCCTGCATAGGCTCAGAGGAAAGTATTTTTGCTGCCTGTGATGGAGCTGATGCCTGACAGGCATAGATAAGGCTCCCTCATGCTCAGAGCAGGTAGTTGTGAGGTGCCTCACAATCATGGGCACCCCAAGCAAGCACCTTGGCATCTTAACTCCCTGGATAGGGCACTCATGTGGGAGACCTTGGAGCAAACACCTCCACTACCCACGCCAGACAAGGGATTGCCCCAGTGAACTTGACAGAGAGCTTCTCTTTTTGCTGCTCACTGATCGAAATGTTGAACATTTTGATGTACCTAATTCCTTAATCAGTCAAAAGCACCAGTGTAACTAGTAAATGCTCTGTAACTGAAAGGAAGGATATATCAATACAGTTTAAAAAACGAGTGTCCCTGTAGCATCTTAGAGGCTAAAAAAAGGTATATAGGACCACTTGTGGTTTTAAAAAAAATTTTTAGGCTTCATGTACAATGTCTCCTGGGATGGCTGCTCTTGTCACATTTCTTCACAGCTGGCCAACTGCAAATGTGGTGCAGCCACCACCTCCCACACCATCTGCACGACTCCGCAGGATCCACAGGCAGACAAGAACCTGGGGGCACCACATGCGGGAGCAGATGGCCTGCCTGCAGTCCTTTGTCCAGAGCCTCAAGGGGAAGTGCCAGGAGCAGGCTTCTGACCGGGAGCAGAGGCAGGCCGCTTGGGACCAGCTGGTGTGCCAGCACAAGGCCACGTGCTCCTTCCTCACTTCGGTGATGGAGCACATGGCTTCCTGCATGGAGCGAGCCACCAGCCACCTTGCTGCCCTCTCATGGTTTCCCCTCTTAGCCCCCCCCCCCCCC
>CM057845.1:242222737-242241601 GCA_030068395.1 Apalone spinifera | reverse complement strand
CCCCCCCCCCCATTTAACATTCCTGTTTTTTTCACAAAATAAGGCTTTTTTATTTGATCTGCAGGAGTGGGGGAAGGTGGGAAGGGAGCTGGGGAAGGAAAGGAACAGAGGGAATGCAGCAGCTCCTTGTGGAGAGGCACAGGGGAGAGTCTCACAGCTGGGCTTGGCTGAAACTCTCCTTAAAGGCCTCCCTGATGAGCTCAGCCCCTTGATGTGCTCTCCTGTTGGTGTTGGTGTCTGGCTGTTCATAAGCCCTGGCCAGCCATTCAGCCTCTGCCCCCCACACTTGCAGGAAAGTCTCCCCCTTGCTCTCAAATAGATTGTGGAGCAAACAACTTGCTGCCACCACATCGAGGATGTTACACTTGCTCAGGTCTAGGCAGCTGAGGAGATTCCTGAGCCTCCCATGTAGGTAGGTCAAGGCACACTCCTCCACCATGTGGCACCTGCTCAGCCTGACATTGATGTGCTCTGTGGTGGGGTCCTGGCTGCCTGCGTATTTTGATTTTGATTTTGTTATTTTGGGAGTTATTTCGATTTTACTTCTTTTGAAATAATTTCCTAGTAGACATGCCCCTAGTGAAGTGTACCACACATGTCCTATTTAAGCATGGGAAACTTCCATAGATTTCAGAGAGTAGCTCCAACAAAGAATTTTCAGGTAAAATTGCCCTTTTTTTATCTCTTGTTTAGGGCCACCAGCTTGCCAAAGACAGTCAATAAAGATTGGGATCCCCACCTTACAAGAGCTAAGCAATTCAAGAGATACTTATCCATTTTGATTCAGTCGTGTTATAACAGGTGGAAAAAGTATTCTCTTTACAGACAAAACATTTTATTTAGCCACCAAAACCTTCTGGAATGCTGATTTGACAAATGCCTATGCAGTTCATTAGCTAAAAAATGTAAGGCTAGACTTATGTTCGGCCTGATCTTTAAAAATTTACACACATGATTAATTTTGCACACTTGAGAAGAGACACTGAAGTCAATGAGACTATTCATATATGTAAAGTTAAGTACATGTATAAGCCTTTATAGGACTTGGGCTTTTCACAAATATATTGTTCTGCAAGTAGTCCCTTTCATTTAATTGACTCTGAAATGTAGCAAGTAATAATGGCAGAATCTGGTGCTCTGACAAGATAATGATTTTGAAGAAAGTCTGCTTTCACTTTGTGGAACCCAGAGTTCAAAATTGTCTTCAATATGAAACATCCAATTTTCCACATGCAGCTTAGCAACCCAATCCCCACCCTGTGAACATTTTAATTTGTTTGATTAGTGTGCATTGAACTGTATGTGCAAATTAGTGCATGGGGAAAATTCCACATGAACAATTAGCCAATTAATTGAAAATTTGTCCCTGAGATCCATTTTGAACTCTGTTTGGTCTAAGTAAAGCAATTTCCTTTAGAAATCAGTATTAGCATTAAATATCCTTTTCAACAGTTTTAAAATCTGAAAAAAACAATTGTTCAGAAAATGTTCTTTTGGTATTATAAATGCATTAAATTAATGTTGATTGTGCTCCTGGGCTTTGATTTTGGTTTCATGTCAGAGTACATAATTGTAGATGATTTATCAGAAATAAAATATAGTATTTTGTTGCTATGGCAACCTAAATCACTGGTTTTTTTTCATTTAGGAATAAAAATAACAATTTAATGGAATCAAATAATATTTTCATTCTGACATTTCCTGAAGCAGACTGTGAATAATCTTAATTTAAATTACTTTATTATCCCATTTTACAGGATTTTTTTTCATTTCCTGTGTTAATGCCATAAATCATTGGATTTAGCTAATACTTGGCACTTGTCAATCATTATTTTATACCTGCATGAGATATACTCTGTGCTGGATCCTCTATGAATACAAATGTCTTTCTCCTTATTTCTGGGAGTTCAGGGATGTTAAATGTTAAACTGCTCCTTAAACTGTATTAATTTTATTCACCAGATGAATTCAGACCATTTATGTCAGGGTACGGCTAGACTGTGGGGGTTTTTCGGGATACCTCTGGTATCCCGAAAAAACTCCACCACATCCAGGGAATGCATTTGCTCGTCTGCTTTTTTTGGTGGAAGAGCAAATGCTCTCTTTTGGAAGCCCTTGTATTCCTCGTTCCATGAGGAAGAAGGGTGCTTCCAAAAGGGTTTTTTCCAAAATTTGGCTCAGTCTAGACAGGCCAAATTTCAGAAAAGCCTCTTCTGACAAAAGTATCGGAAAAAAATACACAAAATGCGGAGTGCATTTTGCGTGTCTTTTTCTGATAGATCCTCGCAGTCTAGCCATACCCTCAGGCAAATAGTTCACGACTGATGAGCTTTTCCTTGGATAGTTCCAAGAAATATTTATTTGGAAACTTACACAGAGGTGTAACTTCACTCACGTTCTTGACTATTCTTGTTCCAAATTCCATCTAGCAATGGCTGCAGCAGTTCAGTGATCCTATAATATATTATCTATTCCTTATCAATATGGTTTAGAGGTCTAAGCATAAAGTCTGAAAGGCTCTCTTTGACCATATTTTTAAACGCTAAGGATAAAGGTAAGTCAAACATTCAGCTTCTCAAGGTGAGAACTGAGCTCTATTCTGCTTGCTGCAGGTGGGTTTTCAAATGAAATAGTTAAAAAATGAGGTCTTCTCTATTTTATGTGGACATTAAAGATTTCAGACTTTTTATGAAACATGCCAGAATCATTTGAACGCTACATAGATGCATAGCAGTACTATACTATGCAACTCCCTTCATACATTAGATTTAGATATAATGTATTTCTCTATTGTATGTTATATTCCCAAATGCTCATTTTAAATCAGTTAAGATTCAGAAATTCCTTTACATTATATTTTACTTTGCAGAAGGGATATTTCAAGTCTAAAATGCTGTTCTTACCGAAGCCTCTCTAGTATATAGTCAGGGAGCAGAGTATGTGTGGTATACATACACATATGTACATGTGTGCATTCTTATTTCTTATTTTTTTCCACATTCCCAGGATTGAAAGAAAGTGATTTGAGTCTTTCAAATCAGAATGCTCTATTAAAGAGGAGTTGGGCTTATTATTCTGATCTGTCATTTTTTGTGTAACAAGCCAGCTGTTATTTGAACAGCATCATTCATATCCTCAATGGAATGATGGCACTACAATCAGCCTTCATTATCTTCCCAAGCTCTTATATCAGAACTAAGTGCAAAGGAAATACTTTGTAATTACTCTAGGCAGATTTCCCACATGTTAGACATGCCATAGATGGGATTAATGAATATCACTTGAAAAGATGGAAACAGAATAGGCTTCAGTAATTGTAACATGCAGATGGGTTGAAATACTAGTGGGGAAAAAACCCTATCAGCAATTAAACTCATTTTTGTAACTGCAGATGTGCATAGTCTCTTATTGAATACTGAGTACACTTGAGAGGACTTGCAGAGGATAAGTGTGTTGAAATATATACAGTTTAGTTCAGCCAAGTGACAAGGTTTTGATTATTTTCGGCAACAGATTTCAGAACCACCCCATCTCTGCTCAATAGAAGCCAAGTCTCTGCTCTGTGTGCTCTCCCGGTCAATTCTCCAATTAGCTGCATTGATAAATGTAAGGATTTTTTGTCAAATGAGATCCACTGCCTAAACTTGGACAGGCTGACTCTCTAATCTCTGAACCACACCATTACCTCTTGAATGAAGATGCTTAGAAGCCTTGTTTTGTAACAGGCATTAACATAATTGTCATTCCCAATTTGTCTAGATAAATATGCTTTTACTGGAAAGAGATACTGAACAACTAGAGCACCAGCAAAAGCAATTTAACATTGTAAATGTACTTTTTATAGAAGATAAAATACCAAATTGTGATATGGAAGGTTAAATATATCCATGTGCCACAACCCCAAAGTCCTAACTGGGCAATTTCCATCTCTAGCAGAGAAGAAGTGTATTAGTTGGCTAGCTGATCAAATATACTGTTGCAAGTCCATTGAGGCAGAACCTCAGCTGGTGTAGTCAAAAGGAGTGATCACAATTTACACCAGCTGAGGATCTGCTCCATGTGCACTAAAAGTTCTCTTTGCTTCTGGGCCTTCAGAACTATTTCAGTCAGGCAGATTTTAGTGTTTCTGTTCTGGATGATTCCACT
Source organism: Apalone spinifera (assembly GCA_030068395.1). NCBI lineage: Eukaryota > Metazoa > Chordata > Testudines > Trionychidae > Apalone > Apalone spinifera. Next base: position 242,237,455 of record CM057845.1, on the reverse strand, counting down.
GGGGTTTCTTTCTGTATTTCAGTCACTTGTTCAGAGTTTAATTTCTCAACAAGATTAAGGTATCTTTGCAAGTGTCTATTTTAGCCTCTCACTTACTCAAAAAATGAAGCTTCAGCTCATTCCATTTCAGGATCTCACCAACCCAGGAAAGAACCAATGACTTGCCAGAGTCCATTTCAGGCCCTTAATTTGGAGCACAGTTTATTGTACAAAATATAATATTTCCAAATAATACAAAACCAAAGCAAATTCTTTGATTAGTGTAGATGCCATTCCATACAGATTTTCCCTTTGCCTTTCTCATTGCTGGACAGAGGACATACCCTTCCCTTTGATTTCCTACAATGTCATGTGTAGCCAGCCCTGAATCATTTCCTGTCTTTTATCCTCTCACAATCAGAGTCAGTTATTAGACTGAATTCAAAACTAGACAGATAATCTCTTTCCTGGTTCTGATACTGACAAAATGCTATGATTGCAGTTAGTCTTTCAAGAAATCAGATGATACAATGAGATTTCTGCCATTTGGGCAAGGCTCCTCAACCATTCAGGACAGGAAGTGAAGAAAATCATCACCCCTATTCAAAACTGCATGGTGATTTTAATAGAAATAAATAGCCGAGTAACCTTCTTCTGTACTCTAATAGATACACCCTACATTCAGTTTCTGTAATTGGACTCAAGGGGTTGATGTTTCACCATGAGGGAATTTTCCTTAGAAAAGTTCCTAATATATCCTCCATCAACATTTTGTTAATACATGAGTCTTGTATATTGATTTGGTTACCTCAGCAGTGTCCTTTTTAGAGACCTATTTGTTTCAGAATATGTATTTTATACTTGATTAACACATGACTAATGAAAGTACCAGGCTTAGAAATGCATCAACAGCATTGACAATCATCCCCATCAGACTGTTTCTAATCCCTGTAGAAGGGTAACTAGTGTGACAGTTGGGTTCCCAGGAGTAAAGCCTCATGAACATCTGCCACAGTTACTTTATTTCATCTAAAGACTTACACACAGTGCACCATTTTTGCACAAGTCTCTCAAACATAAAGAGCTCATTGCAGAGATCATCAGATGATTTTTATTGTCATTTTCCTGATGGCATCGATAAATGCTTATACCAATGAGCAGACCCTGGATCAGTATATTCCTTGCTATTTCTAGTTTTGTTTTCTCAGTTATTTTAACATTTTCACATTTCACATTCTCAGATCTTCCTCAATGTTGGCTTATCTATTTCACCTGTGCTTTCATAGAGGGGAGGTTAGTTTCTGCTTCTGACACTGTAATGAGATATTCAAACCTCACCCTAGCTGAGTTAAGGAGCTACAAAGGGCTCCCTCAGTCTCACTCTGCTACACTTGTGGCAGATACCACACTTGGAGAGAGGAATTAAAAGAAGAGAGCGCAGCCCATTTGTGGGGATGAAAGTTGTGATGGGTTGGGACCTCTGGGATTCCAGCTGAGGTGCTGAGATGCCACTGAGTCAACCTATTCTGTCAGCCTGATCCCCCGTTAAGCCCTGTCTTGCTGGGCCAGGCACTAAGGCTTCCTCTGGCAAAGATCATAGGCAAGGCCCCACCCAGATGCAGAAAATACAGACATTGAGAACAGCTCTGGGAAGACTCAGTTTAAGGGATTTACTACAGCACCTAGATTTTCACCCCTTTCCCTTGGGATACAAATCCAAAGTTTATATGAAGTTCACCTTCTTCCTCCATGTGAAGGAAGGCATGCACAACCTCCTTCCTCCACCCCGTTAGAAATTACATAAACTATATTATATAGTTATATTATAAGCCAGAAATAAGTATTATTTTTAATAAGTGTATTAAGTTTATTAATTATGAAAAGGTGCATTTTAACTGGTCAAACATGTAGCAAACAGAACAAAGCAGATTTGCTAAGAAAATAATACAAAGCATGCAATCTAAGCTAGATTCACTAAAGAACTGGTTACAAATAATAATTTCTCACTCTAGTTATGGTCTCAGGTAGAGGAGTCCTTTATAGGCCAGGTGGCTCTTAGCCTGGGTCCAGTAGTTCTTCCTTGTTTCAGTTACAATCCTTTTATTTCCAGGTGTTTTCACATAGCTCTTTGAGTGGGAAGGCTGAGGTGAAGCAAGCTGAAGACAATGATTGTTTTCCTTCCATGCCTTATACAGAATTTCCATAAGGTGGAATCTTTTGTTTGAGCCCTGCCACCTCCCTGTGAACAGTTCAGCAGTCCAAGATGCAGGTTAGTGTCAGGTGACCATGTCACCTGATTCTACAGTGTCCATAAGTCAGTAGCAGTGTAGAGGGTTCATAGGAAAACCAAACCTATTCATAGTCCATTGTACTAGTGGATGGGCCATTAGCCCTGTCTGGCTTTTCCATTGTTACTCCTGAAGTGTCTGTAATGGGAGCAACACAAAGCAGCAGATAAGAAATACAGGGCAATGTCTCTAACTACAAAAATGTTACTTGCATACAAATGGGACAATCCTATTCAGTAACTCATAACCTTTCCAGCGATACCTTACACAAGCCAGCTTCACTAAAGAATATCTCAGTTATGTCATATTCATGTCATAAACTTGTTTTCATAGAGCATGTGGAATGCCATGTTACAAAAATAAATCTCCAGCTCCATTCTTTGAGGGAGGCCTGGCTAGGGGCAGCAGTAGCTTGGGAGACAGCTGCCTGCCGAGACCATTCTGAAGAAAGGGAAACTTGTTGTGTGTCTAATGTCTGATGTGTTATCAGTGGCATATTTGCTGGTGTTGAGTTAGTCTATAGCAGATGGTGCCCAGCCTGATGGGCTGATTTCTTAAATAAAAGACTTTTTGTTTCCTTACACTTGACTGGAGACCTGGTGGTGGTTTCCCGAGCTCAGAAATGACCAGATCACAGATTCTCTTTTTGCTTTGTTGCTTTCACATAAACCTAGTGGTTTTGACCATTATTTTGCCTGAGCTTTAACACTTTTATAATTGTATTAGATTATTTGTATTTAGACTATTGAAGTTGCCCTGATGCTTCCTATTGAAAGACCCTTATTCAGTTGCTTATAACTCTGCCAGGTTTTAGTTGTTTGGGCTGAAATATTCTGTGGTGGGGCAGTGTGCCTCAGATTGCTTTCATTCTCTCTATGACTTTAGTTAAGTGTTAAGCAATCTTATAGATGGTGCTTCTACCCATTCTTGTTACATACAACTAGTTACAGAATGTGAGTGCTTTGTATCTCTGTAAAATTTGACCACTTTTCCGCTCTATTACCTTATTTCTAGCTAAATATAAAGTATGTCTACACAGCAACATTATTTCAAAATAACTTAGTCCATGTCTACACAGCAGGCAGTTATTTCAAAGTGATGTCAAAATACCATCAAACTGGAGGACTTCTTACTCTGACTCCTGTAACCCTCATTGTGCGAGGAGTAAGGGGAGTCAGAGGAAGAGTGTTCTATTTTGAAATAGCACCAAAACTCGAAGTAAGCTATTTCAAAATAAGCCATGCAATTGACTTAGCTCAATTTGCATAGCTTATTTCAAGTTAAGCCCTGTAGTGTAGATGCACACATAATGATTTTGGGAAATAATTTAGCCTATTGCTGGTTCTACATTCCCTCCACCTCCAATTCAGACACCAGACCTTGAATGAGCTCAAAGAACTAACTTTGGACCAACTGTAGTAATTTGGTTTTAAAATGAGGCATTTCTTTGAAGAATTATGGAAAGCTGTTGGCAAAATGACAGCAGCTGTAAAAAGCAGACTGAAGCTGTCAGCATGGATGTAATAATGCAGCTGCTGCTTGTGACAAAGAAAGGTCAGAAGAATATGCAGAATGCTCAAACAGCATGTAAAAGTTCCTGAGGATTATCGAATGCTCTGGCAGAGCCCTGACACACAATACCAAAAACAAACAAACAAAAAAACCCAGACAAAAGTAAGTGGGGGAAATACTTAACACATATAGCATGGATGATGTCATCCATAAAAATAGTATCTGTGAATTCACCATGCAGTCACACCTCACCACTTCACAAAATAAAACATGTTAACGTACCTCAATAAAAATCCCATAGGAAACAGGGAGGGAAATGCTGATCTAAAGCCCATTCGAATCAGCTGAAAGACACTCATTGATTTCAAGGTTGCATCTACATAGCATAGCAAATTTTGGGCTCTGACTTGTTTTTAAACCAAACACCTTTATTGTCTAGATGACAGTCAGTTGAAGAAAAGAACCGGAAGACTGGGGGAGTGGCCACTCAGCCCATGTGGGAGAAGGAAGAAAGTCAGGAATGAAATGCACTTTGGTCAAAGTGCATGAGCAGCTGGAATTCCAGAGAGAGAGGTCAGAGAAAAATTTGTAGAGGAACAAGGAGACAACCCAGTTTGAGGAGAGAATGGTTGCTCAGTTCCTGGAGCATGACCAGAGATTTGAAGGGGAAGGACATAGGATACAAAAATAAATTTTTGAGCAGTCCCTCACTCTTGTAGTCACCAGGCTACAGGCCCTAGTACTTGTTCCACAGCCACCTGAAATTCCAGCTACCGTCTAAGACCAATGTTCCCCAGCACAGTACCATGTCCTGCAGCCAATGGATAATTTTGGGATTGACTGGCCTACAACCCAAGTAAAGAACAGTTCATAGAACAGTCAGATATACCCAAGACAAGCCCACCCCGTCTACCCACGTGTGCAAAGTTTTCCCCAGGGGACAAGGAAAATAGATGAGTAGAGGACACACAATTCCATTACCAGAGAGAAAGCAATAGTTACTCTATATGTGTTGGTTGGCAATTTCGGACTTTTGTTGCTTCTGTTGTTTGTTCTGCAGTTGATGGGTTTTTTTTTTGTATTTAGCTTCTTGCTAGCAGTTGGTCTACTTATAAGGTGCTTTAATTGTTATTTAAATATATCTCATATAAAATGTCTTGTTTGCAAATCAAAACAAACTGTATTTAATTCATAGGCTGCAGGAACCCCAGAAAGTGTGGGACAACCGTAGTACTTCATTTATCTCTTATTCATCTCACCTTGCAAACCCATCATGTAGGTTTACAAGGCATTCCTGATTTTCCTTGCATGTGACATCCTGCCCCAGAAATGACAGGAATACTTTCTGGTTCCACAGTCCTGAAGTTCAGTAGTTTCTAAAGTTTCACAAGTCCACTTCAAGTGAAAAGATTTTTCTTTTGCCTATCAATCATTGTGCAGTGCACAGAAGGCCACTATAATAAATACAGCTTTGGCAACACACAAAAATCTTGGCTTCCATCTGCCAAATGTTTATACTACTACCATAGTATAGTTACTGAACATGTAACTGAACTTTCTTTTTCTATGGCCTCTGGATTCAGGGAATGATTTTAAAAACCATGGCAGTAGAGAGTATGTGGAATCTCCTAGCATCAGAGTGGAAACAGGCTCTATTTATAACAATTATGATCCTTTAGAGAAAATAAGTTCTTTGCTTCTCCATGACAAGGAAGTCCTGATCCCTGAGAAATCCTGGCAGTATGTATCCAGTCAGTACTTCTCGTGTTGGCGTCCATGAATCCCCATCTGTGATTGACCAGGGCCTTCATAACAATGGAATGTATGTACTCATTTGTTCATAGAGGACAAATTATGGGTGCATGGTTCCATTGATAGCCCACATGCAATTTGGAAAGCCTGTTTTCTCAAAGCTGGCAACTACTTCTGAACCATCCTTTATGGCTACTACTTTTGAGTAACCAATTCTCCTATTTGCCTCAAGCCTCCATCACCACAACTCCCACAATTAATTTGCCAAAACCAAACTGACTTGCCACCAATGTGCAGCAGTTTGAGAGAGTCAACTTCCACACTTCTGGACATGTCTGGCTTCCATCCCATATGTGTACTGACAATGGGGGGTAGGTGCAAACTGCTTGTCCACAGGATCAGGAAAATCTACTTCTTCCTGTCAAAGTTCTGGATCCACTGCTGGTCATCCCAGGTCAACATGATGATGTGATCCAATGCTACCAGTCTGTGCTTGTGGCCCTGCTCTAGAAGTGCTAGTCTACACATGGGAAATCTGTGGCAGTGGATACTACCACCAAAATGTCCACAGCCAAATCCCTGAGTCCTGGAAGAGGGTTGAACTAGATGACCCTTGCAGTTCCTTCTAACTTTATGGTTCTATGATTCAAATATTTTATAGAGCACAAATTGCTCTTCATCATAATTTCTTAGGTTATTATGTTACATTCCATTAATTTTCCCCAGTTTCTGTCTATTTTTTGGTAAGGGAAATCTAAATAATAAGCAACACTCGCTGAAGGCAAAGCAAGGTTCTACATAGAGAACTTATTTCCACATATAAGTGAATCTTGTTCAAAAAAGAACCAGCCTGCATTTAGAATCCAGCACTCTCCTGTGCCCATGAACCTTAGAAGACAAATAAACAGTTGGGGACTGCAGAGTTCAGCACAAGGGTGAGCAGCATTCAGAGACCAGTGGAGAGTATGTGCAGATGAGCATGGGGTATAGGAAGAGGAGTAAACCAGAAACTAGGCTGTGGAAGAAGCTAAAGAATGGGAGAGAAACCATTAAGACTACGTCTACACTGCACCCATAGCTCAAAATAAGCTACTCAATTTGAGCTATGCAAATTGCATAGCTTATTTCGAGTCAATTTTTAAATAGCTTATTTTGTAATATGGCATTGTCTACACAGTGCTGAATTTTGAAATAACCCATTATTCCAAAATGTCCCTTACTCCTCAGAATAGCAAGCCCATTATATTTCAAAATAATGGGTTTGTTGTTAAGATGCGGGATAGCTATTTCAAGATACCTACTGTACCCCAAAATAGTGCTGCAGTATAGATGTAGCCTAAGAGAGCACCAAGGAAAGAGAGAAAGGAACAGAGGCAGGAAGGGGCAGGGGAAATCATGAAGATGATAGAAAAAAGGAGAGAAAATTAGGGGAACAATAAGACAAAAATGGTAAGGAGAGGTGAGAAATAAGGAGAGAAATGATAACTCATATGAGTAGAAAGAGGGAAAATAATAATCACTATATTACCTATTGTCTATTAAATGGTAATTAGGAAATGTTGCCCCTATTAACGCTCTATGCAGCAGGACTGATTTGGGCACTAAAAAAGCAAAAACTCTAAGTTTCTGGCTATTATGTATGATTTGGCCCACTAGGACCTATTATAAAGTGTATAAAGCACGGCTTATTTTTTTCCTTTCAAAACTGATAACTGACCACAGACGGGAACTTTTTTCTGTTTTTTTTTTTTTCTGGATTCCAGCAACTGCTGTTTAAACACAATGGAGGTTGTCATGTTCTGGGGTGCAACCCAAAACAGTGAGGCTTAGTGTCACTGCTTTGCCCTGCAGCTCTGAATGCCACAAACTGCTCTGCTGCGGTAGCACCCTGGGCTGGTTGCCTCCAGCCAGTGTACAAATATGCCCTAAGTGTCTGTGATAAGCAGCTCTGACTGAGCAGCTCTGCTTGCAGCCACCTGCTTGTTACACCACCACCTCACTCTAGCTTCCACCAACCTTTGTTAACCTGGCAAGATGACCTGAACAGGACCAGCAGTCCTGAATTTTCCCAAAACCATGGGCTATGCTACATCCAGCCCTCTCCTGGATCAATAATAGTATTCATGTTTATTAACAAAAGGATATAAGATTTGAAGCAACGTCAAGTATAAAGGAGAGTAAGAAATAGATATGTGCAAATCAAAAATGAAAACCACTTTCTTTTAGCTAAGATTTAGTACAACACGCTACAGCCTTTGTTCAAGGTTGTCTCCTTACCTATCTACCTTCCAGCAAGATGGTTGACTACCCCTCTGTTCAAGTTCTACCCCCAAAACTTCCAAAGGGCTTGGATCCTTTGTTTTTCTACCTGAAAGATAACTTAGGGTTCTTTGCCCCTTTCTTGTATAGTCCAGGGAACCTTTGAAATGGATTCTTCTGAAAATTACCCCCTCCAAAACACAGCTCATTCATGCTGTGAGAAGGGCAACATGGAGTTCTTTCTTCCCCTGGCTGGTGTGTGCTAAAATGCAAATTCAGCTGTTTCCTGTAAACCCCTTCTCTTGTCTTGATGCTGAGTGGTTATCTCCTCCTTTTATTGGCTTGCTGGTCTTGTTTACCTTCTATGCAATGTGCTTTTCCACTGTCTTGTAACCATCCCTTGGAAGTACCAGCAAGGTGAAAGAACCCCACATTCCTTTGTCTAAGGCAGGGTAACTTTAACTCCCTCTGGCAAACACCCTTTCATAACATACTTTCTAATATGTTTGTAATTTTGCATTTGTCCTATGTACATGTATCATACAATAGTATTAATGATCTGTATGTTATTAGCTTTCTATTGAGATCTTACCTGACACATTTTAGATATGAATTATGACAGTGCACTGTGGCACACTGAATTGGCCATGCCAGCTGAAACTTACTATTGAACATCTACTAGTCCCTGGTCCTTCTTCACAGATATGCTGTTAGAATCATAGAGCTATGGCCTCAAATTTTGTTATATGAAGAAATATCACTAATGTACCTTTTCTGTCAAACACTTTATTTAGCCTATTTTGCAGAAAATGTAACAGATATTTATTTGTTCCATCTCACTTACTGCAGTGGTGTTCTATTTGGATCTTCATTTGTTTCATGACAGCATTTATTTATGCATTATTAACACCTGATTGCAGAAAGTACCAGGTTTAGGAATGCATCGTTGACAATTAAATCAAACCCCACGAGTAACTGTTTCCAGTTCCTATAGAAAGATAGCCAACGCTGCAATCGGATTCCCAGGAGTAAAGCTCTATACACATCTGCCACTCTTACCTTATAACTATCTACAAACTCCTACAGTTTCTTTTTTTTTTAAAGATCTGTCAGGCATAAATAAAGAGTTCATTGCAGAGCCCAGCAGATGGGTTTCCTTGTATTCCTACTGGCACCAAAGGATTCTTGAGTCCAGGGGCTCTGGAACTCTCTTTTCTATTGATATTGTAATTCCATTTTGACCTTCATATCTAAATTGTCAGACTTCCAGCTTATGCTCTGGTAAATATTAATAATATGAAGCGTATGTATTGTGCTTTACATCTATAAAATGTTAATCAATTGTTGCTACACCCCAGTGTTGCAGGTCATGGAAATACAACAGAGTCCATCAACACTCCTGTGTGTCAGACTCAGACCTGCTGACAAGGGGGGAAATTGCCCCATGGCCCGGAGATTTAAAGAGGACCAGAGCTCTCACCACTACCACTACTGCAGCAGTGGTGGTGGCTGGAACTCCAAGCCTCTTTGAATTGGTACCAGAGCACTTCTCCATGCAGTTCTGAGGCTCACTTCCATACCTGACACTGGCCTAGGTAAGTAGTCTGTCTGCCACAAACTGCTAGCCTTCAGTCCCAGTGCTGGACCAAAGGGAAGGGGGGAAGTGCAGCTGGTCCCATCGCCATGCCCCCTGAAAGCACTGGCTCCTCCTGGGAGTAGAGGGGTATGTCAGACCTAGATGGTTGCTAGAGTTCTTTCCAGGTTTCCATTACTACGATTCTATGACAGTCCATGTTAATATTAATCGTAGGAAACAATGGTGGAAGGAAGAGCTCTAGATTCATTTCTGAAGCCTGATACAGACTCTTTGTGGCCACGGGTAAGTTACTTGTGTCTGTCTATGTAAGCTAATACTTATCTAGCCCATAGATGTTTGGAAGCTTTGTGAGGTACTTGGATGCTATGGTAATATGATTGTGTAGGTTACAGGGTATGTAACTGTAAACTTGAAGTGTGATTTATTGTTTGCATTGCTTTGTGTATCCCTTACAATGGCATTAATCTTAAACCTAAATCCAGAGAGGCATGAATTGCTGCAAGGACAGTGCAGTAAGCCCTGGGGTGAGGCAGTGGGAAAGTACAATGTTGCTATCAGTAGTTTCCACACTAAGAAAAGAGAATATCTACCTGTATTCATAGAGGTAAAATCTTTTAAAAGGTAAAGCACCCACTATATTTGATGCCTGGAAAGGCACTAACTGGCTTCAAAGAAATCTGCGCCCCGTCCAGCTAAGCCAAAGAGAAGACTGCTGTGATATCCAGTGTTTGAGAGTGAGCAGAAGAAACTAAATGCACGAATGTTTAATACGTCACTCTAGGTGGACTCTTTCAGTTGTGTAAGTTTAATATGTCACTCATTTTATCTAAAACCAGGAATGTTAAAGTTTAGGCTCATGTTCTTTTCTTTTATCTGTTAATGTAAAAAATTTAGTAGTTTTGATGCATGATAATTTTTTTTGGGGGGGGAGGAGTCTTCAGTTATGCTAATTGGTTCCTTATAGATACTTCTGCAGCAATCTCACTCCTGCACAAATCTCTTCCTTACCAAGGCAATCCAACAATTCCCCACAATGTACTTTAAAAATGCTCTTTTATATAATAAGCCATGTGCCCTTACCACTGCAGAAATGCTTCGCAGCTGATGTCTCACATCTCTAGCAATGCTGCCTAGTAGGAAATTAGTAAAATGCTGCAAACAGAGGAAAGGAAGGTGCTACTTTAAACATGACAGCATGTTCCAAGTGCTGGCTACTATCCTTTCTAGTGAGATGTTGCCCTCTCGTGTTAAGGTTCCACACTTTACCCAAGCTGTTGGGCTAACGTAATATTAGCAATGGTTGTTACACTGCAATTGTGGCATTTAATGGGGCTTTTGACGGCGGTTGAATAGGAGGGATGTTTTCTGCTCTTTGCCCTCACATCCAAACATCAGAAGTGAAAATTCTTGGGAATTCAGAAGATAAATTTTTCACGGAAACATTTATTTGGCTATTCAGTTACTATTTCTGCTGTTAAATATACCGTATAACTTAATGACACACACTGTCTATGTTAAAAGAACATTAATAAGCTAATAATACCTGGCTGTTGTGGATCACTGTGTGCCAGTACATCACAAAGGAAATGCTTGCTGTCATCAGTATCATTGTCCCATAAAGCATAAGAATGGCCATACTGGGTCAGACCAAAGGTCCAACTAGCTCAGCATCCTGTCTTCTGACAGCTGCCAATGACAGATGCCCCAGAAGGAACAAACAGAACAGGTAATCATCAAGTGATCCCAATTTTAGAAATGGGGAAACCAAGTAACCTGGGGGTTCCATGGGAAATGCCTTGCCCAAGGTCAAGGGGCAAGTGGCAGAGGTAGGAAATGAACACAGGTTTTCTAGGCCTCAGAAAACCTGTGTCCATTTCCTACATCTTCCGCTTGATTCCACAAGATTCCACAAGCAGACCTGCCCTGTCGCTGTATCAGACTACATCATGAAGAAGACCCTTGTCTATATATTGCAGAAGCCTGAAGGTATTATGATTAGTAGGTCTGCTCAGTAATGGACTCCTTCAAATCCCTAAGATGCAAGGGGCCAATTGAAGTGTAGCTCTGATCTGTCATATTAGGATTTGGCCATGATTGATAACACATAGGCCAATGACCAGCCTGGCCTGGTCCTTTTTGATGCCTTGGAACTTGACCTCTTCACTTATTGGGGTTCTCTTAACCATAATAAGCTGGTCTTATTTGCTGTTGCTCAGGTCCCAGGCAAAGATTTAGCCGGTTGTAGTGTATGATAAATCTGTTCCCTTTCCCATTCCCCAGGAGAGGGAATAGTTCACAGTGCACCTGGTTGATCATCCTGTGTGGGCTCTTGTACTTCTGTTGCAATTTAGCACTCAAACCCCTCTTTTTTCTGTGATCGCCCTCCTGGTACATCTGGACAGGTGTTATTAAATCATAGTGTTCCTTTTGGGTGGCCCTATGCTGTTAATGCTTTAGTGCTTGGCAGAGAGTACTGCAAATGCTGCCAACTGTGTTAGGTAATCTGTGGGATTAGCATACCCTTCTATCACATCTGCTTATCCGCCAATTCTACTGGGAGTCTAGTCACCCAAACATCACCATATGTAGTGTGTATTCTGTGGATGACTGCACGCTGTTCCTGCAGGCACTCATGACACAGGAAAGCAAGCTGTCCAAGTTATGTTGATTGGCATCTACAAAGAATGACAACAGCTGTTAGTGTGTGGTTCAGAAGCTCCACCAGCTCATCTACCTGTCTTGAGCAGGCCCCATACCTATTGGAAAAACTGACTCAAAGTTTCACCCTTGGGCTACGGCTACAAGCTTTTTCCAAAAGAAGAAATGCAAATGGAGCACTCATTTGCATATGTAACACTCTCATTTGCATTTTCTTTTCCAATCTTTTTTGTGGAAGAGGTTTTTGTGCAAAAAAGTGTTGTGTAGATGGCGCCTTTTTGTGCAAAACCCCCCTTTTGTGCAAGAGCCCTTCTTCCTCAAAAAAATGAGGGCTCTTGTGCAAAAGGGGGTTTTTGAGCAAAAAGGCGCCATCTACACAACACTTTTTTTGTGTAGGTGACATCTACAAGGCGCTTTTTTGTGCAAAAACCTCTTCCGTAAAAAGGATCAGAAGAGAAAATGCAAATGAGTGCTCCATTTGCATTTCCTCTGCCAGAAAAAGCTTGTAGTGTAGCCGTAGCATTGGTCAGTGTTCAAGGAGCAAGGTGTGTTGTATTGGAACACACAGTGAACAGCAAATACCTTAGCAACTATTATGCTTCTTGATCAGGCAGTGGATGAGCTTCTCCTCACATGGAGAAGTCTGTTTTCATGTGGATGTATCAACTACCTTTCTGTGACAGAGGTCCCAAAATATCATAACCACCTCTTTGGAGGACAGCTTGTCTGGTTGGTAGCCCTGGGTGTTCTGGGTATAGTATGAGCTGCTTTATGCACCCACAGGTATAACAAGACTTCATCTAGTGCTTAACAGAGCAGTGCCACCTGGAGCAGCATACCAATTTTGAACCCTTTGGGGAAGCTTCCTAAATGTGCCCCCAGATACTATGTAATACCTTCAGCATCTCAAGGACTCATGTCTTTGGGACCTTTTCCTGAGTAAAAAGGGCCCATATTCTCTACTGCCCTTGAGTGCCTAACCAGTAACCCTTGCTCTAGCTGTAAAATCAGGCCAAGTTTTTTTTATATGGTATATGCCTGTGTCTGTCCAGGACTCTTCTTTCTTCTTTCTAGTGCCCAAGCTGGGAAAATATTTGGTCTTTGGCTTGTGCTTTCTTCAAAGTTGTGGCTCCTACATCTTGCATCACAGCCTCTGCCTCATTGTTGGTGACCTTTCCTTTTGGGGTCAGCCCTGTTTTTTGTTCCACAATCATGACTTCCTTGCTGGTCCTAGATTAGTTAAAATACATACTAACTAAAATAAATACATTATAAGCATGCAGTTAGGTGAATGAAATAGGAACCTGTTCAGTTTTCAAATTATAAATACATTTCAAATACATTACCCAAATATTTACAAATCAGTTTTTATTCTACTTAGTTTCCTGCCCAGAGCTTTGTTCTGGATGCTCTTGCTTCTGCAAGAGTTCAGAGTGCTGGTTTTAAATTATAGGACCAACATGGACAGAGGTAGTCATATCCCTTTTCTTTTTTTTGGAGGGGGTTGGAATATTATCAGTTATTTTAGTGGAAAAGGAAAAGCCAGGTTGTGGCAGGCAAGTCAAGGAAGGACTGATTTTTCTATATTTAGTTTGAATATATATGTAGAGTTTAAAATTATATATATCCTTTTAATGACTTCAAATTTGATTGAATATTTACTGTAATTTTTATACTTAAAATGCTTTGCCACTCACTGTTAATAGTTACATGTATGTCACAGGATTGCTGAATGTGTTCTAAATCAGTAGGCATTAAAGGGCTCAGTCCTGCCAAACCTTATATATAGTCATTTGCACTATTTATGTGATTAAGGATTCAGGGTTCTAGCACAGAGCTCATAAACCAATGTGATATACCAAAAGTCAGACTAGATAATCACAATGATCTGTTCTGGCCTTGGGATCTGTGAATCTATGATGTGTGATTCATTCAGTGAAGTCAGACTCTATTATTTCAGGCCTAATCCAAATCACACTGAAGATAAGAGTCTTTCCATCCATTTCAGTGAGCTTTTGATCACTCCCTCTGATCTGATCAGTGGCAGTTATATCCCAATTACAACAGACCTGAAGGGTTAATGATGTCACTTACCATAACACTGTCAATAGTTGAAAGTGAATAGCAGCATGCACTTGGCTGCCACACTGCAACTTCACCATATGGACACCACAAGCATCAACTTAAAGGTACCAAATTCATATTTGGAACATCCACATGGAGAATTACCTTAGTGCATACTTGGTGCCTAGTATTTTGGTGCATACTGCTATTTGCTGTCCATTGGTGCAAATTGCAGGACACTGTATGCACACCCTAAGATCTAAGTTTCTTGTAAGCTGTTTTCTGAGCTCCACACAGAAGTTCAAAGCTCCCACACAGACAAGGAGCTCAGCTGACTGGCAGGAGGCGGGACATTGTCTTGCTAAGCAAATGGCTAAAAGAGCTAGCTGCCTGCTAGAAACTGAGCAAGTAGAAAGCAAGTAGAAAGCAAGATAAGGAGGGAGAAAACGGCTGCGGGTAAGAGGAGGAGAAGGAGGGAGGGAATAAGTAATTGGCTGAGGGGGAGTCAGAGGGGAGGTGAGTTTGGAGAGTCTCATCTGCGAGAGGAGAGGTAGAAACTCATCAGTCTCAAGCCTCCTGGGAAAGAAGAGATAAGAACATAAGAACATA
>CM057845.1:242210497-242222637 GCA_030068395.1 Apalone spinifera | reverse complement strand
AATTTACCATTTATTCCTACTCTTTGTTTCCTGTCTTTTAACCAGTTCTCAATAAGGGTCTGACTGCATGGGGTAGGATAAGGGTCTGACTGCATGGGGTAGGAGTAGGAAAGAAGGGCTGGCATTGGGATGTAATAGAGGCGGGGAGGGGGAGTTTTGTTTGTGCTGTGAGGTGGGGGAAGTGTGGATAATTTGGGCTTTAGCTGGGAGTTAGGACAGAGAAGACTACTGGTGCCTGCTAATTTGAGAAGCAAGATTTTATCCCAGACCTCATCTGGGCTGGGGGGAGCAGATTGAACAGGGGTAGGTGGGGGAAAGGTGGTGAGTGGGTGCTGGTGTCTGTGCAGTGAGGTCGAGGGGTGGAGTTTGTTTGGGATGTCCCTGACTCACTTGCTGTAGTCCTCTCTGGCTGGCTGGGATAGCGAAGGGCAGAAACAGGCTTCATGGGGTGGGCTTTTGCCAGGACATTTGCATGCTTATATTTCAAACAAAATTTGCATAGGTGTTGATGGCTTAACATAAGAAGAAAAAGATTTTTTAACAGAATTTTTTGGCGTGTTGCAGATATCTAAAACTCTGATCTTAATGATTTTTTTTTTAATCTTGTGTTACTAATTAATACATGGTATTGCATTAAGGCCAGATCTTTGGTATGTGGTAGAGTTCTGGCTCCTATGAGTTTTGTTTTGTAGGATGAAACCTTATTTATAAGCTCTTTGAAACATGCATCTGTCTACAAACCCTGTGTTAATTTGTTCTTGGGCTTTTACTCTTTGAGTTTTGTTAGTCTCTAAGGTTCTGCAGGACTATTCATTGTTTTTTCTGTTACAGACTAACACGGCTACCTCTCTGTGTCCTTGAGTTGGTGATACACGTAAGGTGACAATTTCAAACCAGAACTTTTAACTGTTTTTACAGCATGGATCCTAAACATTCTCCAGAGAGACTATGTAAGTCTTAGTGAATGCCTTTTACTCTCCTTTCCAGTGTCAGTAAATATTGTATTAGTTGTGGTCTCCTTTCAAATACTATTTCTAGTTGACTCATCGATTTGTTTAGCATCTTAAAGCTGAGCTATGTGTGGATAATATGCATTTCAGTGTGTTTACTAGCTTGAGTTGTTAGAAAGGATGATGATACATGTACTCCCAGTGTAGCGTTAATTTTCTTGATTTCATATTAAATATTGTAAGCATTGCTCCTTGTTAACTATATTTCTCTTATTTTAATATATTTTCTTCCACATATATGGACAGCTTAAAATCTACGTGTGTGTGTGTGTGTGTGTGTGTGTGTGTGTGTGTGTGTGTGTGTGTGTTTTGTTTGCATGGGTGGTACACATCCACAGACTATGTCAATATTGATGGTACACATAAGAAATTTCAGTCCGCCCAAAAGAAAATTCAACCCGCCCACGGATAAAAAATGCTAGAGGGAACACTGCCTAAAACTATGTTGCTCGCTAGATAGATGGGCTGTATTTGTTAAATTGATGAATTCATATAATGCTTTATGAAATTATTCTTCTAAGATTTGTTTGAAAGTTGTTGGATGTCAGATATGAAGCATTAGTGAGACAAGATGGATGAAAACAATGAGTAGTCATGTGGCACCTAAACGATTAACCGATTTATTTGGGCATACGCTTCGCTGGGTAAAAAACACTTCATAAGATGCATGAGACAAGGTGGATGAACTAAGACAAGCTTTCAAACCATACAGAGCTATTCTTCAGCTCAGGGAAATTAACAAAGTGTCACTGCTAAATACAAGATTTGAACAGAAGTTTGTCTAATAAAAGATATTACTTCACTCACCTTGTTTCTCGAATACCCTGGGACCAATATGGCTACAACAACACTGCATACAAGATGCAGCATCTTTGTAATCATTTGCAATAAATGGCCCAGCAGTTGTCACATAGTGGCAAAATATGATGATCTGATAACAACACTAAACACTGGCAGGTACAGGAAAGAGAGTGGCCCTGATTTTAAGCAATGATGCATATCTTGGTGCTATGGCAACTATCTATGTCCTTGAGCTTGTGGGGCTCAAAATGAATGTGTAAAGGGATAATGTCCATTTTTATGCTACCGTAAAATCGCGAGTATAATGCGCACCTATGTATAATGCGCACCTACGTTTTCAATGTCAGAGTCCTGGAAAAAAGTGAACTCCTATATATAATGCGCACCCCCATTATACTCACTATTTTACGGTATATATAGGAAGGAAGGGGCCACTCCCACCTGCAGGGTCGCCCAGGAAAAGCGCACGTAGCACCGGGGAGCCGGCGGCGGATTTTGAAACCTGCTCCCCGCCCAGCTTCCTGCGCGCCGTGCTGAGCTCATGCCTGCTGCAGGGACCTTTGCCCCCTTCCCCCTCCCCCACCCAGCTGTCCACGCTGAGACCAGGAGCCTGGCTGAGCTCGCGCCTGCCGTGGAGGCCCCCTGCCCAGCTGAGCTCGTGCCTGCCACGGGGGGCCCCTGCCCAGCTGAGCTCGTGCCTGCCATGGGGAGCCCCTGCCCAGCTGAGCTCGTGCCTGCTGCGGGGCCCCCCTACCCTGCTGAGCTCGTGCCTGCCGCGGCGGCCCCCTACCCAGCTGAGCTTGTGTCTTCCGCAGGGGCCCCCTTGCCCAGCTGCCCGCGCGCTGTGCCGAGACTGGGCAGGCAGCGAGCCAGGGCGCTGCAGTCTGGCGGCACACCTGGCTCCTCGCCTTGTCCAGGAGCCTGGCGGGGCGCCGTGCTGCAGCTGGAAAGTTTCTGTGCAGAGGGGAGGGTGAGTTAAAAACTTTAACAGAAAATCTCCTATGTATAATGTGCATCCCAGCTCTGACCCTAAAAAAACCAGGAAAAAAAGTGCATATTATACTCGAGATTTTACGGTAGTTGGCCTTTCAGGCTTTGCTTCTACGCCTACTTCACTGAGCTGGTTGCAAGTGAATTGCCTGGGGGTAATTACTACTTTATACCTTCATCTAAAAATAACCTGGCTTCATTGTACACTTTAATATTTGCTTCCGGATGCTACTTTTATGGTTTCTGCCTCATTTCTACTGAAAGTTATTAAAAAGGCAAATCAAAAGCATTGGTCTACACCGATTGCACTATTATGCGGTTTTTGTTGTTTTCCAAAGGGTTTTCTAGATACATCAAGATAAGAGCCAAATACAATTGTTTCCTAAAATAAGTCCTGCTTTCTTTTGTTTGACCTTCAGTGGCTTCTTCACCTCTTCTTTGCTGCATTACCTGC
This sequence comes from Apalone spinifera, assembly GCA_030068395.1. Classification (NCBI taxonomy): domain Eukaryota; kingdom Metazoa; phylum Chordata; order Testudines; family Trionychidae; genus Apalone; species Apalone spinifera. Next base: position 242,219,382 of record CM057845.1, on the reverse strand, counting down.
TCCCCCTTTATTCTTTAACCCTGTCTACTATTCAGGCTTTGTCAATCCAGGGTGGGGGATTTAGGAAAGACTGAACATTTTATTGCTAGTGGGAATTCACAGCTTTTTATCTTTCTGAGACCAGATCTTGTAACTCGATATACCTTAGTTAAACACAAATTATTGCATTCAAGACAGGAGTAACAGGATGGAATTCAAAAGCCCTGTGTTACACAGGAGGTTCCTTCTGGCCTTACAATCTATTAAACTTGCTTTTCACACCTCATATTGGCATCACCATTCAACATGGAGAAGGAGCAGAGAGACAAAACACTACCTGATTGATTCAAGCTTTCTGCAGTAATCATCAGAAATGAAGCTACATCACTGTTATGATTTAGCTTGATGGCCATGGGATAGCATTCAACCTGTCTGAAGAAAGCATGGCCTTGATATGATCTCCTGTTTTCACTATACTTTCTTACTGATTATAAGAATCATGACACAGAGTGCATCTAAAATAGTGGATCCTTTGAGGAAAAACTATTGTAAATAATTCTTAAAACATCGTCTTGCAGGAAGTGGGGAAATGTTAATTTAAGAAGTAATGATGGAGGACTTTATTTTAATGACAGCATTACTGTCAGACCTGGTTAATCCAGGCTTGGTTTATCTGTTTACATGGCTGGTTCATCTGTTTACATAGCCATTGTATCATAGAAGTTTAATGGTAACTTAACAGATAAAACTGATGGACCATTCATCTTCAAAGGCCATTATCATTAAAATAATATAGTTTGTAAATCAGTTCAGATTGACCAAACCTGACTGTTTGGAAAACTCAGAATTAAATTAGTGCTTTGTTATTTCCCTTCATCATTTTGCAGATTTTGCATTGGGTCGTTAGACACATTCTAGCAAGTTAAGATATAACATGTTTTCTATTTTGCTGTCACATGTAGCATTATCGCACACTGGAAGTAAGAGCACAATTTGGGGTGGTGCATGGAAGGGGTCTGAACTTACAGATGAAGAGAAAGAGGAAGGCTCCCACCTGGGGAAGCAGACACCTGAGTTCAGGAAAAGGAAGCCAACAAATCCCATCCCCCAAACAGGAGAGATTTCATCTTCATGAGCAGGTACACAAGAGGGTAGGACAAGAAGCACTTCAGCATGGTGACCTCATCCCTTCAGTGTAGATATAAAGATATAGGACAGGGGATAGCTCTGTCCAGGGAGCCCATCCCTTTATTGTCGGAAAAGATGTAGAATGAGAATTCTACCCAGCAATTCCCATATTTCAGGAAGCAGTGCACGAAAGGTAAGAGGGAGGCAAATGGAAGATGTTAGAGTGTTAGAACAGCCAGAAGCCCATAAAAGAATTGTTGGTATCCACAGGAAAAACCAACCCCAGAACTGATTCACTCAACATCCCCAGTGCCTGCTTTCTCCCATCCTTTTCACACTCATCCAGAGTCACACTGGGCAGCCTCATGGGCTTGGGCAGGTGAATGGATGTTTGGGCTGGTGGTTTGGGCTGGGGAGCAGGGCTTGAGAAGTTTGAGGAGGTGCACAGTATAAGAGTTTATGGGAGGAAGGGGAGGATCCTTAGCTCAGCTCCTCAAAGGTATTTCAGTGTCAAACTCCCAGTGTAGCTGGGCCTGGGGGCTCCCTTCCATCTGGCAGCTCTACACAGTTGCTGACTATAATCTGATCCTTTCAGTGTTAAGAATATTTTTTTCATTTTACTAAATAGAAAGCATGTGATCTCTCCCATATGACTGATATTTTAACCCTAATATTTTGCACATTAAATAAACACTGAAGAGTGTATTTTTAATAGGCAACATCTGAGGTTAAAGCTAACATCTGGGGTTTAAGGAGTGGCTTATACCAGAGAAATTTAATAGGAGTTGGTGGATTTATATAGAAATATATAAATAACCAGATTACCTAAATTGTAGGCAGGCAAACCTCATAGCTGACTGCATAATTAAAAATACTAATACCAGAGTAGTCATTTCTGTACTAGGCTCTTAATACATCTCTGCAACAAGCAGATGGTTCTGAGGCCAAAAATACAGAAGGTTGTATAGCAATGTACAATACTTTGACATTTGGTTTAAAAATAGACAGAGGTTTAGACAGAGGAGGTTTGTGTGTAAAATATCAAATTCAAAACTCCACTCAGAAGAAAAACAGTCATTTCCGTTCGTTATCATATGCTGAAGTGGGATTTTGCACCACATTTTTTGTGCACGTGTCACCTGCTGAACCAGATGCAAACAGCAGATCTTTTATCATTTCCAGCATTTTACTTTTGGTTCTGCAAAATTATGAACTGATATTTCCCCTCTGTCTTCCATGTTTAGTAATTGTTGTTTTTCCCCAATAAGGAAGCATGAAGAAAGATAATTTGTGCTTGCTTGAGACATTATGCTCCAAAACACTTAGCTATTTTTTCTTGTTAATGAAAACCTGTCTTCCTTTTATGGAGAGAGTATATCTCAAATGGATTACTTCAAGATTAAGGATGAGTTATTCATATGGAACTCAGCATAGGTTTGGACCAGTAGCTACTGCCTCATATTTTCAGAGCATTAAACTAGTGCCCATAGTATAAGTAAGCTGATTAAACAATATACTGTACAACAGTCTCTGTCAGTCCAGGCATTGGTGAGAAAGGTCAGTTTGTGTGTACAGCAAATCAGATGTTCTGGATTCGAATCTCAGGTAGAATGTGATTCTTTTGTGCTATTCCAACAGTGCATAGTGTCTGAAAAGCTAATATAACAGGCTATAACAGAGCCATAGTAGTCCTTGGGCTAGAGTATGAACCTGGTTACCTCAATGATGTTCAGACCCATTAGGTAGCCAGGCTTAATCTGATGGATTTTCTCAACAGCCTGGGCAGGAGCCAGTGTCACACCCAAGTCCCTGCCTCAAGGCACAACTTATTGTTTGGAACACAAAACTCATGCCAATCAGAAAAACACAGCAATTCCACTGGCCAGATGGGTTGTTTTGTCCAGGGGCTTTATCCCAGACTTCTCTCAGCCCCAGAAAAGGTATCACACTTTTGTCTTTGATTCCCCTACTGAATCATGATAGGGAAGTAACCCTTAACCATTTCCTGGGTGTTTTTCCTGACCCACAAACATAAATTAAAGCAGAATCCAGGAGACGTGTAATGGTTAAAATTGTGACCAATAACAATTTTTAAAAGACAGCACCAGCACAAAAGTTGAAAAAAGGCAGTGGGCAACTCCCAGGCAGTAGCAGGAGGAAGTATGGTGTTCATTGATCACTTAGGCCCAGGTGCACAAAGGGATTTAGGCATAATGATGGTGAGTGTTATGGATCCTAGCCATGTAGGCGTCTAGAAAATCACAAGAACAATGCTGTAACGCACAAAGCCTGAGTTAAAGAATCTTGACTCTTCTACAATGAATGGGGAGAGAGAGGCACCTTAAACTGCCATCCACAAAGACAGCATGTTATCCCAGGAATCAGCTAAACTAGCCCATGGGAGATGGAAGGCAGAGTGTGTGTGTGTGCTAAGCCCCACTGCCTCACAGAAAAAGCACCTAAATTGCAGCATGGTGACCCTGCTCAGCTTGTGATCCAAAACCCAGGGTGAGAGAGCCATTTGGTCTCTTAATTCAATGCAGGATCCAAAACAAAATAGCAAAGGAGAGGTTCTCCATCATAAGTTTAAGCTCAGTGGTTAGGGTACTAACCACTGATGTAGGATAGGAGACTCTTGAGTCAACTGGGATCTGCTACCTGATAGGTGAATGCCCTACCCACTCATCTATAGACTGTTCTATTGTGGTACTCCCTTAATCTGGTCTACTGAAGTTGTTCCATTTTAATTAACAAACAGAATAATTAAATATGACTTGGGCTAGAGAGATAAAGAATGGCCCTATAATCTGCTGGGTAGGCCACTCACCTGAGAGATGGCAGTTCTCAGTTTACATCTTTTCTTCCCCTCACGTGGAGAAGGGACTTGAATCAGTGTGGGGGTAGAGGGAAGAAGGGGCAATCATCCACTTTCTACCCATTAGGGTAAAGTCTAGCCTTCCTTTTTCTACCTCCCATCCAGACATTTTGTGTGAACTCACCTAAGGGGGCTGAGCTGTTACACAGCCACTAAGCATGCCTACTAGACGGGGAGTCCCACACATGACTTAGGCAGCCCAAATGTGTGAATTGTTCTCTGATTTAGGTGAAAGAAGGGAGTCCAGATACCCAAGTCAAGGAAGCAGTACATGTGCTTAGGTGGGAAGATAGGCTCTTTGGTGTCTAGAGTGAGGCAGCAGGCCACAACCCCAGATGTAAAAACACAGGGGCAGAGTGAGTGTAGGGGTCTACAGCCAAGCATGAATTTTGTGGATTGCGGTGGGAATTAAAAATGGGACTTGGGTACCTAAGTAACTTTGTAGATTGAAGCCTGAGTATGTAAGGAGTTTTCAGGGGTTCTGGTTTGCTCTGTATCTAGTTCCAAATGTCTGTGCATAACTACAGCTTCCCCCGGTGATTTACCCAGACTCCGTCTGAGAAGCTCAGCTCTTAAAGGCAGTCTTCCAAAAAGTCATCTCCCCTTCCAAATCAAAACTTAGTAACAATAACACTTAAAGCCACCATTAACACACAATTACAAATACTTATAATTAAACTTACTAAGACTGCTGAGTTAGTCTTTGAGGGGCCCCATGCCATTGCTCGAACCTGAAGGGCTCTAGATCATCAGCGCTACTGTTGTCTTGTGATTATTGTCTGTCTGAGGCTTTCTTGGGCAAGCCAGCCAGCTCACCCATCTCTCCCTCCCTTCAGGGAACTGGAGATGGTGTCACCTCTTTCTCTGTAGTATGTGTCCATCTGCAATGAGATCTTCATGGGGCATCACTGCTGTTTGTGGCTACCGTTTCCCATCACAGACACACAGTGAAGTTTTTATGAACTGGTGGCAGCTACCTGGACCCCAGAGCATATCTTTTTGTTTTGTTTTGTTTTGCCTTATCTGTTTCTTTGTCTGCAAGTCCCCAGTGACTCTGATGTCAATTTCCAACAGTGCAGGCAGGACTGTTTTCAGTTTTCCAAATCTGAAATGTCAGCAGGTGAGTATGCATGCTTCACTGGTGGCATTATATAATTTAACAATGCTCTATATGGCTGAGTAGCAGACTCTGCTTTCTTTTTCAGTAAGCACCATAGACTGTTTTTCACCAGTCAGTTGAATTGAGGATAATGGGGGCTTCCGATTGAATATCTAAACCTGTACCTCCCTGCAAATTACTTAAATGTGTAGCACATTAAAACTGCAGCCCATTCCCCAGCATTTCCCAGTAAAAATAGATTGGATATGTACAGGCAGCTGTTTTGCTGCAGTGTCTTCCAGTAAGACTATCACAGGAAAGTAAAACTAATAGAGCATAGTTTCCCCCCATCATCATAAACAAACAACGGCTATGTCTAGACTGGCCAGTTTTTGCAGAAAATTAGCCACTTTTCCGCAAAAACTGGCCAGCTGTCTACACTGGCTGCTTGAATTTCTGCAAGAACACTGACTTCCTACTGTAGGAAATCAGTGCTTCTTGCAGAAATACTTTGCCCTTCCCGTTCGGCAAAAGTCCCTTTTGTGCAAATCATTTGCGCAAAAGGGCCAGTGTAGACAGGACGGCATTGTTTTGCGCAAAAAAGCCCTGATCGCAAAAATGGCGATCAGGGCTTTTTTGCACAAAAGCGCGTCTAGATTGGCACGGACGCTTTTCCGCAAAAAGTGCTTTTGCGGAAAAGTGTCCGTGCCAATCTAGACGCTCTTTTTCCGAAAATTCTTTTAACGGAAAACTTTTCCGTTAAAAGCATTTCCGGAAAATCATGCCAGTATAGACATAGCTAGCATGTTTTCCCAACATTAACGAATCTATGCCAGACTTGCTCTAGTGGGCAATTTTTCCTGTATCACTGAATTTTCATCTGTATTCTTTTGAGAGCATCCTTATCCCATGGAAAATGTTTTCACATAACTTCCTCAATGGTTTTGGTCTCCTGCCCCTCCAATGACTGCACTTTCTGGAGGAGACTAATGGCATGACACCTTTTAAACCCAATAATGGGCAATCTTTTTCCATGGTATTATCACAAACCGTGTATTATTTACTCATACTTTTAGTTCTCATCTGCTGTTTGTCAGGATATAATGGGAACAAGCTCACCATTGTAAGCACCGAGTTTCATTCAATTACTCTGCCTTACCTGTGGCTTTTCTTTTAATGCTAATAACACCGTTTCTGGCAGCACATTGGCTTGCGCACCAGGATCCAAAAATAATGTGCCCCTTTTGCTTTCAGACTGATAGTCCAATCAACTTCTGCTGCAATATTGTCCATTACTCCTGAGAAAAATTCCTCTTAGCTGGTAGTGCTGTCATTGTCATCTTTGTCTACAGTTTCTATACCGCAATTAAACCCCCATGCCTGCTGCCTCGGACTTGCAGGGCTCGGTCTAAGAGGCTGTTTAATTATGGGGTAGACATTTGTTCTTGGTCTTGAGATGGAGCCTGGGCTGCAAAGTGGGGGGGGGGAGGGGGGAAGGAGGGAGTCTGAGAGTGTGGCTGAAGCTTGAGCCCAAACCTAAACAATGATTAAACAACCCCTTAGCCCAAGACCCATGAGCCGGAATCAGCTGGCACAGGCCAGCAATGGGATTTAATTGTAGTATAGACATACCCATTGTGCACATTCGTCTGGTGTTGTAAACACTTGCAAAGTGTATTTACCGCATTTTTTCCTATATACTGGCCATTGTCTTAGCCTGGGTTTTCACCACAAAGTATGAAGCTCCATGTGCAATTTTTGTTGGACTTCAACTTTAAGCTCAGCATGCCTTTCTGTCTCAAATCTCTTCTTGTGGTATTTTGGATTTTCTGACAGATCTACAGAGTCCAAGCACTGTATGCTCTATGTAAACTTATTCTAGACTGGTTGACTGCCTTTGCTTGGCAATTTCTAATTAATTATCAGGGGCTAATTCTGGATCTTCCAATAGTTTCTGAATTCTTTTGTCCCAGATCCTAATTCCTGTCTGGTCTCTTATCAGGGACTCTGTTAGCCCTCCAAAATTCCATGACTGACTCTTTAGCCTACATAAGTCACAAACTTTTCTGTGAGTTACGTACTGTCTATGTGAAACATCTCTTATTTTTACATGGAATGCAGTATTCCTCAAATCTTTGTAATACTGTTTCACAGTTCGCATCCACTACCTAAGGTAACCAAAAACTGTTAAAACATAAGAACGGCCGTACCGGGTCAGACCAAAGGTCCATCTAGCCCAGTATCCTGTCTGCCGACAGTGCCCAGCACCAAGTGCCCCAGAGGGGGTGGACTGAAGACAATGATCAAGCGATCTGTCTCCTGCCATCCCTCTCCAGCCTCTGACAAATAGAGGCCAAGGACACCATTTCATCCCCTGGCTAATAGCCTTTTATGGACCTAACCTCCATGAAATTATCTAGCTTCTCTTTAAACTCTATTATAGTCCTAGCCTTCACAGCCTCCTCTGGCAAGGAGTTCCACAGGTTGACTACACACTGTGTGAAGAAGAACTTTCTTTTATTAGTTTTAAACCTACTACCCATTAATTTCATTTGGTGTCCTCTAGTTCTTCTAACACATCAAGTACCTCAGAATTAAGGCTACCCTCTCAGGGTATGTCTACCCAGCAGTGTTATTTTGGAATAAATGATGTTATTTCAAAATAACAAAGTGCACGTCTACACAGGAAGCTGTTATTTCGAAATAATTTTGAGATGACAGACTACTTATTCTGACTCCTGTAACTCTCATTTCTCAAGGAATAAGGAAAGTTGAAGGAAGAGTGTTCTTCCTTTGAGTTCCTGCTGTGTAGACAGTGCCGATAGCTGAACTAGGCTATTTTGTTTTCAGCTACACAATTTACGTAGCTGAAGTTGCGTATCTTAATTCAACTTTTGCCCTATAGTGTAGATGTGCCCTCAGTGTCTTCCTTTCTGCTGACACCCATTGCTTGCAGAAAGAGTGAATTGTTGAAGTTTCAGCGTATTGAAAACTTTGTTAAAATTGTAATCCATCACCTTAAATTCTCTGAAGGTTGCCTGGTCCAGTTTCCAAGCAAAAAGCTCAGTAGGGAAACATGCCATCTGAGTTGGTCAGCAAACGGACAGACAATATAGTAAGGTGAAGTGAACTGTGGCTCACTGTTCTAGGGTACTATCTGTTTTCATTGGTGGTAGTGTTCTGAATTCTAAGAAATAAAGTAGTGTTACAATTCAACCTCCCAGCAAGAGTGTTTATGTTTTATCTAACTTCTCTATGGGTATGACTGTACCATAAACTTTCTCTGCTTTCCCCATTTCAGCTTGGCTGGAGCTTGTAACTGCCCTATTCTTTCACTCTGAGTGTTTTCTTTATTTTTGTTTCAAGGGTGGTCAGTGACCATTCAGTACTCATGGTGCTTCCAAGAGCTCTAGTTTGTTCTGTGTCTGTGTCCAGCTGGCTATGAATAACAAGAGGTGCAACCAGAATTTCTTCCAGAAGAGGCCCCAGGTTTCCTGCAAACTGCGGGGGTTACAGCATGCATTTTATTCCCAGTTGTCTTGTCACCAGGTTCCTACTTCACATGTATTGCATTCCGAGAGGTGTACACTGTGTTTGGGATGCCTATTCCTCCCTTTCACAATATTCTCACTGAACCCCATTCCTCCTGCTGGAGAGGGCTACAAGCAGAAGAGATAGAGGAGGCAGTATGAGGAGATGGCAGCCGGGAATTCTGGATAGCACAGATTTCAATCTGGGGAGACCAGGTGAATGAATTTATAGTAGTGCTGGTATATGGTCAAAGGAGGCCCCTGGGGTCTACTC
>CM057845.1:242192362-242207923 GCA_030068395.1 Apalone spinifera | reverse complement strand
TTATCTCTGAAGCAGACGACTTCTAAAAAATTGTAGACCAGTGTTATCTGATGGGTTTTACATATCTTTCACTGTGCATTTAACATATCATATTCCTGGGTAATAAGATGCAGAACAACATAGTGTGACTTTAGTTACATTTTCAAAAGACTGAAGTTTATAGCAATAGATTTTCTAAAGCTGAACCTGCAACCGTAGTTCTGTAGTTCTTTCATTTTGTTATGTCAGTAGAAGGAGCAGTTGTCTCAACTATTGATTTTAATTCAGTGTTGTGCCATGACGGTGGATGTGGACACCAGCTCACTGGTAATATTCTACAGCTGCATAGAGCTATGTTTGATTTCGAGCTATACGGCCACATTCAGATCGGGTGTAAGTGCCTCACTTCAGTAGCACTCTGCTACCTTATTCCTGGGCTAAATTTGGCTTGTAGTTTCTCATTGCCTGTGCTTTCATGGGCTAGTATTGCACTCAGATATGCCATCATTATGTATGAGCCCAAGTTCTAGTGAAGGATTTTACTGTGACCTTCTGGCTCAGCAGTATGAGTGCTGCACACTGAGAGCTTAATGAAAGACCTGTTGAAGTCAATGAAAAGATTCTTATTGCCTCCAGTGGCTTTTGGATCAGGACTTGAATCATAATGACACTCATGGGTTGGGGAATATTTCTGTCTTGGACACCTGCTATCCTGTGGAAGATTAACAGTCTGATCCAAACTGAGTTTCAGAGATTCAACAGGTGGGTTGTGATTAGCCAGGAAGGACTCATGCTACAGGAGCACTCTATTTGTCTCGTGTCACATAAATAATTCTTATATTATATGCCAGTGGCCTTAGTGAACCTCAGGCTGATAGTTACAGATGCCGATTGAAAAAAAGGAAAATTGCAGACATGATTTTTTTTTCACATCGCATACTCCTGCCATGTGAAGTGCTGCTTGAGGAAAAAAGCTTCTCAGAATTCTCACAAATGTAAAGGACAATATGAAATTCACAGTTGTTGATAACTTTCCAGCACAGGAATCTTGCTAAAGAGTCATAATGGGGTGAATAAAATCTACTCTGTGCCCTCCAGAGTCTACACACTGTCCCCTGCCTGTCTCATTCTCCCATCCCTGTCTCTTTCCCCTGTCCAATATCATCCCTTTTCCTTCCCCACTGCACAATTGTCAGCATGCACATAGAGTGGTTGTAAAACTGTAATCTACCTCTTGGATGTCTATTTAGTCCAGGCCTTGGTTTAGAGACCTTGGCCCTGTGTGGGAACTCTGGCTACCACCAGGTGCCTTTTGGTTAATGTGGGAGCTAAAAAGCTGGGGGAATCTACTACAGTGTTCTGGCAGTGGCTAGCAGCCTCAAAAATAAATACATTTCCTCTGTACTCTTAGCTCTTCCACAATTAGAATCATAGAATAAAATAATACTAGCACTGGAAGGAAGGTACCTCCTTGCACCCATGGCAAGAGGACTGTCTATTCTACACTGTGAGATCAGCAGCTTTGACATGACATGAGGTCTCAGAATGGCGTATTACATACAAGAGTCAGCTATGGTTTGCATTTGTTGTTTTAAAGCCTTCTGTAAGAGAAAAGCTGGTAACAGGCTAAAAGTAACAGTATAAAAATGTTGGACAGCCATCTAATCTGTTAGCTCTTCAAGATCAATGTACAAACAAACTAAAGTCTTTCAGCTTTGGAATGACTAGGACAAAACAAAGCTATCCCTCCCCACCCCCCATTCCCAACAAAAAGACTTAATCAAAAATCAGCAGAAAAGAACCATCAAGTCTGTCTGGTGTAGAGGTTGAAGGATCAAGTAGACAGAAGTGCTCCAGGTGCCAACAGAGGCCCCACAGCTGTGAGTGTGTGTGTGTGTGGGAGCAGGGGGAGGACCCTGGCGGCCACCCTGCTGTATAGGAAGAAAGCTGAAAGAAGTAAGCAGAGATGGCAGGTGCCCCTCCCCTTTCCTCTACATTGCTCCATCCAGCTGCAACTCACTCAGTGCTTCTGCCTCTTGTTGCTTTCCGTCCTTCACCTGGCGCTGGCCCTGCCTGACCAGGAAGGCCTAAACAATAGAAGGTCCTAAAGATAAAGCTGTTAGCCTAATGGTTAATTCAGCCCTGCAATGGATGAATCTTGGAAGTGAAGCAGAGAACAGTTGTATTAACCAGCCGTGCCTAGAAAGAACATCTCAATTAGGCTTTATCGTATTCTTCATTCCTTTATACCAGGGCTACTCAATATGCGGCCCACGGCTCATTTGTTTGCGGCCCACAATGCAGTTTGAATTTACATGGGGCTCAACCCATGGCCTGTGGGTGGGATCCTTTTAACATGGCCTCCACTGGGAACACGCTCCACAACAGCGAGGCTTCTCCCAGGTGGGGTGAGCATTGAAAGATGCAAGCAGATGGGCTGGCTGGAACAGATGGGTACAGGGTGTCGGGGTTTCTAGCCCCCAGGGAGGAAGTGTTGGGAGCGCCAGGGCATTGTGGGAAGTGCTGGTTGCTTAGCCTTGTGGGCAGAGCCTGGGAGGTGCTGACTGGCTCACACTGGCCATGTTTGAGCCCAGCCCCATGCTTAAGGCTTAATCTTTGTATTTTGCCAGTCAGTGTGAAAGAAGCTATTTGCATATATATTCGCATGTACATGCAACCACACTTAAGTTGTGGCCCTCAGCATGTGCTGTGAGTATCACTGTGGCCCCTCGGGCTTCCAAAGTTGAGTAGCCCTGCTTTATACTAAAGCCATAGCTTGGAAAAGGAGTACAGAATGTGTGGTCTGTGTATTAGTACAGGAGACATAGACAGCCTGCTGATGCAGTAGCTGCTCAAGAAAAAGGGGGCATTGAAACAGTTAGGGAATCCTGATTTTCCTAATATCAGTCCAGTAAAGAAGAGCACTTAATGTAATCAGAAAGGAATTCCAGGATTAAGATACCTTGGCATTGATTTTGTTTCCTGTAAAGCTCCAGGTAATTAATGCTGTTCTGGGGCTTGATAAACAAATATTGGCAGCTGATTAAGGTAGTGACAGCACAAAATGAACAACCTATTAATGAATTCTTGGTGGTAGATTAACTTCTTAGATTGCACTAGTTAAAGGATTCACTGTCTAACGTTGGCCTTGTGCAAGTGCAGACAGAAGAGAAAGGACATAAGGCGCCTTCTTCCTCTTCCTTTCCCTTCCTTTCCCTTGCACAGGGACCTGACACATCTGCAGTCCTGGTACAGTACTTCCCTAAGCTCAAGGACTGTAAGGATTGGGCTGCTAGTGGCACTGGGCTCCTGAAAAAATATGAGATGCCACCTGCCCCCCTTCCCTTCCCCGGTGCTGCCACCTCTTTCAGGAAAGCAGAGACTGCACCGTTTCAAAATGTGGTAATGCAGGTAGAGCCAAGTAAAATTTTTTGGGACATTTTAATTCACCAAAAATCCAGTTTGGGTAGATCCAATATGTGAATTTGACCAAAATTCCACTAGTAGTTTTGGCCAAAAACAAATTATTATTTTTTTTGGTGGGGGAAGGGGCTACATTCACAAAATGTGTATGTGTAGGAAGACCTCTGTATAGCTTCTAGCCCAGAGGTATTGATGCTGGGCGGAGCAAACAGGTCTATGAAATTAGCACTTCCACCTCTCAGGAGCTGTACTATCAGACATTCAAGGCCTTTAAGGCTCTCTCAATCTCTCTTATTGAAGTAGTGGTCCCATTTCACATAAATAGGGCCCTACCAAATTCAAAGGCATGTAAACCATGTCACAAACTATGAAATCTGCTCTCCCTCAGGAAATTGTAGGGGGTTGCAGTATTGCCACCCTTACTTCTGCACTGTCAGAACCGGATGACTAGAGAGTGGAGAGAGGCAGCTGCTGGCTGGGTACTCAGCTATGAAGCCAGCATTACCTCCAGCAGCAGCACAAAAGTGAGGATGATATTGTATTGAGGGTCACTTTCTTCAGAGGGCAGGGCAGGCCTTACGGGTGCATGACATGGGCAACTGCCGTGGGTGCCATGGTGGATGAAATGTGCTATGGTTATCCCTAGCTAGTCCAAGGCTTATTTAACCCACAAATGCTGGGCCTGGAATCAGGGACGGATAAGACTGGGAATATCGAACCAGGTGCACCTACATTGCACTGGGCTCTAGCTGCTGGTCCTGGCTAGAGAACATAAAAACATAAGAACGGCCACACTGGGTCAGACCAAAGGTCCATCCATCCCACTAGCCTGTCTTCCAACAGTGGCCAATACCAGATGCCCCAGAGGGAGGGAACACAACAGGTAATCATCATGTGATCCCTCCCCTGTCATCCATTTCCAGACAAAAAGGACTTCCTATTCCCTTGCATGGGCTACAGCTGGACCAGGTCAGACCCACTTCTGGGTAGGCCTGCCAACTGGGGAAAGGGGTGGGACAAAAGGGGTAGGCCACAACCACAGCAGTGGCAACAACTGAAGCTCTGACCTCTTAAAATCACTGTCAGAGCCCCAGGTGACAGCCTTGGGTGACAAAGGGCTGATTGGCAGGAGACTAGTCATCAGCTGTGCTCCTTTTTCCCCAAGACTCCACCCCTTCCAGGGCCAAGAGCGGTCCCCCCTTGCCCACGGGTGTGGTAATTCTGTTAGCATCCCTTCTGTTAGTCCCACCCCCAGGTTCAGCACAGAAGTAAGGGTTGCAATACTTCATGCCACCTACATTTGCCTTGCTACCACCCTGCACAACCTGCTTTTGGATTGGACCCCCTCCCTTCCCCCCTCCCAGTTACAATACTGTGAAATCTGAAAGCATAAAATTGAAGATTTTTAAAATCCTATAATTGTGAAAATCACCAACATGGACTGTGAATTTTGTAGGGTCCTATGTATATTTAAATACTAATCAGGGCACAGGCTTGACATTGGGTCTTTTACATATCAGGTGAGTGCTCTGACCATTGGACTGTAGCTTCACTCTCACTCCATCTCTGGCCTAACGACTATTCAAATGTCATTGGCACCCGGGCACACAATGGCACAGCCAAAAATCAGGAGATCTGAGGACTGCTAAGATATATGCCGGGACAAATTGGGCAGTTATCCTTATTTGAACCAAATACTCTGTAGCTGAGAGCAAGGAGAGTCATTAGCAGACACCTAAATCAGCAGACCAACAAAATGCGCACAAGAACTATTCAATCCACTTGTCCTAGAGAACCATTCATAAAGGTGAACAAAATCATTACTGAAGTGCAGACCATAAAAATAACATGGGAAAAATTCATTATGCAAAAAAAAACCTGAAGGGATGCAAGCATTCTACAAGAGCCTATAGGGAAAATGGTTGGTACATATGCAAAAAGTACAAAGTTCAGGCTCTGTGGCCAGTGATGAACTAGCATCCGATCTAAAAGAAACACGATGCTGAAAAGTAACCATCTCACCCTAACCTGTGCTGTCACAGTCCTCGCTCAACACTGAGAGGGAAACTGCCCTAACAATCATTAGTGCGGGGAGAAGGCTTCATTTCTCTTTGTCGTCTTTTCTGCAACAGTTCATAGGTTCAAGAAAACTTGAAATTTTCAAGCACTGAGAGTAGGTAGAAGGAGGCACCTCTGTATAAACAAAGGATCAGCTGGATCTGTATATATAAAGGATCTCCAGGACTTTCATACTGTTGCCTTTCGGTGCAAAACATACATATTTTGTACTGTGTATTGCCAGGCTAGAGGGAGAAAAACAATTCAGAGCCCTCATTACTTTTACTATTAAAAACCTAGAAAATGATCATCTTTGAGTTGCTGCAGGCAGGAGTGTATACAGCTAGGTGGCAAAAGAGGACAATTGGCTCCCCACGGAAGAGCACTCACATATCTTCTGTCATTTTTTCTAACAGGTGGTAGCTCTCTGGAGAAGACTGTTCAGCTGTTTGCAGCAGGCTTAGCAATTAATCAACATTTTTATAAGGTGGTAATTCAGGAGGAGACAAAAATAGTTAATGCATCAGATTACTCCATCATATAATACTTTATGTTAAACCTATAGGCAGTGAGGGACTGATATTTTTCTATGCTTTTTCTTCCTAGAAGCAAATTATTGACCAGCTGATGAAACACCGCTAATTTCATAGGATGCCAGTTTATTCAATAGTCTCAATTAGAAATCTTGTCACTATATTTAAATCCACTGTTATACAGAATCAATCTCCTCCCATTGAAACTGATGGAAAAGCCCATGTTGATTTAAATAGGAGTGGGAGAAGGCCTTTGTATGTAGTGAGAAGCTGGGAGTAAATTATGCCACCTACTGACCTGTCAGCATTCTATTGTGGTTTTCTTTCTTGTTGAAATAACAGAATACAGATGTTTACCTACCTAAAATAACGTGACTCTGAAACTGCTGCCTGTGAATCTTCTAGATGGAATGTTTTATGGCATTCTTCTCCTACGCTGCATAATGGCAGTAATACAAGTCTTCTGCATCTTACACGTTTATTAAATGCTTTGGTGACTGAAAGAAACTGAGCTAGGTGTTCTTGTGCAACTTTATTACAAAATATTCAATATTTGAAAGTAATCTGAGCTCATAAGAAGAATTTTGACAGGTTATTTCAGACAGCATTCAATGTTTGCAGGGAAATTACTTTACTTGAATTGCCTAAAGTTTTATAGCTGTTCCACAAAGGCTTTTAATGCGGTGGGAAAGTTGACTTTTCAAACATCTTTCTTTAAAAAAAAATCTAATAAAACAGCTTAAAATATGACCATCATTTGTGCATTGAAAGAAAAGTAGTGAAATGCTTCCATACCTCATGAAAGCCAATGATATGGTAAAAATGTAGGATATATTTTTGTAAAAAGATTCACTTTTATACATGACCATTAACCAATAATGAGAAATGACAAAGAAACCTCTAAAGAATTCATGGGGAAGGAATAGGGAGAAGTCAGAGATGCAGATATATTCAACTGATCGTTCTTAGTCAAAGACATTTCCTGGTGTTATGCCACCAAGTGCACTACCTTGATTCATTATTCTAAAAAATACTTCTCAGGAAATGCACCTGGTGTTGGATTCCTCTTTCCCTTTCATGGGAAATTTTCACCTTCTCTATGCATATTTATTTCTTGCATGAATGGAAGCCCTATTAGGGACAGTCTCTCATTTATGCAGACTAAATGTAGCGTTTTACACTTAACTGGAGACAAGAAACCCCCAAAGTGGCTCTTGTGAACATTTTTTGAAAGAAAGTTTTTGATTCCCTTCAGCACAACTGGTCCCATCAATGAAAGTGAATCCCAGAGACACTGATGAGAGCAGGAAAAAAGTGTTGGAGAGAAAAGAAGAAGCCACAAAGAGAGATGAAGGCATGAATACTGGGCAATTCTGCTCTTTACTGTATAATTGACAATCAAGACTCAGGAAGGGGGCCCAGAGGCGTTTCCTGCAGATTACTCAATGCAATTAAAGAGGGCAGAATCTACGTGTTAATTTTTCAGTCTTTCACATCGTGTAGTATAGTTGTAATCTCCTTGTTACTACCTTTGAAGAGGGAATTTTTGGCTCTGGATCATGCATAGAGTTTTGTGACTATAAATATATATGTTTAACATTAGCAGCTGTGGAAGCATCTGGTTTGGCTTTGTTGGAAAACCATTTATTACCAACCAGTTAACTGACTGTTCCAAACACAACACATGTAATAGACATTTCACCATGTGTTATACATTAGAAAAAAGAAAAGGTCCTTTTGATCGCATTCAGTACAGTAATCAACAGCAAGAAACTGAGCCCTGAGATTTAACTGCCTTTAGGAATGCTTGCATATAAGATTACACACTTATTTTGTAAAGAAACAGTCTGCTTTGAGCTTTAGCCTCCCCTTCCCACAATCATTACATCTTTCATGTGCTTAGCTCTTAAGCCATTTATGCTGATATTGCTTTCTGGCAGTGATCTGTAAACCCCTCATAATTAAAGACTGCCATTTCAGCATAGTTCAAATTGAACACTTTCTGTTAATTTTTTGAAGTTACATCTATATAATTTGAATTTATTTGAAAAGGAGCATAATTAGGAGCACCAGATTGTAATGTGTATTTGCCAAAAACAATTGTACTGTCAGAATGTCTGATTTCATAGATATTTTTTAAGACCCAGAGGGACCATAATTATTCTCTAGTCTGACTTCCTGTATAGCACAGGTCATAGGACTTCACCCAGAAATTGCTGCAGTGCATGTAATTATTGTTCCTTATTATCAGGTGAATGCTACTGACTCCGATAGCTTGTAGTTGCACTGGACCATATATTTTAGAGACTTTCAATCTTGATTTAAGGACTTCAAAGAGTGATGAATTTAACACAGATCTTGGTAAGCTGTTCCAATGATTAATTACCCTCACTATTAAGACCTCCTAGCTTATTTCTGCTGTGAATTTTCTAATTTCAACTTTCAGCTATTTCTCACATCCTAATTGTCAGAAGGTCAGCCATATCCTAAGCAGATGAGTGAACCAGTTTGGACAAAATAAAAGCTACCAGTATCTTTAACTTTACATGTTCCTCAAAATGATCCTGAGATCTCTAAGATTTGTTGAATCATAGATATTTTTACAAAGTTAGCTTGGTTTTTATTTTGATTAATTTCATGGTTCTGAACTCTGGACTTCTTGGTATAAAGAATTTCCAGTCCAGCTGTAATAACAGAAAAAGTTCAGAAACTCCATAGCAGGATCATAAATAAACATCTAGAGATTTTGAACCAAACTTTGCCTTTGCTGGTTCACACATCAATGCTTCTTTCTATTTTGCCACAAATTCAGATCAGCAAAGATGACAGCATGTTGTATGTGGATGAGGTCACAAATGTCATCTGCTCTTCACATATTTAAGAACATTGTTACTTTTTAATCTATTTTCAACAGATATTTGTTGCAAGTCACCTTAAACAAACACAAATATTAACATACAGATTTTGAATTTTTACATCTTTCTTTGGTTTGATAAGTCATTCTGATGTACATTCCTGGATATCTAATCTCATCAAAATGTAGGGTTTTTTTTGTTTTAAAAAACCTCAATGAATCTTCGGAATTAAATTTTCCCTGCACTGCTCAAGATTGGAAAGCATATTTCATGTGCACACCATATAAGCATGTTATTTCTTCCAGTTTACCTGCAGGAGACCCTTCTCCAAAATCATTCCTAGGATTGGTCCAGGCTTGCCTGACTAGTCACTAAAACACAGCAACTCTTGCACCAGAAAATGATTAGTAGAAGGCATCAAGGTGTGGTAAGGTCAGTTCCAGAATTTCTGTGGAGGCCAGTAACACTTGGGAAACATGAATGAATGACTTCAGCAGTTTAAAGCCCTGTCTTTGTCAATTCTAAGTCTTTTCTGGGAAGTGGGGCTTGAGGAGTCTTCTTGATAGTCAACGATGCACCCATACTGCATTGGAGAGAAATTGCTAGAACTTTGTTGGCTCAGATGCACTGATCTTCAGAGTCTGCCTTCCACTTGGTGTGAACTTTGACTTTAATGACCCAGAACTCTGCTCACAGGTTCCCCAGTGTAATATCTTTGATTGTTGTGCAGTTACTCAGCATTTACATTAGTGTAACTGAGAGCAGAATTTGGCCTAAGCTGGTTATGGATGGTGCACTTCCAAACATAATCCAGTACCACAATAAGAATGATCTGAACACCTTTGACAAATCTTGATTTTTTTTGGAGGAGTAGATAGTTACTACCCACACACAAATGTCTCAAACGAATGGCAATACCCTCTACAGTGCCATACATCAAGAAAAAAAAACCAAATTAGCGAATCAAACATTTGTACTGAAAAAATTGGCTCTAGGAAGCAACCTGCAGCAGTATGATAGTATCATCTTAGTAAGGAACAAAGACAATGACACAATGCATGGAAGTCTTCACTCATGTTGTCTGCTTTTGTGACTGAAGAGAGCTCTTCCCCCTCTGGGATTGTGAATCCTATATGTTCTGTGGGCACTAAATCACTTTGAGAATCCATTTTGTATGCAGAACCAACCTCTGGATTCTCCTCTGTTGTCCATGCCCTGGATCTCTTCTGCCATTGAATTCAGAATCAAACCTATTTAATGTTTTGCATTTCTAGCAATGAGTCACTTTAGACTAATATGCTGACATGAAGCAATTTTCTATAAGGACCCCCCAAATCAATTTACTCCGTACATTTAGGGATGATATTTCTTTTTTGCCTGAAAGAAAGAAAGATGCAGAGGAAAAGCTATTTTACTGGTAGTTTTCTTACTAGAAGAATTGTACAATTTTAAATAAATATGGAACTCAATTGAGACTATAACAGAAGCTAAATCAATTTCCAAACTCCAGCTGTACTCTGGAAATGAGATTTAGTTTAATTCCTTGTTCTAAAGGAAATAATTGCTCATGACCTTATTGTAACCCATTCATAGCTCCCATGAGAAATCAAGTAAAATCTCATGACAGGTGTGAAATTACCTCAGAGTAACTATAGTTAAATAATAGAATTTTAAGGTACCCTGAATCATGGCTCCTAACATGTCAGAGAAGTTGTTAGTAATGGGGA
This sequence comes from Apalone spinifera, assembly GCA_030068395.1. Taxonomy (NCBI): domain Eukaryota; kingdom Metazoa; phylum Chordata; order Testudines; family Trionychidae; genus Apalone; species Apalone spinifera. Next base: position 242,197,348 of record CM057845.1, on the reverse strand, counting down.
CCCGTCACAAGGCACCTCTCTTGTTACCTGGTGAACCTCACTGCCTAAACAGTCCAGATGATTTCACAATCCCAAACCAAGCTGTTTATATTTCACCAAAGCGTGCATTTATTTCCCTCTCACATGCTACTGTAAAACTTGGACAAGATGGGCTTACAGCATAGTAGGCTTCTTTTGCTGCCCAGGTTCAGTCTCTGAGTTTCTCTTGATAGGGCCTTTGGTTCCTGCCCCCACCTCTTATATCCCCCCTAATTGCCCCATTAACCCAGTGATTGTCACCTTGGTGCTCCCAATTCTCCACCAGAATGTAGATAATTGCCGTCAGCTGAGGCCATAACTTATAACATAGAATCATAGATGGGTAGAATTGGAAGGGGCCTCAAGAGGACTTCTATTCCAGGCCTGTGCATTCAAGGCTGGACTATGTAATAACTTTTTATGTCTGTGTATCACTTTTAGTACCATTAGCAGGAAGAGCCCAGAGGAAGGTGGCATGTGGATTTCAAAATGAGGAAAACATGGGTCATTTTGAGGTTGTAAATAGAAAAACTTAGAAATCCCTCTTGTATTGGCATTCACATATCTGAGAAGCCCCTCAGTATTTCCATAAGGCCAGGACACATCCTTCAATGCAGTAGCCATGAGCTCTGGTTTTTGCAACCTCACCTGCTCGTTCCTAAGGATAACACAGTCTCACTATTGCTTAGACACTCTGCACAGGTAGCATTGCAATGGACTTGATATACATTGGTGGTAAATTGAATATGGAATCTCAGATTGAACAATAAAGAAGATAGGGCCATTTAATGAGCCAGCGGTGGTAATTGCACACACAAATTATGTGCATACTTGATTTTTAAATATAAGCATATATAAGTCCTTAATGTCTAAAGGAAATATCAGTGTGATCAAATATCTGTCATGAATCCTGTACCTGGCCTGATATTTTACAAATACTTCTGTGGTTGTGATGTATTTAGTGCTTTTCACCTCCACTGTGCTTACAGTATGAAGCAATGTAACCCTTAAGCCATGTGAATCCAGTAGCAGCCAGGGTTGGGTCCAAAATCTAGAGGTTCCTATCCATCGATTTAACACAGAACCAACTTGAATCCCCGTCCAGTAACTTGGGAAATTCACATGTCATCCCTGGCATCGCAATGCTTCCCCTCTCAGAAGCACAGAGCCTGAGTGTAGAAAAGGAACTTTTAATAAAAGGGAGGAAAGTAACTCAGCATTAATTTGGGGAAAAGTTCATAAACATAAACCACTAGTAAAAGACACACCCCTCAACTAGGTTGGACAGTATCCTTTTCACCTTAGGTTCTTAAGTCCAGTTACAAAAAAAATCTCTTTCTTGTGCCTGACTCTCCTCTGCACCCACTTACAGCTGCTGCCCTGGTCAATGCAGACCCATAGTTCAGAGTAGTATCTGCAGAGTTCACCTCCAGCCCTGAGTGGAGGTGGGGTGGTAAAGAAGCACCTTACTTATTCTGCTGCTTGGGCAATTGCTTGCCTGTCTCTGCCAGTCTCCCTACTGTCTGCTCTTGCCAGACACCTGCTCACTGCTCTTGCCAAACCTCTCCACCAACCGCCCTGCTAGACACTCATCATATCTCTTTGCTGTTGCCCTGCTAGCCGCTGTTTGCCTCTCAGTCATCTTCTGCTGCCACCTTCCTCTCTGCTGCGACAGTTTCACATCACTCTCTTTGTAATTTGCAGCTTTTCCTAACTTAGAATGCCAATTTGTTTGACAGCAAAGAAAAGCCTAATAATTTCTCTGCCATGTTAGGACCATTATTTCTGTAGCTTCTCTGGGATAATTTCTCACCTAGTCAAGAGATTTTGATTTCTCATGAGATTTTTCAATGAGTTTAAATAAGGTCATGTGCAAATGTTTCCCTTAGAAATCACCATAGTACCTGAGCAGCTCTCAATTTTTGTTACCCCTATATCACTGATGAGCTGAGTCACCAAGGATGCATCTACACCACATCCATAGATCAAAATAAGATATGCCATTTGAGCTACGCAAATGGCATATCTTATATCAATCTAATTTTGAAAAGCTTATTTCGAATTTTCGAAATAAACTGCTATTCTGTAATGTCCCTTACCCCCATGGAATGAAGGTTACAGGGATTTTGGAATAGCAAGTCCGTTATTTTGAAATCTATTTTGAAATAATGGACTGGTTCAAAAGACACGGAATAGCTATTTTGGGATACCTCCGGTATCTGAAATAGCACTGCAGTGTAGACGTACCCCAGGGGAATAGCCAAAGGTCACGCAGGAACCCATAGCAGAACAGGGAAGTGAACTCTGGTCTCCCAAATCATAGCTTAGTATACTAACAACTTGACCATCATTGTTTATTTTTATTGACTGGTTATCATATGTATTTAAATGGTCAGTAGTACATGCAAGTTGTGTACTCAGCTCTGTGCTCCTATATATTAAAGCAAACAGAAGCTGCAACTGTTCAGTGCCTTTGAAAAATCATGCCATTCCTATTGAAATTCTGGATCCAGCATAATCTTAAAGCAAACGCTTAACTTGCCCTTTGAGTAATGCTATTGCTTATCAACAAAGCATGGAGGTATGTTCTTAAAGTCAAAGGGACTTGAATGTATGTCTAAAATAAACATGTACATTCATTTTTGCTAAACAGAGATGGGACTTTTTAGGTGCTGAAAGTAAAATAAGTGTTTGAATGCTTTGCTGTGCAGAGTATGGCTTTAGGAGAATAAAGTTATCCATCAAATGTGAAAATATTGGTCATTAGTTCTATAGGGAACTTTTATTTGGTAATGAATAGAATTAACTGAAAGATTAAAGAGGAGATATAAAGGGAAGGTGATACAGAATTATAGGCAGAAAGATTGAAAAATTTGTAACATTATTTAAATAACATTACTGAATTACATTTTTATATCTATCCACAGCAGAGAACAATCAGAGAAATTGTATTGTGCATATGTCTAAACCTACACCAGTCTAAACAAAAGACTGTGTCACTAAACTATTTATTTTACCTCATTTCTCCAGATGAATGTTTTCATTTATGCATTCATCATTACTGAAAATATAAACTCCAAGTAAGTAATTTGTGGGTTTTTTCTTAATCTAAAAAGTTAACTTTGAAATGTAACACAATACACAAAGCCCTAATCAGAGGTTTTCATGGAAGTATTTCTTTTTTAAAATGATATGGTTTTACCTTATTGTAGTGAAAAGCAAAAAATAATGAACTATGATTAATGAGTATGACAAATTAACTGTAGTAAGTTTGGAAATATTAAAACAATGAACAGAATTCATGGAGACATAATTGGTGTAAAACTCCCACCCATCTTTATTGCATTTGCAGGGATCTAAAAACAGGAAGAATTAGTAAAAAAGGATAATTATTATGATGTGTTGCAGTGGAATAAAAATATTGTTTTGGCAGCTGTCAGCAGATGATGCTACTACACATTTTCTTTCTCTTTTTTTCTTCTCTCTCTCTCTCTTGCTCTCTTTCTCTTTCTTCTTATTTTTTAAATGTGCAAACATGTTCAATCTTGGGAAAATGTGTTGTGCATTACTTCTGCTTTATGCAAGGTTCTGGTAGGAGCAGTGGCTCTTAGATAGGCTTACCAGATGCTTTCACCTAAAATCACGAACATGGCAAAAAAAAAACCCCAAAAAAACCCCGAAACCGGGAGATTAAACCTGTTAAGGAATAAAACAAAACAAAACAAAAAAAACTCCAGGAGACCAAACTTGACTGAGCAAAAAAAAAAAAAAAAAGCCCTGCGCCTTTAAGACTCCCTGCACTCTTTCCTTCCCCTCCAGATGCAGCAAGGGAATATTTTCCCTGTCAGCCTTCCACCCGAGAGAAATAGAAAATACTGGACATCTTACATGTCCGGAATTTTCTGTTGTTTTTTTTTTACCGGAGAGGGGTCAGAAAAAATGGACTGTCTGGGCAAGAACCGGACACCTGGCAGCCGTACTCTTGGACAAGGAAATATGCAAGCATCAGGAGAGTTTCTGCGGTGGCTTGCTCTCTCATTAGTCAGTTTCTGAAGGAGAGCTTTTTCTCTGGGAACAAAGTGTTGGTGTTGGGCTGTGATTCCTGACAGAGGGGATTGCCTGCATGCTATTATGATCACCTCCATTCTAGGATGAGTGTACATTTTACAATATACCCAGACTTTGCATCACTGATCTCTCCACCACTGAGAAAGTGATTTGCGAGGCTCTTGAATTCTTCTATAGCTCAGTAAGGGGCAGTGATGGTGTCAGAATGGGGTCACCCATGTTAGAAGAAATGGCAACAACATATTAGGCAAGTTATTCCAGTGGAAAACATGTTAAAGGGGGTCCACAATCAAAACAAATCCCACTGACATCAATGAACCAGCCCTAAAACATGTAGAGCAGGGGTTCCCAAACTTTTTGACATGGGGACCATTAAATCCATTCACGAGCTTTTGGAGGACCGGTAACATTCATTTGCATATTTGCATATTCATTAAGCAAATTATGAATATTCAAATAAGTTGTTTCTGGTCCTCCCAAAGCCCCCAGTGCCAGCATTAGCAAAGCTTTTGATACAGTCACCCACAATATTCTTGCCAGCAAGTTAAGGGAATATGGATTGGATAAATGGACTGTAAGATGGATAGAAAGCTGGCTAGATCAGGGTTTGCCAAACTTTTTACTTTAGTTGGAACCCGTTTTTTTTTCTGTACTGTTTTTTGCAGCCCAAAAATATAAATGCATATAAAAAAAAGAATGAAAAATGAATAAATTTTCAGTGTTTCACCCGGCTGCATCCTCCACCCAGCCTGGGCTAGGGCCTAGGGGACCCGGCGCCGCATGGGCACTCCAGGAGCAGGAGCAGGAGCAGATTGGGGGTAGGGTATCTGGATAAGAGGGAGGGTACAAGGAAGGGTAGGGTTGCCAGGTGTCCAGTTTTGTACCGGACAGTCCGGTATT
>CM057845.1:242168240-242192262 GCA_030068395.1 Apalone spinifera | reverse complement strand
CCTGCTTCCGCCACATGCCCGCCTGCCCTGATCTCCGCGGGACAGCCCCGCTACCCCCAACCCTGCTTCTGCCGGCCACCCGCCCAGATCTCCATGGGACAGCCCGGCTGCCTCCAACTCTGCTTCCATCACTCGCCTGTCCGCCTGCCCAGATCTCTGCGGGACAGCCCCACTGCCCCCAATCCTGCTTCCGCTGGCTGCCCGCCTCCCCCCATCTCCGTGGGACAGCCCTGCTGCCCCCAATCTTTCTTCCCGGCGGCTGGTTTCCCCCCGTTCCCTCCCACACACACCTCCTCCCAGCCCACCCCACTCTGCTTTCCTCCCAGCAGCCACGCTGAGGCCCAGTATTTTTTTCCCATGGCCCAGTACCGGTCCGCAGCCCATAGTTTGGGAAACCCTGATGTAGAGGATTATATGTTTTCTAGGATAAGTTCCCAATTTATATGAAAAATATTTTAATATTCCTAAGCTATATTACTTTCTTAGCTAGTTAAATAAAATATGTCCTTTGCATTCTGATCTTCTGTGATATTTCAGTAAGGATATGCTGTTTAAAAAGTATATTTAATATGTTGTACCATCTACAAGCTCCATCAGGAAATATTGCATTAAACTGTTAACAGAACTGCAAATTCTATTTATGTGACACTCATAAAAAAAAAATTTCCACCCCAGCACATACATATCTCTACATCCTACATAAATAATCACATTTATTGAGCAGCTAGTTCTCAAATTAGAAAGGAAAATGAGGGTTTGGATGGACTGTGATGTATAGGAACAGATTAGGTAGGCAATCGCTCATTAGTGACAGATGCAAAGCTAGCTATATGATTGTCCCAAAAATTATGAGCATTGAGCCAAAGAGGTAATGTCTACTGGATAGTATGGTCAGTTTTTGAATGCATTCTGAAGCAGGCTATTGCACTGAAATATATTTTTAAAGATGACTAATTAAAAAACTGCTTTAATATTTTATAAAGATATAAAATGAGACAAGCCAAGCCAAGAGTAATTAGAAATCTTATCAATAGTGATGCGGTAGCCTATATCTTTAGTAGCACTAGAGAACAGAGTGAAGAATCTACATGAGCGCCTTACCCATTAATCTGTGCAGGGCCTGGACTTGATCCCAGAAGCTCTCGATTTCAGGAGTATAAGGTTACAATGCCTCCTCATGTTCAGGAGATGATGTCAGCAGTTCTGGACTGGGTAGTTACATCAGAGCAAATGAGATCAAAATCAGGCTGTCAGTGGTGGACATGGGAAAGAATGGTATTGGCCTTTGTGACACCTTCATAACCTTCGCCTAGCGTGACATCTGAGCATATGCTGGAAGTATCCCCAAATAGCTATTCCACATCTATTGAAGCAGCCCGTTATTTCAAAATAGATTTTGACATAACAGGCAGCTTATTCCAACAACCCGGTAACCCTCGTACCACAAGAGTTAAGGGGAATTTTGGAATAGCAGATTATTTTGCAATTTGGCGCTGTGTACATAGCATCAAATTACAAAATAAGCTATTTTGAAATACACTCAAAATAAGCCACACAATTTGCATAGCTCAAATTGTATAGCTTATTTTGAGCTAAGGGTGAGGTGTAGACGCACCCTAAGAGCAAATCAATGAAATTTAATTTAGATTATTTCAGTCAATAAGCTCTCATCTCAAATAAATTGTTTTATGATGTTTTGGTAAAGTTTGTTGATAGCTTTCACCCCCTCTTTCTCTACTTTGGGCAAGTATATGGTTGCCCTTATCATAGTATCTGAGAGCCTTATAGTCTTTAATTTTTGCATCCTCACAACAGCTCTGTGAGGAAGAGAAGTGGTATTATCTGAACAGAAATACAGAGAGAATAATAGTACAATGTCTATGTAGTTATGTGATCTAGGTACCTAAGACCCATTGACTTTCCAAAGACAGGGCAAAGTCAACACGATTTAGGCACCTAAGTCAAATAGGATAACAAATTCAAAAGTACCTATGTTGTTACCCCATATTTCAGAGCTGGGTGGTTAACCCAACTGAATGTGATTAACTGAATTGAAATCTTATTATATAAATTCAGCCACCATCAATGAATAAAATTGAACACCATATAGTATAGGGTTAATTTAAAAGTAGGATTTTAGCGGCAAGGCCAATACTAGCTGGCAGTTTCTGCTAATCAGAGTGGGAGGTGGGGAGAAAAAAAGTAAATGACTGAGACTAAAAGAAAATAAGTGCACAGAAAACCTTGGATTTGGTGCCTTTGATATATAGAAGCACGTTATGATCAAGCTCGTTAGGAATGTTTCTTGATAAGTAGTTTATTGAAAGTTAGGTAATGTGATGCTTTAGTAGGGGTTACTATGAAGTTAGTTATAAAAGACTAGCTAATGCAGTGTCCTTGGAAGCCTTTTGAGATGGTTTTCATGTCTCCCTTTCTTTCAAGCGGGTGAACACTGGCTACTGCAAACCTGTGAATTACTCAATACCTATTTCAGATTTTAGGTAAATGTTTGGAATTTTCTAAATCTACTGCCTATGTCTATGTATGCTTCAACCTAATAAACTGCAGTTTTAGACAGAACACTCTTACTTGCATTACACAGAATTCCTGTGTTTCCTTTGATTTAGTCCTGACATCATCTGTAGTGAAACAGTTACATTATCGCAGTTGTGGTTCTGAAAACCCTAGGCAACAAAGTGAGTTACCCAAGGTCTCTGCAGGAAGTCTTTGCAGAGCAAGGCTTTGAGGATGGGTCTCCTAAGTCCCAGGGCAGTTGTCTAATCATTGGACCATCTTTCATCTGTGTTAGTCCTGTGCAGTATGCTACAGATATACCATTAAAAAAATGTATTAAAGCCAGAGGGCTCACTGTGTGTTGCTAACAATATTTAGCATGCATAATTTTCCTCTTGAAGCACACATCTAACTTCCTATAAAAAGGGCCTGATCTAAAGCCCACTGAAGCCAATGGTATCCCCAGCTACAGTTCTACTCTGACGTGCGTCTTTATAAATTGAGTCCACAAGCCAGGCAGTAAGAAAAAAGCATTATTTTGTTTATTAGCAAAACATAGTTGATATGGAGTTACTGATAAATAATAAACACAGAACCCACATGGGGTATCATAAAGCAACCATACCCCATACTCAGAGATGACCCCAAACTGAAAGAAGTCTTTCTTCACTCCCACTTCTGGCCTTCAAACAACCCTCCAGCTTTTCTCTCCATGCTCATCAACAGAAGTAATCTCCCCTCAAACCAAGACATATCAACTCAGAGCAGCACCAGGCCCTGTCAGAACAACACATGCAAAACTACAAAACTCAACATCCCGTACCACATGCCTTTTAAGATCCATGAGTGCTACATATACCTGCCATGATGTATGTGTGCTTCATCTAGGGCATTAAATGTCTCAATAGCAATTATGTGAGTGAAACCAGACAATCACTACACTCTCAAGTGCCCTCACACAGGAAAGCAATAAAAGACAAAACAACTAGATCATCATTGTGTGGATAAGTTTTATAAAAGTAATCACACTATATCTGACCTATTAATCCTCATCCACAAAGGAAACCTACACAACACTTTCAAAAGATGATCTTAAATTTATAACTTTGCTAGACATTGAAAATCTTGGCTTGAATAGAGATGCTGGATTTTCTGGCTAATTGCAATAACCCTCCATTGCTGCCTTCCCCATTATGACTATGATTGGAGAGTGTTAACAGATTGCTTCTCTTTAAATGATCCCTTGAAATATGTTTTTACTACTCATGCCAACCATTCTGTTTCACCTTGTATTTGGCTATGATATTTTGAGTACCTAGACCCAAAGAAGAGCTCTGTGTAAATTCAAAACCTGGTATATCTCATCAACAGAAGATGGTCCAATAAAAATATTATATCACTCACCTTGTTTCTCTAATAAACATGGAAAACCATTATGCAATTTTAGTTCTTTTTCATTGTGGAACTGCCTATTTTAAGTCTTACTAGCACAATCATACAGCTATTTGCTATACTAAGAAATATTGTAATTTCGATATACCACTGAATCCCATTCAGGAACATAGTGAGCCTGTGTTTCTTAAAATGTTGATTGCTTACAACTTCATTTGGCATGAATGTGAGCTGTAGGTACTCATTTTTTAAAAACAAGCCCTGCAGTATGACATTTTGTTTCCCTTCAAGTTAATCATTTTAATGTTTATATTGATGGCCCTAGACTAGTATAAATTGATTTTTTATCAGTTTTATCCTTTAAAGCAAAGAAAATGAGGAGGCCAGTACTACACAGAAACAACAGTATACTGAAGACAGGAGAGCTTGAGTTGGAGTGGGTAAGGAGAGATTGGAGAAGGGGGTGATTTGTTTGGGAGAGTTTATGTGTTTATGTATTTGTGTGTGTGTGTGTGTGTGTGGGTGTGTGTCTGTGTAGTGGGTTTTTTCTCCTACTTGATAGGAAATTGGGGGAAAGGCTTTGACATCTAGTAACCAGAGGTGAAAATAACTGAAATTTCTTACAGGTAATGTTCTATCACAACCTGGGTTCTTGACAGCCCTTTAAATAGCTCCCTGCTGGCTTTTGTTGTAGCTCAGACAGTTCTTGATGAAGCTGTGCACCAGGGTGCATCCCCTTACTTTCACCTCTGGTAGTAACCCAAAGAATGGAAAAGGCAATCCAGATGACTAGTTGTGGAAGCTGTGGGATATAGAATATTCTGGAGAGGATACCTGAAAAAGTGTTACATTTGTATGAAGTGTTGCCTAATATATCTGATGGAAGTCAGTCCAAGGTCTGGCAATGCACCTAAAAACTATGGTTGAGTTTTCAAGGGGAGTAGAGTGTATATGGAGAGAAATAAAAAGGAGACTACAGAGAAACCTGAAGATTTGCAGATGCATGCTAGACCTGAGAACTGAGGGCAAACTGTTGGATGAGGCAAATGGCTAGTGGAAGCATGTTGTTACAAGAACAAGGCAGAGAAAAAGACTTGCTAGTGAAGGAGAAAAAGAGCTGAGGAGCGAGTCTGCTGAGTTGGAAAATGAAGGGATGAGGCAAGCATTAAAAGATGATGGGAGACTAAGAAAGAAGGGAAGAGTGGCTAGTTCTATAATAAGAGACAATGCAGGTAGCCAGAGTTTGGAGCTAAAAGAGGTCAAAGGATGCCTCACAGAAGATTGCAAATGAGAACAGAAGATACTTGCAGCCAGAAAGGACAGGAATAGGAAAACTAGAGAATTGCACCAACACCAGCAAGAAGCAAGTACATTTGGTTGGGGAGTCTCTGCAAAGAACAATAGACAGGGCTGTCACCAAAGCTGATCCAAAGAACAGAAGGGTGTTCTGTTTGATGTGGGCTAAGATTCAGAATGTGGACCTGAGGCTGAAGAAGATCCTAATGGGAATAAAAAAGAATCCGCTGATTGTCCTTCATGCAGAAGCAAATGATTCTACTAGATTCTCAGTGGGACTCATCAAGTAAGATGCTTGGCGGTAGTGGGGGGTGGACTGGGGAAGCTTCTTAAAGAAATGGGGGCTCACGTAATCTTCTATCTATCCATAGAGGAGGAAACCATAGGTGAGACAAGATTATGATGATCAATAGATGGCTTAAATGATGATTGACCACTGAAAGGCATCCATTGGCAGAAGACTTTTCTCAAGGAGTAAAGAAGACTCTATATAAATAGGGAAGAAAATAAACATCTGGGAGAGAGATTGGCACAACTGTTTACAAGGGTTTTAAAGTAGAAATTTGGAGGTAATGGATGGGAGATGTTCCTGTAATTACCTGATTCTAATACTAAGTAAGAGGAAAATCAAGTCAAAAAGGAAACAGAATTATTGGAGAAGGGAACGACAGAGGGTAGAAGAATGAGCCTCAAGAAGAAGGATCATGCCAATATCAGGGAAGTAACTGTCAGGTACTCTGATACAAGTAATTAAATGATTGTTCCTGATCAGGTAAGGAATCGGCGGGGTGAAGTACAGGAGACACAGCTCTTAGAGGAATTAGAACTACTGGTACAGGAAATGAAACAAGATATTATGGGGATGAGAGAAACAGGGTGGAGTAGCAGACATGTCTGGAATACAGGTATGGAGGCATATGTACTGTTCAAGAGAGAGATGAAAGCAAAGATGGTAAATCAGCATTGTATATTAACACTGAGGCAGACTGTTTCACCCATTCCATCATTTCTAATTTATTTACAGTCTGTTTGGGTCAAAATCACATTGGGGAAGAAAAGTAACAGAGGATCCATTGGGATACAGCTTGGGGGTCTGCTCCCAGGATCTGATCTGAATATGGATAGAGACCTCTGTCATATTTTAATTAAATAAATACTCCTGGGAATTGTGTGATTATTGGTGACTTTAATTTTCCAGATACAGATTGAAGGACAATGGTACACAATGCAGTACCATCCTAACAATGGTAAGGCCCAGATATCCCTAGATGTGCTAACCAACAAATTTCACCAAATAGTCACTGAACCAAATAAAAAGATCATGCCATTTGAGATTAAGTATTGGTGAAAACAAGGACATGATAAAGTAATCGATTGTAGAAGACCAACTTGGTTCATTTGACCATGAATGTGCTAAGTTTAAACTAAATGGATGGATAAACAAAAATAACTTGACCTAAAAAAAGGCAAACTCTAAGAAATTAAGGGAATTAGTTAGGGAAGTGTACTGGAATGAAGAACACAAGGAGTTGAATATAGGGAGACTTCTACTGTGCTTGCAGCAATGGCTGAGAAATTAAAATTGCCTCCTGCACCAGAGTGCAATGAAAGAATATCTGTCCCATCCCCTCCCATTCCTAACACCTTTGTGGGGACAGCCATCATTTGTATAATTAGAATGGGTTAAATACTCGGCTCACCATTCCCTGCTCTCTTTATAAAATCATTCTTTCTGGCACTGATTAGAACATAAGAATGGCCATACCGGGTCAGACCAAAGGTCCATCCAGCCCAGTACCCTCTGCCGACAGTGGCCAATGCCAGGTGATTCCTTTAGTCTAGTTTCTTGTTAGGGCATTTGTCGTAAAGGAACATCCAAATTGGAGATGGATGAACCCCGAAGTTCCAAGATGTATTTTTATTTGGCTAAACATCTGAACATTTGGATACTGATTAATTTTTAGATTTGCAACAATGAGCTGGAAATGATGTAAGAACAGTGAATTTTGGCATTTGAAGACCTATACAGATTACAGAGAAATGAAAAAAAAAAATGAGGGGGCAATGTTAAGCAAACTATACAGAGGCCCAGAAGAGTTTTAATTCATTTTTCAAACCAAGAGTGAGAGAGAGAGGTGGTATGAATTCTGCTAAGGACACCTTTGAATTATAAGCCTCTGTGTTATTCTTCTCCCTTAGCAAGAGTGAGCTTTACTGGAGATTAGACTGTGTCAGTTCCCTGCCACATCACTCTGTCCACTAGCAAATCCCTTGAGCTATCATCTGTCTTTATCTTGCATTGCAGCTAACAATCAGTAAAACCCAGTTCCTGAATTCCCAGAGAGTTCTTTCTGTAGTGTTCAGTTCCACTCAATAGAACTCACAACAATTATTAAAGTATACTGCATCCAAAGAGACAGTATACATATCAGACTGTTATATTAGCTGAAGCCTCACACTTTACTTAAATACAGAAACACTCAGATGGTTTATAGGCAAGCTAAGAACAAATTTATAACAAAGAATATAGATGTAAGTGATACTAAGCAAGAGAAAAAAGGGAGGTATCTGTAGATATGTTGGAGGGTAAGTAAGGGTCCAGAGTGACCTAGACAAATTGGAGGATTGGGCCAATAGAAATCTGATGAGGTTCAAAAAAGGACAAGTGCAGCGTCCTGCACTTGGGAAGGAAGAATCCCAAGCATTGTTACAGGCTGGGGACCGACTGGCTAAGTAGCAGTTCAGCAGAAAAGGATTTGTGGATTAGAGTGGATGAGAAGCTGGATATGAGTCAACAGTGTGCCCTTGTGCCAAGAAGGCTAATGGCACCTTGGGGTGCATTAGTAAAAGCATTGCCAGCAGATCTAAAGAAGTGATTACTCCCCTTTATTCGGCTCTGGTGAGGCCACAACTGGAGTATTGCACTATAGAAAGGATGGGGATGCACTGGAGAGGGTCCAGCAGAGAGCAACCAAAATGATTAAGGAGCTGGAGCACATGATCTACTAGGAAAGGCTGAGGGATTTGGGTTTATTTAGTCTGCAGAAGAAAAGAGTGAGGGGGGATTTGATAGCAGCCTTCAACTTCCTGGAGGGAGGTTCCATAGAGGATGGAGAAAGGGGTTCTCAGTAGTGACAGATGACAGAACTAGGAGAGGTGATCTTAACATGCAGGGGGGGCGGTCTGCGTTGGATATTAGGAAAAGCTGTTTTCACTAGGAGGGTGGTGAAGCACTGGAATAGGTTACCTAGGGAAGTGGTGGAATCTCCATCCCTCGAGGTTTTTAAGTCCCGGCTTGACAAAGCCCTGGCTGGGATGATTTATTTGGGGTTGGGTCCTGCTTTGGACATGGGGCTGGACTCGATGACCTCCTGAGGTCTCTTCCAGCCCTAAGATTCTATGATTCTAAAACTAAAAGAAAACAAAACACAATTTCTGCTAATTAAATGTAATGTCTTTGCCTAAAACAGTTTCTCACTTACAACAAGTTATCAACCATTCCTGACCTTCAGGACAAGAGGACTCAACTTTTAAAAGCTAAGAAAGCTGCTCCTATGTTCACCACTAGAGTGTCTTTTCACTGTCCCTTACATTTCCAAAATTCACTATGTTCATCACAAGAGCCAGGAAGACTTCCTGGCTGCAGACATGGACTCCCAAGCTGAGGAAGTGGGTCTGCCTCACAAAAGCTCATTACCTATTAAACCATCTTGTTAGTCTTTAAAGTGCTACATAATTTTTCCTTTTGTTTAAGCTCACTAAAGTGTTTGCTCCATTGCTTGTTTATTTGATTGCTTTATTTATCTTTAGATGTAAATCACTTCCATTGATTTTTGTCTGTAACCAAGCAAGTCAAACAGGTAAATCCATATTCTTTTGTCTAGGACAGTTTGATGGGGTGCACTAGGCTCAACTGCCCCCTGCTGGAGGGCTTGTGCTCTTACCCCTTCCTGCCTCTAAAAAGTGACAATGAAAGTGAATCCCCCAGGATACCTAGAGTGGCTACTGCAGAAGCAGCCAATTAGAGAGAGGCTCCAGAGAGCAACCAATCAGAATAAACAAGCTCATATAAAGGAGCTGCTGGACAGATTAGTTGGTTGCTAGATGGACCCGGAGGAGTGAGAATAGTGATCTTGGCTTGTTACAGTACCTAGACAGAACTGTTGCTGGCAGGGACTAGGGGAACAAGGAAGGAGCTGCTGGCTGGTAGAAAGAATTCAAGAAAGATTTCCATGCTGAGATAACGGTGACAGTGAAAGGGCTGTGGATAAGTGGCCCAGGGAACAGTAGCAGAAAGTTGAAAGGGGTGCAACACATGTTTATCAACAATTCAAAGTTGATTCATTTAAAGTAATGTATATTGGAAAACATAATCCCAATCATACATATAAAGTAATGGGAACTAAATAAGCTTTTACATCTCAGGAGAGATCTTGGAGTCATTGTAAATAGTTCTGTGAAAACATCCACTCAATCTGCAGAAGCAGTCACCAGAAACCATATTAGAGAAGCTCTCTTTGGGATGGCTATAGACTGAACAAAGGAGGTCAAAGGTGATTTAAAGTTTGGTGTAGGTGTGTCATTTTTATTAATAACTAAATTTCCAGCTTGTTCAGAGCCAATCTCCACAATTATCCTTGTAAATTCTGGATACTCAAGGAGTTTTGTGTTCACAAATCCATTTCTGAATACCAAAATGCAGTATCTTGGCATCCCTCACTATGATATCTGAAAGCCTGCCCAAGTTGTGAAGGGTACAAAAAAATGTTTTTGAATTTTTCCTTGAAAGTTCATCAAGATAAATTCTATGATTCCAGATATGTGGGATAGAAACCCAGAAATCTGTGTCTCCTGCACATATGATTTTCATTATTGAGAATTGACAGTTCAGTTATTTCCATGGAACTGTGCTGTTATGCAAGGTGCTGATCAAACAGTGTGTAGTGGTCTTCATGTTAGCTTTGTGTAGACATGAGAGTGAGTGTGATGCTGGTATTTGGTGGCCAGCCCACAAAAAATACATTAGACCATCTATTAGTATGAGCTGAGCAAGTTCTTCATTTGCTCATGTAGTAGAATTCTGGTTTATTTAGGGCTGAAGGCAAAGGTTCTTGGCCCAACTGCCATGTATGGTATAACTATACTACATGGATTTGTTATGGCAGCCTTGGAAAATGTGGACACAGAAATGCTTTAGATTTTATGAGGCTTGCTATCAACTGAAATGAAAACAAACAAGAAGATGGCTCTGACTTTTCTAATGCGGCTGCTCCACATTCCAGCTAATTTCACAAAATACCAAGAAAAACAGCTGCAATGGCAAGGAGTAATCCAATTTAAAAGTCTCAGCAGAAATCTTAACAAATCAACATTCATACAGATTGAAGACAACAAAGAAGTAAAAATCTTGAAGTAAATTTAAGATGATGGATTTAAGGAAATAGAGATGAACTGAACAGAGGGCCTAGCAGGTAGATATTCTCTTAGGATTCAAGAGAAGAATTTGCACCCGTGTATTCAATTCCAATAGGAAATATAATGTACGCTTGGCCTGTATTTCAATATCACTCCTGTTGCAAGGAAATTCAAGAAGTACATTTTCCTGACTGTAGATCTAGTGGACCATACACAACTATCATTTAGACATTGCTGTTTCAAAAATTTTTGTTCAGCCCTAGTAGATACTTCTTTTTTGATGCTTTGTCATGGTGACAGTTAGTGCTCTCTAGGGAGACTATGGTAGTAATTTACTAGTTTTCCATTCATAGCAGCAGTAAAGCTGAAGGATCATTGGGAAATACATATGATGTCTCCTTGACAAATATTTATAATTTACAGCTAGAAATGTAATTTTCTTAGGTTCATTTCAAGTTTGTCAGGATAATGATAGGAACAGTAACACTGAGGGAAGTTAAAAAGGATACTTATGCCCCCCAACTGAATTACCACGAGTAGTGAAACCTGGGAAGCAATAGCAAAACAATGAATTTCTAGAACTTCTGGTGCAATTATGTGATTTCAAGATTAGGAAACAAGAAGCAAACTGTACAACAATATCTTGAAAATGTTTCTTAAGGAAGCAAATGGAAGACAATCCACTGGGCAGGATAAAGGCAACAAAATGCTCTGAGAGAATTTTCTGTGCAGGTTTCTCAAAATTGACTGTCAGGGTAGTCATTAAAAAGAACTACGGCTGTAGCCAACACTATCCAGTAGGAAAGATCAACAGTCAATAATCTCTGATTATAAGTTTTCTTGCTGCAAGACAAGTGATTATATGGTAATTGGTAGGAAAATAAATGAGAAGGAGGCAGAGAGAAAGCAACCCAGCATGGAAAATGCAATGACATTAGTGATGGGAAAAACATCTTGAGTTTGATGTCATCCCACACAGAAAAAACCACATAAGGGAAAACTCTACTAGAATATTCAACAAAGCTTTCCTTATGGACTGAATTTCCCCTGAACATGAGACCAAGTAACCCTTTGGATCTTGCAACAAAATACTATTGTATGGGGAAGGCCTGCCTGTTTGTCACTGGAGAGACTTCTTCCCTCATCAGCTAAATGGCTACTACAGGATTTTGCTGTTCGTGTCCTTTTCTCGGCTGTAGAGATCACAGAGGCAGTAAATGTTGCTTAACAATATTAATGCCCATGGGGATTTCCCAGAAGAAATCTGCTAAGTTACTACATGTTTCCCACCATTCCTTCTTCTGCCCCAGAATGCCTCCTTCCTTCATTTACAAAGCCCTAATAATGCAGAGTTTGCAGAGGCATTTCAGCCGGCCCAGAGGATGATTGTAGTAAAGCTTCTGATCCCATCTGCTGCTGCTGTGTGATTCCCCCATACCTCAGATGGGCTTGATTTTCATGTGCAAAGGGGCAGGTCTCAGGCCTTAGGCCATGTCTACACTAGGAAACTAGTTCAAAATTAGTAAATTCAACTTAATAACGCCCGACTTAACAAAATCGAACTAATGTTTCCACATTATGGGGAAGCCTCAAAATTAATCTGAGGCAAGCTCCATTAATGTGGAAGCATTCCCTTGGCCTTGAGCCCTAGGAAGCACTGGGGAGTAATTAGCTAGAATTACCCTAGGGAATAATTATTTTGAAATAGCGGTATCGGCGCATCCATACTATCTTCATTTTGAAATAACTATATCAGAATTAGTGTTACTCCCGATGAAAACCAGGAGTACAGATTTTTAATTAAGCGGCCCATTATTTCGAAATAACAGGCTTGGGTGTGTGGATCCTCCGCTTGAAATTTGACTTAATATTTCAAAATAAAGTCCTAGTGTAGACCAGGGCTTAGGGAGAAATCCTACAGAAAGGATTCCAAGACATAACTGAACTGAAACATCAAAAAAATCCATGTATAGTAGATTCATTTTTGCCAGACAAAGCAATAACATTAAAAAAAAATCCATCAAATGTGAATATTTGGGTCTCCCTAGATACCCATAAACATGCTGGCTTCCAACACTGCTGTTTAACATACATGGTATTTGTTGAAATTATAAAAGGTAGTTTCAGTTGACTTGCCTTCTGTTCACAACTCAGTCTATATGAAAATCATTCCTCTTGGTGTCATCGTTGTTTGTGGTTTACTGCTAAATATCCCTAATCCAGATTACTAGCACAATAGAGGGTGATAGCACTACAATATGTTCTTGTATAATCAGGGAATTTTAATCTCTAGATGGCCAGTGAATTTAAAAAGCAGTATGCTGTGTAATCCATGTAGAGTGCTTTCCTGCATGCACATAGCACTGTATGTCCAAGTGCTAAAAACCTTATTTTTAACAAAACGGTTTATTGATCTGTAACTGCTTTCAGAACTCAGAGTTCAATGTATTTAATACTCAAAGGCACTATATATTAGCTGAAATTTTACTTCAGCTTAAACACATTTTATGTCTTTCTAAGTATAAATATGAATTAGATTTTAAAACTGAAGTAATCTTTGGGCATCAGAAGAACAAAGAACATATGAATTGACAAACCACCTGTTTTGCTGTAAATATTTTAAAAATCAGACCTGTATTTAATTTTGTAACAATTTTAAAATCTCTGAATAAAATGGTCCACATTGTGCCATGACTTTTAAGTTTTTCAGTAGAACTTCTCACTGCTTGATAAAAGGCTGATGGCCGTGTGATAGACACTGCACCTTCCTGCACTATCTTTGGAAGACCATATTGTATTAAGTGTATGAATAGATTTAATTGTCATTGTGAGCCAGTGATTATATGCACTCTATGGCTATGTCTACACTCCTGAAATAATAACTCCCAAAATAACTACTTCAAAATAAGCTTATTCCTCTTCACAAGCAGGAGTTAGTATTTTGAAAGAACAAGCCCATTATTTCAAAATAACAGGCTCGGTAGTGTGGACATTTGCCTTGTTATTTCCAAATAAGGAGAATTATTTCGAAATAACGCCACAGTGTAGACATGCCCTATGTCAGGACAGAAATCACAAGTTCATCAAGAGGTGAAAACAGTAGGAGGAGGATTAAGGAAGATCTCTTATGTCATGTCTACACTGGGAAGTTATTTCAAAATAACTCCCCTTATTGCAATATAGCAAGCAAGTGTCCACACTACCAACCCTGTTATTTAGAAATAATGGGCTTGTTATTTTGAAATAATAACTCCAGCTTGTGAAGAATAAGCTTATTTCAAAATAGTTATTTTGGGAGTTCTTATTTCAAAATTACTTATTTCAAAATAACCTGATAGCGTAGACATAGCCTTAGGCTACAACACCTCCAGAGCAGTAACACTTCCTGAGGAGACACACATATTCTGAATCAAATTTTCCAGAAAGCAACAGGCAAAATATTATTTTAGATTAATATACCAAACTTGAATTAATTTGGGGGTCTTCATGCTGGTTCCTGATTTAAAAACTGTTATAAACGTATAACCACAGAGAAAACCCAGATGTGGGGTTTGGAGGACTGACACTAGAGTCCTTTTTTGGAGCTTACCTCTAGTAAGCTTTTTAGCATGAGTGTAAGTTCTTCTATTGTTCTGATATGCTTTCTCTGGAATGCCTTTAATTTAAGAATAAATATGCTTGCTTAGAAGGAGCGATGGGGTGATTTGTAACTGGTCATAGCTGTGTGAGAAAAAGTAAATCACAGGAACTAGACTTTTAGGCAAACTAGATTACCAGAGATATCACAGTGAAGATTCGGGAGCTGAGAGACCTTAAAACCCCTTCTCAGAAGAAAATGAGATGCTGTGTGGGTCTCCACCCAAGAGAGGTGATAGCTAGGAGTCAGAAACTCTCAAGTGTGTGCCCTCAAGGGACCATTGAGGGGTAAATAGGGATGCAGATACTTTGTAACTGAGACAAGAAAAATATGTCCCAAGAAATATTATCAGAAGTTACTGAACTGTAGTTATGTTAGGATCAAGTGGTGGGGGCTGTTGGTCTAATACTAACATGTGTTGCTGTTAGTACAATATACACAAACTTTGGGAATTCATATAGTTCTTGACAAAGTTTTTGTTAATTGTAACAAGCTATTCCTTGTCTTCTTTCTCCTTGCTCGGAAACAGGATTCTCTGCTGAGATGCACATTATTTCAGGTTTGGCATACAAAACAGAGCTCATACACTTTGCTCTTATTCCCTATGTGATATGGTATACAAAGCCCACACTGGATAATAAGGGGCTAATGAGTTGCTGTAGGCCCAGCTGGCTGTACCCCACCACTTCTGAAGGAGATGCACCGGCTGGAGGGAGAGAAGTTAAAAAGGAGTAGAGCAGCTCGCTCATGGCCAGATCATGGAAGAGAGACCTGCAACCCTACACTCCTGAGGAAAGGGAGGACTGATGACAGGAACTTTCCAGACAACCATTGTGTGAAAGCTCCTCTCTGGGGGGAGGGAAGGAAGAGCTAGATCCTGAGAGGAAGACAAACCCCCTATAATTCCCCTTGCTTTTTGTTCATGGACTGCCCTGGAAGGGGAGAAACTGAAGTCACCTGGCCAGAGCACCAAGTCACAGGAAAAGGCAGGCCTTTGCAGAGCAACACCAAGGGGAAGAAAACAGCCATGTTTGACCATGAGGAGGCATGTTGGTGGTGAGTCGATGTCTCGCATATGTGTCGTTACACTTTCCTTTCAACAACTGCTGCTATGTTTGTTTGCCTTCTTTTTTGCTCTCTTCACACATTTTGCTGCATATATTTAGAAAATGAACTACAAAATTAACACCCATGGGATAACTAGCTTCTATTTTCCTCATTACATTTATTTCTTCCATCCCTCTTTAACATTTTAATGTAACATTGTTGTACAGATGTATGTATTTCCAAATGGAAATTATTACTGAAATTAACGGCATCTCCTGTCATTAAGACCATCAGTTGAAATAACTAAATTGTGAAAGATTAAAAATTCAACAGCTAACATGCAGCTTCTATTTCTAAGGATATTTTCTGAGCGTGCTCATGGCAACAAACACCCATTTTGATTTTTCTTTTTCTGCCTGTTAAAATGCAGCAATGGAGGTGTGTAGAAATCCAATTCAGTAAATTAATCAACAGTTTAATGACCTGTTTCAGCAAAAACAGACTTAAGCACAGATATAAGTCATAGTGGAAATAAAAAGTGAAGCACAGGCTTAAGTGTATAGCTGAACGGATGTCTTAATGAAGAACATCTAGTTACAATGTATTGGAAAGAGCTTCCAGAAGAACTTTTTTTAAAGTTTATTTTTGCAGTTTTGATGACACTGGAAAATTGATTCTGATTTCTCATTAGCCTGATCCAGAGCCTGCTGAAGACAGTGAAAGCCTTACCATTAATTTCAAAAGGCTTTGGATGAGTCCCCAAAATGCATAGAGGGAAATAGCCTACAGCTAACTACAGCCTGCAGTGATAGGGAAAATATGCTTTCCATAACCCCAGAGCACTGTAGCCAATTTCTAAATAATCCTCAAGGAATGGATACTTAACCACAAGCTCAGCTATATTTGTAGATCTTTATTGGTTTCAGTCCATTCAGATTCTATTCTGGAAACATGTCAGTAAAGAAATATCCATGCCCATTTATTTTTGGAATGGGGTTTCTGCCTGTTCACTATGTACAACAAATCATGAGCCAAATGGACATCTCTCTTAAAGGTTCAGTGCCATTGTCTATATCCTGAAATGAATTGCTTTTAGACATTTGCCTTGTTTTGACATTTAATATATTCAGACTTGGCAGAATTTGATTTCTAACTTATTACAACTGACAGATAATTTGTTTTATTTTTAAGCATTTTCCTGTTTATTCATTGAAATTCTCCCAGTTCCTCTCAATTATGGGGGAGTGAAACAATTATTTAGTGGCAGTAGGTCTTGAGATTCAAACTTAAAGCTTTATAACTATCAAAACACAAATGATATGTTTTGACATGTGATGTTGACAAAATAAATATCCTTATATGAAAACTCTAAGTTCTTAAGCAGCAGTTCTTACTCTGCTTATCTATGAAGCTGGATAATTATGAATGAAAATGGTTTTGTTGGTGGTGTGAATATGGTGAAGTTAATGTTTACCAACATCTACAGCTAAAAATCCAGACCTTCCAAGCCTAAATCTGCATCCTCCTCCCTTGTACAATCCTTAGAGATAATATCATGAGACATCAGCTACTAATATTACTCTTGTATGGAGCCAAACTATACAGTAAGCATGCCAATTTATGATTACAAAGCATCCCATTGCTTATAATCTCCTCTGCCCATCCAACCAAAATCACTGCTCTCACCAAAAGATAAACTAACCTAGTAAAGCAGAGTATTGTTGGGACCGTATGTAGAGATTTTGCAATAATGGGGCCTCTTTGAATTAAATCACATGCCTCTTCTCTTATGTGATATGACCATGACCATGACCATTCAGCATTAACAGATCTAGTTGAGTAAATCCTGGCAGGAAGACAGCATGGGAAAGTGCCAAATCTTTTCCAAGACTTAGTGTTTACAACAAAAAAAGCCTAAACCATTTAGAATGCTTTTTATTTTCTTTTAATAATTATCAAGCCAAACTCTTACCCTTCCTCCGCTCCCAGTTTACAAGTTAACAGCCTCTTTGTGTTGCTCCAGCTGGTGGGATCTCCCCAGCTGAAGATTCCTGCAACACTAAGCCTTTTAAGAATTACTAAAATCCCAGTGCATGCAAAATAACAGTTTCAAATCAGGAGACAGTGAAAAAATGATCTTGTCACTATCTACTAAGAGTAGCTCTGTTATTACATTTGCTCATGAATATTTAGCTATGCTATTTTTTAAACTAAGATAAGCAGCATATTTAACATAATATAATAGGAATATGGCATTGTATTAGTATTGTACTGCTTTTATTTGCACAGACTATTCTGTCCATCACTGAGATCTGTAGGAGGTGGCTCAGAAGGGAGGAAACTTCCATTAAGATCTTATAAAGATCCCCACCATTTGTCCATTCTTTCCTTAGGTGCCAATATGGCCTCTAGGATAACTGAAATTCACCTTTTATAGCTTTTTCCATTCTTTCACTGTAAATAGATATGTGCCTCTATAATCCCGACAGAGTCCCTACATAGACTCATATCCATTAAGGTCAGAAGGGACCATCAGGATCATTTTGTGTAACCTCTTGCACACAGCAATTCCCATACTGTGTTCCATGGCCCACTGAGTTTGTGCCGGCGGTTCACAGAGATGGTCAAATGGTGCTGGCTCTTCCCATTCTCTCCCAGCTGATAAACTGCATTGAAAAATACTTCAAATATGTGAACCAGTACTGGAATGGAGGCAGTCATAAATAGCAAGCAGGCAATTATCTCCTTCAGAAATATCAGCCCAAGGTCAGTGCCTGGTTCTCAGAATGCTATTCTGACCCAAGAATTAATTCTGGATAGAGAGGAAAAAATACTGAAAAAAGTCTCCTTGCAGAAGCTTCTCTGAAATAAACCCACTTGAATAACAAAACTAACAATACAGACTTGTTTTTAAAAAAAATACTAAAAACTTAAAAATTTGCTGGCATGCTATGAAGAAAAAAGCATGAAACACTATGTAACCACTCCAACTTTTGAGTCAGTGAAAAACTTGCATCTTAAGAACCAAAATTACAAAAATTATCTTCACCCAGAAGATCTAAAGACCTCCTCTTAAGGCAACAGCATCTATAGCATTGTGTGCTTTCCATAGCTGAGACCATAGATATTTTTTAGCAGGGGGAGCCCTAAATTCTGAAACAAAAACATAGCTCTTACAAATTTCAGTTGAACTAATAGTAGGTATAGTTAGAAAAGTTTAAATGTAAATTGTAAACTCAGCAATGTATGTGAATTCTGCCCCCCTCTCTTAATTTGGAGCAATGCCCTATTACTGTGCCTTTTAACTCAATGAGATTACTTATATAATACCCTTTGTACTAATCTGAGTAAAGGTTGAAGAATCATGCCCTTTATTTAAAAGTCATTCATGGAAAAGAAATTCATAACGCCAACAGCCAGATCCTGTGCCTTTTAATTCATTTGAGTGAAAGGAAAGCAGGGTAATACCCCAAATGTCCAACCATCACTTTTCTACCAACACACTTTTATGACCAGATACTGTCACTTTTAATAATATCCTATTTGTAGTCCCATTATAATCAGTTGGATTACTATGGAATACTTATGAAAATATTAGAAACAATGTTGCTATTACACCGCAGAAAAAAAATGTTGTAGAAAGAAATAGCTGATGAGGCAAGAAACACTTACACCATACAAGTTAAAAAATAAATAAAAATATTACAATATTTGCCAGTGTTCCTCACCTTTCTATTGTAATTTAATAAGGGTGGATATGAATATTTGCACAAGATAAATAGCAATATACAACAAGAGTTGCATCAAACTTTGAAAATGTGTAGGCCTTAAACAGACCCTGAACATATTTTAAAAGTGAAAGCTAAGTTCACTCCTTTTCCTCTGATTGTGTCCTTCCTGAAGCTCTGTTATGCTCTGTAGGGTATGTAATTTAGAGATGTCAAATTATTCAGTGAGGAAAAGTCGTGTAATGAATTGCTGAACCACGCACCTTCTGAGACAAAATTGTCTTTGTCAATACAAATACAAAATATGCTTGCAAATATGATTTTAAAAAGTCACCAGCAGAGTCTGCATCTTCCATTTTTAGAATATTCCCATGTCTTTTCTCTTGTTTTTATTACCAGTGGCATTATGTTAATCATCATCAAATCTGCTGCACTCATTTCACTTTTCCCATTGTGGGTAAAAGAAATGCTACATGCTTTAGGTTAATTAGAGCATAATTCCCGAAGCCGCATACACATGCACAGACACTAGAATGAATACTTTATACTGGTTGGCTGATTTTAATGCTGCTTTATCATTTACCATCTGTCAAAAACATAAAATGGTTATCTGTCTATTTTTTCCCCGTTGGATGGATACTGCTTGTTAGAGAAATAAAGGATTTTCTTTGGCAGAGTGTTGAACTTGGGGCTCAATTCTATGAAGTGCTGTGTACCTCATACAAGGTTCTGAGTACTTCGCACTCACTGATTTCAGTGGGGAAGGAGGATGCTCAGCATCTTGCAACTTTAGATCCTTTTAATAGATCTCACTGATCTCTGAAAGCTACAGGAAAACTGCATTCTATTCTATACATAGGATTCTCATTCCTTTAGAGAAAATAATTGATCAGACCCCTTAAATGACTAGGAAGTACTTGGTACTCTGGCAGATTACCTACAATGAAACTATTTTCTACTCTCCTATAAAGGATCTGCAAAGGAAACAGAAATATTTCACATGGGTCCTGATATTTTGATTAACCTCAGTGTCAGTCTAAGGCTATGTCTACACTGCAGTGTTATGTTGGAATAACTGACATTATTCTGAAATAACATAGTCCGCATCTACACAGCAAGCAGTTATTTCGACATAATGTTGAAATAATGGCAAGCTGGAGGACTTCTTATCCCAACTCCTGTTACCCTCATTTTATGAGGAGTAAGGGAAGTCAGAGGAATATTGCTCTAACTCAGACTTCCTGCTGTGTAGACAGTGCCAAAAGCCAAAATAAGCTATTTCGACTTCAGCTACGCAATTGATGTAACTCAAATTGCATAGCTTATTTCGGCATTAGCCTAGCAATGTAGACATGCCCTAGGTGTAGTGTTCATTTTGAACAGAAGAACACAGCTTATGGAGCCTCATCACCATCATGGTCCGCTTTTATCTAAGAGTTAGACAAGTGTTTCTCCAAATCTTAGTTTTTTACATCTCCACACAGAAATTGCCATTTCACTTCTCCACCAGTTATTTTCCTGCCTACATTAGCAACACAAAAACAGAAATATTCAATATTTGGATAGAAAAATGTGTTAGTTTCCCTGCAAGAAAACAGAATATCAAAAAATATTATATTGTTACATAAACACTTAGTCATCTTAGAAATAAATCCATATTTTACATACTAATATCAGGAATTAGTGAAGGCATACTTTGCTGTCTTCACTGTCTTTATCCTCTCGTTTTAGCACTTTCCAGTGCCACCTATTTATCTCAATATTTAAGTGGGGTTTAGAACAAATCCATAGTTTATCATAATATTTACTTTGTCCACAGGTTCATTTTTTAAAAAAATACCTGATTTTTCCCATTATGCTTTCTGTATGTCAACACACTTTCATCTCCACAAAGTTATTTGAGAACCAATTGATTTAATTCTGGACTCTTCCTTACACACAAACTACAATGGAAGATTTATTGCATTAATCATAATGCCCAATGCCATTTCCCTATCACTAAAAGATCAGCTTACAAACAATAGTTGCACCTTTCATTCAAACCCAAGATTAGATATCCCTTGCGGATGTCATTTATTATCTCACATGTTTGTAATAACAGTTTTTTAATTTAGTTACTCCACCTGATTTTATCCCATTTAAGTAACTGTCCTAGGTGGCTAAATTGCCCAGGACACTCAACTCAATGAAAGACAGACATTGGAACGGACTTCAAGCAGCATGCTGCAACTTTATTAATTTAACACTGGACAGAGGCAGTATACACCCACCCATCACACATAATTCTCTTCCTCGGGATATTTGCATGGCGCCAACGCTAGCGTTGTTCTGGCATCAGGCTAAAGCCACCCTTTTTACTCATGCTTTTATTAATGTTTCAGTCTGTATGTGTGTGTTCCTCCTCTCTATATGTTTTTAGCTGGTTATGTCCTTCTGAGGTCTCATATTTTAAATTTTTATATATATTTGTATTTTTTTTGTTTGTTCTTGTAAACCGCCTTGAATATTTTAAATAGAAAAGCAGGGTAAAAATATTTAAATAAATAAATAAATAAATATACAAGGCATTTAATTGGGTCCAGAGCAGGTTTATAGGGTTCCTATATATAACCTGTAATTTGGAGTACACTCCCCAGTCATTTCCCCCCAAGCCTCATCTCAGTTCTGAGTCCTCTAAATCTTCCCCCTTGTGTGGGAGGAGAGTGGAAAGTGCGAACCAAGGGGAGACTTCAGGCCTCAGACCTGTGAGGACTTTAGGCCTCCCCTTTTCCTTACAGGCATAAGGTCAAACAGCTGTATCCCAGGTTTCATCCACCCTGTGAGAGCTGGCGCTTTTGGTCTTTATCTTCACAGGATATTGGCCACATGTTTTTTCAAACTACACATCCTATATTTTCATTTGATATTAGATTCTAAGTCCTCCCCTCTTTACCCCAGCTATATTGCGTAATGCTGCGAGGAAGGTGAAAAAACTCACAGATCTCACCAAATTTGGCCTGAGACGAAAAGCTCCTTCCTGATCCTGAGAAGCAGGTGCTTGGTCAGACCCATAGTATCCTGGAAAAACTCCCTTTCCCTCCTCTCTCTTGGTAGCAGTGCATCTCTTTTCTTGGTTCAATCAGGAACAGTCTCCTAACTTTAGGGCCGAAGGGTGGCATTTTCCCAGGCCTTGGTTCTCCACACACTTCTCTTCCAGTAAGAAATATATTCATCATCCTGACATCTGATCAAATGTCCTTGTCACTGACATAGGTATGGATATTTTAACACTTATTCACTATGTTTTCATCTCAGCTGTATATTTTTGTCATATAATAGTCACTAGTTAAAAAAAAAAAACAGAACAAGCTAAATTTCATTATAATGCCAGTACAGCTATAGTGAAGAATGGGATGTGATTTGCTGAGTGCCAATGTACTTGTCTCTAATTATTATACACCAGATAAAAGGGTGGTGCTGGCATTGCCCCTCCAATAATTTCAAGCATCATGTACTTCTGGTCAAAGTGAAATAAAAAAATATGAAAATGAAAAGCCAGTTCAGTCCACTGAGTCTCCCTAGTTAGTGTGCCATTTCCCCTTGGGATAGACACTTTCCATTTCTAAAACACACTTGCAAAGTTTAAGCTATTTCATCTTTAATATCATCCACCCCATGCCCCAAACATTCTTCATTTGCTAACTGAAAAACGTACTGAGCGCAGGTGCTGCTAAAATGTGCTTTATACCAATAAACAACACTGTTCCAGAACTGGCCAATCGTATCTAGACCAATATTGTAAACATATGCATATTGCTGATGAAAAATTAATTTATCATGTTGATAAAAGGAATTGAAATCCAAAAGTTTCTTTCCTTCCATTTCATGAGAACTTTTCTTGGGCCTGAGATTCTGCTAACCATTGTTTGCCAAAAATCTTCTTCCCCACTATAAAATGCATCAGCTTCTTCATTGTTCTTGGGGTTGCTGTAAGGGACAGAAGCTTTGGCTGGGCTCTTGCAATTGCAGATCCCAATTGTCCTAGGGATAGCTTCTGACGCGGTCTTGTTAATATTGAGCAGGGAATTTTGCATAGTACGATGGGTGACATACATTTGTTGAATAGGCTGGGTGAAGACTAACTTTTAAAAATATATGAACAGTTGCCTGATGTCTGTGCAGAATGTCTTAGTGTTTGGGTTGCTGGTAAATATACTTATACAACAACAGTTACACAACAGGATGTTGTGGTGGTGAAATTTGTTTGGAAGGCAGCATGTAAAATCCCTCAGGCAACTTTGAAAATCTCAGCTCACAATTTGATCTCTGTCTCCCTAGGAATGCCAGCCTTCCATCACTCCCTTTATCAAACAACCACTGCCAAACTTCCCCCTTTAGGTGTAGGAAGAGGGGAGCACAGGGACCGATTGCATGAAGAAGAGATGAGGGAGCTGAGTAAAGACTGTGGTGTGTGTTGTATGGCAAGAGTAGTACTGGCAATATGTGTCTGCTTATAAGTGGAAGAGTAGTGGATGTGTACTGTTAGGTGGCTTAGCTTTCATTTCATTGCTTTTATTGTTTTGCCCCAGGTATCTGTGTAATATTTTTAGCTGTATTCCATGTAGGTGTGCATGCATGCGGCCAAGGAATTCAACTTTAAGTACATAATGTGCATGGATATTTATGTGTGTGATATATTAATATGCTTAAAAATAACAAAACACAGAACAATAAAGAAAGAAATTGAACTCCCAGTGCCTGCTCTGGCTTCCAAATATAGTAGATTCCCCTTGCTAAAACAACTGAAAAACTATGTTTGCTTAACCTTTGGGCTGAAAAATATTCTTTCTGCATTTGTTTTTGAAAGTGCTCATTGGCCTAGGGAGAAAATAATTATCTTCTGAGTAAACATGGGAAGATTATGGCAAACCTTTTCCCACTGGCTGACACTTAGGCTGCATCTAGACTGCATCCCTTTTCCGTAAAAGGGATGCAAATAAGACACATCGCAATT
>CM057845.1:242157333-242168140 GCA_030068395.1 Apalone spinifera | reverse complement strand
GCACAAGAAGCTTTTTGCGGAAGAGATCTTCTGCAAAAACTTCTTGCACAAGAGCACGTCCACAATACAAAAGTGCATCGGAAAAGCGATGCGCTTTTGAGCAAGAGTGTCCAGACTGCATAGATGCTCTTTCACAAGAAAGCTCTGATTATCATTAACAGAATGGCCACCAGGGTACCTGTGCTTGTTTCAAAAGGCTGTTTTTGCACAAAAAAACACTGCTGCCCGTCCACACACACCTTTTTGTGCAATAACTCTTGCGCAAAAAGGAGTTATTCCTCATAGAAAGAGGAATACCTATATATACTGCAAAAAACCCTCTGTTATGTTGATTCACTGTAAATTTTCTTGTGCAAAAACTCTGAAGTGTAGATGTAGCCTTTATGTACAGAATATTATTGTGGACTGCTGGTAAAGCAGTCATAGAATTATAGGGCTGGAAGAGACCTCAGGAGGTCATTGAATCCAAAGCTTAAAGCAGGACCCAACCCCAACTAAATGAACCCAGCCAGAGTTTTGTCAAGCCGGGACTTAAAAACCTTTAGGGATGGAGATTTCACCATCCTCCTAGTGAAATAGTTTCCCCTAATATCCAACCTAGACCTCGCCCAGTGTAACTTGAGACCATTTCTCCTTGTTCTGCCATCCGTTACTACTGAGAACAACCTCTCTC
Organism: Apalone spinifera; assembly: GCA_030068395.1. Lineage (NCBI taxonomy): Eukaryota > Metazoa > Chordata > Testudines > Trionychidae > Apalone > Apalone spinifera. The sequence continues at coordinate 242,167,467 of CM057845.1, read as the reverse complement.
CACCCTCTTTGGAACCTCTGTGCAGGAAGTTGAAGGCTGCTATCAAATCTCCCTCACTCTTCTCTTCTGCAGACTAAATAAGCCCAAATCCCTCAGCCTCTCCTCATAGGTCATGTGCTCCAGCCCCCTAATCATTTTGGTTGCCCTCCACTGGACCCTCTCCAATGCATCCACATCCTTTCTATACTGAGGGGCCCAGAACTGGATGCAATGCTCCAGATGTGGCCTCACCAGTGCTGAATAAAGGGGAAAAATCACTTCTCTAGATTTGCTGGCAATGCTCCTTCTAATGCACCCTAATATGCCATTAGCCTTCTTGGCTACAACAGCACACTGTTGACTCATATCCAGCTTCTCATCCATTGTTATCCTCAAGTCCTTTTCTGCCAAACTGCTGCTTAGCCAGTCGATCCTCTACCTGTAGCTGTGCTTGGGCTTCTTCCGTCCCAAGTGCAGGACTCTACACTTGTCCTTGTTGAACCTCATCAGATTTCTTTTGGCCCAATCCTACAATTTGTATAGATCACTCTGGACCCTATCCCTACCATCCAACTTTCCCCCTATTTTAGTGTCATCCACAAACTTGCTGAGGGTGCAATCCATCTGCTCATCCAGGTCATTAATAAAGATGTTGAACAAAACTGGCTCTAGAACCGATCCTTGGGGCACTCCGATTGAAACTGACTGCTAACCAGACATTGAGCCATTGGTCACTAGTCAAGCAAACACTACTTGGATGTCACTTATTCTGTGCAGATACAGTGAGCACTTTTTGTCTACTGACTATATCAGAGTAATGTCCCCCATTGGGCAGGAAGTAGGGGAACCCAGACTCACCCTACTTCATAGGGTTCCAACCCAGGGATCTATGAAACAGTGAACTTTGATACAGAGTTCAGGTGTTGATACACTCATACTCATTTCCTAGGTCATTTGCTTCCCACCCTTGTTTCAGTCTTTATCCCCAGTCATTTAGGAGTCAGTCACAGGATCCCTCTTTTGTTCTTTGATTCAGCTCCGGAATCTCCTCCACTGGCAATATCCCCTTTGGTTCCCATTGTCAACTAGCTTCCCACAGCATGGGTAAGGGGCTCAAATCAGTGGCTTGGAGTCCCAGAAGCTTCCCAGAAGGAGGTTGTTGCAACTGCTCTCCTTCTCAGATACCCAAGAGTGAGTTAAGCATTCAAAAGGGACTGGCCACCTGCACTGGGAGCATGCCCAGCAGAATCCAAGGTGCCTGACCTCTTTGACACAGATGTTAGTTAACCCTCACCTCCCCAGTGCAAGATTGGCACACCCCATCATAAGGGAAGACTCCCCTCTCTCTTCTGCCTCTCCTCAACATACATTTGTAAATCCCATTAAAATTGCTAAAGCACAAAGTAAGGGCACAAGCTATTATTTTGTGAGTAGCACAAGAGGGTCCTGATCCAGGCTTGTGGCTTCTAGACATTACTTCAATAATAAATTAATTCACAAGTGTTTTTCCAAATGGCTCAAGGAGAACCCACAATATGCAGCATCCACCACTGAGAGTCTCTAATAGCGTCTGCTGACTGACATTCTTCACTATGAGTTAGAGGGTCAGCCAGTAAGTGAAGCAGAAACTGTATCATGTGACTTCAACAGCCATGCCTTTTATAGTCAGTAGATGCAAATGTGGCCACTGAATGTGAAGAGTTCTGCCCAAATTGAGCTGTTTGCAGAATTGGGGCTAGAATGTCTAATTCCAAATCAAATTTTGAAATTCACAGTAAAAAGAGTAAAAAGCTGCTTGTAGGCATACAGATATTCAGTAAAATGCTTGGCTGATTTTAAAAAAGTGTCTGTTTGTGAAGATTCTGTAAACTCAAAAATACTTCATTTAAATATGTTTGATTTTCCTTACTCAACATTTCACACCAATGTAGCATGCAGATAAACAACTGCGAATCTATACCATATTTTCCTAGGCATTGAGATCACACAGAATTGGAAAAAGATAATATTTTACTAAAAAATAATGCAATGAGTATAAATTAGAGAACTTCAGTCTATTTTGAGAAGGGAAGCAGTTATTCACTCATGTGACAGGATTGCTGTTCCATTAGAAAGCCTCATTAAAATTTATGTGAATACCAGAATTAAATGGTTTTGCTGCTCTGACCTTACGTTTTTCATACTTATAACTGATGTAAACAAGAAGTACCTTTTTAATGTTAATAAAATTTTAATTTTAATACTAATTTTTAGTATCTATTTTCACACAGCATATTCATGACATTGAATTTTTGAAACAACTAGTGTGGCTAAATGTTTGTTTTCATAATTCCACATAAATCACTGCATAATGAGTTTCAGAATAACTTCCATTGTATTTTCAATTATCATACCCCAATAGTACTTCAATAAGTTAACCACATCATTACTGTACTGTGATGAACCTTCTTGCTGCAACCAAACTAGTTTCCCAGTTGTGCAAGACTTGACCATGTACTTTAAGCAGTCCTGTTAGTGAATGAATCTGCACACACTGTATAAACAATGTATAAGTCTTACTCTAATGTATTCCAAATGCCTGAGCAGCTTCAAAGGGATCTCTTTTTAAAACAAAACAAAGCCTTCTCCCCAAACTCTTGGAAGATAGATTAGAGGGCAGAAGGCAGGTGAGGAAACACAAAATGCATGATGAAATATTTTTTCCTGTGACTGCAATTTGCCACATGGACCTCACCTCTAATATGTGATGTGTGTATCACATCTGTAATATGCATTCAAATATTATACTATTACAAATTCTTCCAGTATCTGAAAATGGGCTCAATTTTGCTACCACTACAAAACTGACAAAATTCCCATTAACTTATGACAAAATTAATACAAATGCAGAACAAGATTTAGGTTAAGAATACAAACAAATGACTTACTCTTCAGTGTTGCCCTTTGAACTTCAAAATCCTCTGTTTCCAAAGCCACTGATTCTGTAACCTTGTTCTCTCTCCCAGTTCTTTGCAGGCCAACCTTGAAGATTTAGTGTTTTGTGAATAAACTTTTGCTGGGCACAAAACTGTGCATGCACATTTTTAACCATATATTTTTAGGTTACATAAGAACATAAGAATGGCTGTACTGGGTCAGACCAAAGGTCCATCCAGCCCAGTATCCTGTCTGCCAACAGTGGCCAACACCAGGTGCCCCAGAGAGGGTGGACCAAAGACAATGATCAAGCGATTTGTCTCCTGCCATCCCTCTCCAGCCTCTGACAAACAGAGGCCAAGGACACCATTTTATCCCCTGGCTAATAGCCTTTTATGGGCCTAACCTCCATGAGGTTTTTTTCCAAAAGTTTTTTAAACCATTGGTAAGAGAGCAGCACAAATGCACATTAGCTCAGTGAAGTGGATACAAAATAACTGGATCAACAAAGTAGCTTGAAAGTACTATATTGATTCATCTTTTATTTATGACATTATGAACTGTATACAGCCGCTCCCCGAGTTGCGAACAGTTGAGTTATGACTGTTCGCATTTACGACCAAAGCTCCCATGGAGCGGTCGTAAAGGCAGTCCCCGAGTTACGAACGCGACCCACGCTTACGAACAGCGCGGTCGCGTGTAACTCAATGGGGTCCGAGTTATGAACAGTTCGAGTTACGGACCAAGTGTTGGTCCGTAACTTGTTTGTAACTCGGAGAGCGGCTGTATTGTTGAAGGGATGACATATAGCTGACATCCAACAATAGCTTCTAATAGTCTTTGAAGTAATTCTAAAACTGTCAATCACTCAAAATGAATTCTGTTCAATAAGCTTTCAAGAATAAAAATAACATTCACTTGTTTCACTTTTATGTCTTAGTTTACTTTTCATTTGGCTATTTGTATATTAAACTGAAATTGTACAATTGCATGCTTATTTAGCATATGGCTAAACATGACCTAAGCTACTGTCACTAGCTAAATGATGCCCATTAAGCAGAAATGTTTCAGGACTATTTTGATTATGCAGCAGTCAATGCCTGTTTTCTGTCTTCAGGTTAACATGGTTTTCTGGTATGCTGCCCAGTTAAGCAGATTCCCTGGTTAATATAGTGAATGGTATGTGAATTATTCAATACAATTCAGATGTACTTGATTCACCATACTTTCATTCTGATATAAATTCAGGGAAATTTTTGTCCTCTTTGAGCTAGATTGTAGAAGTCTTCCGTGTAGCAATTAAGTAATATGCAAACATGCATTTTAGAAACTTGACAGATCATCTTACATAGGTCTTTAGTGCCCAATTTAGAGATTATGCTACCTATCCAGAAGCTAGAACTAATTTAGATGTCTGTAGATCATAATGCAAAAGACCATGTACATGCTATATCATTATTTAGTAAAAGTATGTCCAGTAAATGGGAAAATACAAAGTTACCACTCGAAGGTATTCTTAATTCTTCTCACTGTGCCTCTGCATAGCAAATAGGGAGACTATCCCCTCCAGACATTTTAAAAACAATTTTAAAGAATAAATATTTTTCACTTGTAATGTCTGAAGTCTGTATACAGGCTCCACAATAGCAGTATTTTAACCGTGCTTCATTAATAGACGAGTTTTGGTGCAAATTTTGTGTTTAAATAAAAGTTATACTAAATAGATGCTAAATTAGGCCTTTGGGGGGAAAAACAACATCCTGAATGCTTTATAATTAAAGCACTAGGAAATGAAGGAAACCTGTCTAGCAAGTAAGCTGATGAGCTCAGGGAGGGCCTAATTAAAACCTCTTTTCTGCTCAGACTCATTTCTCTGATATGGATGGTTATTTTCTTCAAGCCATCAACTCCACAGTTTTTATTACGTAAGCATTAGCAATATACAGAGCAAAAATTGCACCAGTTTGGGCATGTGTAATATTTATATGCAATGGCAATGTGTGAGCTTGTAGTCATACATATATTTTAAAAGCCTTTTAAAAATGTAGCCTTTTATGTGGGCATTTATGGGCTTTAATGACCTGACACAGGTGTTAATTTTCAAACGGATTGGTGGTTTTAATTACAAAACTGAAGATCAAGTATGTTGAAATAAAATGGAGAATACATGCAAATAGAAATGGAGAACTATGTGTATTACAGAGAGCTTCATTAAAGCACAAAGCTGCTTTGCACTGCAACATCAATTTCTATAAAGGAAGGAAAATTATAAAGGAAGGAAAATAGAAGCACCTAGGTATAGTATGAAGTTTAAAATCTCACATTTTAAAACTCAGGAAAGAATCCAGGTGTCTTTCTTGGCATCTATCAACTCAGCTGCTAAGAAAAACACAAAATAACCATCATGAAAAAGCAAGAGGTGTGTTCTACTGTCCTTCCAGTGTCAATAGTTTATCAAAACAAAACTAACTTTCTAGTGCATCTGACTGAACAATTCAAAATGTATTAAATAATTTTGTCTAGTTATGATTTATATGTGCAGAGATTTTTTTTCTCATACTGATTTTTAGGGCTGTCAATTAACATGCGTTAATGCTTGCGATTAAAGCCCAACACAATTAATGCTTTAATTTTTGTAACATGTTAATCACAAGCATTCCTGCGGCACTGCCCCTTTGAAACACCACCAGAGCAATTCAAGGGGCACTGCAGTAGGAGCCTGGAATCAGCTGGAGTCTCCAGCTGACCCTGAGCTCCAGGCAATGCTGCCCCTTTGAAATGCCACTGCTGCGTTTCAAAGGGGCAGCACAATGCAGCCCAGGATCAGCTGGGGACTCTAGCTGAGCCTGGGCTCTGATGATGCTGCCCCTTGGAAATGCCGGGGCGGCTTTTCCAAAGGGTAGCACTGCACAGAGCTTGGGTTAGCTGAGGACTCCAGCTGATTCCAGGCTCCCACAGCTCTGCTGCTTTCCCCTTTGAAATGTTGCAGCGACAGCATTTCCATGGAGCACTGCATTTCAAAAGGGCAGTGCTAGCAGACCTCAGGATCAGCTGGGGACTTCAGCTAATCCTGGACTCCTATGGTGCTGCCCCTGGGGCAGCTTTTCAAAGGCGCAGCTGCACTGAGCCTGGGGTCAGCTGAGGATGCCAGCTGATCCTGGGCTTCCACAGTCCTGCCCCTTTGAAACGCCGCTGCACACGCAATTAATCGCATGATTAATCATGACTAATTTTTTTAAATTGCTTGACAGCCCTACTTATTTTGTTTCTGACCGTTATTCACCAAATATTTCTACAGATAATTCTTGGTCTGTAGTTCCTTTGTGAGCAATTAGGAGTATTTTATAATTGTTTCCATTAGAAACATACATCAAATGGACAGTTTAAAAAAAACTTCCTGTCACATTCTGGGGTACAATCCAGAACAATAAGAATGCCTCGTGTGCCTCACAAGGCCTTACTATTGTGTTTTTTTTGCCTGGGATGGCCACAGTCAGCAACCAGTGTGCATTCTGTCTACATATTTGTCAGCTCTGATCCAATGCTTTATATCCTGGAGACTGCCTCCAAGACCACAGGTTCCCACTGGTCGTCACTCCATCTTAGTTAATAACTGGATGGTGCCACGATCTCCCCAGCCCTGAATTTTCCCAAAAACATGTGTTTTGAAATGTGCAGCCCTACCCTGGATGGCTGAGAGAACAAAGATGAGTTGTTCCTGTAAAGAGGCAAAGACTCTTTAGTTAGTAAGCTTACTAACTTAACTGGGGATAATGGCACTCTTTCATTTAAACACCTTTTGTGGTAAAAATAAAATAAACATATTAACACTAGAATTTAGGTTACATGATGGTAAATAAAAGAAAGAAAGGGTTACAATCAAATGAAAACATGCATCTCGTAGTCTATAACTTTATATAGCAAAATACATGTGTCCTTCAAGATGGTTTCTGTGACCAGCCATTCTTCTTCCCAGCCATGGCTGACTTTGCTTTAGCCAGGATCTTCCACAAAAGAACAAGGCACTAATTACCTTTGTTGTCTTAAATGACTGACCTTTGCCTGAGCAGGTTTCTCACCTGTATTCATTTGGCTCCAGAGATTTCAACACCTTGCCCCTTAGTTTCAGAATCTGTCTTTCTCAGTTCACAAGTATTCTGTTCCCTTGTGTCTGTCTAGTGATGATGCCTAAAATGGCTTTATCCTTACTTGTATCTCCCATATTCCAATATATGTTGCTTTAGAAGGCAGGAGCTCCTCTTGTATGCTTAGCTTCCTGTGCCCACCAGGATGTCTTGCTGTTCTTTCTTTCCTGTGGGCTTCTCACCCTCTGGTATGTAAATGAGGCATCCATTGTTTTGATTCTACCATACTCTGTTTACATAGGAGACAGATTAATAGCTGTCCCTCCCAATCTGGTCAGGAACTGTTCCTACCTTTGTTTGGCCACACAATTTAAAACACAATATCAACGAGTATTCATAATTCCTCTTATAGTGTTTGATACAGATATTTCACAATATTAATCACCAAAGAGCTTACATGGTACAATATTATTCAATCACTTGATTCAATTGTTTGTTTTAGGTTTGACCCTCCTTCCTGCCACACTATCTCTTCCCCTGTCTTGCTAGTTTGATAGCTTTCTTTATCTGATGTGTAAAATTAATTCTCATTGACTTTTGAATTACTTTGGAAGTAACTGCCCAGTGGAGTAATCACATTTCTTTGTATAGGATGGGGTAACTTCTATTTGACTGGAAACACATTTTACAGATTATAACAGTTTGCATCCATAACTGGGTCTGTTCCTTGCTTTGTTTAACTGAGCATCCGCAGGCACGACTGCTTCTCAGCTCCCACTGGCTGCAGTTCGCCATTCCCAGCCAATGGAAGCTGTGAGGATCTGGACATTCAGGTAAACAAAGCATCTGGTGGCCTGCCAGTGGCTAACCCTGATGAATCACATGCAGTCCACAGGCAAGAGGTTCCCCACCCCTACTTTAGTTAGAAAATGTGTGAGACATGGACAAGTGAAGGTTACCCGAAAGAGGAAATTCAAGATGATGCTGCATAGCAGGAAAATGTAACACCCTTTGTATTCATGCCCCTCTGACTATTGTTATAATCTAAATAATGTCATGTAATACAGGTTGCACTTCTAAAATCTGGGAGTCTCTGGTCCAGCAACATCCAAGGTCTGGCATGACCATGGATGTTCCAGGATCAGAGAGTCCCCGCACTGCAGAGGGGTGGGGGGCCAAGAGTCAGTGTGCAACTCAGCTGGGCTGTAAGAGGGAGCCAGGAGCCGGCATGCAGCTCAGCTGGACTGTGAGGGAGAGCCAGGAGCTGGCATGTGGCTCAGCTGGGCTGTGAAGGCAGGTGGGGAACTGGTGCACAGCTCAGCTGGGCTGCGGGGAAGCCGGGGGGAAGCGGGGCTGTCAGGGCGGGACTGGCAGCAGTGGGCCTGAAACGACCTCCCCTGCTCCAGAAAAATCCCTCATCCAGGGCCAGCCAAGTCTCAAGGGTGCCATCAGGCACCTGTATGTATATTGAAACTCACTAAAGCAAGGAGGGTCCTACCCAACATCCATAGCAATGGCAATTGCTAGTAGTCTAGTGCTAGTACAAACCCTTCTATACATGCTTCTGTTAAGAGTTTCCTCTTGGGGAAAATCTCAGCAACTTGAAAATCAGGCCACCAGGTGGTAGTTACTAGTAAAGAGAAAAAGAACATCTGTCAAAAGAATTTGTCAGGAGATAAAATATTCTTTTTGTGTTTCATCTTATGATAACTGGTAGTTAGCAGCAAATATTTTCTCATGAGTAGGAGAACAGACTTTTTATCCACTGGGATTATGATTATTCTAGTTATTGGTGATGCACTACGTGCTGAACTTCAAAGAGTCAAGAGTTTTCTAGTGGTATTCAGTTCTCACTGCTTTCTATCCCGATCAGCATGGGATATTAGAAGGAACCTGACTAACTAAAAACTTATGCAGACTCACTAATTTTCACATACTGCAGGGCTTTCATCATTTTTCTTTTTTATATACAGAAATATTGGCATAGTAACATGCCCCACTGGTCCACAATGAGGTATGTGTTCTATTAAAAATGTGACTAATATGTAAAGGTTATGCAGTGCACTGGACTATAAATACAATGGGAAAACATGGCTCTTTGAAATGAAAATGTGGATCTGCCCTCAGAGTGCTATGAATATGCCTTATAAAATAATACATTGTAATGTAACTTGCCTCTCTTTCTTCTATAATCCGGAAAAAAAAGAGTCTCCCATCATTGACCTTAAGTACACAACCCAAATCTTCATTCTTCCTCCATTTAATGCCACTTTCAGGTCTGACTCCCAGGGCTTAACCATACACGCAGACGTGGTTTTTGCCTTCTAAGGTAGGTCTATACCTTTGGTGGCATGTAGAAACTGCATATTCATAGGTCTAAACAGTAGTGAGGCACTGCTTAAGTGGGAAGAATACAGACATACCAGAACCCTAGGATATATACCCAACATGCAAGAAGTACCTCCCATGTCCACATTGCTATTTTTAGTAGTCTAGTGTCCTGCTGCCCCACAGCAATGAAAGAATGGTAGCACGGAAAGGCTCTGGCAGTGGGACACTGCACTGCTGAAAACAGAAGTGTAGCTGTGTGATCAATCTATTCTTTGAGAGAGAGTCAATTACAGAGGTGGCTGTGGCTACTTATCAAATGCCAGAGGCTGCCTGTATCCCTCCTTTTCCCCTTCTGATTTTCCAGTATTCACCAAAATCAATAGGGTTCTCCCTGTTTATGTCTTCTACAGTGTTTCCTTCCACTTTGGAATTGCTCAGATGTAGTGGTTTAAAAGTTGCTTCACACAGATCAAAGCCATCAGATTGAGTTTAGGATTTTTTCTTTGCTTGGCTTTGCTTGAAAAAAATCTATTTTGAACATTACAAATAATATGAATGTCCACAAAATCCACAAGAACAGTGAGTTAGCCTTTAAATATTTTGTATTCATAGATTGTAAAATAAAGGTTGTTCTCATGTTTGAATTTGAAAATTATCATGAAATCATAGAGCTCGTGATTCTAAGGAATGGTAGAAGGGAGAGCAGCAAAATAAAGACAATGGATTTCAGGAAAGCAGATTTTAGTAAATTCAGAGAGCTGGTAGGTAAGGTTGCACAGGAAGCAAGACTCAGGCTATGTCTAGATTGCAGGCTTCTTTTAGA
>CM057845.1:242129901-242141491 GCA_030068395.1 Apalone spinifera | reverse complement strand
CAGACCATTTATTTCATAACTATAAACACGTGATTTTAATTTTATATATTGCATGCTTTAAAAATAAAGCGTTTATCAGAGTGTGTAAGTAAGGGCTGGGGATAGCAAGTGATGGACAGGAGGAGAATAGAGAGGGCGGGGCTTCAAGGAAGGGGCGGGGCGGTAGATCTTCGCCTGTTCTGAGATTTAAAAAGTGATCTTCGGTGTAAAAAGGTTGGAGACCACTGCCTTAGAGAAATAAGGTATATAAAAACAGCATATTTTCACCAGAGAATGCAAAGATCTGGGGCAATTGTCAGATTCATCCTGGAAATGGGCCAGTTCAGCACAGAAACAACTTACCAAGACAAAAGCTTTGCATTCAGAGAGTATATGATTAAAGGATCGCAAACCAACAGCCTTCTCAGCTGCAGTGTAGCAGCTATGATGGGCCTAGTGAGAGAGGTGGAAAAATTCAATGGAATATTTGCTGATATTGGAGTTTTGAAAGGCAGTCCAGTACAAATAATCTTCAGTGACAATGATGAGCCATAGATGAACCATCTGGTATATCTCTACAAGAAGAAAGTTCCATAGCCAATCCATATCTAGTCAGGGCGCCGACAGAATTACTAGGCCCCTGCCCTGGGCAATGTGGGGAGGGGGGAGCTTGGTGCTCCCAGAAAGGGTGGGGCCTTGGGCAGAAGGGGCGGGGCTGTGGCAGCAGCCCCCAATGCTACCCTGACTGTGTAGCACCCATGCCTCAGAGCCAGCTGGAGGGCAGGAGGCTGCTGGGGCAACTGTACCCTCCCACCCATTTATGAACCTGTATGTGGTACAAATGCCTGACTTCCTAGTAGCAGTCCTGCAACCTACCATGGACAAGAAACTTAAGTATGTGCCCTCAATGAGGGCAAAGTATAATTCTGCTGCTTTTAATCATACAATGATAACATTTCATTACCTCTGCAGCCAAGATTTAAATTAACTTTAACCCCAAACAGCCAAAATGGATTACTTTGGCAACACAGGTATGTCTGATCATCAAAGCTAGTAGGTGTGTCTCTGCAAAGTCTGTTGTGAGGTCTTTCCCCCAGATCATCAGTAGATGGCAGGGGAGAGCTCATTCAGACCCCTGGCTTACACATCTACATACAGGATATACTTACACATGAATTATTCAGCTAATGCATGAACTACAGCCTTACTTCTTTCCAACCTTTCTCCACATACAATTTATTGTGGTTTTCATGGTACAGTACCTTTTGAGAACTTCAAACAAGGCTGGTTTGTATTGACTTCTCCTGTGACTCTACAGTTAATATCATCCCTTAAGTGCATTGGATTGTATGAGTTTGGGGAAATTTTAGATTAAATCTGACGCAGGGAAAATATAATCCTCATGTACATCGTGAAACAACAGTCCAACAGATATGTGGTGTAGACTAAGAATGTTTGGTTCACACTTTCAGTTGCTGGCTAGCAATCCATTTGAGGGCAGCCCTCTTAAACATAATGTTGTTTAGAGCTATTCTGTAACTGTCCATTCATATGTAAGACTTAGTAAAACAGGAAGCTAGACTAATCTCCAGACATTGCATTTTTATCTACACTACTTCCACATGTTTGTACTGCTTCCAGTAACCAAAGCATAGCTCTAGATGACAGATGAAGAAAATACATGGGAGACAGACTTTGGAAAAAAAAAAACCAACATAAAACAGATCCTACGCAGATGCTTCTCAATCATTATTCATTCCCTTTTTCTCTTTAATTTAAATTATTTTACTAAACAGATTCATTATATGCAGCAAAGTGTTGCCATGTGAGCCCCAAACACTTTGTTCAAGAGCGAGGGGGGCAGCCAACTGTTTTAGTTCCTTAAAGAATAACAGATGTGTCCTTCCAAATCTCATGCTAATGGAATTCAGGCTGTGGTGAGAAGTTTAAAAAACACTTACAGTTGCCTGCAGGCTTTGCCTTAGCTCTGCTCCATGGTTTTGCTTGTTTTAGGGCTTCTATTTTTTCCACTTCTTTCAGTAATGCTGCAAATTGCCTAGCTGAGTTGAAATCATTCATTATCTGCTTTTGCTTGTTTTAAAAAAGCCAGTTAAAAGAAAAACAAAATCAACAAATTTAAACAAACTATAAATGCAATTCTTTCTACTGTCCCAGCTCTGCAACTTTTGGATTTCAAAGCATAGATTGTCAAAACAATTGCTATTCTCTGAATGTGTTTAGAGACTGTTTTAAGTCTTTGGTCCTTATTCATTAGAATACCGCTTATCCAGTTTCAAACATTCACCATAAATCAAAAAAGCATCTAGTTAATAGATTTGGTTTTAACATCCACAGTGAATAAACTACAAGTGAAGAGAAATGAGGAACATTCCCTGGCACTACAATAGACAGTGCAATAAGCTACTAACACTTTTGGATCTGATTGAAAACTGAAGGAAATTTGAGGTTAGAAAGCAATATTGTTTTCATTTTAGCATGAGCAAATACTGGGTTCCCCTCTATTGCAGGGCAAAGCTTTTACTTCAAGCAAGGACTTTCTCTGCTTCAAAAGTGTAGAGAGCAAAATAAATGCTAACCATAAAATCTGAAGTTTAAAACCATAGTTGGTGTTAGCCTAAAGGTGATTATTTAATTTTATTTTGAAAGTTTTACCAAAAACGGTTTAGCCATTTCCAAGAATAAGATTAAGGAAGAATATATTGTTTTGGTGATGAATGAGGTGGAGATACTGTGGAAGAAATAGCACGGGCTATGTAACTAAAGTTAACATTATAATGAACAAGGTGATTGAAGAAAGGTTGCATGGGGAATCTTAATTCTGTCATTTTCTAATTTTTGAGCATTTAACTTTGAAACCTTAACATGCTTTCAGCCTTGCTTTGTGTGTAATTTATTTGGAACGCAAAATGTGTTTAGGGGTTTCTAAACCTAGACAGAGACAAAGCAATGTGTAAAGATGAAGGGTGGGGAGAAAGCAATATATAAAGTACAGGTAGCCATATATATATTGAGGAGATATTGAAGTGCTCCAGTGGGAATGGTGAATTAGATGATCCTGCTGAGATGATGTGGGCAGCAAAAGATAAAAAGAAAGGGGATCCTCAAACATGAAGGCTTCATTGGGAGAGCCATATCACTCCATTCAAAAATCTAGAAATTGTAACTAAACTTGAAAAAAAACAAACCTTAATTAAGATGTGAAAAAAGAGGATAAGCGATAAGCCATTCTGAAACTTAAGAGTTCTGTAGTAACATAATAAAATGGCAATCTGGGATCTTTACATGTTTGTTACCTTATTTCCTTTCATTTTTACCTGAAAAGTATAAAGAAGCAGTAGTAGGCTTTTTTTGGCTGGGTTCAACTCATCAACAAGCAATACAGATAAAAGAAGCAAAAAAAAAAAAAGCCAACATCGTCTGTCTCTCAGGAAAATGAACATACAATAAGTGAAGGTTTCTTGACTCAGCTTCTGATCTTGTATTCATTTTGAAAGGCTCTGCTAAGCAAAAGCTGCTCGAGGACAGAATCATTTTCTTTCACAGGTCACTAGCAGAGCTCCAGCAACATGTAAGTTGACAAAATGAAGAGAAACTCCTGTGGCAGCCTCCGTCTATTCTAAAATTGGCTCCTTTTGTTGACATTTGATCCACTGTAAGAACAAGAAATGAATCAGTGCTGAAGAGTTGAAAAAATGAAAGAAACGTTCCAAGTAGAAACAAGAAATGTGGTTAAAAAGACTAGAACAATACAAAACTAATATGGCACATATTAATTTAAAAACTAATTCACTGACAGATCACTAAATGTAATTGCCAATGTGGAATCATTATTGAGCATGCATGATTCTAGCTAAATCATGCCTGGATCAGTTCTTGGGCCTATGCCATTATATTTTCCTTCAGGACATTGGTAAAATGATAAAATCATTCATATAATTTGCAGAGGATATGAAGACTAGGGAAATGGTAAATAATGAGGAGTACAGGTCACTGGCACAAGACAATGTGGATTGCTTAGTAAGTTGAGCATGAGCAAACAAGATGCATTTTAATGCAGCCAATGTAAAGGCATGCATCTTTGGGAAAAGAGCATAGGCCAGATTTACAGGTTGGAGGCATCAATGCTAAAAAGTACTGATACTGAAAAAGGTGTGAGGGTCATCGTGGATAATCAGCTGAACATGATCTCCTAAACTGATGTTGCACCTTGAAGGGCTAATATGATCCTTGGATGTGTAACCCTTCTGCCAGGTGGCACCAGCAGTAGGCAGGGCTGGGTTCCAGGATGTGTCTTCCTCCCTCCATCCAATGCAGAACTGGTTCAAGCCCCTACCCAGTCACTTGGGAAATTCACACATCACCCCTGGGTGTCTCTGAGAGGTGATGCTTCCCCACTTGCAAGTACAGAGTCTGTGCATAGAAAATAAACTTGTAATAAAAGGGAAGGAATTAACTTGGGAAAACACCACAAACAGGGTTCATAAACAAAAGTCCCACCTCTAGTAGGCTGGGCAGTATCCTTTTCCTCTCAGGTTCTTAAATCCAGCAATGTGAATATCCCCTTCACATGCCCAACCCTTCCGCACCTCACTCATAGTTACTGCCCTTGGTCAGGTCAGACTAGAGTTCACCTCCTATTCTGAGTGGTGGAAGGTAAAGAGGCATCTTACTGGCTATGCTGGTCACTTGCCATCCACCTGCTCACTGTTCTCTGCTGCTGCCCTGCTGGCGATTTGCCTCACCTTTCCACCCCCACCCTGCTGGCCAATCAATATACATCTCCATCACCATCCTGCTGTCTGCCCCCACCACTGTAGTGGCTGCTTGCTGGCCACTCATCACATCTCTCCACCAGCACTCTGCTGCCTCTCATTCATCATTTGCTGCCATTCAGTTCTTGATGGTGACTTCTGCCCATCAGTATCAGGTGATTTCAGCTCCCAGTGATTTCAAGTCTCAGCAAGCAGGACAGAAGAAACACAGCTCCAATACAATTAACATAAGAAAGGCTCTTGATGATGCCTATTTAGCTCTGTTTTTGGGCAGGGGGAGAGGGAGGGCCGCTAGAGAGAGAACAACTTAAACTAGTTCAGGCAAGGGAGGCTGTATCACCTCCTGAGGAGAATTACCTTCTCTCACCACACCCCCTCCCCACCCTCCATAGAGCTCTGAAAGTCAAGCCCTGGCTTAGCCAGGTTATTTTTTGCTGAATGAGCCCTCTCCTTTGGAACCATTTAGCACAGTTCTACTTTTCTGTAGTACCAATGTTTGTAATTTTGTGAGAACTAGGGAAGTCTATGTATAGATGACTACATGATTAACCAATAAGCCTAGGCTTATCTATATTAGAGGCAGCAAGGGAGGGAGGAGGCAAGAGCTGGTGCCCATGGAGAGCTGGCTGAGCAGTGGATCCACCTGCCCCTCCACTCATGCGGTGCTGCCTCTGATAGAGAAGCAGCATCACGGAGAGTGAGGGGGGCAGGCGGGAACTAGTACACACAGGGAGCCAGCTTTTATGCCCACCACGACAGAGGCTGCTCTGCAGTAGCAGTCCCTGTTCATGGGGGGGTCCAAGCTCTCCGCAGAAAGGGTCTGATACGGAGGCAGCAGCATAGGGTGGCAGACAGAGCCCATCTGTGTGAGAGCCGTTTTTTAAACCAGCCCCTCTTGCTAACCAGCTCCCACCTGCCCGCCTGAATTGCTGTCTCTGATAGACAGGAGTGGCAGAGAGCTCCCTGGGAGTGGGGGTGGGAGTGCACTGGCTGCCAGCCGTGCCCCCTGGGGACTACTGAATAGTTGTGTAACCAATAATATTTTGTGTGATTACATGACTATTCAATTACACACTGTCTAACATCCCTATTGGTAACTATGTTTTAGCTATTCCTGCATTTAATACAAACATGGTTGGTGGTGGGTCCCAAATTATTGATTACAATGAGCAAAATTCCATTCTATCTGCTGAATATCTAACAACTCCGAGCAAAGCAGGAGCAAATTGCATTTATATAACCACACCCAGGGTTTTTCTCCCATTCTAACGAGGTGTAATGGAAGTATTCCTTCAGATCCTGTTTACAGCAAGCACAAGAATCTCAAGGACTGGTAAGAAGCCTTGTATTCGGCACTGATATGGCCAAACATTGCTGTTTGCACAGAGTTATGCTCAAGTGACAAGACAAACTGGAATATCTAAGGGTCACATCTGTGACTCCATTGAAGGTTGTTAGTGGGCCTGAATTTGCACTTAGCACAGTTGATTGGTGAAAAACTCACAACCATTTTTGGATCTGCCTTTTTTTTTTTTTAAGCAATCTGCTTTGAGGTTGGTGTGTTTCATGCAGAAGGGTAGATGAGATGGTCACAGTGGTCCCTTCTGGCCTTAGACTCTATGTACCAAAATCTCAGCTGGAGGAGTTGAAGATAATGGGCACTGGCCATAATGGGAGCAGATAACTTTGTGTGCTTTGGAGGGATATGCAATTTTAATTTTTCCATCAGGTTTCCACCTATAGAAGTCATCATTACAAGTCAGCCTAGAACATAAATTACCAGCAATGTTCCAATTAATTCTTTTCCTGACTGCAAGACAAATGAGTGCTCAAAGGATGGCTCAAAACCTGTTCTTTTTATTCTATGCCTGTTAGAGTTCCAGCTACACGTTCATACGTACTTCCTCAGATATTCCATATCCTGCAGTTCTCTGTATTCTCACTCTTCACTACCTTCTGCAGCCTAGCGTCTCCCACAACTGGGCTGCTTCCATCCACTCTGCAGATCCGAGAGGCAAATCTAAGATTTGGTACTTCATGTCCTGGCCTCATCCACTTTGCTCCCATTTGCTTCCAGATTCTCTGCCTCCGCAACAGCAGCCAACTGGTGGTTACACTGCATCTTTTATTTCCATTCTTATTTTTCCAGTTTCAGTATTTCAGTATTTCAGTTTTCTTTCCTCTCTGGGTCAGTTTCAGCCAGAAACTGGTGGGCTTCCTATGTGGTCTCCTCTGCGCATATGCATAAGACATGACAGGTCAGCCAAAAAAGTACTGGATCAAATGCAAGCAGTTTTCCATGTGTGAGGCAGATTTCCCAGCCTCAGCAGATAGTGAGCTGTTCCCAGTCTCAGTGCTTAATCTGTGCCAGGGCTTGATAGGGCTGAGACCCAGCATTTCTAGGCTTGGCAGTTAATAGACCCAATGCCTCCAGGCTTCCTATATCAGTTATGAAAGTAAAAATATTGCTTGAGCCCCTGCACTTCTTTCATTACAAATTGAGCAGTGCCCTGCCTGTACCCAACCAACCAACCCTAAATTAATTAGATCTCAGAGCTATGAGTTGGACAGACATGTGAGATCCCTAGCCACCAAACCAGCCATGACTGCCACATGCAAAAAAATGGACCCAGAAGCGAAGAGTAGGGCAAGGAAAAGGTCTAAGGATGAGCAGGGATCCAGCCAACTGACTCAGAATGTACCAAAGTCGCCCCTATTGAACAAAGAGTGGAGGCTTGTGAGACCACAAATCTCTCTCGTCCCTACATCTTAAAGTCACTTGTGAGTGCTCTGGAAAAAGAAGCATGGCTCTTAAACAGCCTCCCTTCTTCCCTGTTTGACCAGATGGGTGCTGGTAATAAGTCTCCACCCCATGGGAATAGGACCATTGGGCTAGGAATCAGGGAGAGAACTTTCCAGAGGGTTTCAGGCCCTACAGAAGGCAAGCCAAGGTCTTGCCAAAACATCAATAAAATATGCAGAGAGAGCAAATACATTTTAAAAGGGAAAGAGCCCAGAAAATCCAGAAAGTGCAACTCCTCCAATTACTCTTCCTCCCCCTCCTCCCTCTCCTCTGCTGAGGAAGGTGAGCTACCAAACTCTGAATCCCAACAGGCCTGGGGAAAACCACAACGGAGGTTTCTTTCTGAGAAGTTTAAGGCAGTGAATCTGAACAGGTTCCTGAGTGTAAGCCTCAGAGTAATTCTCTCCTCCTCCCTTCCCCCACCTCCCAGTGAAATGCTCCTCTGACCAATTTGTAATTAAAGAATTGGCAGGGCTCAAGCAATTAGGTGCTGGGGCTGAAGCATTTTTTTTTTTTACTTTCATAATTAATGCAGCAAGCTCAAAGGTGCAGGAGTTATGAACTGCCAAGCCTTGTGGTGCTGAAGCTCAGCCCTGGTACAAATTAAGCACAGCCAAAAGATGGATATCCACACTAAACAGATCCTCTGCTCAACCATGTTTATCTGTTCCTTTCTTTTCAGAGAAAAACTAAACAAGGTGGTGGCTGACAATGCAGCAAATATTCTTCATTGTCTGGAAACACATGCAGAGAATCAGAGCTATGCTCAATATCAAAAGGCTCAACAAGTGGATGAAGCAAAGGAGATGTGGGATGGCTTCTACGATGTCATTCCTCACTCTGAGGAGGGTTTCCTGACCTCAGAGTATCTGACTGACACTTATCTCCATAGTCCTATTAGAACATGCCATCACAGACTTCTGCAGTTTGTTTGCAGCAGGAAAGCATTATCTGCACCAAATGCTCCCATTCACCCTGTTCTTGGCTCTCTGCATCTCTAGAGATGAGGTGGTGGTGATCATATCCATACTCAGGTTGCAGGTTACCCACCTGTACTTTTTCCTAGATTATATTTTGATCAGAGTTTCATTCTGGCTGCAGTGAGCAGAGTCATGATTTGGACAATGAATCTGCTGCAGTCACTCAGCTTTGTCATCAAGAAAAGGTTGGGGTTTTTTTTTTCCTTTCTATCAACCACCTGGGAGTAGATGGAAACACTTCAATAGGAAGATATATCCACCATAGAAAGTTCCCAGAAAATCCAGGATCTGCATAAGGCCTTCCATAGTGCGGTGTCTTCACCAGCTAGGCCTCCTTATGTTGTGTATAAGCATCATTCCATGGGCACTATCACACATCAGTCATTTGCAAGCTTTCATCCTAAAGGTGTGAGACCACTACCCGGAACACATAAAAGATCAAGAATGGGTCCCAATTTAGTTGCTCAGTTCCCTAAAACAGTGGGTCAGACCAAGACAATGACTACAGAGACATGATCAAATGGTTTCAAACCCCTCTGGTTCTCAAAATTGGCTGTGGGCTCAGACTGGGAAGCACACTGGGGACCCAAACTGCTCAAGGTCTCTGGAACATAGAAGAAAGAAATCATGGGATAAAACTTCTAAATCTGAGAGTGGTCAAGATAGTTCTGAGATGGTTCCAGCCACATCCAGGTTCAGTCACACACCATAACTATGGTTTCATATGTGAACAACTCAGGGGGGAAATGGAGCTCAGCAATACATGAAGAAACAATGGAAATAATGAAGTGGGCAAGGCAGTTCTCTTTTTCCCCTCAGAGTTATCCACCTAAAAGGGACTTGAATCACAATATATACTAGTTCAACAAGCACAGGGTCAACAACTATAGAGGTGCCATAATCAAGGGGCATTTGATCTACTCATGCAAATGTTTGATCTCCCTTCAGCCTGCCTGTTTATGAATTGTACAAATGTGAAGAGACCAAAATACTTCACCCAGGAGACAGAACCCCAACTCCATTGGGCAGATGCCTTATCACATGGAAGGCTGCAGGACCTCCTCTCTGCCTCCTCTCTACCATGTGGAAGGTGGTCCATAAAGTACAGTGAGAGCAGGCCATAGTAATATAGGTTGAACCTCCAAAATCCAGGACTCTCTGGTTCGGCAACATCCGTGGTCTGGCAGGCCCACAGATGTTGCTGGATCAGAAAGCGCTGGCACCCAGAAGTGTGAACTGGCTGGGCACCCCGTCCCCAGGGTGCCCTGTTCAGCGGGACTGGTGAGCCCTATCCTCGGGATTGGGCAAGACAGCAGAGGAACCGGCAAACCCCATTCAGGGGATCACTGGTGGAGCCTGACAGAAGTGGAGCAGCCAGCAAGCCCCATCCCCAGGGATCTCTTGTGGAGCGCAGCAGAAGAGGGGCAGCTGGCAAACTCATCCCCAGGGATTCCCAGTCGAAGAGGGGCAGAAGCAGGGCCATAGCTGCTGGGGAGCTACCTCCCCCCAGGTAGCCCCAGGCGCTGAAGCCCAAGTCCAAGCCTTGCAGGCTGGAGCCCAGTGGCACTGGAGCTAGAGTGGAGCCAGTCACAGGGAGGGGGAGCGTCCTGGGAGGCTTGTGGCAGGGGCCCTCCCGTGATCCAGAAAATTCCCTCATTTGGAATGGGTCAGGTCCCAAGGGTGTTGGACAAGGGAGTTCCAACCTGTACCAATAATTCCCTAATGGCCAAGGAAGCCTTAGTTTTTAGAACTGATAATGCTGAAATTGGAGCCTCTGCTTCAGCTTCTGTGAAGACTGGAGCAGAGGCTCTCTCTCACAAGGTCTTATTCTCCTTCCCCCTCTTTTTCACATTCTGCTCCTCACTCATCCCAGGTCTTTCCCTCTCTTATATTCCCCTTTCTTCTGTCCCAAAATCAATTGCTGTCATTGCTGTGCCACTCATATTAATGACAATTTTCCTTCCTTAAAAAGAACTTTGTTTATCCTCCAGAATCTTCTTCATTGCCCTTCTTCCACTTGCACCAAATAATTTTATCCTAGACTTAGTGCCTCTATTTTCTTAGCTTACATATCTCACTCACATCTGGCCTTTTTCAGCAGATAAAGATGCAGTCTCTTTCTCTTTGGATAGTCCATTGTATAAACAGCTAGAGATCCTTCTGTAATTGTCCTGATTTCAAATGTCGTTGCCCTTGGTAACTCAATCCTTTACACACAACCAGCATCATGTCATGATTGATAGTCACTCTTACATGTCAACATTAGAACCAAAAAGACAATAAAATAATAACAAGAAAAGTAAATAACATGGGTTCCATAAATACCATTTTGGGTAACCCATATGTAAGTATGCTTCTCATCACTGAAGGCAACATTTAACTGAATCCTTTGTCTAGAGTTTACTTTCTTTAGGTATATTCAGATTTAGAATTAAATGTTAAGTGTTATTTATAATAGTGATGCAAGTGAAACTCACAAACACTATACTTCATAGATTATTTAGAATCAGACAGAAAACATAATGAATGAAATTCTGACTTCACTGAAGTCAATGGGAATTTTGCCATTGACTTCAATGGGGGAGGGGAACATTTCTCTCTAAATGAAATACTCTATTGTATTTCTATCAGCTCTTGACAGCATCAAAAACATACTATTTTCTAGGGGTTTCTTTACAGATATACATACTATATACACAACCTGGGGTTCCCTGATGCGCAATACTTCCACACTCACAAAAACTGAATCTGAGGATTAAAACCAAAGAGAACTTTATTAAGTAGGAGGGGAGGACAAAGAATGCACTTGGAAATCCCAGCCATTAATAAATCAACAAATTTGTTCAGGCAAGACACTCGTGCCCTAAGGGGTCTTAACAAAAATCCCAACCTTCCTCCTCCTAGGAATTGTGAGTGGCTAGTCACTTCTTTACTCCCAGATCCCCAGTCTCATTTCAATTGGAAGGACCACCCTTGTTGATGAGAGAATAGTTTGGTTCCCATGACTTTTTGTACTGAAGCCCTCTACTGAGGCT
>CM057845.1:242113007-242129801 GCA_030068395.1 Apalone spinifera | reverse complement strand
GTCTCAGCTCAGCCTTTTACGGAGGGAGAGTTCTCAGCATCAGACTGAAAGAATCTTTTTTTTTCTTTTCTCTCTCCCTCTTCTAGCTATGTCCAGGCATTCCAAGCTAGCTATGTCTGACAGTGCCTGACAGCAGTCGCAGTGAAGGTGACGTCCGGCTCATTCAGTGTTGATGCCGTATTTTTTTTATTTCTCAGAAAGGTCAGTTGTGTGTTATCACCCTAAACATTTAACTGTACTATGACTAAAATGCCTAAATCCTCACATAAAACTGAAATGTCAATGATGTCTGGCACATTCAATTAGTCCCCCTTGTTCTCCAACAGATGCTAGCAGAGAGCTCCCTGGCCCATGATGTCCCTGTGCCTCTGCAGCTCTTAAGCACCTGTGATGAGCTCTGCTCCCATTTCACAACAATTGACTGTAGTGAGTTCCTGTCTTTCTTTGGGCCAGGACTTAAATGTGTATTTGTCATACTCCGAGCTCTATTGTTTTGTTTTGTTTTTTTCTCATGCCTTAAGTTTTTTTTTTCTCCAAGTAGATAATGAATTTGCCTTATCATGTTTCACTTTCAATATAGCACAGGTCTCTAGCACATGGATGTAGCAGCAGGAAATTTGATATAGAAGTTGTGACTTAATCAGGAGATGTTGTGTTTGAATGGTAGAAATATGTACAGCAAAATAAGGTCAATATATTAATGTTGTCTACAAAGGCAGTAGGTTTAATGTTTTCTTGAATTTGTTGTTCTTTCCTAAAAATGCTCCAAAGGAAGTTTTCCCATAAGCAACACAAGGAAATAAACAAGAACCTGTGATTAGAGATTTTTAACAACCAGCAATTCTATATTGCAGTATGTGTGAGCTTTTAAATTCCACTGGCAGACAGATGACTAGTTGCTTTCAATAGTATGCTCAAAGACAATGAAGCAAGATGGCTCAGATGCAGAAAGAAGAGAAGAGGAAAGAGATACTTTCAATTATTAAAGCGTTAGAGAGAAGCAGAAATTAAGGGACTATTTCTGAGAAATTATGGATAGTAGTTTCTCACACTTCATTATATGACTAGGTCAGTAAAATTTTCAGGGCTGGAATTCAGTCTCCAAAATTTCTAAACAGTGAATTTTGGCTTATACTGAAGGACAAAATCATAAGTAACTAATAAATTGTAAGTGAAGTCACCCAATACTTAAGGTTTGTGAAGCACTTCAAGATTGTTGGATTGAACACAATACTAAACGCAAGTGCTAAATATTATTAATTTCAGTGTTTAATCTTTAAATATTTGTAATTTTATATTGCAAGTAAGGCAAATCTGGAACCTCTTTTGCCTTTTTGTCAATATCTCTCTGTGCTTCCAGTTTTCCCTCTTTTTAGTGTTGTCAAAGCAACAATAATGGAAATGGCTATGGGCCACATTGATTCCTCGTTAACTGCATTAAATTCATTGGCTTTTAACTTCTTTTAAGACCACATTTCTGCGCACTAGCACACAAATTAGCCAAGATGATCAGATATGCAATTCCAAATTGTGGGTATCCCCAGCCAGATTGCTGGAACCCGAGAATGTATGTCAAGTGATGAACTGCTCAGTGACTGCCTGTTCTGTTCACTTATCTCTGAAGCACCTGGTATTGTCACTGTTTGAAGTCAAGATACTGGGCTACTGAACCATTGATCTGACCCACTATGGTCATTCATATGTAAATTCTCTGTTGATGTAAATAGGTGAAAATCCTTTAAAGTCATGCCCCATTTACATCAACAAAAAATGTGCCCTTAGATTTTTGTCTTTGGTATTGGCAGCTGAGTGAAATAAAGCTGGTTTATTTGGGGGAGAGAAAGAAATAGGGCAAAAAAGGGCAGATGATCCTAATTTAGCTGGCATCCCTGCAGCATGGCAAACAAACAAACTTATCTGAGCTAGAAGTTTGGAACCAGGGATGGTGGCAAGGTTACAGATATCCTAATTTGCTTGGTTCTCAAGGGAGAAAGCCAGTGAGTTCAGATAGTTGCTTTAAGAGACTTCTATTCATCATTTCTGCCTGTGCTGTCTGTGTAGAGGCTGGAGCAGACAAGCAATGATGAAAAAGAAGCAATAGTAGCTCTGTCCTTCCCTTCTTCTACTTCTGTTAGTGTGGTAGAGCCGTTTTCAACTAGTTCAGTTTATTAGAAGTTATTACATAATTTGAAATGGGTTTAATTGCAACATGAAGGCTATTTAGGTTAAAATCATGTCACCTGTGACATTATTTACTATAAATATGTGACTTTCCTAATATCAGACCATGCTTTTTGGATACCTATTCCAAATAACTAAAAAATCTGTCAACTTCATGAAGAAACTCGCACAGATTACAGAACAACATTGCTATCCCTCTAAGACTTTTTACGCCATCTACACAAGCCCAGCATTAGTTTCTTCAGTGCTTTCTGATACTAAACTGTAAGTGGCCTATTTCTACAAATGTATGATTTTTAACTCTTCTATTAATTAAGAACATAAGAATGACCATACTGGGTCAGACCAAAGGTCCATCTAGCCCAGAATCCTGTCAGCCAACAGTGGCCAATACCAAATGCCCCAGAGGAAGGGGACACAACAGGTAATCCTCACATGATCCCTCCCCTGTCTTCCACTTCCAGAGAAATAGCTATTGATGGACCTAATCTCCATGAATCTATCTAGCTCTTTTTTGAACCCTCTTAAAGGTCTAGCCTTCACTGCATCCTCTGGCAAGGAGTTCCACAGGTTGACTGTGCACTGAGTGAATAAAAATTTCCTTTTGCTTATTTTAAACCTGCTGCCTATTAAATAAGCACAATGAGAACTTACTGTTGATTATTCTCCAATATGATTTATGTTTTTATTTTTAAATATCCTTTTTAGTAGTAATCGTCATTTGCATAAAGACTGTGCACGTGTGTGCGCGCGTACGTACACACACACGTAGAAGGCATGTCTTGTCAGCTATTTTGTGCACAATATAATTAGCAAAGAAACCTGTACCACTTCCAGTTTGATTTATTTGCTGATTCGTAATCTGATTCATTTACAATTATGACAATAATTGGCATAACTGTTTAGATGTCATTGGAAAACTTCCATAAGAGGATATCCAATTATAAATCTCTTCCAGTAGTAGACAATATTCACATTGCATATTAACCCTTTGTTCATATGTCGGGAAGTGCTAAGCAGATTTCTAAGATAAAAGACTAAGGCTGCACTCTGTTTGATTATTAGAGAAACAATCTAACAAGATGGGTAAACACAAATGACAGATAACTTTGAAGGGTTGTAGGTAAAATCAGAAGGCCCAATCATGCTCCCAGTTAAATCAATGACTAAACTTATGTTGGCTTTAATGGAAGTAGGAAGAGGCCTTTGTTTTTATTGCAGTCACACTTTAAATGAAGAGCAATGCTGACTGGACCTCCCTGGTCTGGCACCTTTGGGACCTGACTGATCCCAACAAGGGAATTTTGCTGGACCAGGAGAGGTCAATTCTCCCCCCTATCCCACCCAGCTCCACTCCTGGCCCCAGATGCTGCCCTCCCCACCCCCAGATTGGTCGCTGTTGCCCACTCATTCAGGTCTTCTAGCCACCATCCCTGTTGGGGCTCTCATTCCCCCGGCCAGACTGTTGCCCCAGCCAGACTCCCAGCACCACCACCCCAGCAGGGCTGCCATCCCCGGCTGGACTCCCATTCATGCTGCTCTTGGCTCAGCTGAGCTGCTGTCCCTGGCCTGACTCCTGGCCCTGGTGCTGCCACTCTGGCACAGCTGCTGGCCCTAGTGGGACTCCTGGCCCCAGCCAAGCTGTTGCTGGCTCCCCTGGTGCTACTGCTAGCCCTGTCCCCCTGCCCGGCCAGACTCCCAGCCCTGGTGCTGTCACCCCAGCAGGGCTCCCAGCCGCAAGCCCTCCTGTACCTTACTCCCAGCCACAGGGGCTCTCTGGCACCACAGATGTTCCCAGACCAGAGAGTCTCAGTCTTTAGAGGATTAACCTGTACGCCAATTGTGTGTGGTTTCAATTAATGAAATCCTGCTAGCCTCGGTGGGTTTTTCCCCCCAGGTGAGTGCAAAGAGAGTTAAAACGTCTCTTGAAGGCTAGACATTTCTCTTTGTGGGAACGTCCCCAGTGTATGTAAAGCCTTTGGAGCCAGGTCTGTTGCTCGGACATCAGTGCTCTGGGCACATCAGGGAGATCGAGTGGCCAGAGTACACTGTGCTCAAGCTATCCTTATCTGGCCAAGACTTTCTGGGGCCATAGCCAACGGTTCCAGTTAGATTAGCTCCTAGACTGCTCCAACATATGTTGGCTCTCTGGCAACTCTCCCCACCCTCCCTGACTCAGCTGCACCTGGCTCCTTCTATATTGGTGCAGATTTAATGTAATAAATCTTGGGAGGACATCCCCCTTCAAATATGTTGATGTTATTCAATCAAAACTATTGCACATAGAAGGGCCCTAAATGGTTCTTGAGTTTGCAGTGGAATTCAGACTTCTCATCTCTAGTGAACCAGTACAAAAACAGCCAACTGATTCATCAATCGGTGGGAAATGAGTTAATGATCTCAGTTCAGTTCCTAGTTTAGGGATGTTCACTTCACAATTGACACAAACTGGTAGCCTCAGTAGAGGGCTTCAGTACAAAAAGTCATGGGAACCAAACTATTCTCTCCTCAACAAGGGTGGTCCTTCTAACTGAAATGTGAACTCATTATCTGGTCACCATGGGGCAATGAATCTCAGGCTGCTAAATTGGTATTTTTCATGCTAAATTAACTAAAACATGTTCACGGACATAATGAATTTGATCTTGGGTTGATAGTAATCGAGTTCTGATTATCAGATCCAGGTGAGGACTTTCTTTCATACAATTCAGTAACACCAAAAAAGGAGTCAAACAGTATTTCTTTCCTTTATATCTCAGAGAACCACAAAATTAACATCAGAAAGAAATAAAAATCTGGACTGGTTAAATTACAAATTCATGTTTGATTATATATCAATTTTAGCACAATGGACATTTTTAAGTGGAGAATTTTTTTTCTCTAGATACAATGAGCAAGGTGTCTGGTTTAATGGTTCCAAAATAGACCATTTTAGAATTCCCATCCTAAATGCAAAACAAAAAAACAAAACAAAAAAAAATCAATGTGACTTTTTTGGGTGGTTTTTTTTTACCATTTCAAATATTTTATAAATCAAACTGTCCATTCGGGATCCAAACCACATATGCACAGGCTAGTTTAATATTTTCATTAAATATTATCCTTATAAAGATATGTAAAATAACTATAGTAAAACTCCAGTGGTCCGGCATCCAATGGTCCGGCACTCCTGATGGTCCGGCACCATCTGGAACCCGGAAGTGCTGGACAATTGGAGCTGCTCTGCCCCTGGCTTCCCCGAGTCAGTCGCTGCTGAAACTGACCAGCGGCTGACTCCTGGAAGCCCGGGGCAGAGCAGCTGGGATGCTCTGCCCTAGGCTTCCCGGAGTCAGCCGCTGGTCAGTTTCAGCAGCGGCTGAATCGGGGAAGGCTGGGGCAGAGCAGCTGGGGTGCTGCCGGGTTGGTCCTGCAGCGCCAAGGGACGCATCCCCCTACTCCACCCCAGACCCCTCGTAGCCCCCCCTTACAATAGTCCGGCATATTTGATAATCTGGCACCCCACTGGGTCCTAAAGGTGCTGGATTACTGGAAGTTTACTGTACAAACATTTGCTAATGCACTCTACTCAGTTTATCTTTGCATGCATTGTGATTTGTTATTGTAGTAAGATATACAAACTTGGCACCAAGGCATTAACAAATTATTTGGGACTCAGTTAATCCTGCCCTGCTGCACCTGCAAGTTATGTCAACTATGGTGGTGGAAGAGTTCCAAAGAGCTCATCTTAACAATAAGCCTCTCAGGGGAAAGTATGGCTTGCTAATCTTCTTAGGCTGTCTACACTGCTGGCTTTTGCTGGCAGGGAATATGCTAATGAAGCGCACATTAGCATTTGCTGCGCTGTCATTAGCATATTCTCTGCCCAAGGCTTTTTGTGCAAGAGGTTTTTGTGCAAAAACAAGCAGTATAGATGGATCCGTTCTGCGCAAAAACTCCCTTTTGCGCAAGATCCTTATGCCTCAAAAAAGGAGGGATACAGATCTTGTGCAAAAAGTAGTTTTTGCACAAAACAGATCCGTCTACACTGCTTGTTTTTGCACAAAAACCTCTTGCGCAAAAAGCCTCGGGCAAAGAATATGCTAATGACAGTGCGACAAATGCTAATGAGTTCTTCATTAGTATACTCTCTGCAGGTAAAAGCCAACAATGTTGACATAGCCGTAGTGCCTAGGGAGAGAGTGGCCAAGACTCCTGAAGTGAAGGCGGGCTGGTCAGCAGACAGTGAATTGGATTGTTGCTTGATTTAGGGCCCTCTGAGGAAAGAGAGGCTGGCAGATTGTCTGAAATTGACTGTCTTTTTTCTTTTGCTTTGTTTATTTTCCTCATCTTTTGTTTGATCACTTGAAACACTGGGAGAGGTAAACTCCAGAGGAACTCAGCAGGAAGGCTGGGATTTCGTCCCTGGTCTTGTGCTACAGAATACCCCAATCCAGATGACAGAACCTGAGTAAATTCTTAACTCCCAGAGAGTGCTGCTGAGAGACCCAAACATGACAAAAACACAGACAAAGGCTGGTAAGGTCACAGGCAGAAATTCTATGTAAAAAATGACCTTGGTAACTGTGTTCCATTAAAAATGCAATTAGCTTATATTTGAATACTTCCTATTTGCAGTAACAATAAATGCTTGTACCAAGATAACAGGCTTATTTTTCTGTGGGTTTTTGGGTGGTTTTTGTTTGTTTGTTTTCTTTTCTTTTCTTTCAAATCTGATAGACTGAATGATCTTTGCTTAAAAAACATTTGTTTAACTTTGCCTTGGCTATTTTGTGACAGTGTTAGGCAACAGTAGCTGTACCAGCACTCTTACCACTGAATTGCAACTAAATCACTCCAGAGCAAACATGAGGGGCAAAGCTGTATCTAATTGACAGATTGGGGATGGTCTGGAGAGAACTACAGGACTAATGAACCCATGTGCCCAGAAAGGCTAGGGAGGTGATGGGCAGAAGAGACTGGCAGGAATCTGAGAGGCAAAGCAGCAGGTGAGATGTCTCTGAGGGAAGGGACCTTTTGTTTACCCCATACTTGTCTGGAGTAAGTTAGGGAACATATACTATTGTGAATATAAAGCTGCACAAGTTAGTAAGGGTTGTGGAAAGAACACTGTAAATAAATTGCCCAAGGTGTTTGACCAGAGGAAGGTATGTGCATGGGAAGTGAGTGAAAGGCCCTTAGCACCACCCCTTCTACTTAAGACTCTGCCCTTTCTGTGCCCACCCAGCCCCCATTGTATTCAGTGGCCCCTTCCACACACTCCCAGCCTCTCCCATTGTGGCTGCTGGTGGTCCCCAACCCAAGGCTAGCAGCCACTCTCCCCCGCCCCCGGAATGGTAGGTTGCCAGGCACTGGGGCCCCAATGGGTAGCCATGCAGCCTGATTGGCCAGAGAACCAGACAGCTACATGGCCCAGCTTTCCCGGCTGCTCAGAGTGCCAGTCAACTAGGCAACCATATGGCACTGGAGCACTGGCCAGCCCCAGCTTTCCCAGCCCTGCAGCATTGGGGGGCTTGGGAAGCACAAGCCAGACTATGAGACCTGACCCCTATTTGTCCCGCCCCCCCTTCCAGCCATCAGCCCCAGTTCCAGGCCAAGAGCAGCCTGCTGCAGGCAAGCAGGAGGAGGCCTGGCCTGGGGTGGAGCATGGGGAGGGTCACCCATGTTTTTGGGGGGGATGCTATCCCATCCCTTGCTTTCACTACCCATCAGCCATGCGTATGAGACTAGAAAAGAGGAGCAGCAGGATGTCCTGTCACACATCTACATATATTGTTTATGCCAAGTAATAGGTACAAAATGAAGTAGTTAGACACTTGTTGTTTTATTTTGGCAAATACAAAACACCACAAAATAAAATGGCAAACTGAGTATAAAATGAACAATTAGAAAACGGAGCTTATCCCCCCCAGGAGGTTCAGTAGCCACGAGCAGCACTCACAGATGCAAATGGTGAGCTCACAAGATCAATTCTATCATACAGAATGAACCAGTCAATGGTGGGTCCATATACATGAAGCGTTGTGCTGAGA
Source organism: Apalone spinifera (assembly GCA_030068395.1). Lineage (NCBI taxonomy): Eukaryota > Metazoa > Chordata > Testudines > Trionychidae > Apalone > Apalone spinifera. Next base: position 242,121,591 of record CM057845.1, on the reverse strand, counting down.
GGTTAGGATGGGCAATGGTTGGTGGGAAGATCTCGCAACAGCTAGAAGAATGCAGGGGAGAGAATGAGAGAGGCATGTCTGAACAAAGAGACCACTGAGATGAGGAAGCTGGGAAGAGCAGGCATACAGCTTCCCCCGAGCCTGCCCAAAAGGGGGCCACAACATTGCAGTTCTTCTCTCCTCTGCTCCCTACATCGGAGAGAGGGGGCACTGAAAGGTGGGTGGAGAGATATTGAAGCGGGAATGTCTGGGGCTCCAGCAGAGGTTATGAATAAGGGAGGGGTGCAATTGGGTATGTGTTTAGGGCTCTGGGGGTAGGGGTTGTGTTTGGGAAAGGTCTGAGGGTGGGCAGCAAACAAAATTACACGCTATTCCCCTAAAAAAAGTTAAAAAATTCACAGGACTCTAAAAATGTTCATAACATGCCATAAAAATGGTCATTTATCTTTCAGATAAATATAATGACTTGCCCAGCAATTTGATCACTGAATTCTACAACCATGTCATGTTGTCATTGTCTGTTTCATAATTCCACATATTATACAGATTGCACACATGCCATTAATAGACCACTGCAGTGTTTCTCCTAATCAGTGGTTCTCAACCTATTTACCATTGTGGCCTGCATATGATTCTCTGTATGTGTTATGTGGATGGCATCTACACAATAGAATATTACTTGTATGACCCTAAAGATGTAACATAGGATGCAGCTATGTACTAATGGGGCTGCAAGCAGCCCACAGGCTAAGAACCAGTGCTCCAAATGCTTCAGAGAGGAAGAGGGATAGACAGCCCTTGCCCTGAAGAACTTAAAAAGGGGCATTTCCTGCTCCAACCTGAGTCAATGGCAACATTCCCCCTTGATTTCAGTGAAGAAGTTTACATGGGGCAATTTTTCTGCTGCTTTAACATTCATGTCTACTAGCTAGGTTTGCTAATAAATCACGCTTCTCTTGAGCTCCAGTACACAAAAATGGCCTAGGTCTTTAAAGTGACTAGATATAGACAGTATTCAAATGACTGTATTCATGTGTCACATTGTATGTCTTATAAAATGGAGCTTATTATTTGTCTTGTCAACAGGTGCCTAAAATGGAATTGTAGAAATCAGTGGATCAGGCTTATTTTCCCTATGAATCACTTTAGTGATTACTGTCTATCATTTTTTCTCCCATTTTAAATAAATGTTATCCCCTACTATACCACAACATCGATGTTCCCTCTAAGCTGCAGGGCAAGCACAGTTTCACAGGTGATTAATCAGCCCTGCCCAGTTAGTCAGCTCCCTGCATAGAGCCTTGAGCCTCTGACTTGGCAGGGCTGATTAATCACCTGTGAAGCTGTGTGGCATGGCAGTTAAAAGGGAACACTGCACACAACATGTACAGTTTTTGTTTTGTTTTAAATGTCAAATGGGAGGTACTTGTAGTCTTGATGCTTGTAGGTCCAGGGCTCAATCCCAGCTGATGACATTGGCATCTTTACATCTAGCCGTGGATTTTTATACACCAACAGAGACTTTAGCCCAGCTAGCTTCAGCACATGGTTAAGAGTTATCTTACTGTGTTTTCATCATTAAATATTTGTGCCTCCTTTCTTAGGTTTCTTTCTCACAGGCCAGTCAGAATTCAACACTAAATCCATAATCTAGGATGAATACAAATCTTCAGGTTCGGTCTGGGCTCTATCTGATATTTTCTTTGACATGTTTTATCTTTGAACTCCATCAGGTTTAAGAAATGGGGAAGGACACTATTTTATCAATCATCAGACTTATCTGAATGCAAGATTATACCAGCTATAGGGAATACTAAATACTGATTTTGAAAATCATGGCAAAAAGAAATAAGTTCTTCCCAAATGAAAAGATTAAACAGAAAAACAGAACAGTTAAGGGTCACATATCCCTCTTCCGTGCCCCAAGCACCCCTCATATTAAAAGAATACACTTATTATGTTGAGCGAATCATTTACAGTATTTCACTATGCTATGGATTGTCATATACAATGTCCACAGGCCTTTGATATTCTAATAAACTTTCTGCAGCTTTAAGGATTTCTGTCTCCTAATTTATATACGTCTTCTCAGAGTTCCTCTTGTTTGTTTGAAATCATGATACAGGTGGGCCTTTTTTGGTTTCTGCCTTTAAATTTAATAAACAGACCTGTCTCTTACTGAGATCTGAAAGACCTAGCTCTTCAGGGGAGTTTTTCATGAAGTAATAGTTCAGAGAGAAAATAAACACACTAAGCCCCTTGAATCTTTTTTGCTATAAATTGCAATTTTAAGTATGCTTCTACTGTTTTAGAAATCTAAAGAGGTAACAGTGAAAGTCGTTTGTAAATCCAGGATTTTATAAAGAGACTTAGGAGAGAAAACTAGAATAGAACCAGAAATGAAGATGACTGATAGACACATGACAATGCTTTAACTGCACCAGTGCAGCAGCTTCAACAATCTATGGTCTTGCAAAGAAAAAACAGTTTTGTAAACAGTTAATGGAGATAACAACACTCTTCCGTATTTTTTGCTTTTACTTTTCCTATACCTACCGCACCGGATGACTTAGAACTGTATACAGTTATGAAGGTGAAACATGATCTGGAGAATACAAACACTAACCCATGTCTATACTTATGTGCTGGAAATCGATCTTCTGGCATTAGATTTAGTGGGTCTAGTAAAGACCTGCTAAATCAAATGCTGAAGGTGCCCCTGGTTGGTACCAGTACTCCTTGCAGTTGTGAGGAGTAGGGGAAGCCAAGTGGAGCATTTGTTCCTGTCAACCTCCCACTGTCAAGACAGCACCAAGCTTAGCTTAAGGTATGTTGACTCCAGCTATGTTGTTTAAGTATCTGGAGCTGTGTAGCTTAAGCTGACCTTCTGGGTCTAGTAAGTTTTTGAGTGGCATTGGGCTGCAAATCAATCATTATTATGTTTTTGTTAGAACATTGTATCTTAGCTAGTGCTTGGACCATTGTCTCTCCAGACTGATGAGGATCACCAAAGCACTATTGGGTTTAAACCACCAGAGAATAGATGATATTTATGACAAATATTATACCCAGTAGTATCTTCCTACTTAAATGGTTTAATATCTGCAAGCCAAGATTAAGCAATCTTACATATGTATGAATAAGACAAATTATCATCTAAAACCTTACAGCGCATATACTTTGTACTCAGAATAAGTTTCTGAAAACTTATAAATTTGTTAACTTGTTTTTATTAGTTATAAGTATTTTAAAACACAAGTGTGTAATCCAAATTCATTAATCCAAATCAGAGTGAGCAAGGAGTTGACGCTGGCTCTCTTACATGACAGGGGAGTACTCTACTGCCTGAGCTATTGCCTATTCTGGGGTTTCTTTCATAACGTGGGTTTTTTTTGTTGTTTCATGTGAAGAATTTCAAAAGGTTTCAGGTTTATTCTGATGAGGTTTTGAAATCAAATTATGAAACCTCAAAACTGTGAAATGGAATCCTTATTTTCTGGCAAACTCTAATGAGACTCCTGGTTTAGATTTAAGCAGGGATGGAGAGCGGTTGAAGTCTTGGGAGGTCGTCAGGAAACAAAATTTAGGAATCTGAGGAGCTGAAGAAACAATCATATCTCATATCTTTAGAATCTTAACCTGGCAGAGAAATCTTTAACTGAAGCTCAAGCTTTCTTAAACTGTTACTCTGAAAATCTTTGACCATCAGGCTCCAGCTGCTTCACACGAAGAGCTGACTGGCAGATGGATAGCCCTGTGTTTTCTATGGAGTTGATACTAAATATCTAAACTTATAGGTTGTCAGTTAGCTGAATATTTTCATCAGCAATAATTCTGCAATGACTTAAACTGTATTACTGAGATAGAAATGGTGATGTTCTATCTGCAGGTAAAGGCCCCCCTTCAAGAAAATTCTGGTCGAGTCCAATATGTACATTTAGCCAAAATAAGAAAAGCCAGACAAAACTACTGACCATCAACTCCACAGTTGCCAATTACCTTGATTTCACCATGGCTGTGTCTTAGAAAGAATTACCATCAGACAAAGCTCCATCCATGTATTTCATGAGTTCTGGACAGGCCTTACTAGGGAGCGGTAGCCACTTAAAAACATTCTTAAAATTGCCTCTTCGTGAAGCCACTTCTACTTAGGTGACTCAATTATAAAGCAATATCTCACTCTCTCAGTTGACAGCTCCTGCCAATTTCCCTTTGTTTAGCACTCCTCCATGTTCCACTGTGAATACACTGGAAATACAGGTACATTTCCATAGCAGCCTTACGATTCTCTTGTAATGTTACTGGAAAAACCTCCTAAGTATAATTTAAAGACAGGCTTTTTAACTGCAGTGACATTCCCTTTGAAAACAAAAAGAGAGAATTTTAACAATATTTGTTGTTTAACTATTTGTTAAATATTTTCTCTTCCTTCCATTCAATTAAATGGGACCTACCACTAATCACTAAAATATGCAATTAGCCCTGAAATCTCTGTCTGCGAATGGGATTCTGGAAATTGAATAGACTGGCTCAAATGGCCTCTCTAGAAAAATACCCAGATAGAATTAGACCACCATATGCATCGAGGCTGCGAGGCTTGTTGAAAAATCATGGAGAAATGTGTGAGAATTCTAATTGCATTATCATTCTTATGTGAATTTTCCCTGGGGAACCCAAGGTCATAATCAACTAGCCTATGAAAGATGGAGAAAAACATTCTCAGCTACTGATACTACCTGCACATCCATAAGATAACCAAATAATATCTTAGTGTTTTCTATAGAGCAAGTTAAGAAAATAGTAAAATTGCAAAAATCTAGCACTCACAAGAGAAATACCAAATTAAGACAACTTTTATTTTCCCTAATGCTTCTAGACCCTCCCTCCTCCTGGGGTAAGGATTATGATAGTGTTCATTTGCATGACTGCATATAATCTGTCCATAAGACTTTTGCCTCACTCAATGCAAAGGATGGGCAATGCTCGCTGAATGGACAACTGTTCATAATCTTTTTATGCTGGTCATTAGATATGTGGCCCTAAGCCATATTTACTAACCACCATCCAACTCTAGTATTGAATACAAAATGTTCTCATAGGGCATGACTTTACAGCAGGGCTAACGCCAAAATAAGCTCTGCAACTTGAGCTATGTCAGTTGCGTAACTTAAGTTGAAATAACTTAATTCAGCTTTTGGCGCTGTCTACTTAGCAGGAAGTTGAAGGAAGAGCACTCTTCCTCCGACTTCCTTTACTCCTCGTAAAATGAGGGTTACAGGAGTCAAAGTAAGAAGTTCTCCAGCTCAACATTATTTCGACATTATGTCTAAATAACTATTTGTAGTGTAGATGAGGACTGCGTTATTTTGGAATAACATCAGTTGTTCTGAAATAACACTGCTATGTAGATATAGCCATAGGCTTTTCTGTGGTGTTAATCACTGTGCTATCTGATTGCTTCATAAATATTAACAAACTTATTTTCACAGCACATATATGAGATGAAGAAGTCATTTATACATAGGGAAGAATTTATACATAGGGAACTGAGGCACAGACTAGAAGGGCAAAATTATCAAAACCATGCACTAATTTTGAGTGTGGAATTTGAAAGACCTAAGCTTTGATTTTTTCAGAGCACCTTTTTTATGTTCACTGCTCAGCTTCTCTTGCCTTCAGTTGCAATTGTGAGTGCTTAGCTCTTCTGCAAAGCTGACCCCATTTGCCTCACTTTGGGCACTCCTAAAATGAAGTGCACGCAATTAAAGGACCCCTCTGAAAAGTTGTGGTTTAAGATTCTTGCCTAACTTTACACGGAGACTCTGTGGTGGAGGCAAAGAGAGAATGCAATTCTCCATAATGTCTTTCAGTTTAAAGACATCCTTTCTCTTCCTACAGTCCTCTGCTTTATTTGCTACGCACTTACCCAGTTCTCTCCCAAATGAGGCCAGGTTCTACCAGCCAACAGCCTCCTTTACTTCACAATTCTAATTTATTCCCTGCCTATCATTTATTCTGTGCACTGAAAGAGATAGGTGTTCTGTGGAAAATGTGATCACATAATTAAAGACTGTCATGTATATGCACGAGGGGGCTGAATTAGTTGCTCAGGCTTTAAATTGGTAGGCATTTGCTAACTGCTGATTCTGAGCGCTTGACTTTGCAACCTAATTTGTTTGGTTTTAAATATATCTTCCTTGGTTGAAATAGAATTTGTCTTTTCAGCTTCTGCTCAGATGAAGCCATTCGAAATCCCACATGATTCATCAGTAAGACTGGATCATTTACATCCACAGCATGGACTTCTGCTTGCCCGTTTTAATGGACTCACTGACAGCAATAGATTATCATTCCCTATGTGGCCCATCTAGAAGACTAGGAGACACACTCTTTGCTAGACAGTTTTACACCTATTTGCTAGACTGATGAGGATTATTGAGACTAGATTCTAATTCCAGGCTGGAAAGGAGAATTCTGTAGTGTTTACACACCCTTCTTTCCCTGTCCCTGTCTACCCCACCTGCCCCTCTGCTCCAGTTCCTATCCTCTACTTGCCAGAGTCTTTCTACTCCCATTCTGTTCCTTTCCCGTACCTTGTAGCGTTGGTCTCTATTTTTCTCCCTGACCACCCCTCAGCTTTCTGCATTTCAGCTAACCATTTCTTCTTCTGAACACCAGTAGGAAGAGCACTATAGGAGGGACAGTCTCCCTGGGATCTCAATTCCTGTGCCTAGTACCATAGTGGCTCCTGGCAGGTGGGAGCAGCAATTGCAGTAAAAGTCCCAATCAGCCCCTGCATCCCTGGGCTAATTAATGCTTTATACCAGTGGTCACCAACCAGTAGATCTGGATCTACTGGTAGATCTTGGAGTCTCTGACAGATGATTCTGACTGGTTTGGCCAAGAGGTTATCAAGCACAGCACTTCAGCTGCCCCTTCCCCCATTGCTACGCAACTCCTGCCTTTTGCCTTGGAGTTCCCTCCCCCCATATTCTATCTCCACAGAAAGGATGGGGGAACAGGGCTTGGGATGGAGGGAGTTTGCTGACTGCTTTGAGAGTGTTGCAGGGACAGAGCAGGGGTGAGCCTGCATTAGCCCCACTGAACAACCACCCAGGAGCCACCTGAGGTAAGCAGTGTCCAGCTGGAGCCAGAAGCCCCCACTTCTGCCCCAGTCATGACCCCTCTCTGCACCCCAGACCTTGAGCCCTTTGGATCCAAACTCTCTTACAGAGCCTATACTCTGAACCCCTCCTGCACCCTAAGCCCCTGCCCCAGGCTCAGCTCAGAGCCCCTCGCATACTCCAAATCCTTTAGCCCAAGACCAGAGTCTGTGTCCCAACCCTCTGCTCCTGCCTGGTGAAAGGAAAGGATGGGGAGGGAGCAAGGGAAGATGGACTGAGCAGGGGCAGGGCCTTGGAGAAGGTGCAAGAAGGAGGTGGGCAAGCGTATTTGGGTCTGAGGTAGATCCTGGATTGCAGTTACATTCAAAAAGTGATCTTGTGCTTAAAAAGATTGGAGACCCCTGCCTTATACAAATGGAATGTTCTGAGAATTTGGTGGCAAAACTCTAACAAGTCACCACTGAGCATGTGTGAATTGTGTTTTTCTGAGGTACACCATAGTCCCTCCTATTCTCTGCTTGTGGTACATAATAGTTTAGTCTCCATGGTCTGTAATACTTTGGTGTAATTTCAGCTGTTGGATTTAGTGTGTGAGTGTTGGGTGGCCTTGATGGCCTGCAATATAGAGGAAATCACACCAGTGATCTCTTCGGGCCATACGTTTTATGACTATAATGCTATAACTTAGCCAAATTTTGATGTATTTTCAATGAGTTGACAAAAGGAACCTCCCTGACACTTGGCCAATTCTTCTGCCAACTATGAAGTCCCTGATATAGGAGCATGGGGCTCCTATATCTTCTCACTGAAATAGTTATAAAAAAAATGGAACAAGGGAAAAATAATGCATTTTTCCCTAACCTTTTTCTAAGAAACAACTGAACCATTTTTACCAAAATTCCATAAAAATTCAGCTCGAGGCAGATACCAAGCATAAAAAATAGAAGTCTGATAGTCTGACGTTTGGCAAAGTGAGTTATAAGCAACTGAAAATAGAGTCTGGCTATTTCTACACTGCAGAGTTATAGCGGAAAAAGATGCAAATTGCAAACTGCAATTTGTGTATCTTTTTCTGCTTTTTTTCAGAAGAGGCTTTTCCGAAATTTGGCCCGTTTACACGGGGCCAAATTTTGGAAAAATCTCTTCTTTCAGAACATCCCTTATTCCTCATACAATGAAGAATACAGGGATGCCGAAAGAATGCGTCCGCTTTTTCAGAAACTGTTCCAAAAAAGTGGACGCGTTCCTTGGATGCGGCAGAGCTTTTCCAGGATACTTATCCTGGAAAAACTCTGCAGTGTAGACATAGCCTTAGTATGGAAAATGTTTGGAAAGCTTAACTATAGGCCTGGGTACTAGTTCCATTTAGTTTGTGTATATATAATACTTGTCATTTCATGCATGTAAAAATAACCTTTGTTGTACTCCCCCTAACAACTTGACTTCTTTGGCTATGTCTA
>CM057845.1:242074669-242097173 GCA_030068395.1 Apalone spinifera | reverse complement strand
ACATAATAAATAGCACATTTTATCTCTGAAGCAGACGACTTCTAAAAATTGTAGCCCAGTGTAATATACTGAGAGTGTAAGAGTGGCAGAATCCTTTTTTCTTTAAACAGGACTTGTCAATGTCTTCACTAGCCCCACTGTAATAGCTCAGGACTCTTTGTGCTACTGCATTTGTATTCTGAAGTGGCACTGTGGTTGACAGTATGTTTAAGTTTAAATTCACACTTACATGAATATGTTTAGCTCTTACATAATGGAGTCCAGCATTCTAATTGTATTATTTAAAATAAGTGTGGTGTTTCAGCTGCCAACTCTTCAATTTTGAATCTATAAAAATAAAGAAACATGTTTCACCAAAAGTATGTAAAATGGAGGAAATAATTCTCTATGAATCCTTATCAATCAATTTAGATCCTAGTAGTAACAACTGCTGTAAACGTTATTATGATAATTAGTATTTAAATAAGTTAAATGTTGACAGTGTATACTGTTTTTGATTAATAAGAAAACTGTGTCTGACTAAATTCAGCCTTGCATTAATCCCAGAAAACATTTCTAGCTACATCAAAGCACGGAATCAACAATTTATCCTATAAATAGAGGAAGTGCATTTTTTGTTCCAGAATATTACTCACTATTTTGTGTAAAAAAATAATGTATTTATTTTTCCTCTAACATTTCCATTTAAGTTTAATCTTCGAACATTCCACGGATCTGTTTATTAAATCTCCTAGCAAACAAAAATAAATATATCCCAAAGTAGCAGAAAATCTGTTATTTCTAAGGTTTCATTGGTATGCCAAACTCCCTTCAGGATTGTTCAAAATATTCATAACATAAACAATTTTTAATTATGTGATTAAACTGATTCTCTCCATTTCTGCTGGTGAGTTATGATGTCCATCTTTTAGTATGTGCCATTTTTCTTTTCTTTTTTGGCTTGAATCAGGCTAGGTATCACTTTCTTCATCAATAGAAAAAACATTTACCAATAAGATCATTTTCTTTGTGTGGGCAGACATCTGTTCCCAATTTAGTTTCTGTAAGCCTGGCACAGTTTCTATCAACTTGCAGCTATGTGATAATTTTTCACTTTAATTCCATTGCCAGAATGAGCCCTCTCAAAATTTCAACACATCCAAATGAATTAAAATCCATAACTTCTGTAAGCTCCGAGTTTAATGTCCTTAAACTAATTTGACTCTTAATTGGAACCTTCCTCATGTTATAAAAGAACAAATTGTCCTCATTGGATTATTGTTTGTGATGTTTCACAGAAAGCATTCAATCAACTACTTAATATTTTAAAATTGACTTCCTACATTGATGATGCACTTAGGGTACACATTTACAAGAAGGGTGGTTTGAATTTCAGTAGAAGCTGAGGAAGAATGGCACACTTTCAGCAATAAGAATACAAATGCTGCTGTGATGTATATCCTTCGTGCACAGAAGAACTTGGTTTATTGTTACACTCAAGTTCTCTCTCTTCCAGACATTTGATTTTTAAAAAAAACATATTTAAATGGTTAATTGAATAATTACAGCTCTTTACAATCACAGAAGTGAGAGGTGGCATATCACCTCTGAGATGTGAATTTATTAAAAAGGACAGAAAAATACATTTGTATTTATTATATGTAAACTGCAAGTTACGAACCTGCTGAAATAGATTTGCCTCTGGGATTGCATTACAGTAACATTCATCCTTCTCAATATCTCCCCTCAACTATTTTTGTCTTATTCCTTTCACCTTCTCATTGCGTTCTGTCTAAAATTAAATAGCAAGTCTTGGAGAAGGACCTTTGTCTTCCTATATGTTTCTACATATGTTTCTGTTAAGGGTGCTATATGACTGATGGCAATAGTTATGGGAAACTTGGAAAAATATTCTGTTGTAGCTGATAAACTTTGACCCAAAGGATTCATTTTTATTTTATCATCATTTCAATGTTTTTAAGGGTCCAGTGATGGTGGTGGTTTGGGAGGAGTTATGTAGGTGTGCACTACCTACTCTCAGATGTGATACATCTGAGCTGAGCTATATTAGCCTAAGTTGAATTGGCCTGTAGTTAATGAAAGAAAATTAATCTTCAGGGCCTTCATTGTGACTCTTTTCATAAGCACTAAATTTGTGCAAAAGAATTAAAATAATATTAAAGTAACTATGAAGGCCTGTGGAACTAAGACTTCTGAAACATTTAATATACTACCTACAAGCCAGCATTGTGGGTTCAATAAATATTATGTTCTAAATTCATGTATTTTAACCTGCACAGAGCTCTTTTTTTTCTTTAAATTCAACAAGCAAACAAGAGCCTTTGCTTGGATTTCTAAATAGTCTTCTTCTTCCTCTTCGAATTGTGATCCTGTGGGTGCTCCACTTCAGGCACATCTGTGCCCTTGCACCTTTGATTTTTTGTAGCAGTGCCTGTTCAGCCTACACATGTGACCCACATGTCCTTGTGCCCTATTCTGATTATATATGGGACTGTGTGGGTGAATCGTTCTTGGTTTGTTTTCAGCCTGAGACAGAGTCTGCAACGTGTGCTTGTTCTCGGTTTAGCATTTAGATAGATAATATGTTTGCTTGCTTGCTTTCCAGCTCCCCCTACACTTCTCTTACCCCAAAATAATTTTAAAATCCTTTTATTCTGAAATAGCAGATTAGAACTTTTCTTTCTTGAGGTTGTATCTCTGTTATTTTCCCACAGGAATGCTAGGTTTATTAGGATTCAAGAGGCGCCTCTCCTGCCACAAGGAGACAGACTTTTCCAGTGCCTTCCCATGTTCTTGCTAAGTGCAAGATCTCTACATCCTTCAAGACTAGATCCTGTGAAATCGGGGAGATCAAATGTAAGTGTCTTATGGTGGAAATGTAAGTGTCTTATGGTCTTATGTCCAGCTCCAGAGCCACTGGCAAAGGACTCTCTCTGCCCCCACTCTACCAGTGCCCCATCCACCTTAAGATCTTGGTCACCAGAGACCACTAAGTGGTTCAGCAGGTACAAGTATTTCTTCAGTACCAAAGTTCTCATCTGCCTCTGAACAGAAGGATATAGGCAGTAAATCTCCAAGAGCATCTTGATGACTGAGAAGCCAGAAGGCTGTGGAGACTCAAAAGGAGCACTCAAAAGGAGTTCCATACATGCTCCAAGTAATGCTAGTACCACAAAGATAAAGAAGAAAATTCAGTCTAAGAATCCAGATTCTGAAGGGCAAAGACACAGATGAAAACAGCTGTAAGCCCATCCTGGAAATTAACAAGGAAAGTCAATTGTATCAAAGAGCTTTGGTACTGAGGGAATCGAAACAGAACTGCAGGCCAAGTGATTGGTGCCAGCTACGTTGGTACTGAAGCCTCCACAAGCTCTCTCTCCCAGGCCAGTTTTTGTTATTGTCAGCACTGCAAGAGATGAGGTCCCTTAAGGATTTGATAGTCTCTTTGGAGCCAGAGTCTGTCTTATTAATGAGTGCAGCGGCTTGTCAACATCAAGACCCTCTTGGTCATGGACCCCTATATCACATAGGGAACCATACTTCTCCTCCTCTCTTTGTAAATTAAATGGCTTCTTCTCCCTCACGTCTCCCCCCACCCACACCCCCCACCCAACCTTGGAGTATGTGGATCGCACGTGTGGAAAAGAAGTCTTAAGATTCTGAGATCTCAATGCAGGTTTTCTCTGTCTATTCCAGAACATATCACTTTGCCTTCTACGCTGGACTTCAAATGAAACCTTTCTCACAGGAACAGAAATGGATGCTTCTGTCTATGGCTTTTGGTCCCCCTCAGTAGCCTCATTTGGATCCATGGGCATTTTATTGCCAACAGTTCATGATGAGGTCATCACACCACCAGAGGGAATAGAAAAGAACCTATTAATCTCAGCCTTCTTTACTACCTCTTTTATCAACTTCAGTCTGATTAGAGAGAGAAAATATAGGCTAATATTTATGATCAATGGGTTTTTGGGGAGAAACTACTTTTTTGGCAACCATTTACCCTACACATTGTCAGGTCCTAGATATGGTCCGCAAAACCAAAAGTAAAGTGTCTGATGTTATCACCACAGCAGGAGAAATCTGAATGGATGGAACTCTTTAGAAAATCTCCTAGATTAAGGCTATAGAAATTGTGGAATAGAAGTTGTCAAAATGGATCTCTGGCTATGACTAAGTCCAACTATCTTCAGGAGTAAGAGCACTATACACCTCAATAGACTTACTCAAGGATGTATTGACTGTAAACATCTGTAATATAGCAATTTGATCCTCTGTTTATTCTTTTTCTATTCATTGTGCCACTGTGCCTGTGGCAAAATCATATGCACTTGTGGACAACACACTTCTCTCTTCTGTATTGAACTTTGCTCCGAACAGCACCTCTCCTTAAGAGGATACCACTAGGAGTCACCTGAAGTAGAGCATCCACAAGGACACTAAGGCTACGTCTACACTGCAACACTATTTCAGGTACCGAAATAGCTATCCTGCATCTTCACAACAAGACCCTTATTTTGAAATATAATGGGCTTGCTATTCTAACGTCCCTGTAAACCTCATTCAATGAGGAGTAAGGGATGTTTCGGAATAGCGGGTTATTTCGAAATTTGGCACTGTGTAGACAGCACCAAATTACGAAATAAGCTATTTCAAAATAAAATCAAACTAAGATACGCAGTATGTGTAGCTCAAACTGTGTATCTTATTTTGAGGAATGGTGCAGTGTAGATGTACCCTAATTGAAGCTAAAGGAGAGGTTATTCATTTTGTACAGTTACTGGAAGAACTGCCCTCCTTCTCCCCTGCTTCGGAGTCACTCTCTGGGACTTTGCAGCTTCAGTACAAGGCACGAGGATGTGGGGAGAGCATGCATGAACTCACTGGGCATCACTAGGGTCAAAGGCACAAGCACACCTGAAGGAGTGCACCCACAGAGAGATGCATTTCAAAGACCTCCAGTTACTGCACGAGGTGAGTAAATTACTCAGTTTCAAAGAGGAAAAAACTCAAGAGGGATCAAAATGAAAATGGCAATATATATGCAAGCTTTTCCAGAAAATGTATACATGGCCTTAAAAACATTAATATGGTATTCACTGAGAGTACATCTACACAGCAACCTAACCTCAAAATAAGATAAGCAATTCGCGCTATGTTTTTTGAAATAACTTATTTTGAAATTTGGCGCGTCTACACAGTGCCAAATTTCAAAATAATGTGCTATTTCGACACATCTCTTAACCCTCATGGAACGAGAGCTGCAGGGATGCTGAAATAGCACAGCCATTATTTCAAAAAATATTTTGAAGTAATGAGTGCGTTTCAAAGATGTGGGGTAGCTCTTTCAAATAGCTCCATTGTCTAGACATGCCCTGACAATCTAAAGCATTCCAGTTTGCAATCACTGTTCCATAAATAGTTTTGGCCCTTATATTATAGTCTGTTTTTAAAGGTGGCATTTCTGTTGATCTACTTCTTTTTGTTAGGGCCTTGTTCCTCTTCTCATGGAATGAAAGTAGGATGGAAAAAATGGTTACATTTTCTTTGGATTTGGCTATGCTTTCCCTTTGCACAGGGTGGGAATCCAAAGAATGATATCTAAAATATACAGAGGTTTTCAATTATGGGTTTCAAAAAAGCCTAAGTTCAATTCTCAGTAAAATCAAATTAAAAAATAGCTCTTCAATTACATTGCAGTGCTGCCCTGCCATTGCAGACTCTCGCTACCACAGGGACCTAAGGGGCCTCACTGCTTTTGAAGCAATGTTAAATCCACTCAATTCAGAAACCATTTAAATCTCATGATAGCACAAATAACATAGGTAACCTATAGTCCCCTTTCATGTCTCTCTGTTTTTAGAATGGATACATTACCATATATGAACAGCTCAGTTATTGATCTCCTCCAGTATCCTGTTTACACGGTATCGCATGCAGACTGGAATCAACAGCAGGCAACCATGAGTCAGATTCCTCTTTTCTTGACCATTTTATAAAAGATAGTCATGTTTCTCGTGAGGAGTTAATTTTGCACTACACCCATTGCTTAAGGGGGCTAATTTTGCATTATATCCTGGTATGTGGTCTTTGAGGCTGGGGGTCAACAGTTCTGTGCTGTCATCAGAAAGACATATGGCCAGGCTTTCATGCAGTCAGTGCCTCTCATTAGAAGCAGTTATCACTGCAGAAGTCATTAATGTCACCTTTTTGACTGGCAAGGCAGCACTCCAACCTCAAAGTTATTTTTGCTCTCAAAAGATGCTAATATATGATTCTGTAGAACTCATTTAGCATAGGATGGAAGAACACAGATAAATGTCTTATCAGACAGGAAAGTAATTTTGTGTTCTTTCATTTCTTTTGGTTCCTGTTCTAATATTAGATGGCCTTTAATCTTTAACAAATGACTTCCTCTTAGTTCTGCAGGAAATTAGTTCAACCTTTTCTAACATTATTATGTTTTGAATAAGTTGTCTTAGAACAGTTAGGAGGAATCCCCCTGCATAAAGTATTTCTCCTGCGTTGGTTTGTTCTAAAAAAAATTGATTTGAGTGTGCACTTCACTATTTCTTCATTCTTCTGAAAATTCAAATATTCTGAAGGAAACTAGAGGGGTGACCCAACAACTCACTATACTACAGGAAATTGTTTTCAATGCAAGTAATGGTCTGTACTGCAGCAAACACATTAATGACATTGTATTATTGTGTTATAATGATCTCTGCTTCTGCGTAAGAGCATGTTTTCCTGAGTATGACTCGGTACCTAGAAAAGAAGGGACCATTGAGGCTGAGAGCTGAATATCTGTATAAAAGGGTGTCGCAGGATATGCACACCCCACCCATGAAAGAGAGAGAGAGAGAGAGGTCACAGGGGTATATAGACATCACTTGCACTGTTATTGGTCTGTCAGTGATCTGAGTCAGTCATCACCCAAGGAAGTGTTGCCTAATGACCAGGGTCTATATATTAGCCCTTGTGTTACAGGGCAACATGGCCTAATGGCCAGAGTCTGTAACATAGCCCTTGAGTGCAGGTCAGTATAGACTAGTAGTTGGATTATATATAGTAGACCTTGAGAACAGGGTAATACAGGAGTCTATATAGTAGTGCTTGGAAACAGGACAATACAGCCTAATGGCTAGAGTCATAGGGGTTGTGGGCGGAAGCTGGGTCCACTGAGTCCCAACCCAGGATCCTGACAGTGGGGAAATGATCCACCACTCGCTCAGCAGAGAATCCCACTGCAACACACTGAGCTCAATTAGGTGCGAGATACCACTCATGCACCCTCCCTGGGTCTGTTGTAAGGGTGATCCATGTGGTTTCAGGATCTTCAGTCTCTGCGGGGCTAGTCTATCCCTGAGGCTCCACTAGCACTGGAAGCTTGATGCAGTCTGCCAGGTCTCCAGCTCCTGTCATCTGGAGCTTTCGCTGGCTTACCTCTGAAGCTCCCGTAGAAGGTCCTTCCTCTCCAACATCCAGCTAAGACTGAGCTGAGCTGCTCCCTTTTATATTGCCACAACACTTGGAGAATGCCCAGTCTGGGACTTCCTGTGCCTACAAGGTTTTAACCCCTTCTATCCCAGTGCCCACACCTTGTCACACAGGGACTATAAAATAAGCTGCCCCATCGTTCTGTCCAGTTATTCCTCAGCTCCCAGGACAGACCTCATATTGCACCTCAGATGGCAGTTGAGATCAGCTCCCAAAGCTCTTGGGTCAAAGTCTTTGGTTCCAAAGGAATTTCTTTCCATTCATCTGTTTTAGGAGGTGTAACAAGGGATAGGGAGGGATCCGGTATGTGGAACAGGAGGAAGAAAAACAAAGAAAATAGTAGATGATGCTTCATCCCTGGGCTCTGTGATATTATCAGATTTTGAGTGCTTGACTGGTGGCCAAAAAGTAGAAACCAAGACAACCTACCACTCTGGAGTTACACCATAATATGCCAATGTACTGCCTGCACTGGTCTCCCTTGGAACTGAGAATATGCTCTACTCTGAGGAGTTCATCAGTACTCTTTCAGCATTAGCAAATGATTAGAATTCAACCAATTCAACATAAGGGAGAACAATCATATTGCATCTCCTTTTTCTTTGTTCCTCCTTCCTTGACAGTGATGGAGAAAGAGATGGATCAGAACAATCATTTATTTTTATGCCTTTACTTGTATCAGTCCTGAGGACTTCCTGGAGTTGAAATATGTATTCTAGGTTATGACTGTAGGTGACATTTAGGCTGGTCTACAGTGTCACTTAAATTGATATAAATTATGTCGTTCAGGGGTGTGAAAAAAATCACTCTCCTGAGCAATGGAACTTCCCTCAACCTAATGCGCTGTCTACGTTGCACTGTCTCCCACCAATTTACCTGCCACCTCTTGGGGAAGTGGAGCATTGAAGCCAATGGGAGATCATTCTGCCATCAATTTATTGCATCCTCACTAGACCCACTAAATCAATGCCATTGCATCAATTACAGTGACACCAATATAGCATGCCAATATAGACAATATATTTTGTCACAAGGCCTCTGTTATTACAGCGGTTAAAAGACATGCAAATTACAGATGTTCATTGAGAATAACATTCAACCTCTAAAGGGACTGGTTCAGTTTCAGCATCTTATTATCTATCGGATGTATACCTTTTACAACTGGAAACCTTATTGGGTGGAAACTTACCAAAGGTGGACAATGAACACAACCAAAAATAATAACCAATAGGCTTGCATAGAACCTGCTATAGGTGCTGAGTTTATATGTAAGGTCATTTTAGGTCATGGACACACTAATATCCTAAAAGGTGGCAATTCTAATAATAATTGTTTATTAGAGAAATTATTTAAATTTCTGAGGGAGGATAGAAAGGGAAGGGCAAAGGATTGATCTTTAGTTATCTTAGTGAGACGGACAGTTGGATCTACTGCCTTTAACAAGGTACTTATACAGCCTCCATCACCATTAACATCTATGTGACTCCTAAATATTTTACACTTACTTACATATATTTACAACATCCCCATGATGTAGAAATATCTCAGTTTTACAGATGGTGAACTGAAGCACAGAGAGATTAACTGATTTACCCCAAGGTCATACATCAGATCGGTGGCAGAGTAGGAGGTAAACACCAATTTCCAGAATCACAGGTTAATGGCTTACATACAAGATGATGCTTTTCCCCCTTCCCTTCAGTATACAGACACTGTAGCTGACTTATTCAATTCTGCATGTGCTGTAGAGACCTCAACAGTCACTGGTTTTCCAGAAGGTTTGACTTGACATGAAGGGCATATAGACATCCTTACAAATGAAGATCAATGCTGAGAAAATGTGAAGAAGAATTCAAAGTCTTCTATTTAACTTAGTGAAATATAATTATTCCAACACCAAAGAAAGATGAAAAGCAATGCAATGTGTTTGGTCTTTTATTATTATTCTGGAAGCATTCCCCTGCTCCAATTAATGTAGGAAAAATTATTCCTGAAAAAATAAAAAGGCAAATTGATGACCTATCAGAAAAGAGAGAAATGACTAAAGCAGTTTCAAAACCTTTACCTCATTTATCTACAGTATTAAAGAGTGTATTTATCCAAAAGCTTTTGTCTTGGATCAGGCAATTAGACTGTAGAGTAGAGCTCAAGAGTTATTAATACTGAATGGTTGATAATCAAATTTCACTCTACTGTCTTTCTTTGGAAACATTCATCTTAAATACTTTGATCAATCCTAGTGCACCGGAGAAATATCAAAACCCCAGCAAAAGATTTTAACTATTCGTTTCACAAGC
This sequence comes from Apalone spinifera, assembly GCA_030068395.1. NCBI lineage: Eukaryota > Metazoa > Chordata > Testudines > Trionychidae > Apalone > Apalone spinifera. The sequence continues at coordinate 242,087,376 of CM057845.1, read as the reverse complement.
AGTCTGCCATGTAAAAGGACATTGGCAAGTCCAGAACTTCAGCGCTAGCTCCTCTGAGTGTTAGGGCCTATTTGCACGGACAATATTCTCAGGTTTGACAGGGGGATGATCATATGTCAGCTGATCCTGTTGGCAGATCAAAAGTTGATGAAGAGTTTGTCTAGTCCAATGTACTGAAAGATATGTGGGCACAGTGTGGAGCTTTGAAAGGAGGAGTGAGGCCATATCTATACTAGAGAGATGATAATGACTACAGTGCCAACATAGCCTATAGCAACGGAAGGAATTTTTCTGGAACAGTCTCTCCATGACTGTGTCTAGACTGGCCAGTTTTTCCGGAAAATCAGCCGCTTTTCCGGAAAAACTTGCCAGCTGTCTACACTGGCCGCTTGAATTTCTGCAAAAGCACTGACTTCCTACTGTAAGAAATCAGTGCTTCTTGTGGAAATACTATTCTGCTCCCGTTCGGGCAAAAGTCCCTTTTGCGCAAAGCTTTTGCGCAAAAGGACCAGTGTAGACAGCTGAGATTTGTTTTCCGCAAAAAAGCCCCGATCACGAAAATGGCGATCAGGGCTTTTTTGTGGAAAAGCATGTCTAGATTGACACGGACACTTTTCCGCAAAAAGTGATTTTGTGGAAAAGCGTCCGTGCCAATCTAGACACTCTGTTCCGAAAATGCTTTTAATGGAAAACTTTTCCGTTAAAAGCATTTCCGGAAAATCATGCCAAACTAGACGCAGCCCATAAGTGTGGTAGCTAGTTCATTCTTCCATTGACCTCGCTGTGTTTAAATCAGTGGCTAGATGAACGTAACTACATAACTCGGTGATGTGGCTTTTTCACAGTCCTCAGTATCAGAGACTAAATTTTAGGTGTAGCACAGGCTTGTAAATGGTACATGTGAAAAGGAAAATAGGAGAAATTACAAGCCAAAATATGTCAGAACAAAACTATGTAAAACCTTAATGGTGAGGACAAGAAGTTTAAACTTGGTATAGATAGTAATGTGAATCTCAAGAAGAGGAAGAGAGGGTGATAACACCTAGAGAGGAAAATGATTTGAACAAATGTGGGTAAGCTTAGCACCAGCTCCCATCATGAGAGTCTCTCTGGGATCCCTCTAATCGACTAAGATTTCCGCTTGGACGCCTAAGACTGATGAGTGCGAAGATGAGAAATTAGGCCAATTCTGGCAAGGAACACTCTCTGGCAGTGGCTGCATGTGAGGTCTCTATCTCCATTGGAGCCAGCCGCAGTGGTGCCAATGCAGGCCCAGGCACGATTCTTACATCAGGCTCTCTGATCTTCTTCATGGAAACAATGCTTGATCTCTAAATGTTGGGCACCGTTCTTGATGGTGGTCCTCCAGGTCAGCAGTTCCCATCCACTGGGCTGCAGCCCATTGCCCGGCCATGGTGATTCTGGGGGCCAAGGCTGGGGTACACCACCCCACACCTCTCCTCCCATCATGGCTGTTGGGAGAGGTGTGTCTAGTGCTGGGCAGAGGTGGGGTCACTTCCCAGATGTGGAAGAGTGCTTCACTGTGCAAAGTTAGGTGAAGGGGGCAGAGCAGGCACTGGAGGCTCCAGGGACATGGCTAATGCTGGGGAGCTCTGGAGGTAGGGGGCTCTAAGAGTCAGGGGACTGACACTGGGGGCACTGGGGAATACGGGTGAAGAGGTGGCACTGGGAGACTCTGGGGGCAGGACTAGTAGTGGGGGGACTAGGCTGGCACTGGGGAGTTGGGTGTAGTGGGGCTCTGGAAACAGAAGGCTGGCACTGAGAGGGTTGGGTGCAGGGGACTCTAGGGTCAGTGGCTGGTGCTGGGGCTAATAAAGGGGTATGAGGCTCTAGGAGTTAGGGCTAGCACTGGGGAGATTCTGGAGGCCAGGGCTTTTGGCAGGCTGGCAACATTTTATTTGCATATTTGCCTATTTATTATTTGCATAATGAGTATGCAAATAAGATGACACTGGTCCGCCAAAAGTTTGTGAATGTGTTTACCGGTCCCTGGTCTAAAAAAGGTTGGAAACCACTGCTACAGGTTACCCAATCTTCCACTTGTCTGTCCCAGATGTCAACATCCATGTCGCACTTTACTAAGGTGTTCTTAAGGACATCTCTGAAGCGCATCCTCTGCCCATCACAGGACCTCATCCCAGTCCTCAGCTAAGTGTAGAAAATCTATTTAAGCAAATGTGTGTCAGGCATCCTGACCATGTGACCAGACCATCGTAGCTGCCTGTGGGCAATTATTGCCTCGATGCTGTAGGAATCAGCCTCTGTGAGGACACTAATGTTGGTCCGTCTGTCTTGCCACGTGATGCCCAATATTCTCCTCAGGTATCTGTGGTGACATTTCTTCAGATCTTTAATATGGCATCTACAGGGAGTCCAGACTTCAGCTCCATACAGCAATGTTGGGATGTCGGCGGAATTGTAGACATCGATCTTGATCTCTGTCTTGGTGTTGTGGTCATTGAAGACTCACATCTGTAAATGTCCATAAACTGCATTGGGACTGGAGATTCTATGGTGGGTTTCATCCTCAACGTCAGCATTGCTGGACAGATGGCTTCCGAGATAAGGGAAGCAGTTGACATTCTCCAGGACTTGGTCGTCCGCCATGATGGTTGGTTTGGGTAACGGTATGGCAGGTGTTGGTTGAAAGGAAACCTTGATCTTCTGTGTATTGAGAGTCAGTTTTAACCTGCAGTAGGCTGCTGTGAAAACATCGATGATTGCTTGAAGACCATCTGCTGAGATCTCGGCGTCATCAGTGTACTGAATTTCTACCAATGGCATTGCTGTGGCCTTGGCTCTGAAGCAGCCCAGATTGAACAGGTTACCATCCATCCTGTAGGTTATTTTGATTCCACCTGGGAGGTCATCTCCAATAACCTAGAGCATAGCTGCCAAAAAGATATTAAATAGTGTAGGTACCATCACACACCCTTGTTTGACTCCAGTGCTTACATCAATTGGTTCAGTTACGTTGCCATTTCTGAGTATCAGCATGTTGTCAGGTAAGAGACCATATAATATTGACAAATTTTGCAGACAGCCAAAGTGTCACAGGATCTTCCAGAGGGCTTCATGGTTGATGGAGTCGAATGCTTTAGTCAAATCGAAGAACACCACAGACAGAGACTGACATTGCTCCTGACACTTTTCTTGTATTTGGCTGGCAGAAAAGATCATATCAGTTGTTCCTCACCCTGGTCAGAAGCCACACTGTGACTCCAGAAGGACTTCTTCAGCCAGTGGAAGGAGACGGTTCAGAAGGACTCGGTCGAGAATTTTACCTGCAGTTGAAAGCAAGGAGATCCCTCGGTAATTTCTGCAGTCCGTCCTATCACTTCTCTTAAAGATGGTCACTATGATGGCATCTCTGAGCTCGCTGGATATAGTTTCCTCTCTCCAGATCATCAGAATTAGCTCCAACTCCCATCATGAGTGTGTGAACTGCTCAAAAGCCCCCTCATTGGGCCTTAATGGTTTTATGGAGACTGCCATTAACAAGAAGAAATACAACACTCTTCGCTAAAAGCTAAACTCTGTCTTTAATATGCAGATCAGAGAAATGGTCCAAGTGTTGAGAGAAATTCTGAGAGAGCCTCTGTCTCTTTCTCACCTAAGCAGAATCTGTCTCTAAACAACCTGTTTTAATATCTTTCTTGGGCCCTTTGTTTTAAGCTTGAATGCCTGCAATAATGTCTAAATCTGTAAGTAGGCATCTGAATGCTAGAACTGGTCATGCTGTTTGCAGAGAATGGGATATTCAATGCATTTAACTCTGCCCTGTTTTTGAGTTTTCATCCAGCACTGTAAAGGGACCTCTAAAACAGACCTCTGACTGACTAAGCCACTAGGATCTGCTTTTTATTGGGTGTTTCTTTGTTTTTCTGGCCAGTAATCCTTCCTTCAATATGCTGTCAAATGGGACTTAGTTTTTCATGACACCCAAACCTTGTGATTTTTCATTAGAAGCTGTTTTTGAGTTCCATTAAGATCCTCTTAGCTTTCATTTATAATGGCAATTCCTGCAAGGAAGTGTGGTCTGTTCATGTCTGCAGAGGACTAGAGTTGTTGATATTTCTATAGAAACAGTTCAGATGAAGTGTTTGCATAAGCAGATACTCCCCCACATAAATAAATACGCAAGAGGCAATTAAACATCCTTTCACATTGAGGGACAGAGTCACCAAATTAATGAGTGAACAAAAATAAATAAGAGGAGGATGTTTGAAATGTTGTGGTGTGACTTTAGAGATGCTGTCAATCTGAACTTCATTAAATTGACAAACCGCTTTCAAAAAATTCCTTTCCTCATCAAACAGCCTTTAAAATACTTGAAATATTTTTTTAAAATTCCTTTTACATTTTTTTCAAAGGATTTTTCTGCTACCCTTCTCTGTTTACAAGATATTGTGGGAAGTGCTTAATCGTTCTGGTTTAAAAGTCTGAGGGACTACTTCTGAAAAGAGAAAATATAAAGTTTGCAAATGGAAACTTGCAAGTGGACAATGTTAAATGAAGACTCTCTTAATTAAATTGGTTTCATATGTAAGTAATTTTAAAGGTAAATAATTTAAATAGGAAAAAGTAAACAATAATACTAGTCTGCTTTAAGTCAGAAATAAAAGGAGGTCTCACATGAAGAAGTTATCCAGTGATAAGGGGCAACTTAGAAGCAGTTAGCATGTAGTGGCATCATGCAATGGGGCCCAAATATTTAGCAAAGGGACTTCCTATCCACTACTAATACACTACATATCAATTGTTACTCTAGAAACTTGCAAGTATCTTTCTGGAGACTCATATTTAGTTCTATGGGGGCTTGATCCTTCACAGAAGAGGTGTAGTGAAAGCACACAAAAAAAACCAAAAAACCCTGCTCAGGAGAACATCATCCTATAGAGAGTGCCTTGGTTACCAAATTAATTCACCCACAGTGTGTGTAAGTGAAACCACCACCATGCAGATTTGAATCTAGGACCTCTGAAGCTTAGTGTGAGAGCCTCTACCTCTTGAGCTATAAATGCAGCTGGCTCTCAGCTTAGGCTGTCGAGTTCCCTTGTTGTTATTGCTCACTGTTAAGTGGTTTAAATGCCATTCCATGGGACAGTGAACCACACTGGGTGTGTGGGTTACATAAGTTCAAAAAGAGACATGTGTAGCAAATCATCTCACTGCTAACTTAAGAAGCATGCATGTCTCTTCTGACCCTCGGACTCTTCCATTTACCTCTCCACTTACCCCTTTTTAAACTTATTTTCTGACAATAGTGAAAAGTCATGGAAAGGGGTCCTAGCTTTTATTCCACACTGTAATCTCCCTACTCATGGCAGCTCTCACTTGTGCTCAAGCACAACCTTTCACTCTCTGCTGAGCACTGCTGTTTCTCTGAGAGGTCTGCTCTCTGCTGGGCATCATGGTTGCATTTCCTCTTTGTCACAGACTTAGTAAGCAGGTCATTAATCACAGGAGTTCTCTCAGTGGTCTCTGAAGAAAGCAAGGCAGAAAGGGGAGCATTGAGGTACACTAACTAACCAGATCCACCAGGTAACCTTCTCATCTACATTAAGTTGAAAAAAATGGGGGGAGATAGCCAAAGGGGGAATGGAAGGTACTATATTAAACAAAGTTTCAAAAAGTCTCAAAATAATCAGTGGGGCTACATACTTATACTGCTTTAGGAAGCTTTCATCATGTCATGTTAATACATCTATACATAGGCATCTAAATGCTAGGACTGGTCATACTATTTGCTAAGAATGATATATTCCATGCATTTAGCTGTCTGCTCTGTTCAAGAGCTTTCCCCAAACCGATTTGTTGTTTGGTTTTTTTTTACCAGAATCAGACATCCCTCTGGTCCAATGGACAAGTGAGAATGGCAAGATCTTATTTCTCATGTCATCATGGATAAAAGCTAATACTGTGTGCATTGTGAAATTCTTTTTAGCTTCACTTTAATTTCACTACCTTGAGAATAGTTACAGCAAAACCCAATGAGGCATGCCAGTTTAAATCTTATAAATCCAGCTTTCAAATGGTAAAAAGCATTAATCTCTGTGTTGAAGCAAAACGCTCCTCTTTGTTTAGGCAGCTAACAAACAACTTTATTAATTAATAAAGCCCAGCATGAGCCAAACATGGTCCCAGCAAAAGCAGGCCCAGTAAGGCTGACTAATACAATCAATCCTAGTATTTTATACCCTTAACCAAACAAGTCTGACGTCAGGGCAAGAAATCAAAGCGGACTTAAAAGAGGAATTATTATCAGCAAAGAAAGAAACAGGTTTAGAGGGAGTTTGAGCTTCAGCTCAAAATAGTTCATTAACACATTCCATCAGCGCATCCTTCTGGCCTCTCCCCACCTCGGTGAAGGCCAGTTCACTCCCTCTAGTATACGTGCAGACACAAGAAACTGAAATGGCTTTTGTTATACAGAATGGCTTCTAGCTAAATATGAAATGGTCTCTACATCTGATTGCAAGAGATCATGAGGATCTTGGCTGCTAGTCACGCTGGAATTAAATTGGTGCCAAGAGCAAAATATTAACCGGAATGATCTGACTTTAAAGCATGGACATAAACTGACTTACTAAACTGGGTTGTTTGTGTTTTCACTACTTTTGTTGCTCCGCGTCAGTCATGTAAAACTTAAGTTACTTAGCAGCACTTAATGAAATATGTTTGTAGCTTGGCTGTGATTCACACTGAGAAAAGATTAAGTCAAGCAAGATCCCAGCACTGAGAGAGCATCTGCATTGGCTTGTATCAATGGCAAAAATCTCTACAGTACCAGAGGATTGTCTGGGATGGGACCTGAGGCTGTCTGTCAAATAGACAGGTTCCAAGGCATTTAGGGCTTGGTAGGTAAAAACTAACTCATCCAAACAATACACAGCTAGTGCCGATCTCAGAGCATTGTACTCCCGACCTCTCTTGCCGCCTCATGAACAGTCTTCAGTGAGAGCATTTAGTGGGATTTTTTGCATGAGTTTGAATTTGTAACACAGCAAAAATGGAGCATTTCTGAGGGAAGAACTGATATATTGTAGGCAATAAAATATATATTAAAAGCTTATGTGTGGTAATTATTCCAGTAGTGCAGGTCAGTTGGGAAGTCAGTACTAAGAGAGAAGGGAATTGTTTTGGGCTACAGTAATATAATGCTGAATTAGACTACAGCTGTTTAGATTTAATTGGAACCCTGAATACTAGTTTTGTCAGCTGGTGCTATACAGTGAGAGATTTGTTTTTTTCATTACAGAACAGGAGAGTGAATTGTCACCAAAGCATGGATCTCCTATCAGTCACACTCCAGATGGAATGGAGGTATGGGGAGATCAGCAGCCTGGTACAGCTCATACTCTGCACAGACTTGACTCTGTGAAGTAGGAGTAGCTGGGAATAGACCCTTGATTTTTTTTTCTCTTATATAGATCTTTTTTAAATACAGCATACATTCCAAACATAAACTCCATTCCTAGAACAAATTCAAGCATGCATGATTGTGTTTATAGCTATATGTAGATTGTGGGATTTACATGATCTTTGCAAATCATCACCAAATCTTCACTGTATTTGCAAATTATATTCCTTCCCCTCCATCTCTTGTGTATTTAGAGCAAGGCTAGGCAATAAGTGACCCATGGGCTGGACACCAATCACCAGGCTTGACCCCAGGTGGGATTCCAGATGCTTTATTTACCTGAGCATCTTCAAGTATAGCCACTCTCAGTTCCCAGTGGATGTGATTCACCATTCCCAGCCAATGGGACCTGTAGGAAGTGATGGCTTGGCCCATGCCACTTCCTGCAACTCCCATTGGCTGGGAGCAGTGAATTTCAGCAAACAGGAGCTGCGGGGCTCTGTACCTGTGGATGCTCAGGTAAATGAAGTGTTAGCTAAACCTGGTTAACGGTGTAAGATTTTGGGACAGGAGCTGTCTCGCTGTTTGTGCAGAGTCTAGCACAATCAGACTCTAATCTCAGTTGATCTCAAGTCATTGTTGCAAAATAAATAATGAATAATATGTTAATATTACATTGAAAAATACTATTTGCTCAACTGACTGCATGCTTTGCCTATTTCTTTATTAGTATACATTCATTTACTGATTATCTTAATTTGCTCCTTTAGAGGTGGGGCTGGCAATCAGGCAGGAAACACTATCTCCTTTGAATTTTAGCATTTGCATACAGTGAGGCATTTTGTGCACCAGTATAGCTACAATGATGATCAGGGAATCTTAGTATTCCATGGGGGAAAAAAGTCCTCTAATAAAAATACATAAACATCCATGTTTTTGCACAGTTAAAATAAAATGCTGAGGTTTAGTTTCCCTACCCACAATGTATTTAGGTATCAGCTGAACTCAATGTTTATTTATGTGCAGTAAACCCCCAAACCTTTGTTAACAGACTCTCCATATTAACCGGACCACCAGTTGCCTGGGGCTGACAATCTGAGCCCTAGCTTCCCAGGACTGCCAGCCTAAGCTCTGGCACTGTCAGCCCTGAGCAGCTGGTGGTTTGGTTAATACTGAGAGCTGCATAATGGAGAATCATATACACAGGATTTTATTGTACATGTTTTGCCCCCACAAAACATAAAAACTAAAGATTTTCTGTAAAAATACAAATTCTAAATTTGTCAGTAGCGAACAGATTTCTAAGATCCCTGCTGATGATCGGGGTTCCATGCCCAGTAAGGCCTAAGGTAGGACATCTTCCTGGACTGGCTTGACTGTTTGAGATTTCAAATCTGGGTGACTTGTACTGATAGAGCCCCATTTCCACACTAGGGCATGTGGCAGTGTAGCAACATTGGCATACAAATCCTTGATGTGGATAAGCCTGTTCACAAAGGATTGTAGCCCATGCCATGGAAAGTCGTCAGGGCAGGGTGATACTAAAACCACATTTTTTTCTTTTCATTGATTTTTGGTGCCAGCAAATGATAAAATATGTTCTAGCAAAATCATTTTGTGCAGCCCAAGGGCTCAAAATAAAACCATGGCTTCTTTTATGTCAACTAAGAGAATAGAATAACATTTCCCCTGTAGAAATTATGTATGTCCTTTCTCCAATATGGTGAAAATGATGAGTCATCTATATTTGACATTTATGTGTATGTGCTTATCTAATCCGCACATCTGTTTATTTGGAAAGAAAGGACAGTTCAAAGCATGCCATGTGTACCTTGACTCATATGACAGCCATCATCATGTCCTCAAATACAATTAAATTAATTTGGTAAGGGATAAAGTGAACTTTAAAGAGGATTTGTATTCAGAGCTTCCTCTGTCAGGTGAGGCATAGTATTAATTTCCTGTTTTGCAAATGAGAATTCCAGAATCACTAGTCTCAAGCAGCACCTAAATGAATGATTTAAGCAGCATGACAAGAGAAGGGCTAAGTGTGCTTTCAGAGACAAGAGAGAAAATTGAATGTTTCTATGATCCTAGTTGTGTGTTGTTTTTGATGCACTCTGGAGAGCTATCTTTGGGCATTCGATTTAACCACTTATAAGGATCCGCCAGTGTAGACCTGGTCTCAGTAACTAAACAGAATTCAGTTTGTCTATAAGTCAAGTTTCCTATTCTTGTATTTTTCAACTAATAAAGATTGATGACACAGGAATTAAACTAATAAAAATGGGGCCTTCCCAGATATCTACTTATGGAGAGAACAACATAACTAAATAATTTTTTATCTACTTGAAAACAATTCCATGTTGGACTTATTAAATAACAATGACCAATAGCCATGATATTTTAAATACAATTTACATACTTTTATAACTGACCACAAAATCTGAGGTTGGGAAGGAATGGGCTCCCTTGGACAGAGGTCCATTTTTAAACATTTCTTCCTTTAAGGCGCTAAGCAGTAATCATCTGTTAGGACAGGAGTGGGGAACCTCCAGCACACCGGCCACACGAGGTTCCTCAGGGTTAGCCAATGGTGGGCCACCCAATGGTTTGTTTACATGAGTGTCGGCAGGCATGGCCGCTCGCAGCTACCAGTGGCCGCAGTTCACCACTCCTAGCTAATGGGAGCTGCAGGAAGTGATGGCCCAGCTGGAATGTTTCTGATTCCACAGCTCCCATTGGCCAGGACAGGCAAATCGCAGGGATCAGCAGGTTTCCGTACCTGTGGATACTCAGGTAAACAAAGTGTCTGTTGACCTGACTGTGACTAACTCTGAGGAACGGCGTGTAGCCCATGGGCAAGAGGTTCCCCACCTCTGTGTTAGGAGCAAGTGAGCATATCCCACAGGTCTAATTCCTCCAATTGTAGGAGATGATCAGGGCAATCTTCAGATTTTATCACTTCTTGCTCTGTGGAGCCAAATCCATGCCAGCAAACTCTGCTCTTCTTGCAGCTCTTCCTTGTCTGGAAGTGATTGGCATGAAGTGGTCAAGCCATGGAACCAGGGTAGGAAATATATACAAAAGCCCTTGACACATGTGCAGTTCACTTGGACCTCAGAACTTCTAGATCCTTTAAAAGCCAGATATTTGACCACAGTTGTGCCTTTTACAAAGAATTTTGCCATTCAAATGCAAGCTGGCAAAAGAATGGTTCTGATTCCTCTCCCACAGTCTCTTTAGCATATACCTCTGTTAGTAGTGTCTTTTGCTCAGCTCTGCTCACCGACAACTGAAAAGAGGATTAGGTACATGGTGACTACAAATCCCAGATGCTGAGTTTTTCTTCAGCTGACTAGCTTTCCGTGTAGATTTATCAGCTCCATTGCTGGAGATGGAGTGACTATGAAACTCTTGAGCTGATTATACTGAGGTAGACAGCCAATGGACTGTCTTTTGCTTCTATGTAAGCATTTCCTTTGATTTAGCAATAAATATGAAAAATTTGCTCACCATCCTAAATATGCATAAAAATCAGCTTCTGTACTAATCCCTATTGAGATTTCTGTTGAAGGAGAAGACTTCCTTTCAGAATTACAAAATGTTGACTTCAATACAGGGGTAACTGGTGAAATTCTGGGACGTGCATGTTCACAGGGTCAGCCTAGATGTTCTAATGGTCCCTTTTGCCCTCAAAATTGATTAATCTGAGGAGTTTGATGCATTTTACATTCTTGTTTCATTAAGTCTCACATCCATCCTAGGAGATAACCCACTGCATCTCTACATGATGGCATGTCCTTTTGGCACAATCCTGACATAGCTGCCTCCCATGCTAACTTCTTATCTTCCTCTTTGCTCTCCCATGCCCCCAGTTTCTGAAGAAGAAGGGGACACAGACAGAGCATCATTGTATTCTTGGGCAGGGCACTGCTGTCCTAGCTCCAGGACCAAGAACAATGCTGACATAAATGGGAATTGAAGCTACTGAACCTCTAACAGGATCAGGCACCAGAAGAATAAGAAAAATGTGTATATCCCTTCAAGCAATTGCATAGGGTTAGCCCTAATGCTTTTAAAAGAAAATAGATTCATTCACAATCCCAAGACAACCAAAAAGGATTGTCAGGGGAAAGTATTCACTATCTATAACCATAAATCACTTTAAATATGGATACCAAAAAGAATAATACCCTTATCATAAACATATAAGGATAGATAGCATGACTGTTTGAGGATTTGTCTCTGATATTGTTGGATCACATTCTTTCCTTTACTGTTATTTTACCCAGACCATTAGCTGAATTTCTTTATGCAGTGTTTAAGACAGCAGAAATTCTGTAAATAAAAATTAATAATTGTAAAAGTAAAGTAGGAGTTAGAAGAACTGAAAACTCCTTTTGTACATTTTTTGCAGACGATACAAAGAAATAGTGAAACTAGAGCTAGAAGCAAAAGACTTACTTGTCCTGCAGCAGATGAATGGAAATAGTATATTTATCACTCCAGCATTTCAGGAAGTGGTTCAATTCGCTACTTGTTGAGTCATCTCCAGAGTGGAAGAGCATCAAATCAAAGGAAAATCACCCAGGACCAAGATTTAATTATAATAGATGAGGTTTTAAAGAGGAAAATATTTAGGCTATGTCTACACTACAAGGTTTTTGCGCAAAAACCGGTGGAGTGTCCACACCTCAAGCGTGTTTTTGCACAAAAAATAATACAGTACATCGACAGGACAGAGGGCTTTTGCCAGTAGCTATTCCTCTCCCCACGAGGAATAACTCCTTTTTGCGCTACCGCTCTTGCGCAAAAAGGTGTGTGTGGACACTCCGCAGAATTTTCTTGCGCAAAAAGAGACTATCAGAAAAAGCACAGGTGCTCTGATGGTCATTCTGTGAATGGCAACCAGAGCTTTCTTGTACAAGAGTGTCTGTGCAGTGTGAATGCTCTCTTGCGCAAAAGCACATTGCTTTTGTGATGTGCTTTTGAGATGTGGACGCTCTTTTAAGGAAGAAGTTTTTGTGGAAGATCTCTTCCCCAAAAAGTTTCTTGCACAAAAACCCTGCAGTGTAGACAAAGCCTTACAGTTTATTAGAAAAATGAAGGTGATGATGCTGTGCTATGTCTACTGGAAGGCAAAATGTAGGAAGTGCAGCTCACCTTTGCCCCCTCTCAATTCCAGCTGCTGCAGGGGACAAAGCATCCCCGGATTTGCTTAGGGGTTGCCCTATCTTCCAACAACCTCCACAGAACTATCTGGCTGCATCTAGACTGGCAAGTTTCTGCGCAAAAACAATTGCTTTTGCGCAAAAACTTG
>CM057845.1:242044573-242064082 GCA_030068395.1 Apalone spinifera | reverse complement strand
GCGACCCCGTGTTCGCGCCCCGGACAAATCCCCGCCCCAGGAAGCAGGGGGCAGTAGGGCAGAGGGCTCACTGAACCGGGGACGCGCCGACAGGGCAACCCCGTGCTCGCACCCAGGACAGATCTGCTACAGAGCACTTTTGAAAAAAGGCGTTATTCCTCGTAAAAGGAGGTTTTCCGCAGTCGAAAAAACTGCCATGTTCTTTTGATTTACTTTTGAAAGAATGCGGCAACAGTCTAGAATCAGGGGAAGTTTTTTTTTAAAAAAGCCACTTTTTTCCAAAAAAACCCAGTAGTCTAGACACACCCTAAGAAGCCGCTCAACAGTAACCCATTTTAGGGACTAAGACATGTCACCAAACATCTCATGACCATTGATACCGAAGATGGCTGCCAGCTGTAAGAGCTCCTGCATATTTTAAATAGTAAATATTGAAATAGCACAGTATGGGGAGGAGATGGGCAACCCTCAGTGGGGAAAGAACAAGCAGCTGAATCTAACACATCTGAGGGTGCTGAAGGAATTGGCTGATGTGAATGCAGAGCCATTGAGCATTATCTTTAAAAATTCATGGTGATCACAGGAGGTCCCAGACAATTAGAAAGAAGGCAAATGTAGTATCCATCTTTTAAAAAGGGAAGAAGGAGAATCCGAGGAACTACAGATCTGTCAGCCTAACCTTGGTCGCTGGAAAATCACATAGGGGATTCTCAAGGAATCCATTTGAAAGCACTTGGAAGAGAGGAAAGTGATCAAGAATAGTTAACATGGAATCACCAAGGGCAAGTCATGCCTGACCAACCTGACTGCCTTCTATAATGAGGTAACTGTGTCTGTGGATATGGGGAAGGTGGTGGACATGGTATAACTTTAGCAAAGCTTTTAATACGGTCTCCTACAGTATTCTTGCCTAGAAGTTAAAGAAGTATGGATTGGATAAATGGACTATAAGGTGGATATAAAGCTCACTAGATCATAGGGCTCAATGGATAGTGATCAACAGCTCGATATCTGGTTGGTGGTCAGTGTCAAGCTGAGCGTTTCAAGGGTCAGTTGTGGGAATGGTTTTGTTCTACATCATTACTAATGACCTGGATGAGGGGATGGTTTGCACCCTCAGCAAGTTTGCAGATGACACTAAGATAGGGGAAGAGGCAGATAAACCAGAGGGTGGGAGAGTGTCCAGAATGACCCAGATAAATTAGAGGATTGGGACAAAAGAAATCTGATGAGGTTCAACAAGGCCAAGTGCAGAATCCTGCACTCAGGATGGAAGAAGCCCTAGCACTATGACAGGCGGGGGACAGACTGGCTAGGCAGCAGTTCTGCAGAAAAGGACCTGGGGATTACAGTGGATGAGAAGCTAGATATGAGTCAACAGTGTGCCCTTGTAGCCAAGAAGGCTAATGGCATATTGGGGTGCATTAGAAGGAGCATTGCCAGCAGATCTAGATAAGTGATTTTTCCCCTTTATTTGGCACTGGTGAGGCCACATCTGGAGTATTGCATCCAGTTCAGGGCTCCCCACTACAAAAAGGATGTAGACGCATTGGAGAGGGTCCAGTGGAGGGTAACCAAAATGATTAGGGGGCTGGAGCACATGATCTACAATGAAAGGCTGAGGATTTGGGCTTATTTAGTTTGCAGAAGAGAAGAGTGAGGGGGGATTTGATAGCAGCCTTCAACTTCCTGAAGGGAGGTTCCAAAGAGAATGGAGAAAGGCTGTTCTTAGAGGTGACAGATAACAGAATGAGAAACAATGCAGTGGGGGAGGTCTGGGTTGGATGCTAGGAAAAACTATTTCACTAGGAGGTTGGTGAAGCACTGGAATGGGTTACCCAGGGAGGCGGTGGAATTTCCATCTCAAGAGGTTTTTAATTCCTAGCTTGACAAAGCCCTGGCTGGGATGATTTAGTTGGGATTGGTCCTGTTTTTAGCAGGAGGTTGGACTTGATGACCTCCTGAGGTCTCTTCCAACCCTATGATTCTATGATTCTATTATTCTAATCCTGAGAGATGTTTTATGTAATGTGAATGACTAATACACAAAGGCATTCATTTTCTCAAAATAGACTTGTATATAATAATTGAAACTATACCTACAATGAAAAATATACATGCACGTAGCTGTTTTCATTTTTGTCTAACAGCAACCTCAAGGAAGGATGCCTCCTGCAGATTAACAAATTAGTTAATATTTAAACAGGGGTTTGAAGATGTAAAGTCCTGAATAAGTAAGAAGAATTTCCATTTCATGAGCTCTTTCCAAATTACTGCTGCTAGATTCTACTTATATTCACGCAAGTGCTATTTAGGCCTTATCTATTTCCATATGTGACAGAACTAGATGGTAAAATCTTTGGAGCAGGCGTGTCTTCCTCTTTGTTTCTGAAGAGCTCTGCTGAAGAGTACTTTTGGTGCCTGGAACACCAAACAATAACATTAATATTGTTGTGTGAAGTATTAAGGACAAGTTCAGTAAATGAGTCTCAGCTGTACTTTCGGTCATTGTTTCCTTCTGGCAGTCATTAATCTTTTGTACCCTTAGTAGTTCTTATGTAGCAGAATAAAGGTTTTGGTATAATTACCAAACACTTTATAAGCTCTAGTTCAATGACATCCATTGCAATATCTTTAAGGAAATTAATAGTGTAGAAATGTGCATTTCAGGTAATAAAATCCTTAGCAACTCGAGGGTTCTGGCATCAACTTCAGACTGATGAGTAACTATAGTGATTCATATTCAGCTTAACTACTTATATATTCTCTGAGGGTATGTCTACTCTAGTCCCCTAGTTCGAACTAGGGAGGCTAATGTAGGCATTTGAAGTTGCAAATGAAGACCATGATTTAAATATCCCGTGCTTTGTTTGCATCTTCCCGTCCGGGCGCCATTTTTAAATCCCCTTAGTCCGAACTAACTGCCCGCAGCTACATGCGGCAGTCAAATGTTAACTCGAACTAAGTCCTTAGTTCGAGTTAACTGTTACACCTCGTGGAATGATATTTAAATCCTGGGCTTCATTTGCAACTTTGAATGCCTACATTAGCCTCCCTAGTTTGAACTAGGGGGCTAGTGTAGACATATCCTGAGTGATGTATACAAGGTCTGGATAACTAAGTAATGATAATTAATTAGCATCAGGCTTTATTAAGAACATTCTGTCCGTGAAAAGATTGAAATTAATAGAAATACTAATTGGCTGGTGTAACAGGGTGGCCTGCCCTGTGGGCTAGAGCACTTGGGGTGAAGTCAGTCTAATAATAGAATAGGCCTTACCTGAGAGGAATCAGGTGTGTCCTGTGTAAAAGGAGCCAGGCTTAAGTAGTGATAAGCCTACCTGGGGTAAGAGGTGGAAGAAGGTTCCTATAAAGGTAGCAATCTCAGAGCAGGAAATGGCAGTGAGAGTGGGAGAAGCCCAGGAAACTATCACTATATATATGGAGATTGCATGGAAGAGACTGAGTCAGCAGGGAGAAACTCTCTAGACAGGGAAGCCTGGGAGAAACTGGAGAAGCTCTCCAGGCAAGAAGAGACTCTAATTAAACAGGAGAAAGGATGAGGAACAGCCCTATAGCACAGTGTTTCTTAACCTTTTTTTTTTATAAAGTATCCCTTTAAAAAAATATATATATATAAGCACCCCCAGTACCTACAGTTTTTGGACACTTTTTTTTTTTCGGATGCAACCAAACCCCGACCTTGCTTTAAGTTAGGAGAAGAGGAAGCTGCATACCAGATGTGATGTCCCTAGCTCTTACCATTTAGGAGGAGTTCTTGAACAAACAAACTTGTAGACAGACAGATGCATTCTAATATATATAACCAGAGAGACAGAGACCGAGAGAGAGAGAGACTAGTTGAAAAAGTCTGCCTTTAGTTATACTATGCTATCGCCCTTAATGAGATGACATAGTGCAGCTGAGGGAAGAAGTTTACCTCCAAGTTGTTTTAGATGGACTCCTAATATTATCTATGCTTTACAGTAATGATGCAAGATGCCTTTTTCTAGCTCAATCACAATTTACAGTTCTTAATGCTTGAATCATTGGGTTAAGCTCTGTGACCTCTTTTATGCAGGAGGTCAGAATAGATTATCATAATGGTCCCTTCTGGGCTTAAAATTAATCTTATTTGCACAAAAGCTGAATAATCAAAAAACATCAAGGACATACATTTTACGTGTGTCCTGGAGATTAGGTTACAAAAACATTGCTGCTTTGCTGCTTAGATATATTAGATAGATAGATTAGATAGATTTCTCAGTATATAGGACTTAAAGAACTTGCATGTTTAAATCTTTTTGCCGCATACAAGGTTTTGTTGATTTTTAAGTTTCTCCTCAGTTGTGTTAGTATTTGCAAAGCTACCTGTAAAATAGAGCAACAATTTATTAATTTTATAGATCATCTGGGGCCTGATCTGTAGCCTGTGGAAGCCAACAAAGATTTCCTTTGACTTCACTTGGCCTTGAATCGGGCCTGTATTTCAATAACATTAGTCATTGTTCTTAAAGAACTACCTTTCTCTTTAGCTGCAGGCCTAAGTATTCTCTGTGTAGGTGTAGCAATAACTAACTGGTTGCACAGTTTAACTAAATTACTTTTGCTTTTGATCTTGCAATGAGGTTCACAGCTACATCCAGCTTGGAAAGCCTATGGGTGAAAATAACGTAAAGAAACAGTAGACTGGCTACAAAAAAGTGCTGGGTGGGCAAAAAGGAACTGCCCAGATGATTTCATGTTGAATTATACAGTACCAATTCCATGTTCTCATCCATGAAAACATGGAAATGGTACTCTGAGACAATTTGGAGGATTGGACCAAATGAAATCAGATGAGGTTCAATGAGGACAAGTTCAGAGTCCTGCACTTAGGATGGAAGACTCCCAGGCACTTCTGCAGGCTGGGGATAAAGTGGCTAAGCAGCAGTTCTACAGACAAGGACCTGGGGATTACAATAGACAAGAATCTGGATAGGAGTTAACAGTGTGCCCTTGTTGCCAAGAGAAGGCTAATGGCATATGGGGCTGCATTGCCAGCAGACTGAGTGAAGTGATTGTTTCCCAATATTCTGCACTGCTGAGGCCACATCCGGAGTATGGAACCCAGTTCCTCCTTCCCCCCACACAGGCTATGTATCCTGGAAAAACTCCACTGTGTCCAGGGAACGTGTCTTTTTTTTTTTTTTTTTTTTTTTTTTTGGAAGAGCAGACGCACTCTTTTGGAAGCCCTGTATTCCTCATTTTATGAGGAATAAGGGCTCTTCTGAAAGAGGAAGTTTTTCTGACATTTGGGGCCATATAGACGGGCCAAATGTCGGAAAAGCCTCTTCCGAAAAAAGAATCAGAAAAAGGTACGCAAATGGAGGTTTGCAATTTGCGCACCTTTTTCCGAAACCATGCCCCCCCAGCAGTGTAGACATAACCCCACACAAGTTTGAGGGCATTGGGTTTATTTAGTCTCCAGAGGAGACTGAGGGGGCCTCAACTAACTGAAGGGGGATTCCAAAGAGAAAGGAGCCAGGCTATTCTCAGTAATATGCAGATGAAATAACAGGGATCAATGGTCTCAAGTTGCTATGGGGGACATCAAGGCTGGATATTAGGTAAAACTTCTTCACTTAAAGGGTGGTGAAGCACTGAAATAGATTACTTAGGAAGGTGATGGAATGTCCATCCTGAGAGGTTTTTAAGATCAGGCTTGACAAAACCCTGCCTGGAATGATTAGCTGGGGGTGATCCTGTTTTGAGCTGGGAGTTGGACTAGATGACCTCCAACGGTCTTTTCCAACCCTAATCTTCTAGTAATCATGCTGTCGATCAAGTGTTTCATGCTGGCATCATTAATTCTGATTTCAGAGCTTCTACTGGCAACAAGAGTGTGACGTTCATAGAAATGTCATTTCTGTGACTTGAAAAATTCTGTAGCATATTGCAAAATACAACCAGAAGTTCTCTGGAAATGTCAGTTTTTCTTTTTCTAGAACAGATGGCAGCAAACTAAATTAATACTGGTAGAGACTTAAGAGAAACTAGACCTGTTTCTCAGAAGTAAAGAAGCATTGTTAGATGCAACCAGTCTTGTCTGGTGATCTCTTATATTATCTCATTATGATTAAAAGTGAGCTGTTCTGGGACCAGGAGTTTAGTAACCTGTGGAGGCAATTTGCCTGGATTGTAGAAAAAGTTAGATTGACTGCATTCATTGTTTGTTACATTGCATACAAGGGAGCTCCATTCTTGGTTGGCCCTTAGATACTATTGTAATAAACATAATTGTTAATGTTTATAACAAATTTTATTATTATTCTGTTGAATCCTGAGCTTACCACCATTCATGCTTGTTTGTCATCTTTCCTGTATTTAGAGTGGCTCGTCTAGTTGTTTAAATGTTTTAATGAGATCATCTTCAAGTGTACAGGCTTTCTGGTTGACTAACTACTATGGAGGCATATCACAATTTTTTTTGACAGGCTCTGTGAATGGGCATGTAGTGTACAATGCAAATTATACTTGCAGAGTTAAATGAGATGCAATCTAAAAGTTAGTGAAATATGGGATTTTGTATATTTTGTTCACAAGGAATACCCCATCTTAAGCCATAAAGTAAAATACAACTGCATATCAGTGGGCATACAGCATCTTTGCCAGCCTTGACTTATAGAGTAGATGCATGTTCTTCTCAGAACTCTGTTGCCAATGCTTTTTCTGCTCAGAGCTGGAAGGAATGAATCCAAAATGTGTGAGTCTTCCTTCTCTGATCATCTTAACTTCTCATGTTCTGTCTAGAGAGGACTCGGATTACATTTTTGATACCCTATCTGAACCCACTATATTGGCTCATTTCATGAGAGAACTGGCACCACTATGTTTGGCATGAGGGAGGTGGAATCATAGGGTATGTCTACACTGCCACCCTAGTTCGAAGTAGGGTGGCTAATGTAGGAATTCGAACTTGCAAATGAAGCCTGGGATTTAAATATCCCCAGCTTCATTTGCATGTTCCCGGGCGCCGCCATTTTTAAATGCCCTGTAGTTCGAACTACCTGCTGTGGCTACACGCGGCACGGACTAGGTAGTTTGAATTAAAGCTCCTAATTCGAACTAGCGTTATTCCTCCTGCAAGGGCTCAGGCACTCCCTCTCATTCTGTTTTGTGTGTTTCTATGTCTCCTTCTGCAGATGGTGAGGGCCATCAACTCCACCCTGCTCTGCAGGATCATCCACCTCAGAGACTTGGACCCCATCATGGCTGGATTTGCTGCCCTTGGATTCCCAAATTGTAGAGGAACAATGGAAGGGACCCACATCGAGCCACATGTACCACAGCACTGAGCTATCCAATATATAAACAGAAAGGGCTACTTCTCCATGGTGCTGCAGACCCTGGTCAACCACCAGGGACAGTTTTCAGACATTTTTGTAGGGTGGTCAGGTCGGGCACATGATGTCCACATATTTAGGAACTCTAGCCTCTATTGCAGGCTGCAGGCTGGAACATTCTTTCCCCCCCCCCGATTTTGTGGTTGGGGACGTGCAGATGCCGATTTGCATCATGGGCGACGCAGCCTACCCACTGATGCCATGGCTCATGAAGCCCTACACTGGCCACCTGGACCAAGCAGGGAACAATTTAACATGCACCTGAACCAGGCTCACATGCAGGTGGAATGCACCTTCGGGTGCCTGCTGACGCGCCTCGACATGGGGGAGCGCAACATCTGAGAGGTGGTCTCTGTGTGTTGCATGCTCCACAACTTTGTGGAGATCAAAGGGGAGGCCTTCTTCCCAGGGTGGGGGATTCAGGCTGGTAGTGAGGGGAGGCTGTTTGAACAGCTGCGGACAGTTGCCATCCATTAGGCCCATCAGGCTGGGGTGTGCATCCAGGAGGCCCTGTGGGAGAGGTTCTCTGATGGATCCCAGTAACTCTCCCCAGGTCCTCCCCAATGTGGCTTGTGCTTTGCCCCACAATACCTTTCCCACCACAACCCCTCCCTGCCCCCATTCCCTGTTCAGTTAATAAAGACACCAGTTTTGTTTTCAAAATAAACTTTGCTTTTTGTTCTTTATAATCAAAATAACTGGGGCAGAGGAGGGCTGAGAACCTGGAGGGGGGAAGGAGAAGGGGGCTGAGAACCTGGAGGGGGGCTCAGGGCTGGGAGTGGTACGTGAAGCATCTGCAAGTGCCACTTTGGGTCCAGGGACCTCAACAGACTTGGGGTTGGGTGGGGCCTGGGACAACAGGTGGCTTGTTTGGGGGGGGGGTGCTGCAGTGGGCTCAGGGATGGCAGGGGAAACAGGGGTGGGGGGTACAGAGGTGGGGAAAGTGGGAGCAGAGGAGAGTGGGAACGGGGGCAGGACCCGGGTATGCAATCACCTCCTGGATGGTGGCACACATATTTTCGCCCTGCCACACCAGCTGGTCCCACATGCAATTGCTCCACTCAGGGTCATCACAGACCTTTTAAGCAAGAGTTTGCTACATGTCTCGCATGACTGAGATGTGCTGTCTCGTGAGGTCGTGGTGGACCCTCCAGAGCTTGTGGCTCCCTTGGCTTCAGTCGGCTGCCTGGGCTGGTGTGGCTCACCCCTCAGTGATGGCTGGTCCGGCTGTGCAGGACAAGAGGGAGAGGCTGTCAGTCATCCATGCAGACACTGTCCCTGAGGATGTGTCCTCCTCTGTGAGCAGCGAGCAACTGTCCTTGGAACAGGGGATGGTGATGTCCTGAAAGCCACAGCAGGCCCCGCTTCACAGGGGCCCGAGGTGCATAGGGGACTATCCTGCCTGTTTCCCCACCATGGACACGCAGACCAGGGAAGTGTCTGGACAGAGTGAGTTCCCATGGGTGGAGAGGGTCCTGCAGCGGCCTGCCCTCCCTGGACCCACACACACACACCTGCACCTGGCAGCACTGTCTGCAGGAGTGTGTGGTGCCTCGTGCATGCAGGCATGGCCATGTGCTATGTGCAACACTCATCAGTCTGTGTGGGGTTGTGCATGTTCCCTTGTGCCCAATCTGCTTCTGGCAGTGCCTGGCGGGGGGAGGGATCCCTCCCAGGGGTCAGACATGTGTGGGGCCTCCCCCCAGACTGTGAGCAGCAGCCTGTGTGTGCTCCGGGACTGGCTCCTGAGACCACGTGTTTCTCACTGCTGCTACACGTGTTTGCACGTGCATGGCCAGCTGCACGCTGTCCAGACCAATCATGTCAAGCAACGATCACATCCCATCCCCTATGCTCCCGCCGCCACCATCCTGTGTGTGTGCCAACCTGACAGCACTCACCTGATGTTCCCTCCCCGGCGTCAGACAATGCCTGGGAGATGTTTAGGATCTGGGGTACCGGTTCCAGGCTGAAGGTGACGATATCGCTGGTGTCTTCCTGCAGCTGATGTCCATTGTCGTCATCATGGTCCCCCTCTTCCAGAAGCTTAGGCTGGGTGACCACCAGTGTCTCCAAGCCCGAGTCCACCAGTATACATGGGGAAAGGGCTTGCCCATCGCCCAGTATCTGGTGGAGCTCTCTATAGAATGGGCAGGAGTGTGGTCCTGCCTCAGAGCGAGAACTGCACTCCCTGGCCTGAGTGTACCCTTGCTGGAGCTCCTTTACTTTGCTCTGGACTTGGTCGAGGGTGCAGGGGTGGTGTCCCCTCTGGGCCAGAGCTTTGGCCATGTGCCCATAAGTGTTCGCATTGGGGCACTTGGAAGTCACATGCTTCAGGGCCTCCTCCTCCCCCCACAGCTCCAGGAGGGACAGGATCTCTGGGCCAGGCCAGGAAGGTGCCCAGCATTTGGTGCCCCTGGGTGGGTCCTGGGACCCTTGGGGCTGCTCCCTGGAAGGGCCAGGGGTGTCTCGGGGGGCTTGTGGCTCTGCCATCTGTCGGCAGGCCTGTGGTCAGGCTCCTGCTGCAAGACCGGCTTCCTGCCACAAGGCTTGTCCTGGGTGTCTGCAGCTTTAAGAGGCGCCAGGAGACAGGAACTATAGAGCTGTGATTACTGTGGATGGAGTGTCCACCGGGGCACCTGTTCTTTTTCCTGGAGTCCTCTTCTTTCGAAAGAACTGCCTCTTCCTCGTCCACACATGCCTTTTCTAAAAGAGCTCTTTCTCGTAGCATGAGGTTTATCAATGTCAGAAAAACCCCTGCGTTCTTTTGATTTTCTTTCGAAAAAATGTGATTGCAGTGTGGATGTCGGTGAAATTTTTGGGGGGAAAACAGCCATTTTAAAAAAAAAACCCTATAGTCTAGACACACCCACCGTGACCCTTCAAAGAGCTTTTTTCTTCACCCTACTTAGATAATTCAAAGCCATTTCATTTTTACTGTTTTTCCCAGAGTCTTTCAATGAGCTTCAGGCCCAGGCAGAGGCTCACATTGCCGTCCAAGCTATTGGATGTTTCTTCACCTATCTCAATATTTACACAATCCTCATCCTTGTGTTTTCTAAATACCTGCCCAGAATAGCACCAGAATCCATCAGTGGCATATGACTCCAGAGCTTCTCTTCCATTCAGCTAAGTTTCCCTTAGCTCTCAGAAACAGATGGATTGCTACCACACTAAAACCAGGAAACTATTGCAAAGAAATGTGCCCTGTCATCATGGCTTTTTGAATATAAATGCTAGCAATACAGACTCAGGACTGAAAGGTTTAGTGGGCCAGATGTGGTCCATGAACCATAGTTTGCCTCCTCTGCTATAGAGCATAGTGAAACTAGGTTGTTTCTAAACTAGTGACAGTTCAGCTGCTAGTATTGTATGTATTGCTGGTTCCATAATTATTTTGTTCTTGAGTTAGATGTTTTGCTGGTGTCAAAAATATTTTAAAGATGTATTAATGGGAGTCAATGTATCAGCTGTAGCTGATTTATGCTCCTTTGACTTTCTCGTCTCAAAAACTGGAAGACCACCAGGCCTATGAAAAGACTACCACTAACCTGGAAAGCAACTCAATTTTTGAGCGTACCTATCCCTCGCAAAATGCAAGAATATAGACCAGAATATGAGTAATTTCCTTCAGCTATTTATGAAATGATATCAAGGAGACATTTGAAATTCCTAAATGAATATGTCTTGTACATTCTTAGAGAACCAATGAAATTGAAAGATGACAGTTAACCAAAGGATTCACTACAAGTAACAAATGTGATGACAGAAAGCTCTTGTCTGTCAAGAGATTGCAACATTTTCCAGACATCTCATAGCCCTTGGGACTCAAAGGCTTATGAAAGAGCACATTTTTGGGTGATTATGGTAATTTATAGATTTAACTAGATGACTGTCTAACTTGAGCTTTACCAACATAACCTCCACTCTGGTGTTTATGTCCTTGCAGCTATAACATTATTTATCTCTGTGACTTTTGGTTTCATATAGCATTTCTCAAATGAAACAGATAAGTTACTTCTCAGGTAACATACAGTATATAAGCATTCATAAGCCAATTTTTTGGTAAAAAAATCCTTCTGTGAAGACTGGGGGTTGACTCATGAATGGGCTCTTCACATTTTTTCCCTGCAGGGAGGGGTCAGCAAACTTCCTGCAACTCCCATTGGCTAACGGGCCCCTGTCCACTCATCTTCTACCTTGGCTGCATGTAGCTCAGCCATTCAATCTGTCCTGCCCGCCTACCACTGCAATCCTAGTGCTGGCTACAGGCATGGAGCCTCTCAGTTCCCAGACAATGGCTTTTAAAAACATGCTGCCTATTAATTTAATTGGATGGAGCCGCATTCTTGTGTTATGTGAAGATGTAAATAATATTTCCTTATTTACTTTCCCTGTGCCAATCACAATTTTATAGACCTCTGTCACATTTGGCACAATGAGAAACCTAACTGAGCTATGTAAGACGACTATCACATAAAGATACAATCTTAAATCAAGAATGACTGGCTCTCTTGTGAATGGGGAAGTGGCAAAATGCAATAGTGATAAAGCAAAAGAACTACAAACTTAGGCTTCATCTAGACTGCAAGCTTCTTTCAAAATAAGCTTTTCCAGAAGAGATCTTTCAGAAAAGCTTATTTCGAAAGAAAGCGTCCACACACAAAGGCTGTGTCTAGACTGGCAAGTTTTTCCACAAAAGCAGCTGCTTTTGCGGAAAAACTTGCCAGCTGTCTACACTGGCTGCTTGAATTTCTGCAAGAACACTGACTTCCTACTGTCTGAAATCAGCGCTTCTTGCGGAAATACTATGCTGCTCCCGTTCAGGCAAAAGTCCTTTTGCACAAAAGGGCCAGTGTAGACAGCTCAGATTTGTTTTGCGCAAAAAAGCCCCGATCGCGAAAATGGCGATCGGGGCTTTTTTGTGGAAAAGCGCGTCTATATTGGTGCGGACGCTTTTCCGCAAAAAGTGCTTTTCCGCAAAAAGTGCTTTTGCGGAAAAGTGTCCGTGCCAATCTAGACGCTCTTTTCCACAAATGCTTTTAACAGAAAACTCTTCTGTTGAAACCATTTGCGGAAAATCATGCCAGTCTCAACGTAGCCAAAAAGAGCAATGAAATAGCGCTATGCTATTTCAAAAGAGAGCGTCCACACTGATTGGATACTATCTTGCCTTTAAGGCCCCCCGGAACCAGTTCAGGCAGGGAATTAGGTCAGCAGTTGCTTCCGGGTGCTGTTGCCTAAGGCTATCTGAGATACAACCTTAAAGGGACCCCCACGGACAGCCATTTCTCAGCTTCTGCTGCTTTCTTGCCTACCTCCCCGAGGGAGAGCAAAGCATTTCCACTGCATGCTCTGGTTGCTCTGCCTTTGGACACCACAGCATTCCTTGACATGGAGCCGGAACTGCCTCTGGACATGTGATGGCCCCACACTGCCATGTTGCAGTTTGGCCTTGCATGAGCTAGACTCAGAACTCATCATCAAGACCCTCTGCCTGTGTGCGGGAGCAAGGCCCTTGCTACTGCACCCCACGGTGGAGAGAAAGTTCTGGAGGGTGGACACCAGTTCTGACTGGTGGAACCAGCTGGTGATGGAGTGGTGGGACAATCAGCAGTGGCTCCAGAACTTCAGCATGAGGAAGGCCACCTTCATGGAGCTGTGTGCCTGGTTCACCCCTCCGTCGACAGGACACCCAGATGCAACCTGCCATCCCCCTGGAGAAGCTGGTCGCTATCGCCGTCTGGAAGTTTGCCGTGCCAGACAGTTACTGGCCTATGGGCAACCAGTTCAGCATGGGAATGTCCACCATCAGGGCCCTCCTCGTGGAGGTAAGGCACTCTCGGGCTACAGTCCCTGGAGGGGGGGGAGTACTGGAAAGGGAGACCATAGGGAAAGGAGGGGTTAGGAAAGTGGGGGATGGAGGGGAAGCCCTATCCCCGGGGGGTTCTGCAGTCCCAACCTCACACAGCCTTGAAGGGGGGCAGGCTTCATAGGGGGTGGCTGTTTGGGTCTTTGTGGTGGAGAAGAAGGGGGAGCGGGAGGGGACCTCCCAAGGACTCTTGCACCCCCTTTGATTCTCTGTTTTCTGTCTTTGTTTGTCTCCTTCTGCAGGCGGTGAGGGCCATGAACTCCATCCTCCTGTGCAGGCTCAGCTGCCTGGCAGACCCCATCATGGTGGGATTTGCCACCCTGGGCTTCCTCAACTGGGGTGGGGGGGACATAGATGGAACCCACATCCACATCCGGGCCCCCGAACATTGAGCCGCCAAGTACATCAACAGGAAGGGATACTTCCCAATGGTCCTGCAGGACCCCATCAACCACCACGAATAGTTTTTGGACATTTTCGTTGGGTGGTCAGGGAGGGTGCACGATGCCCGCGTGTTCAGAAACTCCAATCTCTGCCAAAAGCTGGAGGCTGGCACATTCTTCCCCCAGCGTGACTTCAGGGTCGAGACATGGAGATGCTACTGTGCATCGTGGGCAACACGGCTTACCCCTTCATCCCGTGGCTTATGAAGCCCTACACCGGCCACCTGGATACAAGCAGGGACCATTTCAATGCCTGCCTGGGCAGGGCCTGCATCCAGGTGGAATGCAACTCTGGGCTCTTGAAGGCATAGTTCAGGTGACTCCTGACCCGCCTTGATGTGTGGGAGCACAATATCCCCCAGGTAATCTCAGCCTGTTGTGTTCTCCACAACATTGTGGAGAGCAAGGGGGAGGTCTTCCTTCTGGGGTGGAAGGCAGAGGCCAGCCGGCCAGGAGGGAAGGGCCTTTGAGGAGCTGCCATCCGCCAGGCCCATCAAGTAGAGGTGTGATCCAGGAGGCCCTGAGGGAGAGTTTCTCTGAAGGACGCCAGTAACTCTCACCAGGGCCTCTCCACTAGCAGCCTGTGCCTAGCCCCTCTCTGCCTTCCCCACAACAACCCCTCCCTCCCTTCCCCCCTTCCCTGTAGACTCAATAAAAACACCAGTTCTGTGTTTCAAAAAAAATCTTTCTATTTTTTTTAATAAAAGTAACTGGGGAGGAAGGGGTCTGAGAACCTGAATATAGGAAGAGAGGAGGGGGGCTGAGAACCTGGATATGGGGAGGGAGCAGGGAGGCTGAGAACCTTGTAGGGGGAAGGAGAGGTTCAGAGCTGGGGCTAAGAGTGGTGCAGATGGAAATTCCACCTCAGGTCCGGAGACCTCGGTGACCTCGGGGTTGGGAGGGTCCAGGGAAAACAGGGCAATAGGCGGGAGTGGGGGCTGGAGGAGGGTTAGGCATAGAAGAGGGAGTGGGGGCAGGCATGGTGGGGGGGGCAGGGACAGGAGCAGAGACAGGAGCTGGGTAGGCCATCATCTCCCAGATGATGGCACGCATGTTGCAGCCCTGCTGCAGCAACTCAGTCCACATCTGGGCCCACCATTGGGCATCATCCCAGACCTTCTGAGCCAGTGTCTGCTGTATGTCCTGGAGGACAGGCACATGCTCCCTCATGAGGTCCTCCTGGATCCTCTGACACCTGCGGCTCTCCGGGGGTCGGGTGGCTGGCTCTACTGGTGGTGATCACCCCACAGTCATAGCTTGTCCAGCTGGGGAGAATAAAGAGAGGTGCTCAGTCATCCCTGGAGACACTGTCCCTGAGGCCTTGCCCTCATCAGCGAGCTGAGAGCAACAGTCCTCAGGTCAGAGGACAGTGATGTCCCTGGAGCAGGGCCATGTGTGGCCTGGACAGTGGGCCCTGGCTCACAGGAGCCCAGAAGTGCCCAGGGGACCATACTTCCCACACTCCCCCCGCGTCCATCCCACAGACAAGCAGGCAAGGCAAGTATCCAGCCACACTGGGATCCCATGGCTGGGAAAGGGGCCTCAAGCAGCCTGGGCTTCCATTGGGGTCGCACACACACCTGCACCTAGCAGCACTGTCCCTGGGAGCGGGTGGTGCCTCGAGCGTGCAGGCATGCCCATCTGCCATATACGGCACTCCAGAGTCTGTGTATGGATGTGTGTGTGTGTGTGTGTGTGTGTGCGCCCTTGTCCCCAGTCTCCTTCCAGCAGTGACTGGTGGTGGGAGGGCAGCCCCCCTTTTTTGGAAAAAGTGTTATTCTTCATAGAATAAGGTTTACCGCTGTCAGAAAAAGCCGTCCATTATTCAACTTTTTGTCAAAATAATGCTATTGCAGTGTGGATGCAAGTATTGTTTTTCTGGGATCACAGTTGTTATTCCAGAAAACCCTGCAGTGTAGACGTACCCTTAGTTGTAGAAATCTTTGATTCTCGACTTCACTGAACATTTTGCCTAAAGAGGTCCAGCAGAATTAGATCCTATATTCATTTGGCACCATTCATCGGTGGATTTACCCTTCACAATCAGTGTGGATGTTCTTTAAACTGCCTCAGAATTTTCCATAGAATTTATGTAATTAAATGTCTCATTTGGTACTCAATAATGTTCTGAAAAGTTTTCAGATATTATCACTGGTTTCACTGTCCTTTATCCTCCTTTTTACACTGAGTAGCGTTAAATCATGACATGCAGTATCTGTATTCTAGTAGTATCTAGAGGCCTCATTGCGGCTGTATTCATCCACAGTAAGAGAAACACTCTTTTGACCAGAGACCATATTCGACACAGATGAGAGAAACAAATGGTAGGGGAAAGATAGTATTATCATCCTTACCTTATGGCTGGGGAGCCACAGCACAGAGAGATAAAGTGACTTGCAAAGGAAAACAGAGCCAGGAATTAAAAACAATTCTCCTGAGACCCAGTCCAGTGCCTTAAGCGCGAGAGCATCCTTCTTCCCAATTTGCCATCCACATCTTTACTTTCATATTAAAGCAGCAGAGTATCTGGGCTGTTTCAAAATACATCTTAAAGTCCAATGCTCTGCTCACTCCCAATTTGGTTTTCCTTGGTTTGGTATATCTTGCCCTAGTTTAAATAGCCACAAAACAGATGTTTCATGTCTTAAAGCTTTAGTATTAGCGATAATAGTCTGAAGTAAAACTACTAGAGGGAGATCAAACATTACTGCCCACAAATCTCTGTTGGAAATTGCAGCAGTATTGCAGATGGAAAATCTAGTGCTGCAGTAGTGTACTGCTTTCAGGCTTCTAGACTAAAACATCTGTTCTGGGATGCACAGAGCTTTCCAGCCATTTTTGCTTGGTCCAAACTTTTTCAGGTGCCTCATATTTTATTTTCCATTTAGAATGTTTAAAAACGATACCATAAAGCTCAGCAATGCCAGCAACACTGGAAACTAGCAAAGAAAGCAAAGCAGCACCCACAATAATGAGCTGACAGAGAGAGAGGGATGGGAAACAATTATCAAAGAGATGCTGTCATGAACGGAACCGCAAATGGGGGGAAGGGGACGGTTGCCCTGGGGCCTGGCAATTGAAAAGGGCTCAGTGTTCCAAGCTCTTTAAATTGCTGTTGGAGCCCCATGCAGCGCGGTCTGGGTGGCGCAGAGGGCTGGGTGGGGGAGGAGTGTCATGGTCTGGGCAATGCTGAGGACTGGCTGCCCCTAGTACTGCCCCTTCTGCCAAAGGGGAGGCCCAGAGCTGAGCATCTGCTCTCCTTCACGCATTACGCAGGGCCTGGCAAAGTCGGTCGCCAGCCCTGGTCATGCTCTATCTTCTGGTTGCCACCTTTCTTCCCTCACTTTGTTTCTGTTCCAAGCAATTTGAGAGTCACTGGTCACAACTTCACAGTTAAGAAATGAGTCCAAAACGTTCAATTTAATGAAGCTTTAAACCTTTATTTTTTAAAAAAAATCTCAATAAAACAGTAAGAAAATTGAACCTGTGGTATTTCTATACATCGGCGTTGTTTCAAAATCACTGACATTATTCTGAAATAACATAGTGTGCATCTACACTATAAGCCTTTATTTCAAAATAATGTTGAGATGGAGGCCTTCTTACTCCAGCGTCTGTTACCTTCATTTCATGAGGAGTAAGGAAAGTCAGAGGAAGAGTGTTCTTCCTTGACTTCCTGCTGTGGAGACAGCACCAAAAGCCGACAAACTACTCAGTTGATGTAGCTGAAGTTGCATAGCTTAATTCGACTTTAGCCCTGCTGTGTAGATGTACCCTTAGAAATATGCAACCTCAGCAATGTTAAGGCAGAGTAACTTCTCAAATATGGAATGTCTCAGTCGGAAATACTAGTCTGTCAATAAAAGAGTGTATGAGGTTATTATTAAAGTTTTGCATTGAGGCATAACTTTGAAGGTGAGATACATATTACTTTTGGTTCTGGTGAAAGTGAGAGCCACATGGAGCGCTGAAATGTTGTGGGTAATGTGAAAGCAGCAATGAGTTCAGAAGGCTTAATTCGATGGTTTCAAGCTTTACATTGGAAGTGTCAGGATAACCTCAAGTATGACAAACAAACTTTGTGTTAATACTATAGCAATGTACATGGAACCTGGAGAGCGAATCATAGGTATCAAAAGGGAAGAGTATGGAGGAGGCATCAGGAAGTCAATCCTTTTGCACATGGCTAGAATAGTAACAGCAACCTCTGTAAATAGATATCTTAAAAACAAGTCTATTGAGTGCTAGCAACATGGAGTCCTTTCCTTTTGTTACCCATCAAGTGGCATATTATGTATGTTCTTTCAACATGTTTCATTCTTAGTATTTTACAATATGGTGTATCATTATCAGATACAAATATGTCATAAATGTTACTGATAAACATATTGCTGTAAGCATATCTGATATAAATATCCTTAACTGCAATAATGTAGCAATAGCTTTAGTACTATTTCAGAACATTTGTTGATTTACTGAAATGTTGAAAAGCATGTGGGTGAGGAATTTTGATTTCTCAGTTTTGAAATATAAACTTATCAGCCTTGCAGAAAAAATATTGTAAGGGTAATGACTTGTGTGGGTTGTATGTGGATTACAAAGTAGAATCAGAACTTCCAAATCATGTGGCTCAGGACTTATAGGCTAGGTCTAGACTGGCATGATTTTGCGGAAATACTTTTAACGGAAAAGTTTTTCCGTTAAAAGTATTTCCACAAAAGAGCGTCTAGATTGGCACGGACGCTTTTGCGCAAAAGCACTTTTTGCGGAAAAGCGTCCGTGCCAGTCTAGACGCGCTTTTGCGCAAGAAAGTCCCGATCGCCGTTTTAGCCATCAGGGCTTTTTTGCGCAAAACAAATGTCAGCTGTCTACACTGGCCCTTTTGCGCAAAAGTTTTGCACAAAAGGGACTTTTGCCCGAACGGGAAGGGCAAAGTATTTCCGCAAGAAGCACTGATTTTGTACATTACAAAGTCAGTGCTCTTGCGGAAATTCAAGCGGCCAGTGTAGACAGCTGGCTAGTTTTTGCGGAAAAGCGGCTGATTTTCCGCAAAAACTGGCCAGTCTAGACACAGCCAGCATGTTAAAGTAAATGGCATATCTTCAGCTCAAGTGTTACCAAACTATGCTTTTGAAGCAGAAGGAGGATCTGAGTCCAAATCCTATTGCCACTCTGAAGTTTCAAGTGGCAATGATGTGCGAAGTAGCAAAAGGCCTGTTACCAAAAAATGGAAACTAAGTCAAATTACAATGGAGAATATAAATAAATCACACAAGAATGTATGGACAAAATTAGAAAGGCCCAGGCGCAAAACAAGTTCAAACTAGCAAGTGACATGAAGGCTACGTCTAGACTGGCATGATTTTGTGCAAATACTTTTAACGGAAAAGGAGCCAGGAGCCAGGAGTGGCCATGTGCCTGCTCTGGACCCTTCCGGCCATTTTGGAGTGCCTGCAGCTGGTGCTCGAGGCTGCTGCACTCCTCGGCCAGGA
Source organism: Apalone spinifera (assembly GCA_030068395.1). Classification (NCBI taxonomy): domain Eukaryota; kingdom Metazoa; phylum Chordata; order Testudines; family Trionychidae; genus Apalone; species Apalone spinifera. The sequence goes on along the minus strand of CM057845.1, from coordinate 242,044,890 downwards.
CCTGGAGGCGCAGATCACTCTGGACTCCCTCACCAGGGAGGCCATAGCATCCCTGTGGCATCCCCACCCCAGCGTGGAGAGGCCACTGTGGAGACTGGACACCAGTACCAACTGGTGGGACCGGCTGGTCCTGGGGCAATGGGATGACCAGCAATGGCTCCAGAACTTTTGCATGCGAAAGCGGACGTTCATGGAGCTGTGTGCCTGGCTCACCCCTGCGCTCCAGAGAAGCACCACCTGGCTGCGGGCACCCATCCCTGTGGACAAGAGGGTCGCCATCGCACTGTGGAAGCTGGCCACCCCGGACAGCTACCGAT
>CM057845.1:241997405-242009353 GCA_030068395.1 Apalone spinifera | reverse complement strand
AAGTTTGACTACATTTATTTCAGAAGCATTTTGGCTGTAGAGCAGTGTAACCTGGTGTAGCACTGATTTAGATACAATTACTGCTAATTGAGATATATAATGATTAAAAGGATGAATCTAGTGTGTGTTTTTCTCCAACCTTATTCTCAGAGATGATTAACTAGTTTGGCAGACTTTTTTTAAAAAATGTGGGGTGCGTTTGAGTAGACAGGTGGGTGCAGGAGTGAAAAAGAGAAAGAGAGAGAGGGAGATTTAAAAAATCCTGAGGTTGAAAAACACCCTGCAAAACTTCAGCCCAAGCAGTTAAAACTTTTGGCAAAGTTATAAGCAACTGAAAACAGTGTCTCTCCAATGGCACAATACTAGACGCACAATCTGTCATCAATGGCTACATTTCTTGAGGACATTTTAGGAATTACAGGTTTGTTTTAGAAAAATCAACATGTTTTCCAGTAAGAATCAGCATTTTTGTTTTCCCTGTGCTGTGTTAGCATTTGTGCTGTGGCACCACTTACAGGCTCCTGCCCCAAAGTGCTTACAACCTAAATTAACAAGATAGTCAAAGGAGGGGATAGGAAGAAGGCATAGAAATGTATAACAGCTTGCCCAAGGTCACACAAGAGATCATTGATAAAGCTGGAAATAGACCCTTCATCTCATAGCTTCAATCCTATGCCTTAGTCAGTAGATACTATTCTAGTTTACCATTTCACTGTGATACTATGTATGTTATCAGCTTGTATTTTTATTATTGCTGATATTTATGTATCCTCCCATGATATTATTTCTAAAATATTGTCACAAATACACTGGCCTTGTTCCCTTGTTGTTAATAATTTGCCCCTTTTAACTTGAAACTTCTGAACTGCACAAAAACAAATAAGGCACTGAAAAGGAACAAAGATTACTTAATCTTATTAAATATGCCTGCGATCCCTGTTCATGTAATAGAAGTGAAGTGAAAAAAATTATGCATCTCAAAAAGAGCTCCAATAAATCTGCTAACCAATTATCTAGACACACAGTAAATCAGATTGAATGCCAGTATAACTGTATGCCAAGGAACAGATTGGTTGAGAAAAAAAAAACCTCTGTATAAAATGATCTGGGTTATATCTGAACTAAAATGCATTAATTTTTTTGTTTAAAATAAAGCCATCCTCAATGTTCTGTTCAAGACTATTTTTAAAAGGAGCTGAAAGGAGTTCTAAATTAAACCTTTAATATTGTTGGACTCTTGAAGGGTGCTCCAGAGGAACTGGTAGAAGTCCACTTGAAGCATTTATAACAACCAATAGAAAATAGATTATAGAGTGTGACATACAGATCTCCACTTAGTGACCTGAGTCACAGGTCATGGGAGGGAGCTACCTAAGTTTATACCTTGTCACATGACAAGGACACATATCCACTGAGACCAGTGACTACTGTTACAAATTTCCCTCTTTTGTTTTTAAATCAAATGCAGCCACAACATAATATTAGCCAGAAACAAACCCCACAGTCAATTAATAAAATTGGACATTAGGAAAAAGTTCCTAACTGTCAGGGTAGTTAAACACTTGAATAAATTGCCCAGGGAGGTTGGTAGAATCCTCATCTCTGGAGATATTTAAGAGTAGGTTAGATAAATGTCTATCAGGGATGGTCTAGACAGTATTTGGTCCTGCCATGAGGGCAGGGGACTGGACTTGATGACCTCCCGAGGTCCCTTCCAGTCCTAATATTCTATTATTCTATTCTATGAAAACACAAAGGCTGCGTCTAGACTGGCAAGCTTCTGCACAAAAGTAACCGTGCCAATCTAGATGCGCTTTTGCACAAATACTTTTAACGGAAAAACTTTTCTGTTAAAAGTATTTGCACAAAATCATGCCAGTCTAGATGCAGCCAAAGAGAAGCATGGAGGATGGAGGTCAAGAAGGGCATGTAACTGATGTCACACACTATTTCTGAACCTCAACAACTTTCTGACCACACAATCCTTCGTGTTGTCAAAACCAGTACCTTCAGCTGTGGGATCTGTTCAATCACTGAGCTGGATCTGCCATATGGAGCTAATTGCAGCTGGCATTTTTTTCTCCATCAGCAACCAGCTGGGCATGGGCTTCTTCTGTCAATATAAGAACACAGTTAAGCCATGCTGGGCATCCTCAAGAAGGGAGTTAGTACCCTCCATAGTTATGTGACAATGTGTTCTGTTCCGCTGCTAGGAGCAAGCCATGGAAGTGAGGATGTGCGGTATTGGCACCTGTTTCCTTATCAGGTTGCAAAGCTACTTTCAAAGCTCTGAGACCTAACACATTCTTTTAGTATTGCTTTTGCTCTGGTTTTCTCTTATATGGCTCTTTTGTTCTTACTTTAAGGTTATTTCCATTTAGCTCAAGAATTTTTGAGAGGTTGGCTCTAATATGTGTATTCTTCTGTCCTTAAATTTCCTAACTGTAAAACTCGGTGATCATTGTGTTCCCACTGTGGGAGTAGATCATTTTTAATTGATTTCTCAGAGAGCTTAGACATTATTTTATTAAAATTGTGTATACATATGGCACTTAAAACATGCTAGACTTTTATTATTCTCTAGCTAAACAAAATAATACATACTTTTAAACTCCTTGCTGCACCTATTTTTTAGCCTTTTCCATTTTCAAGCAATTCATTTTATTCCTATTTAGAATACCCCTCAAAAAGACTTATTTGCAGAGGCCAAAGTACACTCAGGTAATAAACCAACCTGTTCAAATGGCCACATGAGCAGGTGTCAGATATATGGGATGTTATTTGCTCTACAATGTGAAACTGTGGATGTTTGCACCACAAGTTCCACACTACTTCTGTGCAGAATCAATCCTTTCTTACATGAAACCAACAGTGCTCCTTGCCAGCACCAATATTAGTACAGAAGACATCAGACCTAAAGATACGAGAGCTACAAAAACTGGATCTGAACTTCATCAAAGATCATGGGTATTGTCTGTCAGAGATGTTCTTCAGTGACAGCATTCACAAACTCCTCTCTTTTGCAAAGCATGTGATTGAGTTTGTACTCAGTTTCAGCATCATTGTGCCTCATTATCAAGGTATTAGCTTTGGCACTGCGAAGGGCTTAAAAATATGACCAGTTACACTTGAATTCTTCATCCAGCAGTCATACCAGGCTTGTTTCTATCAGCACAAGACAAACCACCAGAACAAATCCAGGGCTTAAGTATGGTGAACAGCTAACAGAAGATTGCACAGGTTGGGAAAATGTTTGTTCCTCTCACAGGAAACAATGAAACATCTTCAGCTCCATTTAAGGGGCAAGGACAGGAACTTTATTTATTGTAGCCGCACAATTTCAGATTTATCTCAGCACATTGGGCTGACCCAAGACCCATCAAAATTCAGGACATTCTTATTGAAAAGTTGGTTGGCAGAGTTTTGTTTGATGGTGTGCTAGAATAAAGTAAATGTTTTATTTTATTCTATCTATTTAAGTTTTATTTACTCCAGTACATTATCTAGCTGAAGTTATATTGCTTAGGGCATGTCTACACTTACGAGAAGACCAATGCTCTGGAGGTCAATCTTCTAGCATTTAATTTAGTAGGTCTAGTATAGCCCCCTAAATTGAACACTGAGAGCACCCCCCACCAGCATCTGGTACTCCTTCTGAAAGGAATAAGGGAAACCAACAGGAGTGTGTACTCCCATCAGCCTCCCGCTATGTGGATGCCACCATAGCTCGGCTTAAGATAAGCCAACTTCAGCCAACCAAGACCTAAGTGATCTTGCTACATGGTCTCCAATATAATTTAGTTCAAGTGATGTGTCTGATGTGCCATTAGCTGTCGGCTGCTAAAGGCAAGAGCCGTTTTTATAGAAAAGAGAGTGAATGTTAACTTTTGATTTTATTTTCAAGAGTCAGTGGCTGCGTCTAAATTGGCATGATTTTCCGGATATGCTTTTAACAGAAAAGTTTTCCGTTAAAAGCATTTTCAGAACAGAGCGTCTAGATTGGCATGGATGCTTTTCCGCAAAAGCACTTTTTTAGACGCTTTTCTAGACGCGCTTTTCTGCAAAAAAGCCCCGATTGCCATTTTCGCGATCGGGGCTTTTCTGCGGAAAACAAATCTGAGTTGTCTACACTGGCCCTTTTGCGCAAAAGATTTGCGCAAAAGGGACTTTTGCCCGAACGAGAGCAGAATAGTATTTCCGCAAGAAGCACTGATTTCTTACAGTAGGAAGTCAGTGCTTTTGCAGAAATTCAAGGGGCCAGTGTAGACAGCTGGCAAGTTTTTCCAGAAAAGCGGCTGATTTTCCGGAAAAACTGGCCAGTCTAGACACGGCCAGTCTAGACACTATGTTTTACAGAGTTGACACAGGCCCAGACCTATAGCTAGTGTAAATGGGTGAAGCTGCTTTAACATCAGTGGCTCTAAAGTTCTGGCCCCTTGTCTCATTTAATGGGTTAGGATATTCTCCGCCTTGATTAGTAGTTGTGTCTTTCATAATGCACTGAATAGTGTTGATATTTATGTAATTAAGGTATTTAATGCATTGATTTGTCTTGCTGCCCCATTTGTTGTTCTGAGGCCATGTGTACTCTGAAGAGCTTTTCTGGGATACATCCAGTACCCCAGAAAAGCTCTGCCACATCCAAAGAGTGTGTTTGCTTTTCCGAAAAACAAGTCAGGAAAGCGGACGCATTTTTTCGGCATTCCTCTAAACCTCATTTTTTGAGCAAGAAGAGCTGTTCTGAAAGAGGGTTTTTTTCTGAAATTTGGCCCTGTGTAGATAGGCCAAATTTTGGAAAAGCCTCTTTCGGAAGTAAATCAGAAAAAGATACACAAATGCATTTCTTTTTCCAATTTATCTTTATAGTGTAGACCTAGCCTGAGTGAGGTGAGTATTCTGAGGTTCACTTTTAAGAGAGTTGTCTGAATGTATGTAAATAGTTAATAAGATGGATAAAACTTCTTGTAGTGCACACTGCAAATAGCTTCTGATATGTAGCTCTGATGTACAAGTCATTAAATGTAGTTCTTGACAGCATGGAATGCACTCTCTGACATATTTTAAATGATTGGGTTTAAGCAGAGACGTAGCATATTCCAGTTGTTAGCTCCAGTGACTAGGAAGCAGATGATGGGAGTTCTGTTCCTGGCACTGTCCCAAGTCACTTAATTCTTTTGTGATTAGGGGCTTAGTTCACTGGGTCTCTGCCAGCCTGTTGATTTGAGTAGAGCCAAGGGACCACCGCGAGATGGTTATTCATTGGTTTTCCTTTGCAGCTCCAATCACAGTTTAAAGTTGCCTCCCATGATGGAGCCTTCAGGTTTAAGTAGTGGTAGAACTGCTCCTTCCCAGCACTTCTGCTGATACAGAAGATTGTACTTTGCATCCCTTGCATTCAAAGGAGATGAATCAATCCCCTGTCAGTAAAGTAGTGATGATGATACCTAACCACCCCTTAGAAAGCCTTTGAGAGTCTCAGATGAAAGGTCTGTTCTCAGTAAAAAGCATACTCTGTTTTCATTGATCACCATCAGGATATGTCTTTCAAATTCTTTCAAGCTAGTCAGCAGGGATCCAATAATCTAGAGTAATGGCACAAAATACAAAGACATTTTTCACTGGACTCTCGCATTAGAGTTCATTTTTTTTAAATTATTTGTAGTAGCTTAGCAGTCCGCGATGTACTACACAATATATTATTAACTATTTGTATTATTTTATGTATTATGGAAGTGTTAATTTTTGATCTTTTCCCTCTCTCTTTGTTCATTTCTTGAATTCTTACAATGCAAGTTCCTCAGGGCAAGAACTCTGGGTAAATTTTTCAAAAGTTTCTGAGGTGCTTAGAAAGCTACATCTCATTGAAAATCCATGAGACTTGGGCTTCTAAGTGGCTTTAGAAAACTGTACTCTGTGTGTGTTTTGCCTGTACAATATTTTAATGCAAAGACCTAATGCTTACTGGAGCCTGTGGACACCACCCTGGTACAAATAACAATGAAGCATTTTGTGAAAATGAATAGCTGTCATAAAGGTGGATTTTTGTCTTCCAGCTGAGCTTTTCCTGTTCTTCTGTATATGTTGTTTGCCTCCCTAACATCTGCAAACTGTTTTCTGTATTTATTATTATTGCTGAATGCAGTTGTATGACCTTCTGTCACCTGCTTATTATATTCTTGGCATGCCTGTTTCTTAAAATGTTACATAAATAATTTGGAACCTTTCATTATAGACCATGTCAACCTGTCACTATTTGCTGAACAGAAAATGGAAGCTTTTTTGGCTGGAAAGAAGTAATAAATGGGAGCAAGCAGAATTAGGCCTAGGACTGCAGTTGTATATAGTCTACATATATGAACTGGATGAGACTATCAAAAATAGAATTTCATAGTTGGAAGACAATGGAAATGGAGGTGCAGCAATGATGGTACTAGAACCAATGCACTTCAGTTTGGAAGGGCTTGTCCATGAACGTATTTGAGTTTCAAAACAGCTTCCTAATGGAATTAGACACCCAGCTAATTAACTCATTTAACTCTGCTCTGGCCAGGCCAAGGCATGAAGCTGAAAGAATGCAGAACTCTCTTATCCCTTTCTGAAAATTTTAGTCTGAAACATTTTTCTCCCAAGGACAGTCTAATTAAAATGCTGTGCATATCTCATTTTCATGCAGTCTCAAAGGGAGCTATTGTACCACATGATTCTTTTATAATGCAAACAGTATCACCTAAAATGTCTAAGGATGCTAAATGTGTATATTGCTCTCATCACCATACTACTTGAGTATCTCACAATCATGCCTGGATTTTATCCTCCCAATGTCCCTGGTAGGAAAGTACTATCCTCAGCTTTGCAGATGGGAAACTAAGGCACAGAATAGCACAAATAACTTGAAAACATAGAACATTAGAACACCGTACTGGGTTGGACCAATGGTTGATCTAGCCCAGTATCCTGTCCTCCAATACCAGGTGCCCTGGAGGGAATTAACAGAACAGGTAACTGTCAAGTGTTCTATCCCCTGTCACCCATTCCCAACTTCTGGCAAACAGAGGTTAGGGATACTTCAGAGCGTAGTGTAGCATCTCTGCACATTATGGCTAACAGACAATGAAGGAGCTATCCTCCATAAATCCTGATATAGTTTTGCTCTTTACAACTTCCTCTGGAAAACAGTTCCACAGATTGTCTGTGTGTTTGTGAAGAAATACTTTTTTTTTGCTTAAATCTGATGCCTATTAATTTCATTTGGTGACCCCCTAGATCTTCATGCAGTCTTAAAGAGAAGGAGTGACAAGTAAGTGACAAGCCCCCTGCCCAAGTAAGAGTAAATAACATGACTTTTTTTTTGTACTTTCTCCATTCCAGTCTTGATTTTTAGAGAGCTCTATCATATCCCCCTTTAGTCACCTCTTTTCTAAGTTTTATAGTATAGTTAGAATTATATTTTCCAGTATGCATTACTTCACATTTCTCATAGTAACTTGCCAATCATTCCATAGAAAGTCTCTGACAAAGACTGAACCCAGGCTTGCTTTCTCCTAGCCCAGTGCTTTATTCATTAAACTATTCTTCTGATCTGATTTGACAGGATGTTCCATGCTGGCAGAGCTCTGACATCAGTGAAGCTCCACATAAGTACAGATGTCCACTCACATGAAACACCTGGAAGAACCAGGACCTAAAATAGCTAATCACTGACAAATGCAGATCAGCGTACACAAATATTATAAAATAAAACACCAGGATACTGAGCATGTTCTAGGGAATATCTACATTAAACAGATTTAAGTGATTCATAGAATCATAGAACTGGAAGGGACCTTGAAAGATCATCAAGTCTACTCCCCTTCACTCATGACAGCACCATGTACCATCTAGACCAGGTATGTGGAACATTTTTTGGGTCGGGGGCCATTGACTCTCAGACAAATCTGTCAGGGCCTCACACAAGAGTGAAGAAAAACCACATTGAGGCTATGTCTAGACTGCTGCTTTTTATTGGAAAAAGGTACACAAATTGCGCTCCACAATCTGCGAACCTTTTTCTGATTGTTTTTTCGGAAGAGGCTTTTCTGAAATTTAGTCTGTCTATACTGGGCCAAATTTCAGAAAAATCTCCTTTTGGAAGAGCCCTAATGAGGAAGACAGGGCTTCTGAAAGAGCATGTCTGCTCTTCTGGAAAAAAATGTTGGAAGAGCAAACGTGTTCCCTGGACGTGGCGGAGTTTTTCCGGGATACCAGAGGGACAGAGAGCGAGAGACAGAGAGAGAGACTTACCATACTCACACTCAACTCAGAGCTCTGGTGCTCAGCTCATCCTCCAGCCCCATGGGGGGAGGAGAGCACCAAGGCTTGAAGACTTGCTGCTGTAATGGGCCAGATCATAAAATCATAGAGCTGGAAGAGACCTCACAAGGTCATCAAGTCCAGCCCCCTGCCCAAGGCAGGACCAATCCCAACTAAATCAACCCAGCCAGGGCTTTGTCAAGCCAAGGCTTAAAAAACTCTAGGAATGAGATTCCACCATCTCCCTAGGTAACCCATTCCAGTACTTCACCACCCTCCTAGACCTCCCCATTGCGCCTTGTTCTGCCATCCATCACTACTGTGAACAGCCTTTCTCTATCCTCTTTGGAACCTCCTTTCAAAGTACCCAGGGCGGGTGGATCCAGCCCACAGTCAATAGGTTCCCCACATCTGAACTAGACCATTCCTGACAGATGTTCATCTAGTCTGCTCTTTAAAAACTTCAATGATGGAGAATCTACATCTACAACCTTTGTAGGCAATTGATTCCAGTGCTTAGCCACCCTGAGAGTTAGGAAGCTTTTCCTAATGTCCAACCTAAACTTAAATGTGCAATTTAAGTCTACTGCTTTTTGTCCTATCATCAAAGGTTAAGGAAATTATTTTTAATCCTTCCTCCTTGTGACAACTTTTTAGGTTCTTCAAAATGGTTATCATGTCCCCTCTTGGTCTTCTCTTTTTCAGACTAAGCAAACTCAATTCTTGCAACGTTCCCTCATAGGTCACGTTTTCTAGATCCTACATCGTTGTTGCTCTTCTCTGGAGCATCTCCAATTTGTCCACATCTTTCCTGAAATGTGGCACCCAGAACTAGACACAATATTCTAGATGAGACCAAATCAGCAAAGAGAAGAACAAAAGAATTACTACTTGTGTTTTGCTTACAATGTTCCTGCTAATACATCCAAGAATGATGTTTGGTTTTTTTGTTTTTTTGTTTTTTTGGGGGTTTTTTTGCAACAGTGTTACACTGTATTTAGCTTGTGGTCCATTATGACTCCCAGAACTCTTTCAGCAGTACTCCTTTCAAAGCAGTAATTTCCTATTTTGTATGTGTGCAACTGACTGTTCCTTCCTAAGAGGAGTACTTTGCATTTGTCCTTGTTGAATTTTATTTTATTTACTTCAGGCCATTTCCCCAGTTTGTCCAGATCATTTTCAATTGTAATTCAAAAGCACTTGCAGCCCCTCTCATCTTGGTTTCATCTGCAAATTTTGTAAGTGTATACTCTCTATGCTACTCTCTATATCACTGTTGAAAATACTGAACCAAACCAGATTCATAATTGATCCCTGTGGAAACCTGCTCATTATGCCTTTTTCAGCATGACTACACTCTGGGAATGGTTATCTAGACAATTATACACTCACTTTATATGCATCCAGCTCTATCTAGGTTGTATTTCCTTTGTTTATTATTGAGGTCATGTGACACTGTATCAAAAGCCTTATTAAAGTCTAGATGTAACACATCTATCACTTTCCCCTGATCCACAAAGCTTTTTATCCTGTTAAAGAAATCTATCAGGTTTGTTTGACATGATTTGTTCTTGAAAAATCTGTACTATTACTTATCACCTTACTATCTTCTAGGTGTTGGCAAATTAATTACTTAATTGTTGCTGTATTAGCCTTCCAGGTACAGAATTTAATCTGACTGGTCGTAGTTTCCTGGGTTGTCCTTATTTCCCTTTTTCTAGATGGGAACTATAGGGAAAATGATTAGGGGTTTGTAACTGGTCCCCATATAAAGACAGATTAAAAGGACTAGGACTTTTCAGCTTAGAAAAGAGGAGACTAAGGAGGGATATGATAGAGGTCTATAAAGTCATGACTGAAGTAGAAAAAGTGATTAAGGAAAAATTATTTATTTGTTTCCATAATATAAGAACTAGTGGTCACCAAATGAAATTAATAGGTAGCAGGTTTAAAACAAACAAAAGGAAGGTTTTCTTCATGCAGCACACAGTCAACCTGTGGAACTCTTTTCCAGAGGATGTTGTGAAGACTAGGACTTCAATAGGATTTTAAAAGAAACTAGATACATTCATGGAGATTAGGTCCATCAATGGCTATTAGCCAGGATGGGTAGAAATGGTGTCCTTAGCCTCTTGTTTGTTAGAGGCTGGAAATGGATGACAGGAGAGGGATCACATGACAATGATCTGTTCTGTTCAATCCCTCTGGGGCGTCTGGCATTGGCCACTGTGGGAAGACAGGATACTGGGCTAGATGGACCTTTTGTCTGATCTAGTATAGCTGTTCTTATGATATTGTTCTTCCTTCTTTACTAAGTAATCTTGCCCTTAGTCTTCCTCTAGTTCAGGAGTGGCCAGCACATTACAGACAAAGAGCCAAAAAAGAAAAAGTTGGCCTGGAGAAAAAGTTATCCATGGGTGATAGACCCTGGTCAGATTTGCTGGGAAATTGCAGTGAAGTGCAGAGGCACTGCAAGCCTACACACCTGGTCTGGAAGGAGAGAGATGCGGACCTTTGCCCCGAAAGAGATGACAGCTGAGGAGCCTAAAAGCTTACTTGGATACCTCTAAAAAGAAGAAGAAATCCCCATCCCATATCAGCCCATTGGGAATTTCCCACTCCAAACTAGGGAAGGAACGGACTGGGAAGGAGAGGACTGGAATGTCCTCACAAGACAAACACTTCAGCATCCTTCTTTAGCACTGAAACCCAGATTGGTATATTTACAAAAAAAAAAGTATTAAAAAGTGTGAAAATACAAAGGAGAAGCTCTTAACTTGCAAATGAAACTAAAAAAAGGCCGAATTGAAATACAGGAAAATATTTGAAATCTTACTACAAAAGTATACAAATACCCCAAAATGTTTTGCTAGGAAAAAAATATCGAACTAAAGAAGGAAAAGCCAAATGACTACATCATGACAACATGTTTAAAGATTCAGCAAGGTACTATAAAGCTAATCACAGGATTAAAGAGAATAGACAATTAAGGAAGGTGAAGCATTCAATAAAACCTGTAAGAACAAAAAAAAATCCCCATTGTAAAGTGATGAACAATCAGAATAACACCATTCAGAAAACTCTGAGCAGGTCAAAATCATATTTATAAAATATTACTGAGTTAATATGAATTTCTCACAGCTAGAATTAGACATGCAAATGCTTATAAACTCTGAGGCTACATCTACACTGCACAGTTATTTTGGAATAGTTATTCTGAAATAGCATGTCTACACTGCAGGGACACCTCAAAATTAGTCCAAGGAAGGCTATTCCTTGGTCTATTACCTGCGAACAGGCACTGCTAACAGGGAGTTTGGAAAGGGAGTTCTCCAGGTAAAAGAGGAGTAAAAACGGGACCCTTGTGGTAAGTGGCTGTCTGGAGTGTGTGTTTGTGTGTGGGGGAGTTATTTGCTGTGTGCTGAGCTTGTGTTTGTCTGTTTGGTTGGTTTGTTTGTTTGCTTGAAGGAGCTTCTGAAAGGTTTGAAATCTAGAAGCCTCTGTTAATTGGCTGAGCCTCAGTCAGGCGGAGGGGCTACCAGAGCTATATAAGCCTGTGACTCAGTGACCAGGCACTGCTAACAGGGAGTTTGGAGAGGGAGTTTACAGGGGGAGGTTAGAGGGCACTAGTGACTTCTGACCTTCTTTAAAACATAACT
>CM057845.1:241960655-241977493 GCA_030068395.1 Apalone spinifera | reverse complement strand
CAAATACTATGACGCTCCCGTTCGGGCAAAAGCCCTCTTGCACAAATGTATTTGTAGACTGCTAAAAAGTGTTTTGCGCAAAAAAGCCCCGATGGCTAAAACGGCGATCGGGGCTTTCTTGCGCAAAACCGCGTCTAGATTGGCACGGACGCTTTTCTGCAAAAAGTGCTTTTGAGCAAAAGCATCCATGCCAATCTACATGCTCTTTTCCGCAAATGCTTTTAACGGAAAAACTTTTCCTTTAAAAGCATTTGCGGAAAATCATGCCAGTCTAGATGTAGCCACAGAGTGGTGACGTGTTATATAAGGTTATGAAAGAACTGAAGCCAGATCTCCCAAGTCCTAAACTACTGGTCTAATCACTAGGCCATACTGCCTCCCGAGGTGAGAATGGTTTATGATTTTATTTGAATTATATTCAATTTTGATCACCGTAGACCTGATACAGCAATCCATGAAGTTAAGAGAACTTTCAACTGAGAAAATTTGGAGATGTTCAGATCTAGCATTGTTTTATATTCTTGCATTTTAATAAATCTTGAAATTTAGACATACTACAGACAGAGCTGATTTGAGAGAACGATATTGGCTCCTGAGCACTGAACCAAAATTAAAAGCTAAGATATCTAGTTAAAATTACATCAGTAACTGACAAAAAAATCAAAAGAATGAGTTGAAAAAGAGAGTAACAGTGTGAAACCCCAAAAGCCCTGCTTGTGCAAGAAAATGGCTCATTGTTGATAGTCTCAGAGGGTATCCATGTTCGTCTGTAACTTTAAAAACAACTTTAAAAAAACAACAAGTAGTCCTGCGGCATCTTAGAGACTAACAAAAATATATGTAACCTCATGACACCATTCATATATTTTTGTTAGTCTCTAAGGTGCCAGAGGACTCCTTGTTGTTTTTTTTAAAGTTGTTTTCATTGTTGACAATGGTTGTCAATGGGATGCTGAAGATAGTTCTGATGCCCTTGTAGACTGAATAAAACCATTTTCAGCATCCTTGTACAAAAGAGTCATGAGACAAAGTCTGAACCAATTATACAAGAACACTGGGTGTTATCTATCTGAACAGCACCATCTTTGTATCGCTGGCTTTCTTTCACTTCAAGTGTCTGAGGAAGTGAGTTGCATCTCATGAAATTTTATGCCCTAATCATAGATTCATAGAATACTAGGACTGGAAGGGACTTCGAGAGGTCATCGAGTCCAGTCCCCTGCCCTCATGGCAGGACCCAGTACTGTCTAGACCATCCCTAATAGACATTTCTCTAACCAACTCTTAAATATCTCCAGAGATGGAGATTCCACAACCTCCCTAGGTAATTTATTCCAGTGTTTAACCACCCTGACAGTTAGGAACTTTTTCTTAATGTCCAACCTAAACCTCCCTTGCTGCAGTTTAAGCCCATTGCTTCTTGTTCTATCCTCAGAGGCTAGGAAGAACAAGTTTTCTCCCTCTTCATTCTGACACCCTTTTAGATACTTGAAAAGCACTATCATGACCCCTCTCAATCTTCTCTTTTCCAAACTAAACAAGCCCAATTCTTTCAGTCTTCCTTCATAGGTCATGTTCTCTAGACCTTTAATCATTCTTGTTGCTCTTCTCTGGACCTTCTCCAATTTTTCCACATCTTTCTTGTATTGTGGTGCCCAGAACTGGACACAATTCTCCAACTGAGGCCTAATCAGAGCAGAGTAGAGCGGAAGAATGACTTCTCGTGTCTTGCTCACAATACACCTGTTAATGCATCCTAGAATCATGTTTACTTTTTTTGCAACAGTATCACACTGCTGACTCATATTTAGCTTGTGGTCCACTATAACCCCTAGATCCCTTTTTGCCGTACTCCTCCCTAGACAATCGCTTCCCATTCTGAATGTGTGAAACTGATTGTTCCTTCCTAAGTGGAGCACTTTGCATTTGTCCTTATTAAACTTAATCCTGTTTACCTCAGACTATTTCTCCAATTTGTCCAGATCATTTTGAATTATGACCCTATCCTCCAAAGCAGTTGCAACCCCTCCCAGGTTTGTATCATCTGCAAAATTAATAAGTGTACTCTCTATGTCACTTTCTAAATAGTTGATGAAGATATTGAACAGAACCGGTCCCAAAACAGACCCCTGCAGAACCCCACTTGTTATATCTTTCCAGCAGAATTGTGAACCGTTAATCACTAATCTCTGGGAATGGTTATCCAGCCAGTTATGCACCCACCTTATAGTAGCCTCATCTAAGTTGTATTTGCCTAGTTTATTGATAAGAATATCACGCGAGACTGTATCAAATGCCTTACTAAAGTCTAGGTATACCACGTCCACTGCTGCTCCCTTATCCACAAGACTCGTTATCCTATCTAAGAAAGCTATCAGATTGGTTTGACATGAACTGTTCTTTACAAATACATGCTGGCTGTTCCCTATCACCTTATCTTCCAAATGTTTGCAGATGGTTTCCTTAATTACTTGCTCCATTATCTTTTCTGGCACAGAAGTTAAACTGACTGGTCTGTAGTTTCCTGGGTTGTTCTTATTTCCCTTTTTATAAATGGGCATTATATTTGCCCTTCTCCAATCTTCTGGAATCTTTCCTGTCTTCCATGATTTTCCAAAGATGATAGCTAAAGGCTCAGATACCTCCTCTATCAGCTATTTGAGTATTCTAGGATGCATTTTATCAGGCCCTGGTGACTTGCAGACATCTAACTTTTCTAAGTGATTTTTAACTTATTCCTTTTTTATTTTATCTTCTAAACCTACCCCCTTCCCACTAGCATTCACTATGTTAGGCATTCCTTCATCAGACTTTTTGGTGAAGATCGAAACAAAGAAATCATTAAGCATCTCTGCCATTTCCATGTTTCCTGTTACTGTTTCTCCCTCCTCATTGAGCAATGGGCCTACCCTGTCCTCTTGCTTCGAATATATTTATAGAATGTCTTCTTCTTTCCCTTTATGCCTGTAGCTAGTTTGAGTTCGTTTTGTGCCTTTGCCTTTCTAATCTTGCCCCTGCATTCCTGTATTGTTTGCCTATGTCCATCCTTGTAATTTCCTAGTAATTTGTCCTAGTTTCCATTTTTTTATATGACTCTGTTTTTATTTTTAGATCATTCAAGATTTCCTGGTTGATCCAAGGTGGTCTTTTGCCATATTTTCTATCTTTCCTACGCAGTGGAATAGCTTGCTTTTGGGCCCTTAATAATGTCCCTTTGAAAAACTGCCAACTCTCCTCAGTTGTTTTTCCCCTCAGTCTTGCTTCCCATGTGACCTTACCTACCAGCTCTCTGAGCTTACCAAAATCTGCCTTCCTGAAATCCATTGTCTCTAATTTGCTGTTCTCCCTTCTACCATACCTTAGAATCATGAACTCTATGATTTCATGATCACGTTCACACAAGCTGCCTTCCACTTTCAAATTCTCAAACAGTTCCTCCCTATTTTTTTAAATCAAATCTAGAAC
This sequence comes from Apalone spinifera, assembly GCA_030068395.1. Classification (NCBI taxonomy): domain Eukaryota; kingdom Metazoa; phylum Chordata; order Testudines; family Trionychidae; genus Apalone; species Apalone spinifera. The sequence continues at coordinate 241,974,028 of CM057845.1, read as the reverse complement.
AGCTTTCCCCTAGTAGTTTTTTTCAACCTTCTGAAATAAAAATTGTCTTCAGTGCAGTCAAATAACTTATTGGATAGTCTGTGCCCCATTGTATTAGTTTCCCAACATACATCTGGATAGTTGAAGTCCCCCATCACCACCAAATCCTGCACTTTGGATGACTTTGTTAGTTGCTTAAAAAAAGCCTCGTGCACCTCTTCTGCTTGGGTAGATGGCCTGTAGTAGACCCCTAGCATGACATCACCCCTTTAGCCTAACCCTGAGACTCGCAACACATCTGTCTCCTATGTCCATCTCCACACGTTTGTACATTTTTAATATGTCCTTCCTGAGTAAGCTGTACCCTGCTATACCAATATTCCAATCATGTATATTATCCCACCAAGTCTCTGTGATGCCAACGATGTCATAGTTGTATTTATTTATTAGCACTTCCAGTTTTTCCTGCTTATTACCCATACTTCTTGCATTTGTATATAGGAATCTAAGAAACTGATTTGATCTTGCCTCCCAGTTCTGCCTTGTCCCTCCTTTCTCTCTGCTATTATAGCCCACATGCCCTCCCATTTCAGACCCATCTCCCAGGTCTCCGTGTTCTTCACTTAGCCATGGGCTTTGGTCACCTGTCCCCATTGAACCTAGTTTAAAGCCTCCTCACTAGATTAGCCAGTCATATCCAAATATGGTCTTCACCTTCTTCGAACGGTGAACGCCATCCCTGCTTAGCAGTCCTTCCTGGAATAGCATCTCGTGGTCAAGAAAGCCAAAGGCCTTCTGGCAACAATAGCTTTGCATCCAGGCATTCACCTCCAAGATGCATCTGTCTCTGCCTGGGTCCCTATCTTTGACAGGAAGTATAGAAAAAAATACCACCTGTGCGCCAAACTCCTTCACCCGTACTTCCAGAGCCTTGTAGTCACTCTTGATCCACTCAGTGTCACACCTCGCAGTATCATTAGTGCCCACATGGATGAGTAGCATGGGATAGTAGCCAGAGGGTCGGATAATCCTCGACAATGCCTCCATAACATCTCAGATATGGGCCCCCGACAGGCAGCATACCTCCCGAGATGATGTCAGGGTGGCAGATGGGCACCTCCGTCCCCCTCAGAAGAGAGTTCTCTGACCACCACTATTCTACGTTTTCTATTCACAGTGGTGGCAGCAGACCTCCCAACCTTCTCTTGTGTTAGTCTTTAAGGTGCCACTGGACACTTTATTGTATTTTCTGTAGATGAATTCTAAGCCTCTCAAGTCACAACAACACTTCCTATAACATTAGCGTGAGTGGTTATGCGGTACCTGTGATTGCAGGTAAACCCATTTCAGCAACAGGTCACAGGAGTTTTGTTGACACAGTTATTGTCAGCTATGAGTCAGCTTCCTAAAATGCATCTTCATGAAGAAAAATCAAATGCATAATTCTCCACTGGGGCAGCTTCACCTTTTACAGCAATGGTGAAAGATGTAGTATACTTAGAACAGAGTGTTTTCACCATCACAACCTGTAACCTGCTATGGGCATTAGACTGTGGATTCTACCCATTTGTGCTCCATTCTCCTAAATAGGCATGGCCAGCATGTCTAGGGGTGTGGGTAAGAGTCCACTATCATTGTACACATATTACAATTTGATGTTTTTAAAAAAAGAGAGGTGAGGAGCATGGTACACACATTCCCTTCAGTGTCCAAGGCATTCTACCTGAATCTGGTCTGCACATTCCCCTTCATTCTCTCCCTACGCACATGCACACACGTACACACACACATACTCACACCATGGCTCTAAAGAAAAGCAAGGCCTCAGCTTGGTCATTAGAAATCAGAGTAATTCCACTGAGTCTCAGGGTGATGCTGAGAACCATCATCGTTTGAAACAGCATAATTCAAAGGCAAGTTCTGCTCACCAATTTAAGTCCAAAATTAAAAATGCAGTAAGATGTGAACCAGCACTGAAGAGAAAGAGACCTGTGCTAACAGCAGGTTGTTCTAGTGCTCGTTTGATTAATAGCCCAAGCTGCCACGTTTGTTATCATAATAATAGAGAAGGGGGTAGCCTTTATATTTATAAAAACTATCTAAAAAGATAGTGTAAAGCATTAATAAATAGTCACATAAGCACAAAAGCAATGTTCATGAATCATTCGCAAGGTTTCTAAGAGCTGTGTTTGCCAGAAGTTCAGTGGGATCTGTCTTGTATATAGCAGAGTTCAGGTTCAAATTATGAAACATACTGGCAGGGGGCGGTTCTAAACTCTATTGCTGACAAACCTGAAGGAACTGATCCAACAATTTCTAATTTTATTTCTTTGCCTTTCTGTTTTGCTTCTCTGCTTTGATATCTCTCCCTGGCAAGTGCTTTTTTTCTGAGCTACAAGCTGTTTCTAGTCTACTTTTTTCTTTGTTCTTCTACTTTCCCTCCCAGCTTCTAGACCTGGCTCATTTCTTCCATCCCAATTATTTGTCTTCCTACCTGATACACTCATGCATAAACGCACACACATATACTCAATCCTCTTGCTATTTCTCTTTCTTCTCTTCATTTATCCTATTTTTCCTATCAGAAGGCCAAACCAAAAATGTCACAGGAACAGATTGTTCCCATGATATTTCATTGAAAATACTGCAGAAACAACCACATCAATGCTACTTTCACCAGGAAAGAGCCATGTAACTGTGGTATTTCAAATTCAGCCTTTTTTCGACAGACCACACTTGCAAATGGAGAATTCATTCTTTAAAACCAGAATGTTCTCTCACTCCCTGATCTGTAATTTAAAGTAGTATAGTTGTTCTTAAGCTGGATGTAGGCAAGTTTCAGAACCAACACAATTCATAAATAGATGTTTGTTGCAAAACTGTAGGCCTTCATCCCTTATTGTGTGATGAGGTTGAAAACAGCTGATCTGCCAAATGATCGCCAAACCCTACAGATCTGTCAGAATGCAAAGGTGGGAACTCAGCTCTGCATTCTAAAATATAGTGGCAGTGCCAGTAGGGCATTGCATGCTTTGTTGCTTTGTTAGGCTGAGCTCGTTGCACACCGGGGGCTCTGTTCCACCTCTTCATTCTCCCCCATCTGCTCCGTAGGTGCCACCATCCCATCCCCCTCAATTTCAGGGACTCCCTTCAGCCCTAATCCCTTATTCCAGAGACTCAGTGGTCTCCCATTCCCTCTTTTCCCCTTCCAGGGGCTCTGTTTGCCCCCCTTTTGTCCCCTATCCCAATCCTAAGGTTCCCCATTCTACCCCCCCACAAGAGGTTTTGTATGCCCCCTATGCCCTTCTTCCCCCACATGCCAGGGCCCCTCCTTCTCACCCTCCATGTCAGGGCCTGGAGCATCTATTCACCACTCCCTGCAGACCTTCCATCTCCCCCTTCCATTCTATACCAGAATCCCCCATTCTCACCACATGCTAGTGACTCTGTGTGATCCCTATTGCTCCTGCTACAGGATTTACCATATTCTCCCCATGTCAGGAGCTATGTGTCCCCACCTCCTCCTCACCACTCTGTATGCCAATCCATTCCTCCCATGCCAGAGTCCCCTGTTCTTCCCCTGTGCCAGGGGTTCAGTGTGCACTTCCACCCATCCCACCACTATTCTTATGTTCCTTCTTTCTTTCTCTTTTAAGACATTTTTAAACTGCTTTGGGCGGATGGGTACAGCTAATATTGTGTTGTGCTTGAAGGTGTTAATGCCTGCCATCAACTGGTTCTTTGCTCTATAGACAATTACAGACTTGGGTGAAATTGGTAAATTTGCTAACCAAATAATAAGGCTTCCAGGCATCCCACATTTTTACCAAAATCACTAGGGCTCTGCCTAGTGACACCTAGAATATTCATTCAAATTTTGGAACTCATTACATTGTTATGTTTATAAGCAACACATGGGCTCTTTTTCAGGGAGAAAAGGCATTATGCCATGTTTATTGCAAATACAGCATAGAAATCAGCATATACATTCATTCTTGCTCTCACACACACACATCCACATACATACACACATACACACACCTGCATATCCTCCAGTTGGTGTCATAGTTGCCAGTCCTATTGGCGCTCCTGCCAGCCAAGTGGCCAAGTAGGCTGAGCACAAGAAAGGAGCCAGATCTTTTGGCTGCCGGCCAATGCTCCAAAGTAGTCTTCACACGACTATCCCAAAGCTTCATGGCTACACACTTCACTTTGATAGCTGTAAGTCCCAGCTTTAGTCTATGGGTTTTTGCAGTGTCTACAAAGGAATTTCAACAGCCAATTACAGAGAGAGAGTGGAGAATTGGTATTCTCTTGCAAATTTAACTGTTTCCCTGGGCTTAAACAAAGACATTAACTGGATGTCTCATTATAAAGCCAGTCTTCCCTGCCTTTAACACCTCATATTTACATCAAAAGCTAAGTATGGGACACTTCCAGCCCACTTAATTAGCCTCATTAGCACCAGTCCTACAACTGACAATTTTTTTCTTCTTCCCTGTTATAAAATACTTGGTTTCTGTTATTCCTCTCCAACCCATCATCTGATGAAGTGGGTTTTGCCCATGAACGCTCACGATACATACATACATAAGAAGTTAGCTTGTATGCATATGGTTAAGAAAGCTAAGGTGCTGCTGGTGCAGCTTTGCAAATGGTTGTTTTAAAAGAAGCTAGTTTAGTTTATAATAATAGGGATATATTATTGGATATATATATGGATACCACCTCATGGAACTAGAAGGGACCTTGTGAGGTTGTAGAGTCCAGTCCCCTGCCCTCATAGCAGGACCAAGTAGCACCCCTGACAGATTTGCCTCAGACCCCTAAATGGCCCCTCTCAAGGATTGAACTCATAACTCTGGGTTTAACAGGCCCATGCTCAAACCACTGAGCTACCCCTCTCCATGCACTAAATTTTAATTTAATATAATTTAAAAAGCTGATTATTAACCAGCACACAATTGGTAAAACAGCTTGGTGCTAAGGAGTATTTTTGCTTGGGAACACAAGATGTTGGGGAACCTGGATAAAGGGGAGCAAAAAGTCTCTGAATCTATAATTTGTGCAAATATAATCTACTTTGTGTATGTAAGCAATTTGCTTAGGTCACTGATTGCACATTCAGGCTACATCTACACTACAGGGTTTTTGCGCAAAACCCCCACACAGAACATCCACACCTGAAGCACATTATTGCACAAGTAAATTTACAGTGAATCAATAGAACAGAAGAGCTCTTGCAAAACAAGGTGTGTGTGAACGGGCAACGGGCGTTTTTTGCACAAAAAAAGGAAAAGAGGAAAAAGCACAGGTGTCCTGGTGTTCATTTTGTGGATAGCAATCAGTGCTTTCTTTCAAGAGAGCCTCCATTCAGTCTGGATGCGTTTTTGCAGTGTGGACACTCTCTTGCGCAAAAACTTTTTGCAGAAGATCTCTTCCGCAAAAAGCTTCTTGTGCAAGAAACCTGCAGTGTAGACATAGCCTTAGAGAGTATTTGGATTGCTTATTTTTCATGTTTAACTGCACAGAAACAATGATAGTTCTCAGGCCCATATACAGGAATTTCTGTGGGGGTGCTTTTTTTGTAAATGTGGACTGCAAGGGTGCAAACACACCCCTCCATGGTTCCCCAAGTAAGTGTGCTCCAGCCTTCCCCCAGCCAGCCGGAGCATGGGGAAGGGAGGCTCAGGCAGCGCTCTGCTCCTGTCTTCCCCTGGCCGACCAGAGCACACTTACTTGGGGGACCATAGGAGTGCGTTCATACTCTTCCCTCCCCCCGGTTTTCTTCTTTCCATCATGTGTGCTGATCCATTTCACAAGTGGCTTGTGTGTACAAGAGTTTGAAATATCCATGGTTATCTCACTATCCTTCTAAGTGGCATGTGAAACTGTGAATGAAACTAAGTGGCAGTGAAACTGCAAATGAGAATCAGAGAATAAGTTATTAAATATTGTAAACCACAGAGTTGTTGACTGGAGGAATGATGAAAATGACCAGATTTATATTCACATTGAACTACAGAGGCATCATAACCATGGCTGTAGTTCAAGTTACAGGGAAACTTGAATTTAAAATAGAAATAAATTCCCTCTTGGATTTAATCTCCAAAGCCTCAGAATTGAACTAAATTTTCCATAGTTTCTTAAGAAAAGTATTGAATCATTTTTGTAGTGGACATGGTTTAAAATATTCCCTTTTGCCCTGATGGGCTCACTTACTTTGTTTTCCTAAACAACTTTCTCCATGAACACCTATGTTCAGAAGAGCCACATGCACCCTTTTTCATAATATCTCTGACACAGGATACTTTTAAAATTAAATATGAAAAGAGATTATTCCTCCTAGTAATAATAACCGGACTAATGTCTGCCAAGAAATATCAAGTAACTCTTCAGATCTGTCATCTATTTCCCTCTCCCAATGTTACAGGCAGCAGCTGTGTGTAAGCAGAGATACAAGCTCCTCGAGCTAGATCCACAACAGAACTAGAGCCAGTTCCTGAATACAAAATCTGTAGATTCTCAAAATCCCACCTAGCTATTGCCTACCTCTGTAGGTTCCTGGTTTCTGCTGCTGGTTTCTGCCACCTCAGTCCTGATGCTCACACTTCAGTCCTAGCAGAATTCACAAACTAAAGGGCACATCTACACAGCAGCTTTGTTTCGAAATAACAAAGTAAGTGTCTACACAGCAAGCCCGTTATTTCAAAATGATTTCGAAAAAAAGGGTGCCTTATTTTGAAATCTGTAACCCTCATTTTACAAGGAATAACGCCTATTCCAAAATAATTATTTCAAAACAGAGCATGCAGAGACAGCGCAGTTGTGGTTATTTCAAAATAAGTGGCCTCCAGAGCTTCCCACAGGAGCCCTGCTGGCTACTATGTCTATACTCAACTTTATAGTCTCCCTTCCCATGCAGTCCTTAAAGCTGCAGCCCCAGGGGAAAAGGCTTGTGGCGTACAGCAGGCTCTCCTATTCCTGTGTCACACAGCAGTGCTCTGCTCTGCCCTACCTCTGCCATGGCAGATCCAAGCATGCCATCTGAGGCCTCCAGGGCTGCCAGCCCATCTGCAGCCAGCTCCCAAACCCCTGCCCAGGGCCGAAAGAGGAGGGCGCCATTGTGGACTGACATGGAGATCCTGGATCTCATTGAGATCTGGGGGAGCAGTCCAACAGCCAGGATCTCCACGCTGGACAGCAAAATGCCGAAGCGTACGGCTGCATGGCCGACAGCCTGATCCAGAGGGGGCACAGCTGGATCAGGTGCAAATAAAGATGAAGGAGCTCCAGCAGGCCTATTCCAAGGCTAGGGAAAGGAGTTCCCAGTTGGTAGCAGCACCCCAGATCTGCCACTTCTACACCCAGCTCGATGGCATCCTGGGAGGTGGGCAGGTCACCTTCCTTCCCCTTGTCGTCAACTCCGGCCTGGAGACACCTGTCGTCAGCCTTCTGGAGAGTGTGGCTGTGGAGAATGATGACGAGGAGGAGGAGGAGGTGGCCGTCAAACACAGCATGCCCACTAGCCGGGAGCTCACCCTGTCCCTGGAGCCGGTACTCTCCTCCCAGGATGTCACCCAGGGCTCAGCCGAGGCTGGTGAAGGACCATCGGGTGAGTTCCATTACTTTCCCTGGACTCACACAGGTGGGGGAGTTGGTGGGGGGTGAGGGGCTGTGCACTCCTCACCTGGCCTTCTCAGCCTGGGGATCACACAGCAGCCTGTGCACGTGGCTGCACGTGGAGCAGCAATCCAGAGCAGGCAGCCACATTGAGACCTGGCTTACTCCCAAAGCCATGGTAGAACACCTTCCCACCACAGACCACCACTAGGAAGGATGGGGTCACAGATACACACACAGCAGTGCCACGCATGGCTCATGGGCATGCCCACACTCTCGGGACAGCATCCACTCCCAGGCCAGCATGGTGAGGTAGAGGACACCATTCCCCTGCCAGGGTGCCTGCTGGAAGGGCGAGGAGGAGGAAGTGGAGGGGACCCCAGCAGCACTCTCCCTAGAAAGCGGTATCTGCTGCTCACACACCACACTCTCCAACAACTTCTCCCCTTCCTTTCCTCCAGTGGGCAGGGGTACAAGTCCTCTCCCTGCGGGACTCCGCCTCTGCCAGTTCTGACGTGCACGTGGCACAGAGCCACCCCATCACTCCTCACCCGCCAGCAGGCTCCCAGCCTGGCTGGCACCTTCCCATGCCTGCTTGTCCCAGGACATGAGGGTAGTGAGGCTGAACATCTGTGCTCCTGCAGGAAGGGGCCCACTGTCTAGCCACTAGCCTTGCTCCAAGCACATCACCTTCATCTGACCCAAGACCTTATGGTGTCGGCTCAGAGATGAGAGCTGGGCTTCATGCACCCTGTCTCCTGGGATGACTGCCCTTCTCTTTGTTCTTCGCAGCTGGACCAGCTGCGAGTGAGGCGCCTGCCCCACCTCCCACACCGGCCTCCTGACCCTGTGGGATGCGCTGCCACAGAAGATCCCGAGAGGATCTGGAGCAGAAGCACATTGCCACCCTGCATGCCTGGCAATGGGCTTTGAAAGCGGACATGGAGCTGCACCGCATCACGTGGCAGAAACTCTTGCAGCAGGCCCAAACTATGTGCACAGTTTACACCGCTGCCATGGACCACCTGCTGGCCACTCCTGCCCCAGCTCCTGCTCCTCCGGCTTCTTCCCCAGCACTCCCCATGACACTGAGAGCCCTGCACATGAGGCAGTCCAATCCCTGAGCCTCTCCTCCCCATCCCTTTCCTTCCCCCTCCCAGGTTCTTTCTCCAGTTACAATTACCCCTACGTAAACAAATAAATAGTTTCTTGGTTCAAAAACAAAAGTCCTGCTTTATTATGTCAACAGGGAAAGGGAGGAAGAGTGGGGAAAGGGAGGGCAGAGGAAGGGACAGGTGTGGGAGGAAAGGCACACTGGGGCAATGCACAGGCCCCTTGTGGGGAGGCCCAGGGGAGAGTGTCACTGGGATCCTAGTGTGAAACTCTCCCTCGGGGCCTCTTGGATGCACACATCCCCCTGATGGGCCTGCCAAAATGCATCCGTGTGCAGCTGCTCAAAGGCCCTTGTGAGCTGTTCAGCCTCTACATCCCACACTGGCAGGAATATCTCCTCCTTATTTTTGCATATATTGTGCAGGACACAACAGGGCACCACCACTCAGGGGATATTCCACTTGCCTAATTTGAGGTAGGTAAGGAGACATCAGAACCTTCCTCTCAGACTCCCAAAGGCACCCTCCACCACCATGCGGGCCCCTCTGAACCTGGCATTGAAACATTCTTTGCTGTGGTCCAGGGGGTTGTGTAGAGCTTCACCAGCCATGGAGCAGAGGGTAAGCAGCGTCCCCTACAATGCACATCTGCACATTCACGTCCCGAACCCTGATGGTGCAGTCGGGGGGAAAAGTGCCGGTGTGCATCTTCTCGTAGAGTCTCGAGCTGCAGAAGACACAGGCGTTGTGTGCCTTCCCTGACCACACGACGATTATGTCCGTGAACCGGCCTCAATGGTCCACGACAGCCTGCAGGACCATGGAAAAATGCCCCTTTCGGTTGATGTATGCAGATGCCCAGTGGTCAGGGGTCCAGATGGGTGTCATCTATGGTCTCCACACAGTTGGGAAAGCCCAGGGTGGCAAATCCAGAAATGATGGGGTCCACTTTACCCTGGAGGATGAGTTGGTTCAGCAGGATGGTGTTGATGGCCCTCACCACTTGTAAAAGGATACAAACAGAGACTCACAGGGTTGCCAGAGCCCTCGGGAACTCCCTGAGCTCAACCCTCTCCCCACCATGGACACACCAGGACCCACCCCCTACTTGCCCATCCCCCAGCAGGGCTTTGTGAAGGCAGCTCTGAAAACCCTTCCAGGGAGGCAGCCTCCACCACTCCCTCCCACTCCCTTAGGAAACCCCATTCCAGCAGCTCACCGCACTCCTGGGACAATAGCACGAGAGCACCATAGACCCGACAGTTGAGCTCCCCAAGCCAAATTGATTCCTGATGTAAAGGTAGCTGTCCAGCCTAGCAAGCATCCAGCATAGCAAGCTTCCAGATAGTGATGGCGGACCCACCGCTGGAGGGGGATGGCGGGTCTCATGTGGGTGTCCTGTCCTCTGGGGGCAGGGGCGAGCCACTAGCAGAGCTCCACGAAGGTGTCCTTCCACATGTGGAAATTCTGGAGCCACTGCTAATCATTCCACTGCTCCATAACGATCTGCTTCCACCAGTCAGAACTTGTGTCCAGAAGCAGCAGTGCATGGTGTACAGGGAAGGGCAGGACAGGAGTGGTTGTGTTGCATGAGCAGCACATGGAGAGAGGAGCAGAAGTGCCTCATAATGAGCCAGGGGTCCTGTTCCTGCAGTGTGTTGAGGGGAGCCTGCAGAAACTGCAGCAGGAGATGCAGTATGTGGTCTAAGAGCCATCAACTGCTTTGAGACAGCTCCAGCTCCATGTCTGGGAGTACTGTGGTGTCTGCAAGGGCAACCAAAGCAGGCAGTGAAAAGGCTTTGCTGTCCCTCAAGGAGATAGGCAACAGCATGGCCCAGATACTCTAACGTGGTACAGCCTAATATATGGGAATGTTCTGTTGGAGTGCAAGCAGTGCAAGTCTCTTACCGTTAGTGTCGGAGTGTGGTTAGAACAAAGTGGCCCTGGCCAGGACTTTTATATACTCTACAGATATCTGGCTACCATTTTGGCTCCTTGGAATTGCTGGAAAATATGTAACTTAGAGCAGCAACTCATTCCTAGGGACAGTGCTGACATAGTAAGTCTAAGATCAGTGAATTGTAAATGTTAGACTTATGCCATCTTTCCTTGCCTTGCCTTGACCTATACTATATGTTTTCCAGACAGAGAAAAGGCTGCTAATTTTTTGGTGTGGAATGTGGGCAAGATGCTTCAGACATCAGTGTCTCAATTTCTCCATATGAAAAATGAGGACAAATACATTATGTAAAGTGCTGTGAGATTTACAAACAAATATGTTTATATAGCTATGCCCTAGGGAATTATTTGGTAAACCAGAAAAGAAGGCTGGACAATAAACAATGTCTCATTCTGATTTTTGGCAACTCCATTAGAGAAAGTTCCCTTTCCTGAATCAACAACAGTTGCAAGTAAAAAGAAGGGGAAAACCAAAAGGTTAGCTATCACACTTTCCAGCTTCACTTTCTCCTCCACATCCATTGTCCAATAAATGTACACAATTTTTCTAGAGAAAGCAAATACAGGGTCCATTTGCATTGGTCAAGGAATGATGTTTTAAAAAGACTGGCAAGGCCATTGTCAGACAGCTCAAAGTTTTCATCAGAAAATGTTATATAATTCACTTCCCAACTATATAGACTGAAGAAAAGAAACCCAGAAAGTAAAAAAGTATAAGATAAAATAGGGGAGCCATTTTCTGTCTTTCTAGGTTTTTGATAAGGTTGCTCATTATGTTTCTTTACCTGGTGATTGCTTTTCTGGCTACTATTATGTGCCTAATTTTTTCAGCCTTCTTCATATTGACTGCACCATGATTACTCATGGAGTGAGCTGAAAGTGAGACTGACAGAATCAGGTTCTGCATGTCTGTAATGTGCCCATCACCATTCAATACTCTACTCCTCTTTTCTGACCTTTCAGCGTGTCAATTGTATCAACTTGGAGTGACTCCACATTGTGGAATTTACATCATCATTTGGTCTGCCTCTGAATTTAATCCTTTATGCCTAAGAATCTCCACAATCTTGAGTAAAAGCACATCGTTTCAAAAGTTTTGCAATTGCAAAATGCACTGACATTTTGACTTTTGTAGCCTTAAAAAAATGTAGAATTTGTCATTGATTTAAGTAACTGACGTTGTATCATTTGCAGTAATTTGAGTTACTTGGAAGAAATTATTATTCCAGACTGCCCCCATCCTCAAAAAAACCTCCAGTGTTTTCTTGCCTAATGAAGGATAGTAGATAATAATTATAAAAAATGAGGACCAGATCTTTAGCCTCTTTTAAGTCTTGTTTGCACTACTCCTTGAGTCAGCCTTAAACCAGCTCCTGTGTGCCCATCCATAGCAGTTAAGGTGTATCAAGAATAGCAGAAGAGTGGGTTGATGCATAATGAGCTCCACTACTCTGATCATCAAGGCCATTGTCTGGGATGGCAAATTAAAACAGCCCTAAACTACTATTGCTGCCCTGTGTGGCCCAGAAATAGTACCGAAGTAAAATATACATATAAACTAGATTAGAAGAAAGAGAATAGAATTGCATCCTGTCACAAATAGAGATATACTCCTAGCATTTAGAAAGAGCAGCTGAACTATGTAAAATTGTTCTGGCTTCCTAGCCAAGCAGAAAGCGTTATCCATATCTATGAAAATATATACATTTGTTTCAGTCAGTCCTCTCTGCTGGGAGTTTTTCAGATCCCAGTGTTTCACTGTGGATGATATTGAACAAAAAGAGCTATATTCAGTTTATATTTATTTTGTGCTTCCTTTTACACACATTGAACTATATGTACTTTTCATCCAAAAGGGTAAAGCTTGGATGAGGCCAAAAATATAAGGAAAGATCTTGACTCAAACACCACTGAATTTGGTTTGAACAAAATGTAGTTTGCTTTATTAGGAATTTTTAAAGCAAGTATAGCGATAGTATTAGATTCCTTGTTTGAGCTGCTGCTGTTGATGACAGAAAATAGAAGGGAATTTGTAGCCAAAGGGAAAGGTTCTGCATGAAAAATTGGATTCAGGCAAATTAGGACCAAGCATGAAGCTGTATGTACAAAAATCTGGGGAAAAAAGCATTAATATAATTTTTATGCTCTGCTATATGTAATGAAGATAGTTTAAAGATTTGTACTTAAACCTCTGGTCTCTCATTTTTCTCCTCTTTGCCTCCAAATACATTCTATTTTATATGAGGTAATGGATAGAAACAAAGTTAAAAAGGGATAAACAGTAAATCCCAGTAACAGTGAAACAAAGTTAAAAAGAGATAAACTTGCTAGCTACATTTAAGAGTCTGATCACCTTAGATTATAGGATTAAGATGTTTTCCCTTTTTCAGGGATTTGTCTCGTGAATACAGAAGAACCATTTAACTAAAAGGGATAAACAAGTTTGAAAGCATATGTGGTCTGTGTTCCAAAACAAAGCAGATTTTTGAGGGGGTTTTCTCCATGATGCTTTTTAAAATTATTCTAAAGCTTCAGAGGGGTAGCCGAGTTAGTCTGTAATTGGAAAAACTTATTTTAAAAAAACAAATAGTCTTGCAGCACCTTAGAAACTAACAAAACATTTATGATAGCACATTTTGTTAGTCTCTAGGGGTATGTCTACACTAGCTCGTTAGTTCGAGCTAGGTAGGCAAATGAGGG
>CM057845.1:241921804-241950447 GCA_030068395.1 Apalone spinifera | reverse complement strand
ACCTTTGGTCTGACCCGGTACGGCCATTCTTATGTTCTTATGTTCTTATGATCACAAATATTTTGGAGCTAAGTTGTGGCATTTAGTCACAGACAGTAGCCATAGGTGTTGAACAGCTGCAGTGTCCTGGAGGGAGGTATTCTGTCTCCAGGAAGCTCTTTAGATGCCTAAAGCAAAGGAAAGAGTACAATCCGCCATGTGTCTTTAAAACACATTCCCCTAAGGAAGTGGACTTTTGTCGACAAAACTATACCTGCATCTACACTACCGCCGAGTTCTGTCGACATTATGTCGGCAGTTTTGGCCTTGGAAAGGGTTCAGAAAACGGCGGTTTTGTCAACGGCGGTAAACCTCATTTATGAGGAATAACGCCTTTTGTCGACAGAGTTCTGTCAACAGAAGGTGTTATTGCATCTACACTGTCCTTTGCGTCTACACTTTCATGTCAACAAAGTGGCTTGCTTTGTCAACAGAACTGGATGTAGTCTAGACACTAGTGACCAGCCAAATCTGCTGTCCAGCATGTAGAGAGGTGGAGCCATGCTTCTGTCAGCTCCCTGCTTCCTTTCCAACAAGTTGCTCGGACCCAGAATATAGCTGAGTACAGAGATGAGAATTCTCGCTAGCTCATATGAGGTCTGCATAAACCAGGAAATCTCTCTTCTCATTCCCAAGGGGGTGACCACAAATGGGCCATCTCACAGTCTTTCCTTTTGACTTTATTTATATGTTATGGTAAAAGAACCAGTTACAAACAAAAAATAAGCATAGTGTGACTGAGTGCACCCCTGTATTCACACCCTCTATGTTACTATAGTAATCTTTGTGCAAAATATTCCTGGCGATATGTCACTTGAAAACTAATAATTCACTGGGCAGCAATGGTATGGTGAACTCTATATACCTCCAATGTTGCTAACCTCTTTGTGTTCTTTAATCAAAATTAACTCATTGTTCTAAACTGTGTTAGTAATTCCATTTAAGGTGGCAAGTTGTCGTATAATGTTTCCTTAACAGAGACAACGGATTTAAAGTATCTGAACTGGCCAGAAGAGGGCTGGACAGTGCAGAACACATGGCAGTTTTATTTCTTATTTGTTTCTTTCTTTTTTTCAATGTTTTTTGGATGGAAATTGGTAACTGGGACTGAACTGGGGTCTCCCAGCAAGTAATGATCAATGCTGGTGGAATCCATAGTGTGGCCAGTGTGTTGCTGGCAAGCTGTTGGGTTCAGGATTGCTGGACTAGGGCTTCAGAAATTCAGGCTGGGACGTTCATGCAGGCAGACGGTTCATGAGTGGCCCTAGTGGGAGCTACAGCAGCAAAGCATTGTGAGACACCCAAGGTCATAAGGCAGGTGTCACACAGCCCCTCATTGGTTCTGAGTGCACTGTGAAATGTTATCCATAGGGTGAAGGGATGATATTTTCAGAAAAATCTGAAAAATTAGCATATATATATGAATTCAATTTCCAGAGATAGATAGATAGATAAAATGTCACCAACATAAAAACAGAACTTAGAACAGGGGAAGGGAACATTTTTAAGGTCAGGATTAGGGTTAAGGGTTGCTGAAAAATCAGTCGGGGGCCGCACACAAGTGAGAAACAAAAAAACCTTCCTCACTGATGTGGCTCCCAGCTGAGAAGGAGAAAGACATTCCCAACATTCCCTTCACACACCAGAGCCCAGGGAGGCCCAGGCTAGTAGATTTTGTGTGCTCCAGCCCTGTGGGGGAAGGGCGGGGGAGCTAGAGCACCAGCATGGGATCCCCAATGCTGGGGGTGGGAGTTATGAGCCAGAGGGGTCAGATCCAGGCAAGTTGGGGGCTGCATCCAGCCCCCAGGATTGAGGTTCCCAACCCCTGACTTAGAACATGACTTACAGCAGCAGTAGACTCTTATAAAAAAAAAAGCCAGACCCAGAACAAAACCTTGAAGCATGGGCCCTGCTAAATTGCAAAATCAGGATTAATGCTTACTGCAAAGAGCTTGAAAGGACTAGTAGACAGCTATGAGTCAAACTGCTTGACTCAATGAGTCTCTGAATAGGCATAATTCCCATTGACAGTAATGGGAGCTTCATGTGTAAATCTCCATGAAGATACCTTACTAGCGGCTAGATTTAAACATAATCATTCCAGAAAGGTATTATACAAATAACTTACCACTTATCTTGTCCTGTTGTAAAATCAACTTTTTTATAAATGTGTCAAGTTGCTTCATCAAATTACCACATGATAGTAACTTAAAAGTGACTACTCCACTTTCAAGAACATCTAAGCAACTAAAATTAGTCCCATGGCTTGTTGTGACTGAATCTGTAGATGACTAGACTATTGTTTTGAGTGTCTGAAAAAGAATTCTAGTTCCCCATAATAGGTTTCTACTCTATTTTGAAATAGACTGCAACCAAGACAATGAAAATGAGATCTGCAATGACAGATAATTGCAATGCAGGAAAGGTCTTCACCATACAAGATTAAATATTTCAAATGCATAGGCGAAGTATACAGAAAACCCAGCTAGGAAATTACTTGTGTGTGCCCTTCTACACATAGCTTTAGAAGGAGCTAAACATTAATTATTATGCAGGGTATTCACTGTGTAAGCTTTAGAAATTATCAAGCAAAATTTAAATCTCTTACAAAGAAAAAGAAACAAAAGTAATATAAGGCTCCAATGGCTTCTGGAGGTAAAGAGCTTATAGAAAGTCAAAGCATCACCTCAATGTGAAGTTTAATTTACTGCTTTGAAAATCTAATAAGCACTTTTTTTTTGCTAAGTCTTCATTTTCTGCTGCAATTATGATGTTTTGTGTAGATAAATGTACACTATTGCTACAATGTATTAAGCTGCAATAAATAACCTACAATAAACCTCAGTGTTCTCAAAACTAAATTCCTCTACTTACCACAAACCATCTACAGTAAAAGATGTTAACCAGACAAAGAGCAGAAGTATGTGCTGTGAATAGCAATTACAAACAGAGGAAGGATGGTTGTAGTACACATCAGTAAAAGGCCTACTTCCTTTATTATCCTTAGCAAGACACTTTGAAAATACTCTAACCTGTCTTGCAGATACAATTTGTATAAGGTTCCACCAAAGGTGCCATAGTGTCTACATACTTAAAATCAATTGAGAGAGAAATATGTAATTCCCGTGTCAAACAATTATTACCATGTGAAATAAATAACAAAAAACTTGAGAAAATACCAATAAACAGTTAACTAAAATCATCACCAGAAACATAGTAACAGAACATGTTTCTTACAGCAGGTCTGAACAGCTGTGGTCTATATCTATATCTATATCAATATAGATATAGATATAGATTCTGGACAAGAGATGTGGGTGAATTCAGAGTGAAAACTGAACCGGATCAGAACATTACATGGAAGTTTGAAAATGTTTAGATTTTTATCACTTTAGAACTGGTTTTCTATATTATGTGTTAAGTTGAATCAGTGAGCAATATGTCCGATTAATTATCCATTTTTACTGTGGCTGGGCAGTTACACAAATTGCTACTGGACTTCAACCACTGGGGAAACAGGAAAGTTCTCAAAATTCAGAGTAATAACTTCATTCAGAAGGTGGGACTTTGCCCAAGGTAGAGCCATATCAGGGCATAAGCAGGCAGAGTTCTAATTCAGTGAAGTCAATGGAGTCACACCTGTTTATGCTAATGCTGAATTTTCTCCTTAACCCCCCTTAACATTTAATGTTTTGGGACATCATCAGTCATCTAAATGTTCTGCTTGTCCTCTATACCTATGAATAGTCTATTTGCTTTTGTGTGTAGATTAGAGTTGGATGGAAAATGGGAGGACAGGTTCCCATGGAAAACTTTGACTTTTACATGAAAAAATATTGGGGCAAAAAGTGACATTTTCTCTTCTATGTAGGAGAAATGTTTAATATTTGAAGGAAACAGAGGGAAAACATCGAGAGGCAAGTCAAAGGTGGGTAATGAAGCATTTTATTCTCCAGGTCACATATGTTTTAAACAAGAGATGAGAAAGAATCAGCAAAATGAAAACAGATGTAAATCTAATACGATTATATTATTCATTCCAACATGAAAATTGCTTACAAATTCAAATTTTCTTTGAATCAGCTAAACTACTAAGTTTTTAATAATAGTGTTGAAGTATTAATCCACCATTCACAACAGTAAAAATATTAGAGGCTTCTGAAACTTCATTTGCTAAGTGTTATTAAGGAAAGGAACAAAAGAGCCTGTAGAAATCCCCATAAGCAGCCAGGCTTTGAAAGTCAGGCACATGTTCTTCATTATTTGCGTTACCGGTAAACCAGATCCAGATGTAGCACACACACAAGCCTTAGCTAGAATAGAATGGGAACCCCACCCAGATACAGGATATAAAGTCTATATATTTTCGGAGTGAATTCTCTGAAGACTCTAGATACCAACAAATAAGGAATCAGCCAATATGCAATAAAGCTTTTATTTGTAACATGGCTAATTAACATATCAACAGATACTGCCATACCTAGACAAATGTAAAAGTGGCATCCATCATTAACAGCTCTGTACAGGTCACTTTAAATGCCACTCAGGTTGAGGAAGGGTGGACCTCTGAATGGTTCACCCAGTGGTTGAAAATAAGGTCTCAGAAGTGGACTCAAGGCAGGAGATGGGGGCTGCTGGCAGCTGCTCCCTGGAGCCAGCCTGGAGGCAGCAATGGGACTACAGTCTACCTGCCAACTTCTCCCTAGGACTGGCCCAGAGGCCCCACAACCTGCCCTTCGACTTCTCCCTGGGGCTGGCCTGGGTCCTCACACATCCCATTGTTCTGGCACAACCAAACCCTGTACTTGCTTTGGAAAGGGGAGTCAAATGATTCCAGGGAAACTGGGGAAATTAGGGTTCCATAAAGGGCCCTGCTTTTTTTTTTTTAACTTTTCCTTTTTCTTCCATTGTGGGGGACCTAGACTTCTCCATCTTCAGCCCTCAAATGGACCTTTCAGGGCCCTGTTTAATGCTTTGTAGATTTCAAAGATATCCACACCAAAGCAGAGGTGAATGTTAGAGATATTATTTTAGATAAGCTGAAAAAAGATGGTTTAAATGTGGCTGTTTGGAGAGGACTAAGTCTTCCCGCAAATCGGATTGTTTGCTCATTTCTATAGAGGACTGCAATAAGGGCTATCGCTATCGTCATGAAGCATTTCTAAGCTTTTAGTGTCATGCATCAGACAATGTTACCTTTTGAGGAATAAAGCACTTCCTTAAACACTTAGAGCACTCGTCACAAGAGCAATGGCAACTTCTACAGCTTTCCTCCACAGGGTTCCCCTCAAGAATATCTGTGTCTCTACGTGGTCCACCAATGACACATTTATGAAGTATTATGCACTTTTGCAGACTCAAATAAATGAC
The DNA here is from genome assembly GCA_030068395.1 of Apalone spinifera. NCBI lineage: Eukaryota > Metazoa > Chordata > Testudines > Trionychidae > Apalone > Apalone spinifera. The sequence goes on along the minus strand of CM057845.1, from coordinate 241,945,038 downwards.
ACTATTGTGGCCTCCATGGTCTTATCTAATGCTATAAAGCCATAAATCCGAGGCCCACCTACCAGTTATACTGAGTATTGCTACACATTCACCTACAGTGAAGTACCCACGAGGACATCACTTCATCAAAGAAGAAGTGCAGTAATGACGGTTCTGCAAGATGTGTGTTCCTGTGGGTGCTCCACTACCCACCCTCCTCCCCACCTTGGATTTTTCCTTATATCTTACAGATACCGGGGCGGACTTGAGGAACTGGCGGGAGTCGGACTGCGCAAGACATCAAAAGGGTGTGAATGGTGCGAGGCGCATACTGTGCATGCACGGTCTGGCAAATCACTGCTCAAGAAAACTCCGATCTGCAGAACTAGGATGACCCAACATCTACAGTGGAGCACCCACGGGACACACATCTCGAAGAACCGTCATTACTGCATCAAGATGAGTAACTTCCTCTTCTTGTTTTGATCAAGATGTGATATAATAGCTTAACAAAAACTAACATTATGAGTAAAAAGTTGCTGCATCTGGATCATTATATTGAAACATTTTTTTAATTTAGTTGGTGTCTTTTGAAATGATTTTAATTTTTTAATTTAGTTGGTGTCTTTTCTCAGAATTATGGTCTTCTGGATTCAGTACATGTAAGGAAGCTCCTGCTTTATAGGCTGAAACGTTAGAGATATTCACACAGTTTAAAAAGAAATCATTGCAAAGGAGGAAAGTAATGCCAGGCAAATTTGCAAAGGGCAGAAGGCCATTAGATCCCAAAAATGTTTTGAATGTAAATTTTCCAACCCCATCTTAGATGTAATATTAACACAATTGTATGATAGGTGAATAAGCATTATGGAGTTTGCATAAGATTTCCTTTTTTTGTTGAATGAGGAACTGAAAAGTCTCTGCCTCAAGAGGCACACTCAAAACTTAGTAAGAAGTTACCCTGAGGATTTAAACCTGTGTTTCTCAACCTGTGGCCTGTTATCTACTTGTGGCCCATCAGCACACAGCTGTGGCCCATGTGACATCCTCAGAGCTATAGAGGTAGTATTGGATTCAGCCCACATAACACAAATGTGGCCCACTATGGTAAGTTGGTTAGGAACTTCTGAAAAACCAAGAGTTTTGAGAATGGCATGGAGTTCTTTGATTTTTTTTTTTTGTACAAAATCTTTAAGGGTGACTCGGAAATGAAGTTGTCATTGATCTCCTTAGCTACATTCACAAAGGGGCTAAAATTCACAAAAGAGGCCTAACTAAGAATATCCGTGAGGCAGAACAGCAATCTGGCTGGTATTTCTATAGAGAACTCAGAATCATGGCAGACAGATTGGGCTGTGTTAATTAATGAGATTCCTAGCCTTCTCTGAAACTTGATCCATTTGTAAAATTACTTTCTGGTGACTGCAGGGTTTGTTGGGGGTGATGGCAGGAGTAAAAAGGTGCGGGGGTCCTAATTTGAGTGTTTAAACCAGGCCCAGAATATGCATGGTATAGCATTGATATGGATGTTGCAAAAGTGTGCATGCCACTTAATAGGCAAAATAAAATTTAAGAAGACAAAGTCCAAATTTAGAGGAACTTAGAGTGAAACCAAGGGCTCAACAAATATAATAAATCACAGTGAGAAAAAAATAGGCAAATGGATTGTAGGGGAAAGCCATAAGAGGAGAGTTCAACTCAATGAAAGTAGCTCACCCACAGAAATCCACCTTTGTGCATAGATTATTTATCAGAATTCTTGTTGATTTTCTTCACTTTAAAAAAAAATAACTGTATAGGGAGAGATTTTGAAAAACACAGATAGGATTTATGAGGACGAGTGCCATTGCTAATAAATGGGATTTCTGCTCCTAAATCCTAACGGTGTTTTTACAAATTCCACTCCATCATTTAAATGTCTATCTTTGGTAGATCATCTGTGCAAAACATCAGGGAAAAATTGCCTTTGGGAGGCATTTGAATATTGTCAATTAACTGGACATGTAGAAAACTGATCATAAAATGAAGATCAGATGAAGATTAGCGTAAGAGAAGGAAGGCAAAATTCCAGTTTCCACAGAACAGGTACCATGCATGCAGGAACAATGGCAGCTTCTCCTCATTCTCCTGGCAACATGCCTAGGGCCTGATTAGAAGGTACCACCTTTACAAATGGGAGGTTCTTCAGTCTTCATATCCATTCAGTTTGTGACCTTTCAACTGAAACTGACGACAAATGTATAAATCAGTGTCAAATGTGGGGTTTTTTTGCTGAGTAGACACATGTCTTCATGAACTGGACCAAGCCCATCACACTTATTGGACATTGAATAGTCAGCAGATAGTAATTTCCCGGTTCCTGTGTCCCTTTCTTGAGCTAATGAAGTTAATTTAGAACCCCACAAGATGTGTGAATTGTTGAAACTTGAATCTTTAATATACATTATATTGCAAATTTGGTGTAAATAAATACAAAGTAATGCATATTGAAAGGAGAAAATAAACTATTCATAGACCTTACTGGGTTCTAAATGAACTGCATCAGCTCAAGAAAAGGTATCATTGTAGAATTCTTTATGAAGCCTTTTGCTCAAGGTGCATTCTAAAAAACAAACAAGAATTGACCTTTGCATATGGAATGAGATGGTGAATAATACAGAGAATATTATAATATCTTTACATAAAGCAATAGTGTGGCCTCAACCCAGAATACTATGTGCATTACTGGTCACTTCATCTCAAAAAGAGATTTGCAGAATTGGAGTTGATACAGGGACAGGAGATGATGATAATGAACAAGAGCACTGAAAAATTCTCATGTGAAAAGAAACTGAAGTAACTGGGATCATTTACCTTAGAAAGAAGATGAATGAGAAGAGACCTGAAAATGTATATAAGAAAAAGCAGATCAAAAACTTCGGTTCTCCCCTTCTCATAACAGCAGCCAAACATGGAGACATTCCATTAAAGGGTGGGAAATTCAACAGCAATAAAAGAAAATACTTTTAACCATAACATGTGCTAAGTGGTGGAACAAATTGCTACAGGAAGTTGCAAAGGTCAAGAATTTAATCAGATTCAAAAACAGATTGGACATTTATATTGAAAAAGACATCCCAGAATTATAATTAAACATAATTTTTGTGGAAGAAATATTGCATTGAAGTATACACACCACACCAGTGCTGAGAGGGCTAAGATGGGCCAAAAGGGCCTAATTAATCTTATGCTGCACCTTGAGGGAAACCAGGGATAGATTATTCCTAATGGTTGATGAAGTCCAGCTTGGAGTGGTGCTGGGATAGGATTAAAAGATGGGAAGTGAGGGCAGGAAGGAGGGTGGCTACCACATCCTAGAAGGAAAGGGAGTTTGCCAGGTACAAGGAAGAGATTCAGGGGGAGAGTAAACATTGGGGACTTGCCCTGGTTTGGGGAGTCCAGCAAGAGGCCTAGAAGGGTGAAGTAGCTATGAGGCGCAGAGTAATCTCTGCTGGTAAATCAGAGATAAAGAACAATATACAGAAGTGGCGTAGGAAAAATTCAGGGAAAGAGCAACAGGGTCTGAGACTGAGCACACCTGAATGGCTAGTCATTGGGTCCCTGGGCTGGGACCTGGAGTTGATCCAGGTTGTCCTACCAGCCACGGGAAAGTGGCACAGGAACTGGAGACATGGAGTGGAAGATCAACTTTATAGCTTATCTAGTAGGATTTTGTTACTCTGGAAGAGTAGGGGGACTATATAATGACCTGAGAGCTGAGTCAGAAAGAGGGACCATCCTGAGTCATGGAGAAAGATGGGGGCCACATCATGAACAGCCAATGGAAGGGGGTACTAGATGTGACAAGAGCTTTCTAGACCCAGCTATAAGTGAATAGAAATCTTTTACAGCTATTAAATCTCAAGCTTTAAGCCCAGTTCTAACTATAAAATATCAGGATGAGATTTAACGTGGAGGGCAGATTACTCCTAATCTTCCTATTGCAGGGTTCTTACACCTTCCTCTAATGCAGCTGTTCTTAAACTTCATTGAACTGCGACCCTCCTTCTGACAACAACAATTATTATATGAACCCACGGGGGTGGGAAGGGGGCCTGAAGCCTGAGTCTGCCCAAGACCAGTCAACCTTGGCACTGGGGGGGTCCAAAGCCAAAGCTCAACAGATTCACTGTGATACTAGGTATGTAACCTGAGCCCCACCAACCAAGGCTGAAGCTCTTGAACTCTGGCTCCAACCTGGGTGGTGGGACTCAGGCTTTGGCTTCAGCTCCAGGCACCAGCAAGTCAAATGCCAGCCCCAGTGACCCGATTAAAATGGGGTCCTCCTGACCCACTTTGGAGTCCTGACTCACATTTTGAGATCTGATGTTCTAAAGTATCTGGTGCTGGCTTGTGTAAAAGACAGGGATACTATACTAGATAGCCTTAGGTCTGCTCCAGTTTGGCAATTCCTATGTTCCTACACTCCACTTCCTATGTTGACTTTGAACTAGCAGAAGTGAAAGATTTGATATTCTATTAACAAACCCCTGGGTTTTCCAGTCTTCCTTTTTTCTTACTTTTACACTGTTGAAGAGTATTTTGATACTCAGTGCTGAAGAGCCTGGATCAATAAGACTTTTAAGCAGTGGGATCCAAAACACAGTCTGATGATCAAATATGCGTATGAAAATGTATATAACTATTGCCATGAAACTGGAGCTCTTCACAGATGCTTGCATAAATGGGAATACATCAACAAATTCATTTAAAAATGAGGTCAATATCGATCTGTGATGAGGTCCTCAGTCATCCTCCTATTTCACACGTAGTCTCTTTCTGATGCACCTCTGTGACGTAGGATGCACTGCTCAGCCTAAATCCAAACAATTTTGCTTATATCAAGATGGACAGACAGCGTTCCTAAGTCAGAACTGACCAAAATGGCTATGCATATGAAGGGCAGTCCACAGGCATCAGTGAATTGCCATTGAAAACGTCAATAGTGCAAGGTTTGGAAACCCTATTGGAAAGGTACATCTGCAAAACATTTTTGATGGGCAATGAGGATGTCAGAATAATAGTAAACAATCATTTCCTCTCCAGGGGAGTGCATGTTAAATGTAACAACAATTGTTAGAAAACAAGCAATTGATATATAGCCTGACAACATGTTTCCATGCAGTTCATCAATTCTGATCCTTTAGCTGATGGCAGACATATGGAGGAAACAAAACCTCAAGACAAATAAATCCTGAAGATTTAAAGCCATGAAATATGTTGTATATTTTAATAAAAATATTTCCAAGAGTATCACTGCTGTGTAAACTCAAAGAATATTTCCTGTGACTAGGGTTGGTTTCTTAGTAAAATACTAACCTTCCATCTACATATTCTATTTAAGTTTTTCCACAGTGTCCATCATCACCTTATCAGAGGACTTATTTCTTACACAAAGGTACAGCAGGAATAACCCCATTTAAATCAATAGAGTAAAACCTGTGTAAAACAGGCGTTAGAAGATAATCAGGCCCAAAGTCTTTATTATTTGAGTGCAATTAGTAAACACACTGAATACTTAATTCTTCAAACTATGTGTGAGTGAGCCCACTCAACAAATTAATGTCTGTATTTTAATGTAAATTAACCAAAATATTTGTCTGTGCCACACTATGTGAGAGAACTAGGGCTAGGATAAACAGCATTTATTACCAAAACTTAACACCCACCATCAGCTACGTTCTTGCTACATGTTTTCCTTCATTTGATTTTGAATTAGAATTTAAGTTTTGTTTACTTTGGTTTATGGCATCATATTTATTTGTCCTAATACTTCTGGAATGTATAATCGTATTATAGCCCAGTGAATGGTAAATTTCACTACCTTTTCGAGTACTCAAAAATGAATGGCTCTAGAGGAATTGATGGTACTATGGCTATATACCATTATAAAATGACTTCATCACATCAGCCTTACTAAGTGTAACCTAAACAGTTCATCACATTCTAAATAAAGACACACCTGTAGGCATGAGGTTCAACCTTCTAATCATAGCCATATACAGAATTTATGGTAGCAACACAACATTTGTAAAAAACTCATCTCCGATTATGCCAGTAAAGATATAAAATCCAGCTTTTTTCTTTCTCAGCCCCATCCTAAACAGATTTATTGTTATAAAAAGCGAGCTAGAAATACATGCATAGATACATATTAAAGGCATGTATATTATTTTATTTGTAGTGATTACACACTGATATGATGGAAGGAGTATTTGGGGCTCAGGGGACTCCCTTGTTAAAATTTTGCTTACCAGTACAATGAACATTGGAATGTTTTTTGCCTGCCTATGAAGGCTAATCCAATCTCTAAAAACTGTGAATTCATCCCTTCTGGAGATTACATAAATTACTTCTGCTGTCCAAGTGTTTTGCCTTTAGAATAGACCAGATTACAAAAAGTATCCAGAAATGGTTTCTGTTTGGCACACTTAGCCCTGGTCTACACTAAGTTGTTATATCAAAATAACCCCTCCCCCTCCTGGTTGAACTTATAAGTGGAGCATCCACATGACCAATCCCATTATTTTGAAATAACGGGCCACTTATTTCAAAATCTGTACTCCTGCTTTCCTCAGGTAATAATGCTAATAGTTATTTCGAAATAGCATTAGTGTGGATGTTCCAGTGCTGCTATTTCAAAATACTACTTCACAGAGTAATTCAAACTAATTATTCCCCAGTGCTTCTTCAGGCTCTAAGTCGAGGTAGCACATCCACAATAATGGAGCCTGCCTCAGACTCATTTTAAGGCTCCCCCGTAGTGGGAACATACTATTTTGATTTTGTTATTTCAGGAGTTATTAGTTCAGATGTATTTATTTTGAAATAATTTCCCAGAGTGGGCATGCCCTTATAAAGTTTGCAGCATCTTCAGATTATACAAACTGAACACTGCTATACTATTAATAAACTCTACATGATTTTTTAAAAGTGCTATTTAATATGTTTCCCTTAGTTGTGATTATGAGGGATTTGTTTTGTTTTGTTTTGTTTGTTTGATTGTTTATATGGGAAAACAAATGAAGAGATTACTCTCTCTCTCTCTCTCTCTCTCACACACACACACACACACACACACACACGTACACTGGGTTTGTGCCCTGCTAAGAAGGAAAACTTTTGTTCAGAATCTTTTTTTTTTTTTTTTTTTTTTTACATACTAGCAGCATCTCACCACAAACAAGTAAAATGAATGTTTAGATGCATAAAAGATATGTGTTATTTTGGGCCAGCTCAGTTGACCTCACTATCCTTATGTGATATTTGGACCAAAATGAAAAATGGGATGAAACAGATTGGTTCAATTTACCTTGTACTGCATCACTACAAAAATAAAGATGCTTGTGATGGCTATCAGTTTCCTGGTATTCATTTGCCATGTTACCATCCATACCATTTTATTTTTCCCTATTCTGCTCTTCACGCCATTTCATCACAGAAATAAGAAAGATAAAAATGATGTCTAGTGCTCATTTACTGAGTCACTGAATCTTAGGGAATTGAGAATATCAGAAGAGATCAAAGTCAGTAAAATGGCTCTCTGAACGCATTTGAAACTTCTCCAGCAGAAAAATACACTTCTTAAATATCAGAATTCAAAAATCTAAATTGATTTTATCATGCTATACAGAGTAAAAGAGCTTGCAACAAAAAGAAGAAAAAAGATAAACACATTAGGTACAAATACGACATAGTTCTAAGGCACTAAAAGTAAATGTCTATATCCTGTTTAAACAGACTTCATTTTACTGTGGGTAGAAATTCAATATAGGAATATAATGCTAATTACAGAAGGATACCTTTCATTTATTAGCATATATGGCAACATGCCCATGAAAAGAAGGGGTGGTGATATTCTAGGTTTACGTCGAACAAGGATAGATAATCACAATGCAAAATGTCTGCAAGCTAATTTCAGATTTTGAAAAGAGATTTTGCACACTGAAGCCTGGTCTAGACTAGACCATGCAGGTCAGCTTAAGGTACGCAAATGCAGCTACGCAAAATGCATAGCTGGATTCAGCTTTCCCTAAGCCGACTGGTGGCAGCATCCACATAGCGGGAGGCCAATGGGATCGTACACTCCCATCAACTTACCTTACTCTTCGCAGAAGGAAGAGTACTGACGCCACTGGGGGCTGCCCTCAGCATTTACTTTAGAGATCTATACTAGACCCACTAAATCAAAAGCTAGAAGATCAACTTCCGGAGCGCTGATCTTCTCATAGGTATAGATGTGCCCTGAGAAAATATGAATAGTGGGGCATTCGGTTTTTTTGTGGTATGAAGATTTTAACAGCATGGATTTGAAATGGCTACACACATCACAAAGACACAGGAACTGTATATAGATTATTCCAAACTTTTCTAGTTAGGGTGTTGGTTTAAGCACAATCAAATACACTTTCTTCTAATAAGGACAGAACAATGAATGTGAGACTGGCTGGCCAGCAGAAAGAAGGGTGTAATATCACCCAATACTAGGAGTGCTCTCTCTCCTACCTAAAATATCTTATAAATGGTATAAGAGCATATATAGTCACACTGAAAAGTCATGAATTTTCTAAAGCAGCTATTGTTATAATTGTTATTCTATAACTCATGTGGCACACATATAATACATGATGGAGTGGCATACAAGTTTTATTCACACTCTTCTCAGATGATTATTCATGAATCATGCGATCATTCAAAATATTTTCAATAACCCCTTTATTAATACCATTCCATTACGTAAAATTCTCTCCTTGCATTGTAAAAATGTTGAGCTCCTGTTTCTACCTCATGAAAGAATAAGAGGGACCTGGATCTTTATTCAGTCACTATTCCAGAACTGAACTCTGCAGCCTGCATGGGAAGTGGACTTCCGTATTTATGGAGAAAGAAAGAAATCTTTTTCTAACAGGCTGGTTTAAAATAAGATATACAAACTTTTGGAAGATGTTAAGTTGTTTGTATAGCTAAACCTGATATCAGTAGAGGTAGATTACTTGCAGATGAAGGGGTCAAAGGTGCATAATAAATATGACTTCTTAGACTGCATCAAATTGTCTCCTAGGGCACGTCTACGACACACAGCTATTTTCAGATACTGGAAGTATCCCGAAATAGCTACCCCACATCTACACAAGCCGTCTATTATTTCATAATTTTTTTTAAATAACAGGCACTCTATTTTGCTATCCCGGTAAACCTCGTTACACAAGGGATAAAGGTTGGGTCGAAATAGCGTGTTATTTTGAAATTTGGTGCTGTGTAGATGCACCAAATTTCAAAATAATCTATTTGTAAATAGATTCAAAATAAGATACGCAATTTGTATAGTGCAAATTGTATAGTGCAAATTGCATATTTTATTTTGAGTTTAGGGTGATATGTAGACGCACCCCTATATATTCACCAATACTTTTGTGATATATATGAGATAAACCACAGAAACATTTGATCAGTTGCATTTCTGCTGATCCTTAACCTACCACTAATTCAATTCTGCCAAGACACTTTTAACATTCCAAACCTCTGAACAGCTTCAGATAGAGGCACAAGCATGGGAAGGTGGGAGCAATAGAGAAAAATGCCCATGCCTTATTTTGAACCTGCAGAAACATTTACTACCAATGTTCCAGGAAAGTAGGGTTACGAAAAATGTGGCCAAGAGGCAGTGAAAGCAAAACTCTGCCCAGAATAAGTGGAACAAAATAATGTTCCATTATATTGCTTACAATCATTCTTACCATTTATAACATTATAGGAACATGCAAGTTAATAAAAGTACAATAGACACTTCCCCAGGATGTTTTAGCTCTATAGTCTGGCAACAAGATAAATGAGGTCTTTATCAAAGAAAATTAAAATGTCACCATTTACCTCAGGGATCGACAAACTTATTATCTTCCCTTCTTTGGGCTTCATTTAAGAAATAATTTCTAACAAGTTCACAGAGCCCACTATAAATAGTATAATGCAAAAGGAGAAATCATCATAGTGAAATAATACTTGCATATATAATCAGTAGTGCTTCCCCCCATATACGCACACAAATGAACTAAAAAACAAAGACACTTGATCTGAAATGAACCAGATATACTGGAGCATTGATAAAATGCAGTAGCTAGGATCCCATCAAATGTCCACTGAAATCAATGGACTTCAATTTATTTCCATGGGCTTTAGATTAGGTCCTAATTTAGTCTCCAAAGAATCCATAGAAAGGAAGTCACTGGACTGCAACTCAGGAAATAGTGTTTATTTTGTATTTCTTCACAGACTTCCCATACAACTTTTATGAGTCATAGTGAAATACCTTAGCTAAGAGCAAATGCAATCCTAAGAGGTATAACCAGGGAGCATCAAGAAAGAGTAAGGAGGTGGAATTAATACAGTGTTCAGTTGTGGTGTCCACACTTCATAAGGAATGTTGACAAATGGGAAATGGTTCAGAGAAGAGTCACAATAACGATTTAAGGTCTTCCATTTTTCAGGTGCATGTTTTAAACACCAGGCTACAGAATCATTCTCATTCTTTTGCCTCTCCAAACCAATGAGTCTAAGTATTCTCCAAGATGGGAAAGAAAAGATTCAAACAGGAGGTTCCTCTGTTCTTCTTCTGGCAGAGGGAAATTGAATCTGGGTCTTCCATATCCTACTTGAGCACTCCTGCCTACTGGGCTAAAGGTTATCAGGTAGGGCAGGCCCTAATTCCCTTCTTCTGGGCAGACTTTTTAAAGTAACCCAATCTGATAGATGACCTCTGAGTATGCCTACTGGATTAATCACTGGAGGCAAGATAAGAACATGGATGACTTTCTTTCTTTGGTCTGTGAATCGCTCTGGAGCTTAGTCAGGGGATAGGTGCTCAGACACCCAGGACACATGTAGACCTGCCTTTACAGACTGAAGAAGTTCCATCTATTTAATGTATATGGGAGAACATAAAGAGATGACTAAGGAAAAGCAAAAGGAAAGGTTTTTACAGAATTTTTTACTGAAAAAAAAATCCCTGTTTTTTACAAAAGCTATCATTCAGTTTTTTACCGATTTCCACCTACATTTTAAACAACCCAAATATCTGAAAATACTTGTGCTTGTGGTTTTGTGAGGTCCTCTGTCTAATATTGGTACTCTTGCTGCATATGTTAACAAAATCCAAGTACATTATAGTAGATAGATTAATTTAGTAACCAATAAATCTAAGTGTAAATATGAGGCTGCCTGTTAAAGTAAAGCAATGTAGTTAGTATAAGGTATACATATGTATGTATGTGCATAATGGTACACTCTCTCAATGTACAGACCATGAAATAAAGCACCAGTTCTAAATGAAGCAGTGCTTCTACTTTCACCATTCTTACTTTTCTCTATTTGTTGCTTTTTTCCTTTCCTCCCTCCCGTCCCCCAGTATTAACCCCGATATTTACCCAGAAACTTGGAATTAATTTTTGCACTGATTTTCATCCATTGTTTATATTTTTTGTAATAAGTAGTGATAAATTCCCAGAAAATGTTAAACAAAATAAAAACTGAAATCTTTGGAGCCTTATAGATAACTTGATATTTGTAGAATGTAAGCTACATTAGAATTAATGCAGTGATGTATTCTGTATTAGTAAATACAGAGGAAAGCAATTATAAACTTTGAATATCTCTTATTTTCTGTTGTGTTCAGACATGGTTCCAAGAGGGAATTGTCAAAGGCCACACATTCAAAATCCCAGAGAATGTCACATTATTGGCATGAAACTTTTTGCCAATGAGGTTAGGATGTTATACATTGGACACCAATACCGCAGATTGATTAAATATTCCACCATAGATTAAACGTTGTGAAGCAAGTGATTTTACAGACCTTTGGTTAGACTGCATATAAAGTTATATGACCATATTAAGTTAACTACCTTTGTGGTTAGTGTCCATAACTGTATTTTAAAAGAAGGCTGGTCTCTCATGGTGTGTCTAGACTATGTGGCTCTGTCGACGGAGCCATGTAGATGAGTTTACTAGATATAGCAAAATGAAGCGGCGATTTAAATAATCGCCGCTTCATTTACATCAAAATGGCCGCTGCGCTGTGCCGATAAGCTGATTGTCAGCACAGCACGGTAGTCTAGACAAGGATCAGCCGACCCCAGAACCCTTTGTGGTCAGATCCTGTAAGCCTCATTTCACTGCAGTCAGGACCTGAGGGGGGGAAAAAGGCCACAATGGCCTTGCAGGGGTTGTTCAGGTTTGTAAATGTCTTACATTCTTGTCCAATTTCCCAGTGCTGGTATTCTTCCCCTTCTTGCTCCTTCACCCCCACAGATTGTTTTAGCTGGTTTTGAAATCTCATTACCACACTGGCTACTCCTTCCTGTTACAGCAAGGTCCTTCCTGTAGTTAAATGGAAAGGAACACCACAAACTTCAAAAAGAAGCAGCAATTTTAAACTACAAATTATTCAACATATTAAATCTAAGCTGCAAACTAGAGAATGAATTGGCAGTTACTGCAACTGCCCAGCAATTAAACTCTTCATAGGACTTTTTGCCTAATAGCAGAGCCAGAATTAGAAGTGCTCTTTTAAGCAAAGTATGTTGTGAGAAGAAGGAAGTTGGGTGACTCTGCAGATTAAATTGCAATACTGCTAGTACATTAGAGAAACTAAAGGAGGCTTGTATTACAAATACTATGTGATTATACCCTGGTTTAGACTAAGTTTGGTTTCATTTTCACAAATAGCACTTAATGTGGCCATTTTGCTATTGATTTTTCATGCCAACTCTTAACCTCACCAGTTTAAGATTTTTACACTTCTAGGGTATGTCTACACCACAGCATTATTTTGAAATATCTTATTTTGAAATAAGTTATTTCGAAATATCAAGTCTATACACAAAATGCATTTTGAAATAGCGCTTTGCTATTTCGAAACAGCGCATCCACATTGACTGGATGTTGAATCGCATTTAAGGCCAGCCGGAACCAGGTCCGGCAGGGCATTAGGTCAGGAGTTACTTTGTGTGGCTGTTGCCTGGGGCTATCTGAGGCCTATGCTTAAAGGGACCCCCCAGGACAGCAGGTTCTCAGGTTTCCCTGCTTGCTTGCCTACCTCGATGAGGGACATCAAAGCATTTTATCTCTACATGCTCTGGTTGCTCTCACTCAGGACGCCACAGCACTCTGCAACATGGAGCCAGAGCTGCCCCTGGGCACTCTGGTGCTTCTCGTGGATGCGTTGGCTGAACTTTCCGTATGCTGCCATCTGGGAGGTCCATCTAAGAGGCTGTCAGTATCCAGGAGACCCTGCAAGAGAGCTTCCACCCTGAGGAGCACTAAAAGCCTCTCTGGTCTGCCCCACTGGGGGCTTGTGCCTCATTCCTCCCTCACGTCCTTCCACTTACCCCTCCCTAACCCCCCTTCCTGATGTCAAATAAAATACACGTATTTTCATGAACACAAACTCTCTTTATTTAACAAAACTGGGGAGGGGGATGAAACTCTGGTGAGACTGGGGAAAGGAGGCAGGAGAGGGGAGAAGAGAGGGTAGGAGAGGGGAGGGGGAAATGTGGGAGGAGGGAGCTGGAAGGGGGAAGCAAGGGGAAGAAGAGGGAGAGGAAGCTCAGGGCTCAGGATTGGGGGTCTCGCCAAACCAACTTGATTTTCATGCAAACCTGATCCTGGGTTCGCATGTGGCCTTTGGTGGCCAGGCTGGCAGCTATCCTTGCATAGACGGACACGTTCTTCCATCTAGTGCAGAGATCATGGACGTTGGGGCATCCCCCCCCAAACCTGAATAAGGTCCATGATCTCCACCCTGGACCAGGAAGGCGCCTGCCTTCTCCGGGCCCTGGCAGGGTCCTAGGAGCTGGCAGACTGCTCTTGGGGAGCGGTGGAGGGCTGGCTGCCAGTGGCTTGCTGGCTCATGTTTTGGGGCCACTGGGTCAGGGGCAGTGACTGCTGGCTCTGGGCTGGCAGGCTTGGAGCTGGCACAGGTACTGTGGCCAGAGTCAACCCCTTTAAGGACTCTGGGGAGGGGGGAGGGAGAGGAGTGTTCTTGGCTGAGGCTGGAGTGGCCACCAGGACACCCTGGAAAGGCTGGAGGCCCCCTATTTCGAAATAAGTGTCTACACAGCACTTATTTCGATTTAGCTATTTCGAATTTGGCATTATTTGTCATGGAATGAGGTTTACAAATTCGAAATAAGCGCTCCGAATTAATTTCGAAATAGCAGTTTGGCTGTGTAGACGCTGGTAAAGTTACTTTGAAATAAGGGCTGTTATTTCAAAATAACTTTGCTGTGTAGACATACCCTTAGATACTTGTGAGAAGACACTACAAATGACAGCAGTCAACAACACTGTCTTTTCTGAAAATGATAAAGCCGTCAGTGGTCTAGGACCTGTATCTCCTACTGCTGATGTAAAACCATCTGGCCCCATTGTCATAAAGATACTTGTCTGATGTATGTTTGAGTAATACACAAATACAAACAGGGACTGCTAGAGAGGGATGTGATTAGCAAGGAAGCTATATATTCAGTCTGGACTGTGGAGAATCAGGGAGTGGTGTGTGTTTTTATAAGTATCTCTTTGTTATCCTGCCTAACTACCAGGAGTTAATCCAAGTGTGCAGTAGAAAGAGATGGAAAATAGAAAAGATAAGGCTTCTTCAGGCAACAATTCAGGGGGCTATTAATTGCGGAGTGCTCCTGCTTGGCTCCCAGCAGGATGGAATAGCGTACTCTTCCCCAGGCCAAAAACCTAGGATCAAAGGGGATCTGAAACCTTAAAGATGCTGACTTGGAGAGGGAGAAAGTAAGGTTGTCAGCAGCCTGAGAATGAAGACACAAAGAGAGCATGATGCATGCAAAACAGTCTGCTTCATGCAATCAGAGAACGGGTTAGCCAGGCTGAGAGAGACTAACAAAGGCAAGGAAGGATTAAGAGGAGATAAAGGAAAATGCAGGTAGGATTCTCTTTATTTTGTTTTAACCCTTCACTTGGTGTGCTGTGTACATCTGCATGAAAGAATAAATGATGCTTTGTGGTTGAAAAAATGGTTTTTGAGTCATTAGCCACTGTCACAGGTACCCAGAGGTAAAGACTTACAGGTGCCACACTCCTGCTTGATCTGTTAGGCTAATACAGTTGGAAAAGAGGGAGGGGAGGTCTGCACCCCAGATATCCAGTTTGAGTGTGACTAGACTATGCAGAAAAGAAGGATCCATGCAGAGAAGAAGGTAGTGAAACTGGTGTATTGAAGGGACTAAGCGAGATCTAAGGCATAGCTCACCAATAATCATAACAAAGACTTACTAATACCAATCAAGTTTCAGTGCTGAGAACAGAGTTGAAAACACTATCCTCATGCAACCCAGGGGATGCTTTACAATGGGACAGTGGTGGCAGAGAGTATGTTCCTTACTAACCGTGATTCTAACACAATCATGTTAGACTATGAGCATCTGTGCTAGTCTGACATTGGCCGATGTCAAAAGACTGCACTTGCTGGATTCAAAAGCACCTCTTGCTTTGCTGTTGTTGGACTCTTTCCCTGATGATTGCATTGACTCAATGCTCAAATTAATGCATCTGCAGAAAGATATACCCAATCATTTAACCACCTCAGCTTCTGGCAGAGGTATCCCCAAACAATGGCATACAAAGCACTTTCTCTCCCCCAGGACATAACTCTTCTCTGCTTGTATCAGCAGTTAATACTGGGGCAGAACACATTCAACTCACTCTATAATACTATCTCAGTTCCTAAGTACCAAAAATGATGTTTGTTGACAAACAAAGCACAAATTGATTACTGCGTATCTGAGAGTATCTGCATCCCTAGGGCTGTCTTCATCATTCAGCAATTAAGCTGTTAGCTACGAGGCAAAATACTAGTTAGGGCAAAAGACACGACTTACAGCTACAAGACTCAATGTGAAAAATAGTAGCAAATGTTGTAAATAATCAGGACCATGAGTTATCAGTGGGGGCAGAGATGACCTTGTAGGCCTTATTAGCCTCATGGATGTTGCAAGATGTTTGCTGTAAGCCATTCAGTCTGTCACCAGCCTGTTCCCCATTCAGTTGCTAATCTAGATCTGCCAACAGCAGACATACTTGATGCTATTCAAGCCATAGGAAAGGTTAGTGTGTCAGAACCATTGCCTATTGATGATGCCCTTTGAATCAGCTTCTGGTCTAGTTTCTGTCTAGCAGCCATAGTGAAACAGCAGCCTTTATTGGATATAAAAGCAAATACATATTTATAAATGAATACAATTTCAACTGAATCACCAAAGTATTGTTTCTCAGTACACAAAAAAATGAAAACAGTGTGTTTAGAGTATCATATTGTAAACATTATCTTGGTGAGATGGTGTGATGTAGTGGGGGTACCTGGCTGCTATCTGCAGCACGGCCCAGCAGGGCAGAGGATGAGTCATTATGCAAAAGGGGCTTCGTAACCTGTTCTGACCAGCTACCCCCCAGGGAGAGACACAAAGGAAGGTGGAATGCTGCCTGGCTGGGGGCAGGGCTGGAAGTGAGTGAGGTTGTTTTCTGGCTGGGTATCATGGAGGAAGCAGCGGAGCCAGAGGCTGGGATTTAGGGTCCCAGTCTCCCCATCATAAGGGGGGCTGAGGCATTCTAGGCCTGCCCTGTAACCAGATAACATCTGTGCTGTGCTGTATCCTGGAGAAGCAATAAACTCTCTCTATTCTACTGGCTGGTGGAGTCTGTCCATGCCATTACGGGGGTGCAGGAGACGAGAAAACCCTAACGCGCCGTCACAGATGGAAATCAGTAGGACCTGGACCTGGCCATTTAACCTCCTGTGGGTTCCCCATAGGGAAAGAACTGGTTTTTAAAAATATCAAGGAAAGACAGTTTTCAAAGTGTGATAATACTGTATTAGAAATGTGCCAAAGAAAAGAAGTTTCATAATTCCTGAGGTCTTGAGGCAATATCTCTACTCAGTGATTGCAAAGCCAAGTTCCACGATAGGTAACACATGCTGTGTACCCATTACAACTTTAGATGAACTCATCTGAATTTCCATAAATGTTGCTGAGCGGTAAATCTATGCAATAAATTATCCTGAAGCTAATTATTTCCAATTAACTTTTAAAAATTATGCACAACTGCAAAGTACCCATTCTTAATTGTATTTTAAGTAATGCTTAAACTTAATTCAGACAGCTACTAAGCTGCTGTTCAGTGACTGTTTGAGTGGAGGGTTTGTAAAAATGGACTTTTGCCTAGGGCAGTATAACCCCTAGGACAGCCCTGAGCATATATGTGATATTTTTAGCCTTCAGTTCAGGCTCTGCAATGTTTATTTCCTTCTGTCATGTTTACTTGTTACTGCAGTTATTCTTACACTTATAGCAAGTACATGTCAATGGTTTGTGTCATTTGCTTACTTCATAGTACAGATTGGACCTCAACAGTCCGGCACCCTCAGGACCTGACTGGTCCGAACAAGGGAGTTTGCCAGACCAGGGAGGGTTTTGAAGGAGAGGGGCTAGTCTCCCTGCTGGGCTCCTCACTCCAGCCTCCTCTCCACAGCTTCCCCGTCCAGTGAGCTGCAGCAGCCCCCACTGACCCACCGGAGCTCGTAGCAACCATGTCGGAGTTTGTGGCAGCCCTGCCACCTTTCTGAAGCTCCTGGCGGCTGTGCTGGCTGTGGGTTCCACTGCCCCATGAGTTCCAGCTCCCTCTCCAGCTTTCCTGCCTTGCCAGCTGCGGGCTCTGGTGCCGCATGGGCTCCACTGACCTGCTGGCCCTGCTGGTCAGCTCCACTCAGAGCTGCCAGCAATCTCTGCCGCAGGTGCTCTCTAGTTCTGCAACATCTATGGTCCTTCTGGACCATGGATGTTGCCAGACCAGATTGTCCCAGACCACATATGTTCAACCTGTACAAAAATTGCTGAAGTCTATCTTGATAGGAAAGCCATTTTTTGCTTCTCCAGAAATAGAAGGAATGATCAATCAGTCAAGTCAGTCATTTTTTACTGCAGTTCAGTAATTGACAGAATTAAAAGTTGTTTTTAACAAGCCTAAGCCATGACTTATTTTTAAAAAATTGTGTAAAATGTAAATTACTAGGTGGAATTGGCACCTTATGCTGAAGAAATTTTCCAGTATAGATGATACAATGTAGCATGAACAATTACTGTCAGTTGCAGGTGGTTGGACACCACTGATGAAGGAATCAGTACAACCATATTCAGGAGTTCCGTATATTTTATTTTACAAACAACAAGACAGCAGATAAATTATAAGAGAAAATTAACTAATTTGATGAATGATTTTAAAATTGCTTTTGATTAATATCAATCAGTAAATCAGATTAGCCTGTTCTTTGAGGTTGTCAACGAGTAATGCTCAGGCTCTGATGTCTTCACATACCTATCCTGAAAAAGTTCACCATTTTTAGACTCCCTTAAATAAATGCATATTAATAGTGTGAGAAATCACCCTTCCATCTGTATCCCTTTCTATCACTCTCTTGCTTTTACTTCTCAATTACATATTTCAGTCAAGCAGGGCATAAGTCCCTAGATGCAGTCATGAATTTCAGAAGGTAAAACACCCTAGGTGCCCTACAAAGTGACTTCTGATTTACAAGTTTCTTATCAAGGGCTATTTTCTAGCTGTCATGACACAGCTTTGTAAAAGGGGGGTGAGGATAGGTGCAAAATCAAAGTGCACAGGCATTGGTAATTGCTTCAGTTACTTGACATAAAATCAAAATACATTTCTTGGAGATGTGGAAAAGTTTGAGGAAGGATGCCCTCATCTCAGGTTTTGCTCTATGACTCCTCCAAACCCCATGACTTTAAATTGGCTATTTCCCCTCACCTCTAAGTAGAGTCTGTCCTTTCTTTACATCTTCTCTCTGGAAACTAGGACCTTTCTGTAAATTCACTAATGTCTAGACTACATTTTTCTTTCAAAAAAAGATATGCAAATTCAGTGTGAATTTGCATATCTTCTTCCGATCGCTTTTTTGAAAGAGGTTTTTTCAAAAAAGCAAGCAGTCTAGATGCGGTTCTTTCGAAAAAAAACCCTTTTTCAAAAGAATGCTGTAAAACTCATTTTTTGAGGAAGAAGCATTCTTTTGAAAGAAAAACGTAGTCTAGATGTGTACCTAGTGGGTAGAAACTGCTTTAGGGTACAGAACACTAACATGCATAATCCAGTAGCAGCAAGCCTCAAGAGAGAATTTACTACAGATGTTGGGTCCCATGGATGATGTCAGGCGTGAAAGGGAAAAGGAGGTAATACATTCCTAACCTCACCTGTTCTAGGTAGGGAGTGGGCTGAGAATCCCAGGAGAGAAACCAGGCCTGTTAGGGTACGGCTAGAAAGCAGGCGCTATTTTGAGATAAGTCAGGTGTCCCGAAATAGTGTTTTCCACGTCTTCACAGCACACCCATTATTTCGAAGTACAATCAAAATAACGGACTTGCTATTCTGATGCCCTGGTAAACCTTGTTCCATGAGGATTTGTCAGAATAGCTGGGTCAACAGTGCCAAATTTGACTATCTTGAAATAAGCTACACAATTTGTGTAGCTCAAATTGCATAGCTTATTTTGAGCTGGCATCACTGGGTAGACACATTCTCAGTGTGCAGAGAATATTGCCTCTTTGTCTATGGGATAGGATTGTTCTGGTGAAGTGTAAGTAAAAGAAGAAGTAATTGTGATACATTTGATAACACTCTACTAACAACAGAGATATACTATTAATTTTATCACTGGCTAAGCACCAGCATCCTAAAATGATTTAAAAAAAATTGTTCAAGTAGTATGTTTTCCTATATCCTTACACTGGCTTTATGTTGCATTTTAAATATTATAAAACAGTATGATTTATAATTATGTTTTTGGTAAAAGAACAATATGGTAAGTATATGTTGTATAGCTCGATGTATTTATTGTGGTAATAAAAAGGCTAAGGGGGAAAGAGGGAAATAAACATTCAAAACTACTGACCAAAAATACTTCTATGGTTAATTTTAAGTATTTCCTCTTTTCAGGATTGTGTAATAGTATCTTCCACTGGCTTTTTAAAGTAAATTAGGTCTAAATAAATGGGACTTTGGCTCAGCATTGCATGGCTAAATTTTTTGTACCCTGCCCACCTAATGGAAGCCACAGTCCCGAGTTAGGCATCCTGTCGCCTCCTACAATGGACCCACATAGTCAGGCACCTATGAATTGGATAGACAATAAGGCAGCAAGCTGAGGCATGGAGCTGCTTAAGCTAGCCCATAGGAAATGCTGAGGAAAGCGGAGGTAAAAGCTGTAGGATATAGGTGCCTAAGTCTGGGTTAGAGGAGAGTGCCTCTCTCTACCAGGGATTTGCAGCCAGGAGCCCTCTTTTGTAATTCTTGCAAAAATGAAGGAAGAAAGATGCTAGAAGTACTACTACTGCCTGCCTTATAACCTTTACCCAGTGATTAGAGCACTCATCCAGGATGCAAGATGTCCAAGTTCAAGTCCCTAGTCTAATGTTTATGTAGCTATACATCCTGGATCTGCTTTAAAAGGAGAAACTGAAATCCCCATCTCAGAATAACCCATAACTCAGTGGTTGGAGCATTCTTCTGAGATATGGGTTCAAATCCCTGCTCCAAACCAGACAGAGGCAGCAACTGAGTGGAGGTTTTCAGGATCTAAATTGTTGACATTGTGACCAAAAGTGGCCATTAGATTCCTAAATCCCTCTGTGGATCTAGCCTGAAGTGAATGAAAATTATTTCAATATTAAAACCGTATCTGAATGACACTTAAATTAGACATAGAAAACTGAGCTGTTTATCCAACTTAAATGCATCATGTAGCAATTTGAAAAGAATGTACTCAAAGCAAATAAGCCCTATGATTTTCATTCTTGAGTCACAAGACTTGATATTAAACTGTTAAGATTATCTCTAGGAAGTGCTATTAGAATTATGAAGACATCCAGATCAGCAGAAAGGCTCCAGCAGCCTAATGAAATTAATGCAGAAAGTAATTTTTTCATATAATGTTCAAGAGACCCTTAATAAAAGTATGGAACAAAACATTTTGAATTAGTAATGGACTTGTGTGAGAGAACTACAGTTACCTTTCAGTTGATCACCATATGGAAAACCAAAGATATCTAGAGAAGTATAGTTTCTGAGGCTGGGAAAAAGACAGCTGCAACAAAAAAGGGGAAAAAATAGAGTCTGAAGCAAGACGTTGTCTCTGATAGCAGATTTCCTTTCCCCTACAAATGGAGGGTTTGAGTAGCTACTTTCCAATTTTCCATATAGGAAACAGAAAAATTCTTAATTTGGCCTGACTTACATTACAAAAAGAAGCAAAAGCTTTTTCAGGGCTTCAGTTATAAATTTGACACAGCCGTAAGAAATACAAACATCAAGGCTGTTTTGCTATGTTTAAAATGTCTTAATCTGCCAAGTATTTCTTTTACAAAGTAGTAAATTAACATGGACAACCACTGGACTGTTTTGAGAAGATAAGGAAAATAATGAGGGGGGAAAGTAGTATGATATCAGGTATCTGCAGCTTTACAGTATGAGCTAATTATTCTTATACTGACACTTTCTACATGTATAGAAGAAATTCATAGTTTCCAAGCCATTATCTAACAGCAGCAGTTGCTGTTGACCTAAGCTTAGTAACAACAACTAACAAGTTCTTCTCCCCTACTTTATTTAAATCTAGCTCACCAGTTCAATACTTGCCACACTTACGATTGCTGGACCAACACTATGGACTGGTTTTCATGTGAACTTCAGAAACATAGAAACACAAAGAGATTTGCTACCCAACCAATGCAGCTACTACCACCAGTTGTCTCAGATTAGTCCTCCATCATATTTTGCTGCAGTATCTCAAAATTAAAGCTGACAGAACTCAAGCTGATAACTGAGGCCAGGTCTACACTAGATCTGGAACAGCAGCGTAAGGTACACAACTTAGAATACATAGTTGAAGTTGGCTTACCTTAAGCCAAGTTTGGCAGCATCCCCACAGTGGGAGGCCAATGAGCAAACATTCCCATTGGCTTCTCTTACTCCTCTGACTGTGAGTACAGACACTGGCCAGAGCTGCCTTCAGCATTTGATTTACAGGTCTTAAGTAGGCTCATTAAATCAAACACCACAAAGTCAACCTCTGTGCGAGTGAAGATGTGCCCTGAAACTGTAATCCAATTTCCATTGCAATCAGTGAAAGTCTTTCCATTGACTTTAGAAAGAGCTGTATTGGGCCTTCAGACTTTATTTATAAAAATACACATATGCATGTGTAGCAGCCTACACACCTAGGCTATGTCTACACTCGTGGCTTCTTGCTCAAGAACGGCCGTTCTTGCGCAAGAATCCGCAGAGCGTCTACACTGCCCATCCGCTCTTGCGCAAGTAAATGTACAGTACAGTGTGATAAGAGACGGCTCCTTGCACAAGAGCTACGCTGTTTTCTATCAGGCTTAAGCTCTCTTGCACAGACATTCTTGCGCAAGAGGGCAGTGTGGACGTTGGGCAAGCGCGTACTTGCGCAAGAATTGGCCTCCAGTGAAAAACACAGGTGGCTTCTCCCACACTCCGTACAGGCAATCACCACTCGTTGGTTCCCCCTAATTGGCCCCTCCTTAAAGGCACAGGCACGGAGCACAGCCATTTGCCACGTGCAGCCTGCGTAGCAGCCAGAGGGAGAAATGGCAGCTGCCCAGCCTCAGCCAGGTCCCTCAGACCCCATGGAGGAGCCACCCCAGAGCCCCAGAGCACCCAGCAGGCCCGAAGGGGCACCAAGAGGTGGGCTTCATGCTGGAGTACCGCCGAGGTGACTGCCCTCCTGGACCTCTGGGGAAAGGAGGAGGCCCTCCAGAACCCCAAGTCCTGGAGGAGAAATGCGCATTTTTTTTCCCAGATGGCCCAGGCACTGGCCACAAAGGGACACCCGGCCCGGACCCTGGAACGGGTCCAGGCCAAGGTGAAGGACCTGCGCCTCACCTACGTGCGGACCAGCGAGCGTGGGGGCGGTGGAGCCACTGCCTGTCCCCAGTATCACCATCTGCACCAGATCTTGGGGGACAAAGGGGCCACTCCCCTGCTGGCCCAAGTGGACACGGTGGTGGCCACCCCAGTGGTCCAACCCAGGCCTCTGGAGAAGGAGGAGGAGGAGGAGGAAGAGGGAGTCTGGTCCTCGTAAGAGGAGGAGGAGGTGGCAGAGG
>CM057845.1:241869393-241883010 GCA_030068395.1 Apalone spinifera | reverse complement strand
TTCAGCATTTGTCCAATCTTGTGTCTATCCCTTGTGCTCTGCCAAGATGAGAAGCTTGTTCCTCACCCACTACCTTTTTATTGTTTAAAGAAAATTTGTTTTCCACATGGACATATACTCTGTATCTTCATGTATTTTTTTTCTCTAATCCAATGCATTTCTCTGGAGTTAAAAGAATTGCTGACATTTTCATAATAAATGTCTATTGCTTTAAAATAGTGAATCTGTGTTAAAACACTGTAGTGTCATCAGCGCGGAAGCAGGATATAGTCCACAAGTAGTTCACCACATAATTTAACAAATAACAAATTGTTTGATAGTTTTTATATTTTGTCACATTGATCCTTAATGTTATTCACACCAGTTCACGGGAAGCCAATACTCAATTTCAATATGCATCATGTTGGTTCTGTTCATGAATGGTGGTAATGTATATACTGATGCCAAAATTTGCCAGTCCTAATATAAAGGGCATAGAATTTACAATCTTTTGCTGTAACACATAAGACTGCCACTTGAAAGAATGAAGAATTTTCTTTGACCAATAGTTGTGATAGGGAGTGTCCTCATGTCAGTCCTTAATTCCATAAGAGAATTAGACAATATCAAAATGATAAACATTTGAGTAGGTCTGATATATTCCATCCTGTAGAGGTAGAACACGTAAACCAGTCCTTTAATTACAAGATGACACATTTAGGGGGTGTGTGTGAATGTATGTTTATACTCAGGTGGTGTCATAACTGTCATTTAATGTTGATTCATTTGATCAGATTTTTGTACAAAATATGCCTATGCATATTTAAATACATTGGTTGAAACGTATGTGTTTGTTTTCCTTTTCATTGTAAATTACCTCCATGGTTTATGTCATGTGCATTGCAAGCAACAGCAGAAATAGTCACTACTTCCATCTTCTCAGCTGTCCTCCTTTGGGAGTAAAAGTGCTCTTTCTGTCTTCCAACAGAGAACAACTGAATAGAAATGAAGATTTGAGGAGTGTCATAGCAGCAGCAGGCAATTCACTCTGGGCACGTCTACACTTGTCACGCTGGAGATTGATGTTCTGGCATTTGATTTAGTGGCTTCAATGGAGACCCATAAATCAAGCACTGAGGGCAGCTCCAGCTGGTGTAAAGGAAGCTGATGGAAGCAAATGCTCCCGTCGGTCTCCTGCTGAATGGATGCTGCCAAGCTCAACTTAAGGTAAATTGGAGTTGCATACTTTAGGCCAACCTTCCAGGCCTAGTGTAGATCAGGCTTTCTGGGTACCTATAGATGTAAACTTGTTTTGGTCAATCATAGGTTTGGAGGTCCATTGAGGGGGAGGGCCTGCAGAAAGAAGAGACTTCAGAAAATGTTTTAAAAAAGAGTGAGTAGGGGGAGGTTAGCGGAAAAGGGAGAAATTTAACAAAGGAAAAGAAAAACACTTAAGAAACGGACGTGTGTCTATAGAAAGAAAGACTAATGGAAAAACTGGATGGCAAGGAAAATGCTGAAGTGGCAATCAAAAAAAGTATGCTGGACTAAGAAAGGAATTAAGGATAGGCTTGGCAAAACCATCACTTCTAGTGAAAATTATAACAAATCTAGTCTTGAGAAAACAGAGATAGGAAATTTTGAGGGGGGGAAAAAGTGGAACCAAGAAAAAAATTTAAGGCAGTCCTATTACCTTTTATGTGGTAAACAGATGACTGAGAAAGGGTTGTTAAACCACCTGTAAATTTTCATTTTGGGTGAAAATGCAAAATGTTAATCTCGTTTTATTTTAAAATAAAGAATTTACTGTTGATTTTTGGTATGGCAGGAGCAGGAAAAGAACCCTGAATTGAACTAATCTACTTCCCAAGTAATTGTTAAATGGTTTTGGTTTGTTTTTTTATGAGAAAAAAAATGAATTTTATTACTTATTGTACCTGTTTGCTGATTAGAAGGGATTTTTCTGGAAATGTATTAGAGCCATTTGACTCTAAATATGTGTACACTAGATTTACAGATGATGGTTAACTGGCAACTGGAGTTGATATTGTCTCTCCTTCACGTCAATTAGTAACTGCCTACTCCGCGCCCTCTGTGTTTTGAGACTGATTTCTAGAGATTCCTACTAATGCATATTTTAAACTTATCTTTCCTATTGTACGCAGTGTATTGAAAGCCTTGTGATTGAGCTGTGCATCCAGAAGGTGAGAACACATAATGCTGGCAAGGTCGATTATTTATAACAGAGCTTGCAATGGAATACATACATTTTCAAATATTTGAATCTGCATAAATGGATGCCCATTTTACCTTTCAGTAAACTATGGCTTTTTCCACGTTCTAGCAGGGTTTAAAATATATTAACAAAAACATGTTGCAACCTATTTATTAGGTTAATTGAGCTAGAGCACAACTAATTTTAGGCTTATTTCTCTAGCAGTCACATAAAATAATAAGTTATATTGCTCCCTCACATTCTACCCTTTCTAAATGTTCGTTGCTTCCTAGCATCTGCTATGCAACATTTTACTGTTTTGCTATGTCATTATATAGCACTGTTTTTAGTACATCGCATTGCACACTAGGGGAGTTGTACCAAACAAATTATTGAGGTCCCTGCCACAGAAGGCTAACTATTTGTGGGTACAAGTTGGTACAATCCAGTAAAATGTAGTATAAACCAGGATATATGCAGGGTGTGATGTGGTATCAGTAATCTGAAGCGTTTTCCAAAGGAAAGACTACTAGTACAGATTGTATCACAAAATAATGATCTATGACACAAATGATGTTTGAAGCCGCCTCGGTGAAATAATTATAATTTTATGTAACAAATGTGCCCTGCATTGCGATATCTACAGCTATAAACACAATTGTAAAGCAATGTCTGTTCAAAAATATTACACTTCCCATGTATTTTCCAAGTGGGGTTGCTTTTTATTGTCATAATTTATTTTCTCCCAATATAGCCTGCAAAGAAAGGGTCAGTAGTTATTTAAACATTCTTTTCACTAGTTCAAGCTGGTGAATCTTGGGTAGGAAAGGAGTATCATCATTTTCCCTCTCTTCCCTCCCACTTTGATACATTTCCATGAAATTAAATTAAATTAAATTTCAAATAAGCTATTTTCAAATGGATAACAAATACATCACATTGCTACAGCAGCTAAATATTCAGTCACTTGGTTGTGCAACACTGTCGTAATCTCAGTATTTTATACTCATCTCATTTGCGTAGGAGACACAATTAGAGTATTAGATGTAACACTCAAAATGCTGCATTTGGAACAAAATGCCTTGTTAGGAAATATACATCATAATTTAAAAGAGCTAAATATGGTGTCACGGACAGCATGGACTCTGTAAAGATAAACAAAGCTTTGAACTTCTTTAGTCGTGTAGCGACCTGTCATTTCTGAATGAGTAACAGTGACTTGAAAGAAGACGGGCAAGTAGTTTTGTTTGTTGTTGTTGGCATCATATCAGGACTGGCTGTACATGAATTTGTGCTATTTTAATCTGTGTTCCAGTAATTTTACTGGTTACATTATTGAAAAGATGTAATAATATATCAAATGATAATGATTAGCTTGAAGTTTTTAATCCTTGTCTCAGATCTTAAAAGGGTGTTTCCATCATGTTCCCTACCAACAGCAATCGTTAATCAAAATCAGAAGTCTAATTATGTTTAGATAGCACAGAGGAAACTGGGAATCGAGATTAGTTTTTCACTTAAAACGGTCTTGTTCATAAAGCAGATTCACTTACGATAGGGAAAGGGTAGCACCTAGTGGTGTGGGATTTAAGTTGCAACCAAAATGGAAGTTGGCTCAAAGGGTTCAAACCCTTGACAACAGGACAGAACATCTGTAGTAAAGAGAAAATTATAATCTTTTTTAATCATAAGAATAGCTGTACATTACCTAATGTAACTACATTCATGGTTTTCCCCTTTAGAATTGACATAAAAATAAACTTCACTATTGTTCCTATATCTATATGGATAGTACTGTCTAATGTTTCACATATAAAAACGTGTTGTGTATTGATTTCACTGCTTTATATAACTTTAATTAGCAGATGGCACCTTTCAGGGGAGGGATAGCTCAGTGGTTTTATAACCTTTAGCCCAGTGGTTACTACACTCACCCAGGATATAGGGAATATGTCTACACGTTAGTTGGGAGCAAGACCCCCTCCCTGGGTAAACAGATTTGCACTAGTGAGGCTCAAGTTAGCATGCTAAAATAGCAATCCATGTGTTCTAGCTCTGGAGTGCAGGCTCTCAAGCCTCAGGAGTCAGGTGGGCTTGAGAGCCAGTCAGAACATCCACCTTGCTTTAGTTAAGTTTAATTCATTCCTCTGCCTGAAGAAAGGAAGGGGTTTGAACAGTGATCACTTAGTGCTTATGCAAGTACACTAACCACCTTACTACAGAGTCACTCATATTCTCTCTGGTGCAAAGCATATGTATTTATGCACAGAGGAACAGCTTCAAGAGAACAGACTGAGAAACCTGTACCGGCGAGGGCATTCATTCAAGTTCATATCCCTTTCCCACTGCAGGCAAAGGGGTGGAACTGAACCCTACTTCTACATCCCAAGTTCTGTAGACACTGGGTTAAAGTCACTGCTGCTATGGAATTGCTTACAAAAACAACATCTTGGGCTCATCACTCCAGGAGAGGGTACAGAGTTAGTCCCCACCACCTGTGAGTTGTCTAAGCTCCACCCTTCTTTGTCATTTCCTATTGGCTAGCTAGTGCCTGCAAGTTGATGACAAAATTATGATCACTGAGACATATAATTATCTGATTTGTGGGTTCACTCAGATCATAAGGGACATAAACTTCCTTAGCTGCACCTACAAATAGTCACAGGAGCAAAAAAGGAGGCCAGTCTGAAATTCAAGCCATGTGTAACTACAGCTTATGTCTGTATAACTTATGTCACCCAGAGATGTAAAGAAACCATCCTGTTGAGCAATTTAAATTACACCATCATAAGTGCCCATGTGCGCAGCACTACATAAGCAGGAGTGCTTCTTCCCCCAACATAGCTTCTGCCATTCATGGAGAAGGCGGTATACAGCATCTTCACTAGTTGTGCTGCAGCCGCATCCGTACAGCTGTTCTCCTGGAACACTGTTTTTGTAGACATGTCCTCAGATTCTTTGTGCCTATAGTCATGTGCACATTTGCCTGCATGTGATATGTGCCACAAAATGATGTTTCTGTGTCACTGTTGCAGCTTATTATTAGCTTGAGGGGTTTTTGCTAAGGGAAAGTCTCTGTTTTATTTTAACTTTAATTTTTTATGTGAATGTTGTGCTTATGTTAATGCTGAACTGACACTCTGGAGAATGGAATCTTTTATTTAATGTCACTTTAAAAAATTATGCTACAAGCACAAATAAAGCAAAAAGAGAAATCCATTCATCTTAAGCCTTAAAACAGACTGGGCATGTTAAGTCACACAGAGACAGAATGAGATTGCAGGATGGCGTCTGGTAAAAAGGAAGATTATCTAAAGGGCAGAGGCTGAAAATGAAGCTTGCAAGGAAAGTGACTAAAAGATCAAGGGATAAGAAAAGAGCCTCTTGTCAGAGTCAGAAAAAGAAAAGTTAAAAACATCAGCTGAGAGCAAATCTTGGGTGGGGAAGGAAGAGAAGGGAAGACAAGAGTGCATACAAATTAGAAACAACAGCATAACTGTAGTATGTAGGCTACACACTCTTTAAGCAGCAACTATGAATCTCTTAAGGATAAGTTGGGATAAGACATCCTTAAGGGGTATCTCTCTCCTAGGGGACTTCCACGATCCTTTAAAATATAGCAACTCACTGAGATTGTCCTTATTTTCCTTGCTTGGTGCCTCAGAGTTTATACCATAACTGTCACTAGACAGCTGAAAGGAAGTACAATCCCGACCCCACAGACTGACTGGGTGAACAGATACCCTGTGGAAGAAATCAACACTATCGTGTTGAAAAATAAGAGTACAACCAAGCCTCTGTGTCCGCACAGAAGCCTCTCTTCTTTGCATTGAGAATGCTGGAGATTTTTTAAGAAGACATCTACACTGACTTGTTTTACACTCACTCCTGATCAGGCCTGCAATAAACATCTAGATACTCACACTGGATTGAGTGGGCACGCATACTGGACTACCTGTCCCTAGTTTGTGGACCGAGACTGAAGTGTGTGTATTGAACTCTCAGCTCACTCTGTGGATGCACATTGGACCTGAAGTGATTCCAGATCTGGAGGTAGCAATTGCTCCTCCTGAACTCAAGGATTGGATGACCGGAATTCTCCAGACCTTGACCAAGAGCAGCTAAGTCTTTGATGCTGCTGCTAAGGAGGGATTTAAAGACCACAGATCCATGAGGTCTTTTCCCTCTTGTGAAGTCTCTCTCCCCTTTTCCTACTGTGTCTTCTCCAATCTATCTACCCTTCTCTCCTTTCATGGGATTCTCGTAATGTTTATATGAATCATACTTTCTGTCACGGGACTTGACAACCAGGGTTGGATGGGCCATTTGGCGTAAACCTTGCCCCAAATAACCTTAAAAAGAAGGCCTGTATCAGTCTTTAAAAATAGTGAGCCCTTTAGTGGCTCTCACCATCTATTATATATTTTGAAGAGTTAGTTTGTGGATTTGTTTGTGCAAAATAAAGTTATACTTCGCAATTACCTACGGAGAGCAAATTTTGCATAAACAATCCTGCCACTTAAATTAGTTGAATGCACTACTTTTTACACTAGAATATGCTGGCTGAAAGGTTTAAATAATTATTTTTGTTTTCCAGCAGAAAAAAGTCATGACTATTATAATTAGAGTTCATAAAAAATATTTGCTAACAAAATTAAAATTGAATCACTTATTCAACTGTCATTTTAGGACAAAAATTGTTACTGCTACAAATCACAAAATAATTCAGATTAGTTACGGAAAGAGTAGTGGAAGCTTTGCAAGTTTCTGATTCAAATTTACTATGTATGGTAATTATTCAATAAAATAAATAATGTTTGAAGTTGAAATCCTATAAATTTAAAACTGTTCTTTTACTTCCCTTTTGCAAGCACATTAATAAAAAAATCTATTACATCTATTTAATTTTTTGAACTTTCCTATAAGTGTAATCTATGCAATATGACTTTGCCTGGTCAAAGACAGGCCTCACCTGCTAGTCTTCTATGTTTCAAAAGTCACCAGAACCCTACCAGAGTAGCAGTATATATAGTTATTTCAATACCATTGTGCTCTTGTGGCTGCTTCATATTACTTTTGTGGTGTAAAAAGCAAGACATGCAAAAATAACCCAATCATATTACCTCTCTGCTTCACTGTTAAGGGTCAGCTTCTGCTCATACATATGCATATGAAACTTCTCTTCACTTCAACAAGAAGTGAATATCTGTATGAGGGTAGAACTTGACTCACTGCCTTTGGATAGAAGTAACAGGCAGTGTTTGTTAGAACTTACTATTTACACTTGTCAGAAACTTATTAGACACAGTACCTTACTGCTTTTATAGTGTTAATAGCAATTTAATAATTTAGAGTAAACACTTGTACTTACCTCTTGGTTTATCACGTAAGAATACATGATATAATAAGTTATAATAATAATTCCCACAGAAGAAATGATGGGGGGAGGGCAGAGGAATGCTCACTTATTGGCCTAATGGTTGTCAGCTGTTAAAGTACATTAGGTCAATTCTTAGGCCTAGTGACCTTGTCTGTAGTAGTGCAGAATGAGCTATTCCTCAGGCATCCAGAGTAGTAAAGAGCAAGAAGGTTCACAGAAATAGGAATAGAGGGCTCCCTAGCTAGATGTGAAGGGGAATGCCTTTAGACAGCTAATCAAAGAAAAATACATTTCTAATATGGTCTTAATAGGAAGAGACTTGAACTTTTGAAAGTTCAGCAATGGATTGGCTATGTTTCTGTGGCATACAACTTGTATGTTACTAATAAGTTTGCAAAGCAATTTGAGATTCTTCAGAGTGTATCATATATAAAAATTATGGTGACTGATTCTATAAGCCAAATTAGATAGCAAAAAGAGCACTATATGGCCAGTTTCCCTAGGCTGAACAGGATTGTTTCTCTTCGTGTAACCTTTTACCATCTGCTTAGCAAGGCCATAGGCTTGCTGACATTGCATTTCTAAGAATAACGTTTTGGCTCACTTACCCAAAGCTGAATTCTATCAAAATAAGCATACTGAGAATTTAACTATATTGATCCCACCAACTTAAGTTAATACTCCTATATTGTTATTTTCAGGCATTCCTTGGGTTTTCCTGCAGCTTCTCTTGTGCAGTTTAGTATTCAACCTTTCTGTTGTCCCCAGACACCAACACCTCACGCTATAAAAAGTGGCAGGCCACGGTAATGATCCTTGTTGAAATTTTCAAAGTCAGCTAGGGGATTTGGCCACAAAATTCCCATAGACATTGAGACCTATGTAGCTAAATCCATTAATCAGCTTTGGAAAATCTCAACCTTTGAATGTGAAATACAGAGATACCATAGTTACTTAGTGAACTCATGCAGAGCATGAGAGTATATTTAATAATTTCTACACCTAAAACATTTGCTTCTGTCACCCGAACTAAAGGAGAATCTTTTGTTAATCTGTTAGTGGTCATATACTCCTTCAAGCTGTTGTACTGGGGAGTGAAAAAATAACATATTCATAAACATATAAGAGCGCTTGATGCATTCTACCTTCTACTGCTACGTACCCAAGTTCAGCAATCTAACCGGCATGACTGGTATATTAGCTTCCACCCTCCATCTCCATGCTGCAAGTCTAAATTTCATAGTTGTATATCTTATTACCACTCCATCACGTATTCTGTGGTTTCTAGACTTCAGGGGCGGGGGTTGCTTGTTGCTTGCTTGCTTGGGTTTTTCTATTCACATTTGGAGAGATGAGTAAGGTCTAGTAGTTTTAGCTAGATTGAAAGTCATATTGTTAGATACTTTTATTATAGAGTTGACTAACATGAAAAGTTATTAGTGTCACACAGTCATGGGGTATAAGTACCTCATGCTGGTCCAACAACCAAAGGGCTACTGTCAGGCCTGGGTGACTGATAGCCTTACAGGAGCTAGAAAGATAAAAGGGCTAGGAAGCATCAGGGTGGGGCAGCAGCCAGAGAAGTGAGCAGGCTAGAAAAGGGAATATCTGCCAGCAAGTTGCTGAAGAGCCATCTCAGGGACAATACACTAAAGTGAGATGATGAGAACAACATGCTGAAGAGCCTCCAGAAACCTACAGGAAGGTAGGAAGAAGCTCAGGTCATAGCTGGAGTCAATGAATCCTTATCTAGCTTGAGAGCCTTGAGCTAAAACCTAGTGGAGTAGATGGGTCTGAATTTCTTCACCAACCCCTTGATGGACTTTAGAACAGAGAAGGTTTTCAGGTAATCAGGAATTAGACTAACTGCCCTAGTAGGCTGAGTGAGCTCAGGTGCCATGCTTTGCCTGGCCAAGAGGAGGTACTATTGCATCAATTCAAGCACAACCTTTCTGTCTCAGAGGGGTAGTTGTGCTAGTTTGTAACTAAAAAAACTTAAAAAACAACAGTGGTCCTGTAGCACCTTAGGGTACATCAATGCAGCAGAGCTAAAGCCAAAATAAGCTACGCAACTTGAGCTATGTCATTTGCATAGCTTAACTCGTAATAGCTTATTTCGGCTTTTGGCACTGTCTACACAGCAGGAAGTCTGAGATAGTGCACTCTTCCTCCAACTTCCCTTACGCCTCATAAAATGAGGGTTACAGGAGTTGGAGTAAGTCCTCCAACTCAACATTATTTCAACATCATGTTGAAATAACTGCTTATAGTATGGACATGGGCTATGTTATTTTGGAATAACATAAGCTATTCTGAAATAACACTCCTGTGTAGACGTACCATTAGGGTATGTCTATACTGTACATTGTTGCGCAAGATGATATGCAAATGAGGCACAGGGATGAATATCACCGGACCTCATTTGCATATCTAGTGACCTGCCATTTTGTGGAAGGGGGTTTTGTGCAAGAAGGAGCTGTCCTTCTTGCGCAAAAAGAACTCCTTCTTGCACAAAAAACCCCTCTTGCGTAGGAGCCGTTCTTCTGAAAGAGAGTGTCCACACTGCCAAAGCACATCGAAAAAGCAATCTGCTTTTTCAAAAGATAGCATCCACACCAAATGGACACTATCTTGCATTTAAGATGTGATTACTATGGATGGAGTGGCCACCAGACACCTGTGCTTTTTCCTGGAGGCCTCTTCTTTCGAAAAAATCTCCCTCTTCCGTGTCCACACATGCCTTTTTCAAAAGAGCTCTTTCAGAAAAAGCATTCTTCCTTGCAGAATGAGGTTTACCAATGTCAGAAAAACCCCTGCGTTCTTTCGATTTTCTTTCAAAAGAACACAATAGCAGTATGGATGTAAGTAAAGTTTTTCTGGAAAGATGGACATTTTTCCCAAAAAACCCCTGCAATCTAGATGCACCCTAAACAACAACATAAGACACAGGGAGGTTGCTCATTTTACTTGTTGATATGTCATAAGGGACTGTCCTGATGTAGAATTTGTCCCAGGATGTTTGTTAAAGAGCATAGTTGATATCAAACTTTAATTATGACAGTAAATAAGGGACTCACACTGTCTGTGCTAGAGATTTTTAACTTGCAATTCTCCTATCAAGAGGGAGACCAATGGTTTTTTTTGAGAACGGTAGGTGGCAGCATTGTGTCTGTTCCTAAGTTTCAAAGCACTGCAGTATCACTACTCAAAGAAGCCATTTTATGAAATATGTGTTAAATGTCTAGCGATCAGTAATCCTGGGTACTTCTGCGCACAAGATTTCTGTAAGCTTCACTGGAATGGCTGTCGATATATCCTCTAAATGTTGAGTGAAATTCTATCTATGCTTTTTAACCAGTGATACAATATGTTTTTGCTCCACTGTTTAGCATTTGTGTGTGTTTTCTTTGGAAGAGGGTAAAAATTCCTTCAATTATGTAAAAGGGAAAATATAACAGTTCTTGTTAATTTTAGTTTGAATTATGCTTTTTTTACTTCAAAAATGAAGATCTCGAAAATCATTAATCATGCTGCCGGCTCCTCTCCCTGGCAATTAGTTCCAAACTCCCATCTCTTGCCTTAAGATGAAGATCCCTCCTGGAGCCTTGGGGTCGGGGGCTCCACCCACTGCCTGCACCACAAGCACAGTCCAGGAAGCTCCCATTCGCCAGTTACTCCCCCCTCCCAGCCCCACCTCATCCCCACCCCCCGAGGTGTGCAGCTCACAGAGATGCATATAGTCCCCCCAGCTGGCTGCTTTGAGCAGTGTCTGACAGGGGTACAGCAGGCAGGGAGCCTGCCCGAGGTCCCCACTGGGTTGCAAGATGTTGGCATGATGGATCCAGCAATTTGGTGGGCCAGATGTGGCCCACAGGCCATATTTTGCCTACCCCAGGCTTAGAGAGTCTTCATTAAAGCATTATCGGGGTGTGTCTACACAGCAAAGTTATTTCGGAATAACAGCCATTATTCTGAAATAACTATGCGAGCGTCTACACAGCAATTCCGCTATTTTGAAATAATTTCAGAAGAGTGGACGGCTTATTCCAGCATCTGTAAACCTCATTCTATGAGGAATAACGCCTATTCTGAAATAGATATTTTGGAATAGGGGTTGTGTAGACAGGAAATAGCTGCTATTTCGAAATAGGGGGCCTCCAGCCCTTCCCAGGGTGCCCTGTTGGCCATTCTGTCCACACTCAGAAAAACTCTATCCCCCTTAAAGCTGCAGCCTTTGCAGAAAGGGTTTGTGGCTCACAGCAGGCCTGACAGCCCTGAGCCACCCTGCAGCTGCACCTGTATCACTGTGCCCCCTCAATGAGCCAGTCTGATACCCCCACAATGAGCTGTGCCCCCACAATGAGCCCACCCAGCCGTCCACTGCTCCCAGGGAGCAGTCCAATAGCTCCCAGGAGCCTGCCAGGGGCTGAAAAGACATGCACCTTCCTGGTCTGGCGTGGAAATCCTGGACCTTATTGAGGTTTGAGGATGACAATACCAACCTCCAGGATCTCCGCACCAGACACAGGAATGCAGACGTCTGTGGCTGGATGGCCACCAGCCTGGCACAAATGGCCACATCCGCACCCAAGAATAGGTGCAAATGAAAGTTAAAGAGCTTTGTCAGGCATATGCCAGGGCCAGAGAAGGCAACTCCCACTCTGGGGCAGAGCTCCAAAGCTGCCGTTATTTTAAGGAGCTGGACCACAACCTGGGGATATGGGTCCCGTTGATAGCCCCCCCCACACACACACACAGTTGGGGAAGCCCATGTTGGCAAATCCAACATGGATGATGATGGTGTTGGTGATGATGGTGTCCACGTCTCCAAAGTGGATGACTCTGCGTAGCAGGATGATGTTAATTGCCCTGACCACCTGCAGAAGGAGAAAAATGAAGAGTCACGGGGTGCCAGGGCTCCTGAGACTTCCCCCAGTCCTTCCTCTTAGTCCCCTTCCCCCCACTCACCAAGAGTAACCCCCTCTAATCACTCCAATCCCTGGCAGCGCTTTGTCAGGGCGGGACTGAACAAACCCTCCTGGGGAGGGCTCTTGCACCATCCTCACCCTCAACCCCCCTTTCCCTAGGGAAGCCTATTTCGTCCTTCCACTCCCTCCTGGGACAATAGCCCAAGAATGCCATACCTGCATGACCAGGGCCCCAACGGTTGATCTCCCCACACCGTACTGGTTCCCCACAGATTGGGAGCTGTCCGGCATGGAGAGCTTCCAGAGGGCGATGGTGACACACTTTTGGAAGGGGATGGCGGGTCTCATGTGCATGTCCCGTCACCTCAGGGCAGGGGTGTGCGACTCACAGAGCTCCAGGAAGGTGTCCTTTTTCATTCTGATATTCTGGAGACATTGCTGGTCTCTCCAGTGCTCTAAAACTATGTGATCCCACCAGTCTGCTTTGGTGTCCAGATGCCATAGGCGGCAGGGCACAGTGTCCAGAGCAGGGTGGCCGGGATCTAGCTGCAGGAGCTGTGCCCACACATATCTGAGGAGGGTGTGCCAGAAGAGCTGGGGAGTTGGGTTCCTGCAGCGTCTGGGAGGCAGCCTGCAGAAACTGCTGCATGACTTGCTGCAAAAGCTGAAGCGTGCCCAGCGGCAGCTCCAGCTCCATGGCAGAGAGTGCTGTGATGTCCTGAAGCAGGGCAACCAGACCAAGAAGAGAAAATGCTTTGCTGTCCCTCAGAGAGGTAGGCAAGGAAGCAGGAAAACCAGAGAAACAGCTGTCCAGGATGGGTCCCTTTAAGCACTAGCCTCAAATAGTAGCCACACAACGTAACTACTGATCTGATGCCCTGCTTGAACTGGTTGTGTGTGGCCTTAAATGCGATTCAGCATCCAATCAGTTTGGACGCTCTATTTCAAAATAGCTACGTGCTAATTCGAAATGTATTTTGTATGTAGATGCGCTATTTCAAAATAAGCTATTCTGGAAAATCTCTTTGGGTATGTCTACACTGCATTCCTCTTTCGAGAGAGGAATACAAATGCAGCTGAGCGAAATTGCAAATGAAGCGTGGATCTGAATTTCC
>CM057845.1:241808262-241822084 GCA_030068395.1 Apalone spinifera | reverse complement strand
CCAACGCTGAGCCTCATTTGCATAGCTCTGGCGCAAGATCGCACCAATCTAGACGCAGCCGAGGTGTTCACAGTGATAAAGGACCTGGCATGCTTTCTATTTAAAACTCAGATTTCTAGAGAAATTATAAATCTGTACTGAAGATTCCCCACTGGCTACAACTTAACCCTTTTTCTTTAAAACATTTTAAAGCTTGGGGCTTATGTCTTTTTGAAGTCGAAGTAATTCCTTGTTTGTCAGTGGCATCATATGAAATTCGCAATTTACAAGTAAGAGGATCGGTCCTGTAGACTTGACTTGCAATCTGAAAAGCAAGCTGTCTTCTTTCTAGCTGGTAGATCATAGCCACAAACAGTAATAATTGTCCTAAATTTTCAGTGATACTTATAATTTAATTCTCATTGTAATAAGCAGGAGCTCCAGGTGCCTGAGGCCTCAGAAAATCAGGTCAAAATATTTTGTAATTGAAACTTAGTTAGTAATTGTTATTGATGAACCAGTATAGAATTCTGCTCACTGTTCTATGGCTGTACGAAATCTTCAGTGCTAGCAGAAGTTAACTATGCCATAGATTTTTTTCTTTAATTTAAATTAAAATTAAATATTCAGTGTTACAAAGTAAGAACATATTACTCTGAATTCAGAGAAGCTGCTCTGTTGAAGGTGATATTTTTGCTGTGTTGGCCTTGGAGCATTTGCAGCCCTTTTTGGTGAACAGATATATTAATAATTTTCACACACGTGCTCTCTCTCGCTCCCTCTCTTTCTCATACATGTAATCTAATTAACTCTATTAAATCGTAGATACATATGATTCCAGTACTGCAAACACACACTCTTAAGTTTAATGCCAGGAGTAGTCTTGTTGATTTAATTGTGTTAAGCTATATGCAATCCACAGAACATATTTTAATCTGGTTGATTATTTTGTTAATTTTAAATTAACAAATACAAAAACCTCAAAGAAATTCTGCAATCAAAATTACAGTGGAAGATAGGGATGTTTAGCTACTGGGTAGTAGAATAGTTGACTAACCACATGAATTCTTACTTGTTAGCTGACTATTCTGAAGTTCCGGGGAGTGGAGCTGGCAGCCAGTGCAGTCTGGCCCCATTCTCAGGGACCCAAGGCAGCAGCATGGGGTTGCAGGCAGGAGCTGTTCCACGAGGGGATTCAGTTTAAAAAACAGCTCCTTGCATAGACCAGCTGCCTGCCGCCCCGCGCTGCTGCCGCCTCTCATACAGCCTCTGCCTAAGGTGGGTCCAGGCTCGCCATGGGTAGAGGTTCCCCTAGCTCCCCTCACCCGTGCTGCTGCTGCCTCTGATAGAGGCAGCAGTGCGAGGGGGGAGGCAGGTGGCACTGCGGAGATGGCTGGGGAGAACCGTCTTTTAAGAGGCAGCGGGGGGTGGGGAGGTACAAAGGCAGCGGGGAAGGGGCACGAGTAGTCAACTAGATTAACCAATAAGTTTAGGGTTATTGGTTAGTCAACTACCCGCTTACATCCCTAGTGGGAGAATATTTAGGACTCCATTCTGTATTTCTTTCCTCTCTTCTATAGTTGGAGCTCACTTTATTGCACACACATAAAATTCTGTCTGTTGGGAAGTCCCAGTCCTGCTTCATAGCCTATACATTTAACAAATAAATAGATTTGTACATGTATTGAAGGAGGTTTTGTGAGAAGGGATAGTATACTTGTAGAAGTTTTGTTTTACTTATGTGAGGAAGAACTTGTGGGAGGGCGTATAGAGGGGTGAGTGTATGTGTGGGGGAGGCAGCGTGCTTCTTGTATCTAAAAGACTGATTACTGAGTGCTAGAAAGGAAACAAAACCCATTGTAACTGATTGTTTCTCCATCCACTAAAGTCAGTAGGGGTGGCGGTTAATGTTGACTCAGTGGATGCAGAATTAGGCCCTCTAATTTCAAACTTGTGAAACAAACAAAACCTTATAAAGCATATAGGGGCCTAATCCCCTCATATCTTTAATAAAATAAGCATATTTAATATCTTGCTATTGAAAGTGGAGAAAAGAATATTTAATTTTTGTGCTTTAGATGCCCTAATTTAATGTAAGGAGGAACAGGATCCAAATGAAATATAGTGAGTGAGTTAGAATCAAATTTGAAGGTCATTGGAGACCTTTTACAGTAGAGAAAACATGTCCTGCTAGGGGGCTGCTCTGTCTGCTCAGTACGCTTGCCTCCCTCCCTGTCTTTGGCCACTTTCACTTTGCTGAGAGAACATGTTGATGCTGATGATGTCATTCTGTCACCCAGCAGGAAAAATGTTTTTTATATACAGAGAGAAATTGATAGTGTTATCTGAGTAAAGTCTGTGTTTCGCTTTTTGTGAAAACAAGGTATAATTGCTACAATGAGGTATAATGGGAGAGCTGAAAATCTCTGGAAGAAAGGAGCAGATGTCAGATTCTTAGGCTTTCTTTTTATATCGGAGAAATTGACTGTCACCATTATTCCAGAATAGGTGATATGGTATAAATTAGCTATTCCCAAAATAAATCCCTTTTGTCAACACTCTGTTTCAGAATAAAAGTGATCTCATTTCTCCACTTTGTGAGAAGAGTAATTACTTGGGAGTGGTTATTTTTATTCCAGAAAATCATCTAGAGGGGTGCTATTCTGGAATGGTGATTGCTGAATGGTTATTCCAGAATAGCTGTGCTGGTCAACTTCTCTATGTAGAAAAACTCTTCAGACCAAATTTTGGAAAAGATGTTAAACCAACCTCTTCTCTTGTGACCATACAGTAGTGAAAGCAAGTACTTTACAGTGAAATTAACATTGTTTACCACACTTGACATTTAATGTTATTTGCACTCACATATTAAAAGTGCAATTTTAAGCTCCTGGCCTGAAAACATGCACCTGAACTCATTTGTATACACGTTTTCAAGAGTGGGGACTTTTAAAGGTGTTGCATTCTCATAGGGCCCATTTACTTTACTGGGAGCTCCAGGTACTCAGAACTTCTAAAAATCAGACCATTAGAGGCTATTTTGGAAAGAATCTCTTAAAATAAGTGTCTTTGTGGCATCATACCTTTCCTCTGAAGCTGAAATGAGAGTTTTCCATGCTGTTGTTTTTAAATGTAGGCGTTTTGATTACCGTCCGAAAACAGATCCCTATTGTCAAGCTCGTTACACTTTCTGTCCTACTGGCGGTTCCATTCCAGTAATGAAGGATGAGGATGTCATTGAAGTCTATCGATTACAGGCTCCAGTGTGGGAATTCAAATACGGGGATCTGCTTGGACATTTGGTAAGGTGATGTTTTCATCTAACAAAAATGTTTAGTTGCAAATCAGTTAAATTCACCAACAAATGTCAACAATAGGACTTCATCCATTGTAATATTTCAGCATAGTTGTGTGAAGTATTAGAGGCTCTGGGACAGGATAACTCCATTAGTGTCTCAGAAAACAGCTAATCTTGAAACGAGTTATGGAAGTAATTAGGAAAAAAGCATGACTTGACACTTTTGCCCTTAGATACCAACCATTGGAAATGTATTGTGTGTGCATTTACTTGTATTTATTTGCATTTTTACCTTGACTTTAACATCACTTACAAAGAAACCGTTGAATTGGCTCTTTATGACAAAATGTCTGGCTCATGTGTAGGAAAGATCTTGTTAATCTTAGTTAATCTAAACTACAGCTTTTTTTAAAATGAAGGAGGAAGATCTCACAGTAAACAAAGTCTGATTTGAATTAAACGTTATATGGACATGGATATCAGTTTGTTCTAAAAAATCGGCTGTAGTCTGACCTGTGGATCACTCACTGACAGTGTTGCCAGCTCTTCCAACTTTTATTATAGTCTCAGTATTTGGGGTTTCTGTTTAAGTAGGTGTGTGAAACCTCCAGCACACCAACTGCATGCAATTCGTCAGGGCTCCCAGTAGCTTCGGTTTGCTGTTCCTAGCCAATGGGAACTGTGGATAGCAGTGGCCCAGCCTGCATTGCTTCCTGCAGCTCCCATTGGCTGGGAAAGGTGAACCATGACCACAGGGAGCTGTGGGGCTCCATGCCTAAAGACTTTCAGGTAAATGAAGGTCTGGCAGCCTCCCGGTGGCTAACCCTGACAAACTCTGTGTAACCTGCAGGCCAGAGGTTCCCCACCTGGTCTTAAAGTGTCAGCTCCTGGAGTCATGTGTATGCAACAGTATCTCAGCTGCTTTTTTTGTAAGGAAGCTTAAATATGCAGCTCTAGACGGTAAAAAATGAGAAGGCAAATAAATTGAATCTAACGTTTATAGTTAACAGCATACATTTTAAGGTAATTCCATGATTTGGGGGTCTGACTCATGATTGTTGTTCCTTTTGTTGATCCCTTTTCCACAGCTTGTGTGTGTGCGCAAGGATACGAAGGTGCTTGATGCCTAACTACAATTGACTAACTCATAATTACCATTGCTATGGACTGTAAATGGAAGTCGATGCAGGCTATAGACCAGTATAATGTAAATCAATATTCGTGTAATTTAGTGTATATATCTAATTACAGCACCCTATTTTCTACGCTACTGTACAGTAGGTAGATAATGCAAAGTGTTGTTGTCACGACAAGATTTTTCTTTGTGTTTATGACTTTTCCTCAGAATATAATGCATGATGCTATTGGCTTCAAGAGCTCTCTAACTGGCAAAAACTACACAATGGAATGGTATGAACTCTTTCAGCTTGGGAACTGCACATTTCCACATCTTCGGCCTGACATGGATGCACCATTCTGGTGTAATCAAGGAGCGGCCTGTTTTTATGAAGGAATAGATGATTTACACTGGAAGGAAAATGGGACCTTGGTTCTGGTGACCACTATCTCAGGTAGATTTTGAAATCCTGTGGTAATACTAATAACATAATATTCACAGACAGGCTCACATTCAGATCAGACAGTATCTTTCCACTCATTTTTTGTGGGTCATTTGCAATGCAGAGTGACTGAAGCTGTAAATTTGAAATTGAAATATTACTCTGGTTTCTTAATATAGTTAGTGATATGGTGATACTGTCCTTTGAAGAACCCACGCTAAAAAGATGCTATTAAGTGAGAATTGCTTGCTATGTCACATGAACACCTCTGCTAGAATAGTCGAGTCTTTTGATTATAAAAATAGCAAAACAGCTTACATTGAATCATTCTGGCCTCTTTTCATATACTTGTGCTGGAACACAATCTCCTGCTGTGAAGTGGCAGATGAATTTTAAAATGGAGAAATGGAGAAAATTGGGTTGTGCCCTTGAACCAATAAGTGGGACATAATAGGAAATGCTCTCAAGAACAGCCACTGTCACTCAATTCTTTTTTTCAAGTGCTGTATCATAAAACTGCAAACAATTCCAGCAGCAGTAAAAGGTCTCTCTATCACATATAAGTGGTATGTTGATTATACTTAGTCTCTTTGTATAGCTCACCAAAATAGCTTCTTGTTCACTTTGCATTGTGGACTGTCCGTGGTTCCTCAATGTGAAACTGAAATGCTAGAATAAAAATAATATTTTCCTTAACAAATACTGAACAAATTGCACGCAAAGCTCATTCAAAAGTCTGCTGCCTTTTAAATAAAATGTATAGAAGTATTCAGTATGTTCACCTAGCCTGATAGGATTTCTGCACACTACAGGCTGCTTTTGTTTATAAGTAGCAAAAATCAGATTAAAACTATAGACTTATGTGCTTCAAATGCTATCATGAGGTGTTATTCTAAGCGAGTTTCCCTCCATTTTCATCAGCTTGGCATTTCAGCCTTTGAGTCTGCAGATTCCATCCGACCAATGCTGCTAAGAAATAAAAAGCAGCCCATATAATGTGACTGAGCCTTAACTAACTAATACGTGGACCTCTTCCATATTGATCAACATCCACACTAATTCTTTCAGATCTTTTGGTAGTCTCTGGTATTGCTGATTATAATGTATTTTGACCTTTCCTGTGGGTTCTAGCAGATGTGGTTAGAATATTACACGAGGTACTTTTCCTCTTAGGGAGATGCTATAGTGTAATTTTGGCATATTGCTCATCTTCCCAAGGGACTTTTGTGAAGGCTAATCATTGACTTCATTCCATTTTCCCTGTTCTCTGGCACATATGTGAATCTCCCTGGGAGAAAGTCAGATGGCTTGCATTGTAATGTTGAAGAAGGTTGATGATGCTTATATACCTTTGACCTAGATGTATATAACCATGTGTCTTGTATAACAATTTGTGCAAGTACAAATTAAGTGTGCATAGGAATTACCAAACAGGATCAGATTCATGGTCCATCTGTTTCAGTTCCCGATCTCTGACTGTCATCAGCAACAGGTGCTTCAGAACCAGCTGCAAAAAAAACCCCCTACAATAGGCAGATGTGGGACAGTTCCCTTCGCCTCCCTCCCCCCCATGATGGCCTTAAGTCCCGGAGCATGAGATTTTATATCCCTTTAAAAAATGTTTAGCACTGATTGTTATAACACTAGATACTCTTGTTATGTATATACAGATATGGTGCCATTTATTTAGCCTGGTCTGCCAAAGTCCTCTCTGGATGTGACTCACTTGAATAACTCTATAACATCTCCAAATTTTGCTACTTTACTACTTGCATCCTTTCCAGATTGTTAATGCATTAAACACCACTGGACCTAGCACAGGTCTTTGAGGAACTTCACTGTTAACTTTCTGCCATGATGAAAATTGACCATTTATTTCTATTTGTTTCTGTTTC
Organism: Apalone spinifera; assembly: GCA_030068395.1. Taxonomy (NCBI): domain Eukaryota; kingdom Metazoa; phylum Chordata; order Testudines; family Trionychidae; genus Apalone; species Apalone spinifera. The sequence continues at coordinate 241,815,353 of CM057845.1, read as the reverse complement.
CTAATCAGTTTTGATCTGTGACACTAAATTGCCCCAGGACTAATTAGCTTCTTGTTAGAGACCTTGTTGAAGGGCTTTTGAAAGTCGATAATTTGTGCTACTTTATTGACCTATTCAGAGAAGTTTAAGTGATTATTGAGACAACTTTCCTGGGCAGAAACCTTGTGATTAGGCCTCATCATATCATGATCTTCCAGGTGTTTTATTATTTGGTTTTAACTATTGTTTCAATCAAGTAGAGCTATTAGGTTTACTGGTGTGTAATTCCCTGGTTCAGCCTTGAAGCCTTTTTAAAACATAGCTATCACCTTTTTGTCCTACAGTACAGTAGCTGTTTTTAATAACTGTGTTTTTTGTTGCCACTGTGCCACTTCATATTTAAGTTTCTTTAGCTCTCTTGGATGTACACTGGGCCTGGTGATTGGGTTGTTTTTAAATGATAAGTTTGCTCCATTACCTTGTCTTCTGACACCTCAATGTCTAGTAGTATCTCATGTGTACTACCAGAAAAGAGCAGATCTGAGGTAACTATCTCCCTGGTATCCTCTATGGCAAGGGTGGGCCTCTATGGGCTGGATCTGGCCTGCCAAGTGGGTTGTTCCAGCTTATGGAGGTCTTGCCGCTCTCCCGGCCCCAGGCCAATCTGGGCCTAGGGACGGGGGAGCGTGTGGTGCTTAGAATAAACCCTTGCAGTTGACTCTAAGCACCCTGCGCTAGAAGGCAGGGAGAGAGAGACTTCGCACTCTCCCCATCCCCAGACAATCAGGGCCTGGGGAGGGGGGAAGTGCACCATGTCTCCTCCCACCCTGCAAGGAGTCTGCAGTGCAACTTTGCACACTTCCCTTGCTCCTAATCCCTGGAAGGAGTTTGGCACATAAAGTCAACTACCAGCTGCTGCTCAGCTGGCAAGTGACACTAAGCACGGCACTCCCTGCAGGGCAGGGGCAGAATTCGTGTGCTGCCCCAGGCCCTGATTGACTTGAGGGAAAGTAGGGAAGCATGCAGAGTCTCTTCCCACAGCCAGGGGCACGGGCCCTTAGAGGGAACAGCCAACTGTTCAGAAGAGCTGGCAGTTCTCTCTGTGGGCGGGGGCAAAAACTTCAACCATTCCCCCAACCACAGATCAATCAGGGTCTGTGGGTGAGAAAACACAGAAGTGTCCTGCTCTCGCCCCTTCTGCCTTAGGCCCCGTCCCTTCCAGGGTGGCCTGGGGCCACTTCAAAAATTTCTGAAATGGCACCCAGTCAAAAATTATTACTCACCCATGCTCTATGGTTATGGCCGAGGCAAAGGAATTTTGTTTGTTCTTTTAACAGTGCTCTTATTTGCAGATCACCAGTTCTTTTGCAGGCTTCCAACTTCTAACAGACTTCCAAAATGTAATACTTTATTTTTATACTTTTAATGGGTTGCTTTTCAAAATCCATGCTAGTTTCCACCCAATTTCCATTTTACATTTTTTTTTGGTAATATATGTGTGATTTTTGGCTTCATTGGGAGATTTCAATATCCGGAAAGATCTGTTTGGCTCAAATAACCTCTCTAACTTAGCCATTCTGGTTGCTTTTTTTATTTTTCTTGTTCCCTTTTTTTGTTTAGAGATATACATGCCTTCTGAGACTCATTACTACTTAGAGGGTTAGCTACTGTTAATCTTTAAGCCATATAAATTTACTAAATAAATGTCAGAATAGTTGAGCATAGAAGAACTAGCCATTCCAAGAAACAGTCATTCACAACGTCAAAAAATTGGTTCACTAAACTTCTGCACAATACTAGGCTGATGCGTTAGTATTTAATCCTCACCCTGCACTAGTATAAAATAAAATACAGGTAGCAGCATAGGCAGTTCCAAAAAATTCAATCCATCATGAAAAAAGAATAGGGTTGTTGTTATTCTGTGTATGGCAGTCTAGCCACGGAGCCCCATTTATGGCCCAGGAAGGTCATTTGTATTAGGTGCTGTACAAAAAGCAAAAAGGTGGTTCCTGCCCAAAAGAGCTTCCAGTCTAAGTACAAACAGGAGAAAACAGGTGAATACAGACAGCTGGGGGAGTGCAAGGAAACAATGAGACTATATTGGTCAGCATGATGGGCAGTGGTCTCAGCAAACTGTCATCAAGTTTTTTGTAAGCTTTGGGGCAAAGTAGTTTTTTTTTTTTAAAGAAGGGATTTGATGGAGAACAATAAAGTGGTTTTGCTGATGAGTATGGGAAGCCACAGTGAGGGGCAGTATGGGAGAAAGCACAGGTGCTTATTTGAAAAATGTAATAAGTGAGTGATAGATGCTGGCATTATGGGCCAATCAGGCTAGTTAATGAAAGATAAAGTAGGGATAGACAGTTAAAGGCTTTAAAAGTGAAGATAAGCACTTTATATTTGATGCAGTAGAGAAAGGAAAGGCAGTAGAGGATGGAAGAGAGAAGTAATATGGTCAAAGTAACAGGCTAGAAAAAGGATCTTTGCAAAAGCAATCTGAATGGATATAGAAGGGCAAGACTGCAGTGCTGGCCAATTTAGCATGGTAATAAAGACAAGTCCTTAGAGTTCTGTAAGTGTGTGACTTAGCATCACATGACATTTCGATTAGAATGATCTAAAATTAATGTGGCACACATTAAATAGATTAAAAATTGTCCGATACATTTTGAACTGTAATTGCAAATAGGGAATCATTGTCCAGTGGCTATGTTTCCAGTGGGGTCCCACAGGCATAGGTTCATGACCCTGCGATATTTAATATTTTAATCAATGACCTGGAAAAAAAAATCATAAAATTATCCCTGATGAAGTTTGTAGATAACACAAAAATAGGGGGATTGATAAATAATGAAGAAAGGTCACTGATTCAGAGTGATTTGATTTGTTCAGTGAAGCATGTGCAAGCCAACAATATATGTTTTAATGCAGCTAAACGTAACAAGAAAAGCAAACAATAAAGAATGCCGGTCATACTGCGAGACAGGGGACTCTTTTCTGGGAAGCAGAGACATTGAAAAAGATTTTGAGGTTATGTCATGTGGAGTTCCACAGTATAGGAAGAAATCAGTGAAAATACAGAGAGCTTGAGTAGTTGCAAGTGTCCATTTTATTGCATAACACAGAACTAACTAGAACAAGCCCAAACCAGCTGGGCTGACCCTAGAGATCTAACTCAGTTACTATAACGAGATTTATATCTACAACCCATTATACAACAGAGGTCATGGCAGATAAACAGCTGAATATGAGCTTCCAGTGTGATGTTTTAACCAAAGGAACTGTAGATGCAGTCCTGAGAGGCAAATAGAATGGAACCTCTGTTTTATCACCCTGTATTTTACCTCTACCTATAAACTGGTATTTTAGCCCTGTATTTGTCACTGGTGTGACTACTACTGCAATATTGTCTTCAGTTCTGCCACCCACATTTCAAAAAAGATAGACAAATTGGAGAGCATTCAGAGAAGAGCCACGAGAATGATTAAAGGAATAGAAAATGTGCCTAATAGTAATAGACCTAAAAGGATCACTCTATTTAGCTTACCAAAGAGAAGTTTAAGGAACGACATGAATACAGTCCATAAATATCTACATGGGGGATAAATGTTTACTTATGGGCTAGCAGAGAATGGCATGACATGATTCAAGGCTGTGAGTTGAAGCTAGACAAGTTCAGATTGGCAATAAGGTGTGAATTTTTAAACAGCAAGGGTAATTAATAAGGCTAAGATATTATCATGGACACTTTTAGTAAAAGTCATGGACAGGTCATGGGCAATAAAGAAAAATTCACGGAAGCATCTGACTCACCCTATCTTTTTCTAAAAATATTCATGATAAATGGGAAGAGGCTGGGCAGCTGTATGGGTGGTTGGAAGCTCTGGCTCTAATGTCCCCTTGTCACCTTCCCCATGGTGAAGAACCCCGTTACCACCACCGTGACCAGGGAGCTGTGAGGATCCCTCGACTGCAGCTGTATTAGCCAAGGAGCTGTAGGGATCCCCTGACCCTTCTGCAGTGGACTGCTACCTGTAGGGAGACTCTGCTCTACCATGGTGACTGGAGAGTTGTGGCTTGGTGCTCGTTGCTTCAAGTGGCAGGGTACCTCCCAGATCTCTGCCACTGTGGGAGGTGGTGGGACTCTGTAGTTCCCAGTAACCAGGGCTGAAGTCATAGGGGTCTTTGGAAGTCATGGATTCTGTGACTTCTGCATCCTTCATGACAAAATGGCAGCCTTAGCAAATTAATCATTGAAACAATTTACCAAGCGTCATGGTGGATTCTTCAGCACTATATTAAAATGATATTAGGATGTTTTCCTAAAAGGCATGCTCATTGTGAATCATTTTAGGGAAGTTCTATGGCCCGTGTAATACAGAAGGCCAAACAAAATGATCACAATTGTTTCTTCTGGCATTGTAATCTATTAATTGTATGCATTTGTCAGTATTTTTTACATAATACTTATGGTTATATTCTATTTTTATTTCTTACAGGAACAATATTTAATCAAATGGCAAAATGGATAAAATATGACAACGAAACTGGCATATACTATGAGACCTGGACAGTTCAGTCAAGTCCGGACAAGCATGCAGTAGTGTGGTTTGAAGCCTATGAATGCTCAAAATTTATATTAAGGACATACCAGAAGTTGGCAGATTTAGGGGCTGTATTTAGTAAAATACAAACAAATTACACCAGCATTATTTTGTTTACTGGAGAACCTATTTATTTGGGGAATGAAACATCTATTTTTGGACCTCTAGGAAACAAGACAGTGGCTGCAGCCATAAGAGCGTTCTACTATCCATTCAAACCTCCTCAGTCTGTTAAAGAATTCTTCTTTAATGTCTTAAAAATAGTAGATCGAGTTGTCTTGAACCGCCAGTTTTACCTCTTTTACAACTTAGAATACTGGCTTTTACCTATGAAGTTCCCTTACATCAAAATAACTTACGAAGAGATCCCTTTACCTAATATAGAAAATACATAGGTTGGTTTGTAATTATTACATTAGTTTAAAAAGTGTCCTCTCTCCAATGTGTCCCTAAGAATGCTCATGTTATACTGGTAAGATTATTTGCAGATTTGGCAGCTGCCTTATACTGTGTTTGCAGTGGGAAAGCTTTTTTGGGTATAGGTTGTATGGATATAAACTGACTGTTTTGTCCTGCCTTTGGTGAAGATCAAGACCCCTTTCTTAATAGCTGCATTACAGCCCCAGAGTTTTCTAGGGGTTTGGACCCATCATTGGCTACAGTGTTGCCAGTCTTTACCTGCTTCTTCTTAAAGAAGCGAGTCTTCAAGAGCTAGTTATCAGCAGACACAAGGGCTTGCTAGCTTGACTCCATCAAAATATGTACTCTACACCTGTTGGAACATTGTACATTTCATATTTGAAAGGATGAACTAGGACCAGTTGGTCTGAAAGATATGGGAATGAGTTGAGAGATCCTGGTAGATTTTCTCTGTCATGCTGATGACTCCTTTATGATGGTTATGTTTGCTTTGTCTTTAGCAATTCTAGTTAGGCTGTCAGACTATCCAAAGAAAGTATAGCTAAGGCTGGCTCCCCTTCAGCTCCAACATAAGTCTTTTACGGCGGATTGGAACGGACTAGCTAAAACCAATCATGATAGGGCCCATATGCTGGGTGGAGTCAGGAGAGTCTGTAGCCCAACCACTTTTGGCCAGGCCAAATGTGAGTGGCCAAGTCACAACTCTACACAAACATTTGGCCCAGCTTCCCCTCTGTCATCATGGAAAGGAGGGGTTGGGCTTAATCTAAATGGCACTATGACCTTACACACAAGTTCTCAATTTACTCAGATTGGAGTGGTGAGTATAAGGCAGGGCTACTCAACACATGGCCCATGAGCTGCAGACCACAGGTAGTGGCCAAAACAAAAAAAGTCAATATAATGGTCTTCTGTTAATATGTGTTTTAGTAGTTAAATTCCTGGACTGCCATTGCTCATTACAAGTGCTGTCATATGGGTGGAAATCAGGTAAATGCATTTTAATATCAGCAGAACTGACAAATGGAGCTTGTGTGTTGTGTAGTCTTGCCTTAATCTTTATACTCATGCCTGACAGTGTGAAAAGTTATTTGCATATATATTTAAATGTATATGCAACCACACTTAAATTGTGGCCCTCAGCAAGTACTGTTAAGTATCATTGTAAGCCCCCGGGGCTTTCAGAATAATTATGAATGGCATATTTAGTTACCAGTAAGTTTTCTTTCGGTACTATTTTACTACTTTATTTTTGAGCCAGCCCAGTGTAGTTAAAAACTCTGTTGTAGATGGAGGAGTTACCTTGAGGGTTTTTTTTTATGCTGGCAGGTAATGCAGTCTGCTTTTAGTCAAATTTAATTGCAGTATTATTTCTAAAATTTTAACATCTTGCACTGTTTTGTTTCTGAATTTTGTAATAAGTTTTATATTTTCCTTTTACCAAATAAAATCAAAGTATTAAAAGCTTAGCTTTGCAGTTATAAATCAGTACAATGCTGTTTTAGAATAGTCAAAAATAATTATGAATGGCATATTTAGTTACCAGTAGGTTTTTTTCAGTACTGTTTTACTTCATTTTTTAGCTATTTTCTTAGCAAGTTTTTTACATCATTTTGATCTCAGATAATCCAGTGGTTTTCTTCCTCAGTAGTATAAAGGATCATGGGCCAATGTTGTTAGCCTGAAAGTTTTATCTGTGATTTACTTGTCAGAAAAGGGGCTGTCTACAGTATCCCACTCCATCTACATCCATCATCGGTATGTAGTGTAGTTAAGACACAGGATAGATGGAAAACAACAAGATCTTTATTGGGGATAACACACACAACTAACTTGGTCTCCCTGCAACATAACAATAATGGCTTGGATGTTAGCACAGAGACATCATAGGGGATGAACCTCAAGGGCCAAAATCTCTCAATGGGGAACCAATATAACAGAGAAGACCTATACCTTATCCAGTAGAAACTGTGATGACATAGGTGGGAACACCAGGAGCTGGATGCCTGGAACATCCAGACAGGTAAGTGGACTTAGAATCATAGAACCAGAGAGCTGGAAAAGACCTCAGAAGGTCATCAAGTCCAG
>CM057845.1:241796855-241808162 GCA_030068395.1 Apalone spinifera | reverse complement strand
TCCCATGCCTTCCAGTAGATGGTGTTCCCTTGCGGTTTCTTCCTTGTGAGGGCTCTTCCAAAGCATTCACCACTGCGGAGCCTGTGGAGAGAGCCTGAAAGCAATTACTTACCTCTACAGCATTGGGGGATTCCCATGCTGGCCTTTTTCCCCCCCCCTTCTAGAAGTTACATGCTGCCAGTTCTCTTCCTGGTCCCGTACTGCCCTCTCTGGCTCTTCCGCCTGTCGTGCTTGTAGGATAAAACGCTGCCTTCTATCGAGGAAGTCTTCATCCTCTCTGATCAAGCGTAGGGTCAACACTTGGGCTTCCAGTCCTCTGTTTTTTTCTTCCAAAATGGCGACTAGCTTGCACTTAGTGCAGATGAAATCCGTTCTTTCTTCCGGGAGGAAAACAAACATGGCACACGCTGTGCAGGTAACAACAGCAGACCCATCACCATCCATCCCTGCTGTCCTGTTCGCAAGCTCCTTGGTCGCTTGCTAACTCACTTCCCTTGGTCCTATGTCTTCTATTCTTGACTCACTGTCCTGTGTGTATAATGTGGACACTACCTTACAGCTGTGGTGAGTGAAGGTAAGTTTAAAGGGTCCTTACTAGATGTTATCTCCTCAGGATCTAATTATGAGCAAGACTGGTTCTCTGAGGAAGTGTCTCTGTGCCTCACTGGGATGACTTGCTTGTGCAGCATTCAAAAAAAACAGAGCATTGTCAGAGTGACAGACATTCCCTTATATACATTCTGGATGCTAGGCAGACTTACTGCCATGTTCCTGCCTTTTCCTCTGTTTCGGCACCAAACTGGAAAAAGGGCGCCAAAAGCCTGAAGGAAAAGGGGCACCAGGTTGGAGGACAGGTTGTCCTTTTGCCTGTCCTAGATTGTGATTCCAACCAAAATGGCAACCATATCAACCAAATACATATTTCAACCTATTCCCCTTCAATAGGTGGCAAGGCTTCTGGTGGAGGAGGAGGAGAAATCTATTACACTCCCCTCCATTTTAAATGGCATTCCACAGTGTTGGTAGGATCATTCATCACGAAAAGGCTATAATAATGATTATTTGTCTCATATCAAAGTGATATTTTTCAAATGTGTTTCCACTTAAGCTTGCTGTTTGTGAATGAATTTGGCCAGCTGTGAAGACTTTAAAAACTCATATTCACAATTGAAAAAAGAGCATTAATTCATTTCTGTAAAAGAATCCACACATTGAGACTAGGCACAGTTATTAGTGGTTGTCAAAGGCCTGCCAGAAGTCTTGATGCATAAATTTTACTATTTAAATTCTAGCATTACTCTTTTAATAAGTCTGAGTTAGACATAAATTAGAGTCATATTGATGTTCCATAGTCCTAGGGACCACAGCACTTACATGGCTTACTTGTTCATACGCAACAGAATTTCTAGCAAACAGTGAGAATTGTATTTAGCTAAAATGAAGCTCTAGATTTGCAAATGACTGTAGAGAAGCTTTTAGTGATGCTTTTTCGCCTGTAAATTGTTAATAGCTAAAGTGCTGCTTCCAGTTTAACACCTCAGAGTACATCATTTTCTTTAAGGGTACTCTACACTGCACAACTATTTTGGGATACCAGAGCTATCCTGAAATAGCTACCCTGCATCTACGCAAGTCACCAGTTATTTTGAAATAATGGGCAGTCTCTTTCGCCATCCTGGTAAACCTCATTTCACGAGAGATAAGGGATGGCTTGAAATAGCATGTTATTTTGAATTTTAGCACTGTGTAGACACACCAAATTTCAAGTTAGATTCAGGATAAGATACGTAATTTGAGCTACACAAATTACATCTCTTATTTTGAGTTTAGGGTGCTGTGTAGATGCACCCTAAGTGTACAAAATCTGAATATCAACTCCAGGGAGTTGATAATCTGCAGAGATAATGGGTACCAATGGAAGAAGAAGAACATCATCTAATTTGAGCTTGCAGTCCCTTTGCACCAAGTGACTAGCTATGGAAGCAACATCAAACTTATAAATTGTTAATAAACGTTAAAACATTTGGTCTAATAAAAGTGGGTATTAACTTTCATGTATATGAACACACTGATGGAATATGCTAATGTAGCAGTGGTGGTAAACTGCCAGGGTACAATTTAAATGGCTCCAGTTAGACCTGAATTGCACAGCTTCCCTCCCCTGTACCAATTACCATGCTTTCCCCTAAAATTCAGTGTATTTTACATTACAGAATCCCTAGCAAATTTAAGGCAATCAATCAATGAAAAGCATTACAGAACTTGTCAAATGAAAACTAGATACTGATAGCTAGAATTTTTGGCCCATAGGAGGAGGTTTTCAAGGGGTAGGGGAGGCGCAGACTTCATGCGCTTCCCCCCAGGCCTATCAGAGTCTGGGAAAGGAAGTGCAGAAATGTCCTGGCCCCACCCCTTCTACCGCAAGTCCCCCCATTGGGGCAACCCGTGGCCACTTCAAAAATATCTGAAGTCCCTCCCCTGCCCCCCCCCCATGTGTAAAATTACTACCCACCCCTACTTTAGATAGCTGGTTAGGAATAGCATATGCAAGGCAATAAGCCGGTTAGGAAAACAATAGGCCTTAGGAGAAGGTTCTCACACCAGGTGAGCCTTCCTGAGAACTCCAGCCAACTTCTGAGTAGTTACTGGGACTCTATAAAGAGATGGGACAAGGCCACATGATTCTGAATTCCATCATGGAATGTAAGTATTTTTTCCACAAACCAGACTAGGAAACAACAAAGAATGCCTGCCCTGTGTTAATGCTATATAAGGCAGAATGACATCTGTTGTTCTTCACACACAAGATGGCTCCTGAAAAGACTTGAACAAATCTGAGGCAGTGTTAGTCTGTAACTTTAAAAACGAGTAGTCCTGTGGCACCTTAGAGACTAACCAAAATATATGGAATCATGAGCTTTTTTCATAGGCAAAACCCATTTCAGATGAACTAGAGTGGAAATAACAGAAACCAAGACATAAGAGCAGAAGTAGTACCTGTCAATTGTAGGAACCATGTTAATGAGGTCAAGTGGGCTTGATGGTGACCCATGTATAGTTTTTGATGTGGAAATGCAGATGTTAAAGGCAGGATAAATTGGCTTTGTAATGTGCCAATCAGTTAATGTCTTTGTTTTAGCAAAGGGAAACATCTGCATTTCCTCATCAAAAGCTATGCATGGGACACACCTAGCCCACTTAATTAGCCTCATTAACATGGGTCCTACAATTGACAGTAATTACAAGTTGAACATCCTAAATCCAGGACACTTAGGGAAAGCTGATCCTGGGCCATGTGTTGCGCTGCCCCTTTGATGTGCCACCGCAGCGCTTCAAAGGGAAGGTGCACATGATGAATCACTAAATTTAAGTCCCTAGGCAGACCTAAATAAAAACTTATTTGTTATAATCTAAAACAGTGAGCTGTGTGTGTCTGGAGATCTTAGCTTTAGGTCCAAAGACTTGAATATTCCTCTCCACAGTGGAGGTGTAGGTGCGGGAATTCTGAGTTTCCACTCTATAGTTCTCTGTGATGCATAATATGGTATAATTGTGGGTTTACACTGAAGAGGGTGTGTGTCTGGGCAGTTGAGAGTGGCCTTCGCTGCAGCTTTTATAGTGTTGATTCATTCAGTGGCTAGACAGAGAGGCTGTATGTAACTGCAGTTGGATGTTTCCCTACCTGCATGTATGCTGTTGGAAGTGCAAGGCATGGAGCCTGTCTGAAGCTTGTCAAACAGTACAGTGAGAGAAAGCACCCAGGCTAGTGAATCAGAGACCTCAGCAGTACCTCAGTTTCAGGTGGAACTGGTGAGGGAGACAATACTTATGAAGCCTCCCTCTACTTGCATCTTCTCCCCTCAGAATCCAATAGCTTGTTTAAAGCAGAATGATGGTACTCAAATGGATAAAATTCCTATTGGTGAGCCAACAATGTGGGTTGAGTTAGCTGCTTTACTTTCCACACTTATTCTCAGACACTGCAGTGGCCAAGTCTGCTTATACTCATTCAATACCACAGGGATTTGGCCCTATTTCTGCATTGTTCGCTTTCTGAACAAGGTATTAGTCACATTATTGGAAGAAATTCTGTCACGTGCACGCTTAAAGCAATCACTAGTAATTATTCCCTAAGAAAAATCTTTTAATGGCATTCCAGTATCACCACTCTGAGTGTGACCTTTGTCAAAGACCCATGTTTATGCAAATAAAAACAAAGAAATATCGAGTATTAAAAACACCAAACTTAATATTTCTTTTACAAAGACTAAGTATATTGTCATCTTTGTACAAATAAAAGCAAATCTAGTACTGCAGTTTAACATTTTAGTACAAAACATTGTCTACTCAACAGAATGATTCTTCAACACAAATCTCTACAGAAACATACAACTTTACTGTTAAGATGTCAGTCCACTGAGCAATGCTTGTTCAAAAACATTATAAAGTTAAATATGCACATATTATAAATTTTACAGTTTTTCCTCAAACTATACATTTGGAGCGCAATGAACGTTAGAAGTAAACAAAATCTACTTAATTACAAGAACTGTACAACCAAAAAATGAGGAACATGCCACCAGGAAAGTTAGGCTAACCTTTTCTTTGATCAAAACAATTTAATAAACATTGCTTTTGTGAAATTTACATCTAATTTCTGCATATTGCTCTATTTCACACAGGCTTGATGCTCTTAGTTTAATATGAAATGATCTGCAACTAGTTGAAATAAAGGAATACAAAAATGGATAGCTATCATTCACTTTATATGAACATTTCTGAAGATAGATTTTCAAAAATAGCAATTTATATAGTTCAGGTGATTAGTTACAAATTCATCTCAAATTGTAAGCAGTTAATGGGTCTTCCAAGTTTGTTAAATGGAACCTTAGCCTTTTCAAATTTAGTGTTCACTCTGCTCTATTCTCTTATTAAAATAGGCATTATTACTTTGCACATGTTTAGCTTCTTTTTAATCTAGAAATACATGCAATACTCCAGGTAATCAAATTCTGCAAGACTGGTTTTAAACTGAGAAAAGCTCAGTATCAAAATATAGTACTGTATATGTAAATTTCTTCCAGAATGCTTCAGTTTCCTGAGTTATAATTAATCTTTAGGAATGGCTCTGAAGACCCCAAAAAATGTCAGTTTTACATGAAAAACTGCATAGGGGGGAAAAAAGCTTTTGGTAATCCTCATAATTAAATCATAATACACATTGTGTGCAAATTACTAATAGAAATTAAAAACATCAAGTAGCAAATTTACAGTGTCCAAACAGTACTTCCTTTGCCTCTTCATTTGCTACTATGTAATATGAGTTTCATAGTGTACTGCATATAATCTTAAATTCCGTAGTTTAGACAGTTCAAATAACTTAAACACGTGGTAACTGCAAGAGTCTTCAGTAAAAGCATTCAATCTCATCTCCCTTTTTAAGTCATTAAGGAAACATGACTGATTTGTACTATCTACATTAAAGAAACAGGGATAAAATATTGTAATTCATGGCTAATATTTTGCAGCCACAGCTTTTAAATGTACCCTGTATGTAAAAATAAAAATCACCTAGACTGCTTTCCTCTTCCGGGAGAGGAAATGCAAATGAAGTGCTGATTAGCATATTCTCATATCCTCTTCCAACCCTTCTTTGGAAGAGATTTTTTCCACTAAAAAAGTCTAGACACAGCTTTTTCTTTGCAAAAAAGCCCTTTTTTGAAAGAACCTGTAAGCGTCATTTTTTAAAGGAATATGGGTTCTTTCGAAAAAGTTCTCGAAAAAGCCACATCTAGACTGCATTTTTTGGCGAAAAAAACCTCTTCCACAAAAAGGGTCGGAAGAGGAAAGCAGTCTAGAGGTATCCACATTTAGGGTCATTGTCAATGGCAAAAGTGAGGAAACCTAAACAGATTAATTTTATTTGCATGACAGAGGTTTGGGATATCCAGATTTAAGCATATAAAATATGGATTTCAGTAATTAGTGCTAAATATGACATTGATTTACTAATAAACAATGAAATTAAAATAAAAAATTAAATATGCTTGTGATAAATTGCAATATGGTAGTCTCAAACTTAAGGTGCTATTTCACATGACCTGAAGTATTTAAGGACCTCACCATGTGGGCATCATGTCTGGGAACCAGACTCTACCAAGATGCTTTGACACTTCCCAATGAATCTGCTCCAAGCTGTACTTCTGATCAGGAATCAAGACTTCCTCCATTATAGAGAGTTGAGAGAGGCGGCCACCACACATCTTCACAAACTCAACAAAGGCACTGCAAGAGACTTCACACTCCCCTAGGCCAATAGCTGACAGATTCTTACAACGTTCTGCAATACGAATAAGTTCTTCATCTAGTGGCCGTAAACCATTGGCACACACAACCAGTTCAACTAATCGAGGACATGTCATTCCAACACGACCAAGTACATCTTTGCTTACTGATCTTCCAAAGTAAAGGTGGGTGACAGGGGTTTCGTAACGAAAGAATGGGTCAAACTCCTCTTCATATAAGAAAAAGTACATGACTAAGTTTACTTTGGGAGAATGCTTAATGAAAGCATCCCAGCTGCTTTTCTGAATTGTGTGGAAGTGAGTCTGTCCAGGATTCTCACTGACTACATCAATGCGCAAGTGTTCTAATCTGACATGTTTTTCAGAAGACAAAGCAAGCAGAAGCTCATCACTCAAGAGATAGTAGTTCAATGCCAACTCACGTAAACCATGACATTGGTCAGCCACACAGAGGATGCCTTGAAAAGAATATGAAAGTATTAAATTTGTATTCATGTAAATGGTCTTTAATAAAAGCAAGTTCTTAACTTAAACTGCAAAAAAGTTCGCTTCTGCATGTCAAACAGTAGCAGAAATTTCTAAAGTGCAAAATCCAGAAAGTTCCAAGATATATCAGTTACAAGCACCAAATAAAATTTAGAGATTAATGTATTATCACAAAGATGCTTATCAACATTCTAGCTAACTCCTGCTACAAGGCTTTCCATGGACTGTATTAGATCCTCTGTACATATACAATAAGGCATATATACACTACTTACACGAATGAACGAACATGTTCTCTTTTACACCTGTAAATCATTCTTTATTACATTAAGTTGTATGTTTTGTTGTAGCATGCTATTTCTATGTGTCCAATGTATATTATACGCTGCTTGTTCTATTCAATGTCAAAAGGACAAGGTATAGTAAGTCTGAGAACAGATGGATTATAAAGAATACAATTATGTCCACAGCTGCATAACGTGCTGTGGAAGTGACAACTGCACTTTACACTGGCCCCTGATATCTCAAGTAATCTTTATATTGAGTTGGATTTTGTCCTGCCAAATTGCTGTATGTTAGTGGGAACGAAGGTGAAAGAAGTACTGAGGTTAATGCTCTCACTACTAATACCCTCGGTAGGGGGTGTGTGTGGGAGAAAAATCTTTCTAGGTAGACAGATGTTAAACTAGGAAAGAATTTTAAAGACATCAATGCCATAGAAAACAATCCTCCCTATTAGTTTACACAGCTGTCAAACAGGTAATGGGAGATTGTTGGCTGGAGTCTCTCACCTCTAGCAATCACTGCGTGTTTTGGGATAGAATTTCCTAAACAAAAGTAATGGAAGTATGGAGCTAGGGTTACCATATTTGGACTTACAAATACATTCTCTCTGTTTTGAATCAGTATCTAACAACTCACATTGTATTAATGTGTTTAATACAACATGAGTTGGTAGATACTGATTCAAATACACTCCCTCTGTTTTGAAAGTTCAAATATGGTAACCCTAAGAGCTCACCATTAGGTTTAGAAAAGCAATTAGGGAGGCATAAAGTCTCTTTTCTGCACGATTTGGGGTTGAATATCAAGTTCCCAGCGAAGAGCTAGATTTTTAGGTTATTTCCGTCCCCCTCCCCCCCATGTAAGACAACCTGTTTCACGCTATCCACTTAGCCTCTAAGGACATTACTATCTCTCTTCCAAGCCTGAACAGCTGTAGCAGGGTAGAAAGGAGTAAACTGAAAATTGGAAGCAGCAGCTTCCAAAGAGTATTTTACTGTGAAATTTCCCTCCTTTACAAAGTGCTCACTTCTTTCTGTAAAGCAGCAGCACTGTCTAGTGCTTAAGTATAATGAAGATTCCCTATTCTCTGTATTTACAGTCCCATTCTATGGCCAATTTAAAACTAGTTCAAAACATGCCTTGTTTTTGGAACAGTTAAGTAATGACATCTGAGATTGTTCTACAGTTTTAAACCAGCTTCTTGAGAATGCCCTGTCTACTCTACAAACTAGCTTTACCCTTGTAGCAGACCCTTTAAATTGTGCTAGAGTAGTAGTACTGTCAGGGCAGAAGATGTATTATATAGCCCAGGTCCCTCATCCATCTCATGCTGTTGTCTACTTTCATTATCAAGTAAAGGATCAAGTTACTCTTTCAGAACAAGGAAAATCAGCCACTCCATAGTCAGTCAGTCATAATGAAATGCTCTGGAGAAACACCTTGTTTCATTTATGCTATTAATCGTTATGTCAATGATCAATAATATTATGATGTGTATTTTCATTCATGCAAATGGTCATTCTTATATGGCTCTTGTTGACCAGCTATTCTGAATTTGATGGAGTTTTGTTTGAAAAGAACCCTGACCTAGATGGTGCTTGGTCCTGCTGTGAGGGCAGGGGACTAGACCTGGTCTCTCACGATCCCTTCCAATTCTAGTATTCTATGATTTTACGATACTCCCCGAGAAGCTAAAGTTATTTGTCCATAATGATCAAATACTGTTTCATTACTAGTCAAAATAATTCTAGGCATAGAGTTTTGATACATCAGGTGAAACAAATATTAAAATGTCAGCAACTGTAAACATTAGCCTCCCTCCCTGAACCCCACATTCTTCAGAATAGTTCATAGTGTTAAAATACATTTTTACAAACACACAGGGTAGCTCACCTGCAGGAGAAACATGAGGACAACTGCTCATTTTTAACAGTTTGAGCGTATCACTGTTATTAGCCACTAGTACTTTGAGGGATGGATCATCTACTGGCGTATCATCTATTTTAAGTGAAGAGAGGGATTTGGAGTTTACAAACACCACTGTCAGTGCAGAGATAAAGTGTGACTGCAGAAAGGAGAAAAACAGTAAGAGTGAAGCAGAGATATGGAACATTTCAAATGTTTACAAAACAATGTTTCTTCCCATCTTCACATATAGACTAACAATGTAGGCCAATACCTACTGAAGTATTTAACATTACTGCAGCCATTTTATTTCGACAAATATCAAAAGGTAATACTAACCAGTAAAACATTTGACCAAGTTGTGGTGGGATTTTTGTGTTTTTAAAGATCAAGTTTTAGTTTTTGTTATAAATCCTTAACTTTGGATGGTCACTGCTAATGTTCAACATTAAACATTAAACTCAGCACCAAAAAAATACATGGTGCTCTAAATTTCAAAGTATCCTATACAAGTGCACAAATTCAATAGTGGACCTAAAAGTCCTATTAATATAAAGTTCTGAAAGAACATATTAAACTAACAAGAACAGATACTACACTTGAGAAAGCGCTGAAAATTATTTGTGAAGTGTGCTTCCAAGGCAACATCCTCCAGACTCAAACACGAAGGTAACTGCAACATATTAAGATCTGTTCTAAACACTAACAACATATAAAGTCTAACTTTAGCAAAAATGTAAATGTGAAATTAAAATTACTGAAAGAAGATGATGCCAGAATTTAAGACAATACGGGAACACCACCGTTTCACAGGCCAGATTTATAACTGTGAAGAGTCTTCCAAATGTTCAAACAAATTTTTTTGACCTGTTTTGTAACCAGCAGTCTGCAACATGTCTGTGCATGGACAAGTGTCCATGCTAAAAATTTTGAGGTCAGTGGCCACAGACCTCAATTTTTACCATGGGGACACTCACCTCAGGCAGTTCCCAGCAAGCAGCCCTCAGTCCCAGCTGTTGCTGGCTAGGCAACGCTGTATGCTGCCTCCATCCCTCCTCCACCCTCCCTGCAAGTGCCAACTCCATGGATCTCAGCCATTCATATTTTGTGTGTGCGCATGTGTGCGCGTGCGAGAGAGAGAGATTTTTTTTTCAATCTCCCTGCCCCGCTGCCACTCAGATACTTCAGACAAAAAGAATAAGTGTCACTAATCATCTTTGGATTTCCAGCTTACAACCTGGAGATTGAGGAATACCCTAGTACAGTTGTCACCAAGTAGTCGAATCGGGATCTACTGGTAGATAATTGGACCTCTGACAGGTGATCTTGACTGGTTTGGCCAAGAGGCTATCACATACTGGCACTTGAGCTGCTCCTAACCCCATTGCTGCACACCACCTGCCCTTTGCCTTGGAGCTGTCCCCTCTGCCCCCACTTGCTGTGCAGGGCAAGAAGAGGAGGGGGCACTGACGTCAGGGTGTTGGTCCTCTGCCTTCATTTGCTCTTGGAAGATCTTATAATAAATTAAGTTTTAGTTGAATTTTATTTGTATCATGTGGGTATTTGCCACTTACCACAACAGTCTTAATATATACACACATGCACAAGCTACCTTAGGTAAATCCATGAAGCTTGGTCGAGCAGTTGAAATTAGTCCAAGTGTTTTTAAAGAGCAATTCACAAGTTGTGATAAAATATCACAAGCTGCTTCTGCTGATTCCTTGCTGCTGTCCACCTTAAATGGAAACAAACCATTTATTAGTCCATGAAAAATTACACCAAGCCAACTTTGCAAGAAAAAGTTAAAACATAATAGCTTTCCTTTAACTGTAGTTCTACTCTGAAAAGTGTAAAAAACTGTGCAGGGCTGTATGTCTTACTAATTCTACACTGAAAGTTATTTTTTTAAAAGAGGTGCTTATCAACAGAGACCTACACGGGTACAAAATCTGTATCCGCATTCACATCTACAAAAATGAACCGTGGTTATCTGAATCTATATCTGCAGCTGACAATATCTGTGGATTTGCAGGGCTCTACTTACCAAAAGTTCAGTCATCACGTACCATTACTTAAAAATTACAAGCAAAGACAACCAATACAACAAAGGACCCCAGTCAGCCTACTCTCTCAAATTCTAAGCTGCATCAAGCAATAAGCCAATAGCCACACAGCCCCAAATCCTATCCTATTTCCTTTATAGTCTCCTCACGGAAAGCCCTGACAGCATGCCAGAGTCTTCAACAGTTCTGGGTTTTCAGATCCAGGGTCAGAGCCACAAAAAAGGGAAAAGAATAGATATGGGGGGCGGGGAGCAGAGGTGTAG
>CM057845.1:241770314-241788098 GCA_030068395.1 Apalone spinifera | reverse complement strand
GCTGGCTCCTGCCCCTTCCCCTGGCCAAACACCCTGCCCCTAGCCTGCTCCTGCACCCTCCCCCTGTCCAGATTCCCTGCTACTAGCCTGCTCCTGCACCTTTCCTTGCTCCTGCCCTCTCCCTGTGGCCAGACAGCCTACTCCCAGGCTGCTCCTGCACCCTACCTCCCACCCAGAACTTGAACCCTCACCCCCTGCTGCACCCACCTGTCGTCCAGATCCTGCATCCTCATCCGTATCCCACTTTCTTGGCAGCCCTTGACACTTAATACCTCATTTTTAGTCCCACCCCAGAGCCTAGGGGGGGCCCACAAAATCCACTAATCCTGAAACCCCAGAAGAGTAAATCTGGCCTGAGGCTTTAACCTCAGTCCTCCCTGCTTCTTGGCCCCTGCCTCCCCCCCACCATGGGGCTGACACACTAGGGCTATGTCTACACTGGAGGCTTCTTGCGCAAGAACATCTTGCGCACGGGTTCTTGTGCAAGAAGTCTTGAGCAAGAACACGTCCACACTGCCATGTGTGAGCTGTGCTTTTGCGCAAGAACGCCCATGGCAGTGTGGACGCTTTCTTGCACAAGAAAGCTCTGATGGTCATTTTAGCCATAGGGCTTTCTTGCGCAAGAAATCCCTGCCGAGCGTCCACACTGCTCTCTTGTGCAAGAGCTCCTGCGCAAGAGAGCTTACACCTGTTAGAAAAGAGCGTAGCTCTTGCGCAAGAAGCCCTCTCTTACCACGCCGTACTGTATATTTCCTTGTGCAAGAGCAGTCGGGTAGTATGGATGCTCTGCGGGTTCTTGTGCAAGAATGGCTGTACTTGCGCAAGAAGCTGCAAGTGTAGACATAGCCTAGGTGTGTGAGGTGTTTCAGTTGGGGGCTCACATCAGTGAGGGTTGGGTGTTTGTTTGTTTTCTTACTTGTGTGGTTCCCAACTGATTTTTCTGTGGGGCAGTGGCCCCCAAACCAAAAAAGGTTCCCCCCTCCTGCTATAAATAAAGACAATGTTGAAACTTTTTGTGTTGGACATAATATCTTACTTTATTTACAAATGAAGCCTGGCCAACAAGCCCCTAATTGGGGCCAAGGCCCCATCCGATAGCATCATAACATTCCTGCAGCCCCATCCCCCCAAACCCTGAACTCATCATATACCTGAACCCCCTATCCTGAGCCCCTCAAGCCCCCACATTCCCAAACTCATTCACTTCTACATCCCTAGTCCCTTGCCATAACACTCCTGCACCCCCATACACCCTAACCTTTTTCCGAGTCCATCATACACCCAAAGCCTCTGCCCTGAGCCCATCAAATATGCCAACCTAGTCTCCTGCACCCCCACATCTCCTGCCCCATGCCACAAGATTGACAGAAGACAGCCTGAATGCATGCATGAAGCTGTATTTGACCAGTTATGATATTAACTTCAAAGAAATGTGCAAATAGATGTAGCAGCGGAAGTCCCATTAAAGTCTGTGAGTACAATGTTTCATTTATGCTATTATTAATCATCTCAATTATCAATAATATTAAGTTGTATATTTTCAGTCATGGCAAATAGGCATTCTTATACGACGCTTTGTTGACCACTTGTGAATTTTGATGTAGTTTGGCTCTTTGGTTTGAAAAGGTTGCCAATCTCTGTTCTAGTGTGATATTTGTCATCAAGTGCCAGCAATGCCCCTCTGCCATGTAGATTGGACGAACTGGACAGTCACTGTGACAAAGGATAAATAGACACAAATCATATGTGATAACACACATAAACCTGTAGGGGAACATTTTAACCTACCTGGTTACTCAATCATGAATTTAAAAGTAGCCATTTTTCTATTAAGGAATTTCACAAGCCAACTACAGAGCGCGCAGAATTGGCTTCATATGCAAATTTGACACTGTCTAGCATGGCTTGAACAATTATATATATATTTGTAGTCTGAAAGGTGCTACGGGACTACTTGTTTTTAACATATTCTAAGTTATGTTGGTGACATCCTGGACCCTGGCATATTGCATGTACCCTCTGATGTTACAGGATATGTAGGAGAGTTATGAAGCCCCTGTGGCATCCATGTAAATGTATATTGCTTGCCACCAAAAATGAACATGAACATGAACTTGAGCTGGGCCTCCTCCCTAACAGGGATGCTGAGACTGTTATCTGCTTACATGAAGCACACAAGATCTTTTATAGGGGAAAAGGCAGTACGCCACATTTACTGAGAATACAACAGTTGCATATGCTTTTCAATCACTCACACACTAACAGTCTTGCCAGACGATGTTATAGTTACCAGTTCAGATTCTGCATCAGTCTAGTGGCCAGCTAGATTGAACACAGAGGGAGAGCAGGGCCTTTGTTGGTCGATAGGTCCGATGCTCTTCTGGAGTTAGTGGCAAGACAAACCCAAAGTTCCATAGCAAAGCACCCTGCTTTTATAATCCTTTTCTCTGTTGAAATCAATGGATTCTGCTCTGTCAGCCTATGACCGGAATGTTATTTTGTTGATGTTAATCGTTCCCAAACATCTCTTAAAGGCTCATCCTGTAATCAATCATCTTTTGGGCGTGCCAGCTTCACTTCAAGGTTCATCAATCTGCTCTTCTGCTTTTACAGTTTGTCTTCACCCCGCATTCTCCCCCTTCTCTTTCTTGGTAATCTGGCTCTAACGGTGGCCTTCACACCTTTATTTTTATGATGATACATTTCTCATTCACAAAAACAGTCTCTCTAACAGAATCCTTCAAAGGTAAATAGTACTGTTATATTAAGCAAAATCAAAATCAAAACAATTCATATCGAAGGCCTGGGCCTTCAATATTTCTAATCTCATTGACATAGACACAATATGAGATCCTGTCTCTTTACTCACTACACTTTAGAACAAGGAAATATAGAAAATATATACCTAACTAAAGGATTTGACTTACTACAATATTAAATATGATTATATATTACCTTACAACTACATTACTAAACCTAAAATACAAATATAAAAAAGGATAAAACTTTCAGTTCCAACAAGATGAGGTCTAGGATGCTGAACCACTTTTCACACCAGTGATGGCCACCATCAACTCATGATATTTGGCCACCACTCGTGCCAACATTGAAGTCACCCTGATATAACATCCCAGAAGGTATGCTGCCTGCCAGGGACCCATATCTGAGATGTTATGGAAGGGATTGTTGAGGATCATTCAGCCCTCTGACTACTATCACATGGTGCTCATCCATGTGGACACTAA
This sequence comes from Apalone spinifera, assembly GCA_030068395.1. Taxonomy (NCBI): domain Eukaryota; kingdom Metazoa; phylum Chordata; order Testudines; family Trionychidae; genus Apalone; species Apalone spinifera. Next base: position 241,784,853 of record CM057845.1, on the reverse strand, counting down.
TGATACTGCAAGGTGTGACTTGGAGCAGAGCAAAAGTGACAACAGGACTCTGGGAGTATGGATGAGGGAGTTTGGAATGCATGTGGTGTTCTCTTCTATCTTTCTGGTCAAAGGTAGGGGCCAGGCAGAGATATCCTGGAGGTGAATGCCTGGCTGAGAAGATGGTGTCACCAGGAGGATTTTGGCTTCGTTGACCACAAGATGCTGTTTCAGAAAGAAGGACAACTTAGTTGAGATGGGGTTCACCTATCGAGGAAGGGGAAGAAAGTACAGGCGGCCCCCGACGCGATCGGTTCCTGGGGAAATGTCGCAAGTTGGGGGCATCATAACACAAACCCTCATTTACGACAGGTGTCGTGCGCCATCGTAAATGCCGGTCGAGGACATAAGTCGGGATTTTTTGGCCCTTTCTGCACTTACAAAAATGGTTGTAAGTGCAGGGGGTCACATCTCGGGGCTTTCCTGTATGTGGATGCAGATTGGCTAACCTAATGAGGTTTGATGGGGCAAATGATCAAAGCCCATAGGTAAAACATGGAGACCTCGGAGATGGCTCAGAAATTGGGGGGGGGGAGCATGCATGGACTATAATAGCAGGAATAAAGGGGAGACAAGGCAGAAATGGGGGACAAAATCAAATCAGTATCTTATTTGTATAGAAAGGAAAGTAGTATGGGGAATAAGCAGGAAGAACCTGAAATGCTAGTAAACACATCTATGACATAGTTGGCAGTTTTTCAAAGGGACATTATTAAGGGCGCAAGTGCACACCATTCAGCTGCATAGAAAAGATAGGAAGTATGTCAAGAGACCACACTAGCTTAATCAGGAGATCTTGAATGATCTAAAAATAAAAAAAGGAGTCCTATACAAATGGACACTAGGTCAAAATAAAAAAGATGAATATAAACAAGTAACACAGATATGCACGGACAAAATTAGAAAGGCAAAATGAGCTCAGTCTAGCTAGAGACATAAAGGGTAATAAGAAAACATTCTACAGATATATTAGAAGCAAGAGGAAGACCAAGGACAGGGTAGGCTCAATGAACAATGGCTGAGATGCTTAATAACATCTTTCTTTGTTGGTTTTCACCAAGAAAGGTGGTAGTGATTGGATGCCTAACATAGTTAATGCCAAAGGTAGGTTCAGAAGTTAAAATAGGAAAAGAAGAAGTTAAAGATTACTTAGAAAAGTTTTAAACTTAAAAAACAACGAATAGTCTGGTAGCACTTTAAAGACTAACAAAGCATGTAGATGGTATCATGAGCTTTCGTGGGCACAGCTCACTTCTTCAGGTGACCAGTGTGTTGGATGTCCAGAACTAAAATAAATAGGGGAGAAGGAAAAAATGGGAGATACTACATAGTCTGTATAGTATCTGGTGTTAGTACTCTTCCTCTCTAATTGCCTACTAATGGTTCTAATCTGCCTCTTCTGACTATCCAGTCTTTAGGTGCTTATAGACTATTTATTTTTCCTGTTACATTCTAGCTTGGCTTTCCCATCGATATTTTTATATCCACTGCTTCTTCTTGTCTCCCCGCCCCCATTTTTTTCCTTCTTCAGATGAACAGAGTGTTGGATGTCCAGAACTAAAATAAATAGGGGAGACGGGGCTATGCCCATGAAAGCTCATGATACCATTTACATGCTTTGTTAGTTTTTCAAGTGCTACCAGACTATTTGTTGTTTTTTAAGTTTTAAAAAAGTTAGATATCTTCAAGTCACCAGGGCCTGATGAAATGCATCCTAGACTACTCAGGGTATAGCAAATATGTATATTGATTATAAGACTATAAGTATGTTGTGTAATGATTTGATGTATAATTACTTACTTATATGTTCTGTATGCTTCTATTTTATCTGTCTTTCATGATTAGATAATGTTTACTGTAAGGCTTTGCTTCCTGTTAGCATTACAAATTCAGTTGTACCCCTTGTCTGCATCACAAACTAAGTTGTGTCTTCTAGTAAATATTAATCTTTTCTGATGCTCTGCACAATTGTGTGGTTTGAGTGGAGGATGTGTGTAAAGTGTGAAAGCCATCACAAAATGCCCCAGATTTAGGTGGTTTTGGAACAAATTGATAAACTTAACAATAACAAGTCATCAGGTCCAGATGGCATTCACCCAAGAGTTCTGAAAAAACTCAAATGTGAAACTGGAACTATTAACTGTGGTTTGTAACCCATCTTTTAAAAAACAGCTTCTGTACCAATGAATGGAAGATAGCTAATGTGATGCCAATATTTAAAAATGGTTCTAGAAGTGATCCTGGCAATTACAGACTGGTAAATCTAACATCAGTACGGGGCAAATTAGTTGTAACTATAGTAAAGAATAAAATTGTCAGACACTTAGATGAACATAGTTGGTTGGGGACCAATCCTATTCAACCTATTTATAATGATCTGGAAAAAGGGGTAAACAGTGATGTGGCACAGTTTGCAGATGATACTAAACTACTCAAGATAGTTAGGACCAAAGAAGACTGTAGAGAGTGTCAAAAAGATCTCACAAAACTAAGCATTTGGGCAGCAAAATGGCAAATGAGATGTAATGTTGATGAATGTAAAGTAATGCTCCATGAGAAGGCCACGATAAGGACTGTACTTTACTTCCTTCACTACACGGATGGGACACTGGAGTTCCAGTGTCCACTAATGCCTCCTGCTGAAAGCTGAGGTCTCGATTTTGAATCCTTGACACAGTCACTGGTCGATCCCATTGGTCATTATGGATCCTGGCTTGCATTGAGATGATCAGATATTTTTGAGAATAGTCATAGTAGGGTGGGGGATCTAATTCCAGAGCGTACAGGCTGCCACCAGGCTGGGACCGGAAACTGAGCTCAAGCACGCAGCAGCCCCTGGCAGCCCAACCAGGACCAGCCCCCAGCAGGCAACCCGGCAGGGGCTTGAGGTAGTCCCCCGTCTCTTCCTCCCCTCCGCCCCCCGCCCTCCCCTCCACAGCTAGCAGAGTCGGCGACGGGGGCTGTGGCAGAAAACCTTCTCTGGTCTGACAAATTCTCTGGTCTGGGACCGATGAGGTCCCGAGGGTGCCGGATAAGAGATGTCCAACCTGTACTAATAATTATAATATATTTTCTATCAGGAATTCAACTTTAGTGAAAGCTACTAAAGCAAGAAAAAGCTAAAAGACCATATAAAAGCTAAGTACCTGTACCATATTATTATTGAGTTTATGTTTTGTGAGACTATAGTAGCTCATAAGAATAATTGCCAGTTACCGTAGCATGCTAGTTTTTTAAATTAAGTAGGGTGTGGGATCTAATTCCAGAGCCCACAGGTTTTGTATTAAGGATATTAAACATCTTCTGTATTAAGGATGCTAAATATTGAGTAATTTACTGATCAAGTAGTCGATGGAATTTCCATCGACTACTCGACAGGCACTTCTGCATACCTCCTTTGAAACGTACAAGAGCCCCTGCTGGGGCTCTAATACAATTTAAAGGAGGAATGTGGAACTCCCTGTGCAGCCTGGGGCGAGTGGCAAGTCCTGATGCGATGGCTCTTGTGCATTTCAAAGCAGAAGCGCCTTCATGGAACCCGGGATCAGCTGGGGACTCCCCAGCTGACCCCAGGCTCTGTATGGCATTTCCCCAGAACCATCTGGGGAGTCCCTAGCTGACCCCGGGCTCCATGCAAATGCTGCCATGGCGTTATCAAAGTGGCAGCACCGCACAGAGCCCGGGTATGGGCTCCATGCAGCGCTGCTGCTTTGAAGTACCCCCTTTTCCCCCCCTTTGCCGCCTCTCTCTGATAGAGGCCGGGGGAGGGGGAGAAAATCGACTAGTTGACTCCACTGTCTGATAAGCATTTGCTTATCAGATAGTCCTTAACATCCTTACTCTGTATATTCCTGATCATGGGATAAGTGCCATCTGGTTCTACTGAATGGTGGAACTCTCTGTAAGCAGTGCCTCTTAGAATGTTAGCACTGGTGCATGTACATACCCCCTCCTGCCCTTTCCCCATAGTATTGTAACGTGTTATGAAAGCATAAAAGGAAAAGTGGTAGTGGCAGCTGCCTCAATTCCTTCCATCACTAATGAAGAGGATTGAATAATTAGGTCTCTACAGAAGAGGGGAAGGAGAGCAGGGTATATGAAGATGCAGAGTCCATTGTGAAAAACCCTCACTCAGGGTTCACTCAGAAAAAGTTCACTCAGGAATAGTGATGAATGATGTTTCACTAGTGGTGAAATTTGCATACTTCACAAGGGTGTAAGAAGTCTCAAATGATTTTGGAAGGTGTTTTAAAGCTCTTTTAAAACTTCTATTGTAATCAAATGGCTAGTGTGCATGTGGCACTGTCCAAGACTACGAAATGAACTTCCAAGAAATAAAGGCTATCATCATACTCACCACCTTTTGCTCTAAGTGAAGGTACATTTCTTTCCCTTCACCTTTTCTAGCAAACATAGCTACATAAATATTGAAAAAACAGACAAACCAGGGGGATAAAGAGTGTGTGCGTGGTGAGAGGGAAGAGCGTTGTTAGTCATGAACACTCATGCTTGAAGCCCCTTGATCTGTGAACTTTAAAGCCTCACCGGAGTGATTTTATACCCAGGTAATGAAGTAGTGAATTTTCCCCTCTCAGCAACTAGATACACTAAACAGAGTCATTTGGATGAAAACTGCTGACAGGTTCAATAAAAATGTCCAGTGAGGTGGACCTGGCAGGAGACACTGGAAGGAGAAACACTTAATTGCCTATTGTGATGTAGTGGGAATTGTGTTCACTCGGTTCACTTTGTTATGTGGTAGGTGATTCCTACTGTCCTGTGCTGTTCTGTTGTAACTGTGTGTGTGCCTCAGTTTCCCTGGGCACTGCACCAGTGTCAAGTTGGGGATGGGAATGTTGGGTGTGACTCTCGCTGAGGGGAAGGCTGTCCTAAGCTGCCTGATCTTAGCACATACACAACAATAGCTCAGGTTGTCCTGTAACCTGAGCCTGGGTGGGGGGAGCAACCAGGTGACACCTTGCCCAGGAATCTGAACAAAGGAAGGGGAGGAGCTGACTCCAGTCTATGGCATGAGTTGCTGGCTGTGAGGAGTTCTCCCAGCTGGCGGAGGATGCAGATCTGATGCATCTGTTACTAGCAATGGTTGTGGTGTCACAAAGGGAACCCAAGTAGATCTGCTGGTTCAATCACCATGTCAGCAAATCAAGAACCTGGTGAGGCAGGGTCACTAACATGTCTAAAATGTCCCTGGCTGGACAATACACTGATGTGAGCCATGACTGCAGTGGCCTGGATCTAAATCACAAGGACAAGAAGCTCCCCTCCAAGAACAAAATTACTTTGAGAATTTTTAATTTTCTGAGATCTAGCATTTTTAAAATAAGTTGCTGTGGACACTGCTGAATTTTGACTCACTTCCACAGGAACTAAAGAGGAACAGGCACAGTTGGTGCTGCATCGCTTTATCTGCCACAGGTAGGGAAGCTGTGAGGATATGGAGGATGCATGTACGCCCCAATGGACAACACTAACCAAACTTTTTTTGGACTCATGGCACGAGTTCATACATACTAGAAGAGCGTAAGTGCAGAAGTCTAATTAAAAGTAAATACAAAACAATTAAAATTAGTCCTGCAGGATATTAGCGTGAATCCTTCAGAACTGTTTATCAACCTGTACATCAATATGAATATAATACTCTATGTGAAGTCTAATAAGATTACCCAACTTCTCTTAGGAAAAAGTTTACTTGAACATTCTTTATCTAAAAATACTACCATAAGTACCAACAGGTTCCCATTTGGTTTGAATTTTCTTCTTTAAAAAAATAGATTTTGTGAAATAAAATGATTTTTGGTTTGAGCCATTCTAAAATAAAAGTCTTACACATTCATTAGACTTTCACTGTATAAAAATGTACAGTGGTTTTATTGACATGTACATTCCATTATGTTTACAGCTGCAAGATATGAGGCACACTCAGTATTGCACTTCATTAAAATTTCAGGCTCAAACATAACCCAGAAGTTTAAATGAATCTGCTGTTGTAATTTAATAATTCTTATACAGGACAAACATTGATATTCTTTATATACAGTGTGATAACTTGTTACATTTATGCCATCCTAACACAATTTTTTGTAACAGTCTAGGAAATAAACGAGAATATTCCTCTTTCCCACCCCCACCCGTGATGCAGTTACAATTGTACAGGATTACAAAAAGTCAGTATACAATAATCAGTTGTTTTTTCTTCGCCTGAAAGCCAGCATCATTCATAGTCCACAGACACAGAGATCCTTTAATAGCAATTACTTATTTATAAATGTTCAATGCTTCATAGCCGATGACTGTAATGGCCACATGCAAACACCTCACAATTTTTGATGTCTTGGTTCAAAAAATATCAATTTCTCACAGCATGGACATAGTATTTGGCATCCTTCTTGCACTGTAAATTGTTCCTTTTTCCTGGGTTATGAAATGGTCCCATCCTCATCCTGACTGTACTTACTCTGTTTAGGACACTTATGGGATGAGGACAACTGTTTTGCTCTGGTAAGAAAGTTATAGTCTAAAAAGTGTGAGCATTTCTGCAAACCCCACATCCCAGAGCAAATTCCTCACCGGTGGGTGGATGTACAACATGAAGTGGACACTCTGTTCCTTCAAGTTGTTTGCCTTTGGGACCTGCAAGCAGCGTAAAGAGAAAAAGAAATTTTCAAAACTTCCAAATCTTATGTAAATATAAATGCCAAGTATTGAAAAACACAGTATTAAACAGATTAATCAGTTTGTTTGAATTCAAGGACACTGATAAAAAGATTTGTGAAAAATATAGCCAGTACAGGAAAAAGTAGCAATGGTCCACTTTCACATGAGCAGTTTCTATCAGGCATTTTACAATTAGAACCTTTACAGGACAAAGAGTGAATAATTGATAAAGTCTAATGAAAAGGGACAGAACTGTTGGCTTCTCCAAGATTTACAACTTCATGTCAAGGATTAAACAAAAAAACAAGACTATTAAACTGTTGTCTAGTGACAGTAAACCAAACAAATTTTAGAAAATTTACAGCCAAAATTTTATTACAAAAATTAAAATTTCTTTAAATGGATCTTCAATACAGTGATAGCCAATGTGAAACACAAGAACCTTTACATGTGAATAACATATACTTGTTATATGAAATTCTACCTGAAGAACAATTTAGGAGTTAGGCCAACAATTACTTCCTCGGTGTATAAGTGAAACATTAAGCAATGTAGTAAAAGTAGGTATTTACTTAGATAATTTGAGCAAAAGGAATCTTCTAACACTACACTGAACAATATGTAAAAAGCTATAGGGAGCACATGAGATATAATATTAAAATTGACAATTCTGGTGAGATCATCAGATCCATGAGCATAAGATGATGCCAAGAACAAAGGGAACAGCACAGTTCAAAGTGCTTTACTTTATAATTGCCGGATAAGCACTAGGGATGTCAATGTGTAGCTGACTGTATGATTAACTAATTAAGCCTAGGCTTATCAATTAATCCTATTGACTACACTCATTCCCCCTCCCCCTTTGCTGCAGCTGTATCAGAGGCGGAAAAAGGGGGAGGGCAGGAGCCAGTGCCCATGGGGAACTGGCTAAAAAGCTGTCTCTCCACAAGCCCCAGATCCCACAGAGCTGCATGCTCCCTCTCACACCCACACTGCTGCCTCTGATAGAGGCGCAGCAGCATGGAAGATGAGAGGGGCAGGTGGGAGCTGGTACATGTGGGAAGCTGGCTTTTAAGCTAGCTCTCCATGCGTGCCAGCTTTACGGAGCTGTCTTCCCCCCCTGCAGCTTCTCATAGAGGCAGCAGGGCACAGGCAGGAACCACTGCTCGGGGCGGAGTCTGCTTAAAAGCTGGCTCCCCATGAGCACCGGCCTGCCTGCCCACCCATGGGGGAGAGGGGGCAGGGAAGGCTGCTGCAGAGCAGCCTCTGCCCGCAGGGAGCTTGGGTCCTCCAGACAGGGGCTGCTGCCACCTTGTGAAGAGGCAGCAGTGTGGGGCGGCAAGCTGGAGCTGATCTTTGTGGAGAGCCAGTTTTTAAACCAGGTACCCTCACAGACCAGCTCCTACCTGCCACTCCGCGTGGGACCAGGAGCACAGTGGCTGTTGCCCCCCCTCTCTCCCAGGGCCTATTGAATAATCATGTAACCAATAATAATTGGAACGGTTACACAATTATTCAATTACACAATATCCAACATCCCTAATAACTAAACAGGTCTGGGTACATCAAAATGGAGAACCTTCGTTGCTGCCCTATATGCCAGCGGGCGTAATAGGCATTAACTTAATTCTGGGTACATCATTTAATGTTAGGAAGTTTCTTTATTATACCTTTTTGGTTCATGCGGTATAGTAAACAACTCCAATAGTGTGCTGAGGCAAGTTCCTGGAGAATGAACATTTCAAAGATCTAATAAATACCGATTTTACTGTAATAATACATTGCCCATTTTGGACACCAATATTTCCAGTACGAAATGAATCACAGAACAAAATAGTCCAGCCTATGAAGATTATCTTAAATTCAGCACTTTAGGTATCACATGATTAATTCTGCTATATTTCTAAAAAATTAGCTCAGTCAATTGTAATAGAATAACTGGCTGTAAAATAACTTTTGTGGTAATTTAGACTGCAAAAAACATTACCTGCAGGACAATGTGGAAGTTCTTCTTTAGGGATGCTTGTCATTCTTTGGAAATCATCATGGCAAGCATTGCAAAAATGTGTTGTCCCAAAACAGAAAAAAACAGCTACTGAGCAGCAGTACCGGCATTTGTATTCTAAGAAATCTGTACCATGTTTAGGACACATCTGCATAGAAAGAAATAAAAAAAGTGCTGATAACATTAGAAACCAAACTGTCTCAATTTAAGTAATATATCTTCGTTTGAAACTTGTTAAAATTAAATAGATTTATTCATAGTAAAATACATGTAATTGCTGTCAAATATCTTTAAAAGAAAACAAGTACAAAGCTTGTCTGCTTACCTGTGCCCTTGAAACATCAGAGCACGCACCACAAATAAGCTCTCTTGGATCATAATCATCTCCTTGTCCAGCCTCAGCATCACAACGAGCTTCACCACCAAAGTATGCCTAAATGTCACACACACAAAATGACTGAAGATTAAAACTGAAGTGATTGGGGACTGTTTATATTCCTATTATCAAATTCACATGCACGGGGAAGATGATAAAAGTACAATCTCTTTATTAGGTTCTATACATTTAAACCTTTTAAAAATAAATACTCTTAAGGGTTTGGCATTCTCTAAAGCATTAGGATTCTCAATCCCCCCTGCAACCCTCAAAATGCCATATTCCATATACATATCCGTAAATATATGCAAAAGATTGCAGGGCTTGGATCAGGGATTATTTTTGGCCACTTTATAAGTGCATATCAAGAAGGTGAGGGTAGGGATGGTGCTTCTGAGGTGATGCTGGCCTGAAGCGAAGCTTCTCCTTGCCTTCTTCTTTCCCATCTGACAGCATAGTACCCAGATCCAGGGGAAGGGAAAATCCTACTTCAATGGGCTGTGAAGTGCCACTCTCTCTGCCTTGGCCTTTTGAGTCAAGTATGCAAGGTAGCAGAGAAACAGCTCTCCATTTGGGTGGAGAGCAGCAGGGTGGACAGAGATAGTAGAAGTGAGGATTGGGGAATGAGATGCTCCTTCCTTCCCATGCTCGGGCTCCAACCAGTTCCTGGTGGCCAATGTATTTTGCTCCTCTCTGATTTTGGTTTTATGGCAAAAAGGCACATTGGGCAGCCATAAAACAATCACCAAGCAGCAATGCCAATTCTGTCATTTCCTCATACACTTAAAGTGTTTTCAGACCCTGCTTTGATTGGTGAGTGGGAATCCCCATCTTATTACTGTCTTTTCTCCATTTCTCAACCTCCAGGGGAAGGAAAGCTACTCAGATAATGGATGTCTTAACACACTGCAGCTGCTTCTTGATATTTCTGCATTGCTTGCAATGCACCCTCTGTCAATGCACTGTCAAAGGCAATGGTTCTCACACTTTTGTACTGGGGTGACCCCTTTCACATAGCAAGCCTATGAGTATAACTCCCCCCACATCAAGTAAAAGCACTGTTATATATTTAACATCATTATAAATGCTAGAGGCAAAGCAGGGTTTTGGAGGCTGACTGCTTGCGACCCCAAGGGGTCCCGACCCCCAGTTTGAGAACTCCTGGCCTATGGAGTGCCAGGTGGGAGTTGGTCTGCGAGGGGAGCCAGTTTAAAAAGCCGCTTCCTTTACGGACTGGCTGCCTGTTGCCCCGTGCTGCTGCCTCTGATACACGGTTGGCAGCAGCCTCTGGCAGGGGGCAGGAGGGAGAGTCTGAGCTCCTGGATCCAGCATGAGCCGGAACTGAGCTGGGCTGCCCACCTGCCTACCTCATAACAACACTTTAAATGCAGCGCCCCAGTGGAGGTAAGTCCTGGACCCATCACAAGCCAGGACTGAGACAGGTTGCTGGCCAGCCTGCTAAAAAAATTTACTGGCGGCGGGGGAAGAGGGAATGAGTGTAGTCTACAGCACTAACCTATAAGCTTTTGCTTATTGGTTAATCGACTACACTGTTACATCCCTAGGGGGAATACTAGTATACTGGAGTGGATGCAATAATAATACAGAGGAGATGCATGTATGGGAGAGAGTACAGAATGAATTATTAGGTACAACATGCTGGGAAAAAACCCAGGAGCAGAAAGTGTGATATGGGGGGCGGGGTTACTTTATTGGGAGGAGAGTAAAAAATTAAATTGGTTCAGAATTGTGAAAGGGACATGAGCATTGATTAACTGTAGGAGTGGGAAAAGAACTGAACGGTGTGGATGGAAAGTGGAGGTTTTTAAACAAAATATGACGTCCACATTCTTTAGAGATCGCGCCATTATCTGTTCATCTAAGGCAGGCTACTCAACTTTGGAAGCCCTGGGGCCACAATGATATTCACAGTACATACCGAGGGCCGCAACTTAAGTGTGGTTGCATATACATGCAAATATATGCAAATAGCTTTTTTCACACTGACGGGCATGAATACAAAGTAAGGCAAGACTACACAACACACAGGCCCCATTTAAGTCAGTTCTGCTGATGTTTATAAAATGCAATATTTACCCGATTTCCACCCAGATGACAGCACTTTTAATGAGCAATGATAGTCCAGGAATTTAACTACTAAAACGCATATCAACAGAAGACTATTATATTGACTACTTTTTTGTTTTGGCTCCCACGCACAGATCATGTGTTGAGCCCTGCATAAACCCAAACTGCACTGTGGGCCACAAACAAAGGGGCCGCAGGCCACATGTGGCCCGTGTGTTGAGCAGCTCTGATCCAAGGTATGAGATTTATGAACCATTCTCTCCATACTGTAGGTTTCAGAGGGCCGGAGCTATGTCTTTTTCTATACTTTTTTTCCTTAGTGCTTTTTGGATTTTACAGTACAATGCAGCTTTTCCAATTTTCATAATCTATACTCACAGAGTTGACTTTTTGGCAACATTACATCAATTTCATCTGAAAAAGTGTCATTGGTCATACCTTTTTGCATTTGTAGCAAACATAATAAGCATATCTGTTCATGGCATAGCTAGCTGGGTCATTATAAAATCTAACACCAGGTGTTGTGATGGCCTCACTCTTGTGCAGCCCTTCATACTCCAACCTCATTAGAGCTTTCCTTCTCACATCTTCATAGAGTTCTTTGATTGGATCAAGCAAGTCCTTTAATACTGTATGATTAATTTTGTTCTAAAATAAAGAAAAATTGATAAGAAACTTGGAATATTGCAATACTTTCATTATAACAATAATAGTTAGGGATGTAAAATTCCATTTAACCAGTTAACTGATTAACCATTATGTGTAACTGGTTAATTGCTTACAAGGAGGTGAACTGGAGCAGCCCTCCCATCGTGCTCTGACTGGGCCCATCGCGAGCAAGGGCTGCTCGGCCAGGCTGTAGTGCCCCTGCCCTTGGCACAACATGGCCATCTTGGGTTGGGGCTGCTCTGGCCGAGCTGGAGTGCCCCTGTCCAAGGTGTGCTCCTATGGGCCTGCCATGGGCAGAGGCTGCTCTAGTGGCACTGGAATGCCCTTGCCCATGGCGTGCTGGGCTGGGGCTGCTCCAGCCAAGCTGGAGCACCATCCTGTGCCACACCTGTAGCAGGCTCCACTGGGCTGGAGCAGCCCACTGCCCGCATCAGGGTGAAGCTTATTGGTTAACCATTCTCATCCCTAATAGCATTTATTTCTATCGTGGCAGTGCTAAAAGGCCACATTGTAATGGATACTGAACAATCATAGAACACAATACAGAATATATTTTTCAAGGAAAAATAGCTACATCAGATGGTTTATCTTTTCACCTACTGTACTCAAGAGGAACAGGAATACCTTTTTATATCAAATTTGTGAAACTCAGGTCCATCAGCCTTAAGGGTCTAAACAACACAGAACAGGAAAAGTGTAGCCAAGGACAAACCATTTCTCTATTCATGCTCCCTTTTCACTTCTTTATCCACAATAAGGAGACACTATATTGGATCCATGCCAATGGAAAATCACCCCCTACACAAGCTTTTATTGCGTCTGCAAATACAGAAGGTCAATGCAATGGAAATGATGAAGACCAATAAATTCATAGAACTTATATTCTAATGTGCCCATTTTTCTAGAAGCGATGGTAATCTCTTTCTTTTAGTAGAGTCATAGCTCTGTTAAATGTAAAGGTGCTTTTGGCAGCTTCATAGAGATGACTTCACAGAGGCAACGTATGCACATGTGCTGTCCATTATCATCCTTCTGTGGTATTGAAAGACAAGTTAAAAGGCGTCTTGCTAATGGTTGAGCTACCGCAGTCCTGATACTTGACATAATTTAGGCTAAACTGAGGAAAGTGTGAAGTGTAGAGTCTTAAAGTCTTCACTCATTTTTCAATGGCTACATTATATCCAACTCTTGGATTATTACAAATTGATCAATCCAAGTACTTCTGTATGATTTTCACTTTTTTTTTTTTGAAAACCACATTTCCAGGCACACTACAAGGAAATTAAAAAAAGGACCGTCCCACATATTAACAGTACTTTCCTTACTTACAGCTATATTGGTAATGTTGCTGACTGGCCATGAGCGTCAAAAATCTCCTTTTTGTCAGATAAATAGCCCAGGAAAGCATTATTCATCTTGGAGTAACTTGAGTTCCTTAATGTATTGTCACTATGTGTAGTGCAGGAGAATTCTGTTTGTGCCCGTGTTCCAGGCAGAACACAGATTTTTCCCTAGTAATGTTTCTCTAAGCATGTGCCCCTGCTCTCCTTGTTCTCATATTCTGCACTGAGTAGATAAAGGGGCTGCTGGACCACCACTATTTTAGTTTCTTCGTTACTGCCAATTCCAGTAGGGGAAAACCAGAGAGAGGGTAAGGAGGATGAGTAGAGCACTACACATAGGGACAAACACACTCCAAAGAACTCAAGTTACTAGAAAGTGAGTAATGCATCATTCTTCTTTGAGTCACTGTCCCTACATGTAATGCTCTTCAGATGATTCAAAAGCAATATCTCTGTTGAGGAGGTGGGTGTCTGGAATCCTGTGATACAATGATTGTAGAAATGCTCTGCCCAAAGAAGCATCAGAGGCAGCTGCTTTCACTTGAACAGAGTGTCTAAATAAAGTATGTACAGAGCTCTATGTTGCTGCTCTGTAGATGTCAGAAGCGGGACATCTCTAAAGGAAGCTATTGATAATGTCTGAGCTCATGTCATGTGTTGTCTTACACTTCTTTCAAGGTGTGTTCTCCAAAATAAAAGGGATGTGTCTCTGGTTATAGTAGTTGTTGGGAGTTAGGAAATACGTGATGCCCGTACATATTTCTTTATATCATAGGAGGATGGAAAAGTTAACTAAAACCCTTCAATAAGCATGATTAAGAAGTCTAGGCTGCTTTCCTGGGGTGTACACAGCCTGTAACCTAGCATGTTGGCATCTGAGATGAAGCCTTCTAAACAGGTTCACACAGGTACTTGCAGTCATATAAGTCAAAAGAGCCATAAGGAAGGACCATAAGGAGGCTCCTGGGGCTCATCTGGATTTGCTGTACGAGTCAGATAATGGAGAGAGGAAGGGATTGTCTGGTATGTATATCACAGTGTCCAGCCATGCCCTGAAAAACTGCTGACTAAGCGGGTTCCAGGGTGAACGTCTCAAGGTTCACGTTGAGATCTAGCCTCTCAAACAGGTCTTCATGGATGACAGTTGCTTCTTGTGTTTCCCATATGACTTTCCCTTTAAAAGCAAATTATACGTAATTCATCTTCTATGTATACATATACCATCTTCCTTGACAATGAAAGTGAGCACTGCGAACAATATCTTGGTGAACACTCTTGGGCTGTGTCTAAACTACATCCCTTTTCTCGAAAAAGGGATGTAAATTAGATACTTCAAAATTGCAA
>CM057845.1:241749643-241764548 GCA_030068395.1 Apalone spinifera | reverse complement strand
CTTGAGATGGAGTGTGCAAAACTGTGGGTGAGGATACATGGTCCCTGGTTGATAGAGAGTGTTGGGATTTGTTTGGAAGCATGATTGGTTGATGTATTGCTAGCTTGTGTAGTAGGGAAAACTACGGCTGTAGGGGCCAGCAGGGCGCAATGAGGATAACTTTTGCTTTGTCATTCAGAATCTTTACGAGGACTCAGTTGAGGAGAGGAAACGGGGGAAAAGTGTAATGTAGGGGTGCATTCCAGGTTATAACAAGAGCATTCCTGGAGGACTCTTTCACCCATGCCTGCCCTATGGCTCTCAGGGGGGTGTGAACATGAAGTTCACTTTCAGGGAAGTTGTGAAGGTAAAAAGGTTAGGAACCCCTGTCAAAGAGATGTGCATTTGGGACCACAGGATTGCATGATGCCATGTGACCTAAAGTTGAAGGCAGTCGTAAACCCCTACTACTGGCATCTCTTGAAGCAATTTTGCGAGTTGACTGTCGGTAAAGAGGCTCTGGCTGTGATCGAATTGAGCTGAGCTCCGATGAATTGGATTGTTTGGGTTGGCGTGAGTGTTGATTTGCCGTAATTTGTTAGGAAGCCTAATGAGTGAAGGCAGTTAGTCTTTGCAGAAAACAGCTTTTCTCCTTCGAACGGAAGGTCTTCTACCGATGGTTGGACTTGGCAGGGAAATGCAGAAGAGTTGAACCACGAGGCTTGTGTCATAGTGACTGCTGTTGCCGTAGTCCTCTTAGCTGTGTCTGCTGCATCAAGTGCAGTTTGCAGGGCTATTTGCGATATTATCTGGCCTTCTGAGACAAGAGCCTGAATGGTAATGGGAGGGGGGGCCGGCACCCACTGGTTGGTCTGTGAGGAGATTCCTCAGTGCTGTGATAGGAGCGGGAAGAGTTCTTATGGCCAGTGGGAGGGCAAGCACTGATGTGTCAGAGAGCGCAGTGTGTGAGGCAGGCATGGGAAGACCTGTTGCCTCAGTAAGAGCAGACTTTTTTACATTTTTATTGCCCTTTTCGTGCTCGCCCGGAGTCCCTGGGCAGTCAAATGTGCTCAAGCGGTTATTGCCTGAACAGTGTGACTTTCTCCCTTCAGTGTGCTGCTTTCTGGGCTGCTGATTCACAGAGCTCGTCCTGCCTTTGATGGCTTAGGGGACGTTTGCCTCTTTGGTATATCGCTCAGATGTCTTTGTCAGAGAAGGACATTTTAAGGCGCAGTTCTCTGTCTTTGCACCTTTTCAGCTTAGTGCAGTTGGAGACAGGCATTGAGTTCTTGCAGAGCCCACAGCTTTTTAAAGTCGGGTGGCTGGCAATCGCAGTTCAAGACTGCAGGCAGTTTTTTGTTTGATTGTTTGTTTTACACTAACTCCAAACAAGTGAAATAACTAACTATTAACAAAAACTGTGGAAATAAGCTAGTTTTAAACAATTATTTGAAGAAAGAAGTGTATGAGGAGAAGTCTTTGCGAGAGCAGGAGAGTTCCGTCTGAAGCCGGGGGCAGTAGAAAGGAACTGAAGGGAGGGGGGCCGCGCATGCGCGACAGTACTGAGGGAGGCTCTCGCGCACTGTGCATGCACGGTCCCCGATACACTGCTGAGAAAAATCCATCGAGAAGCGCTGAGGTGCTCAACACCTGATGTGGAGCACCATCAGGGACGCCTCCTGACAAAGAACAAGGCTATTTACAAGTTAAGTTGAACACCAAGTTGTTAAGGCTTCCGGAAGTACATGTAATGTCTCTCATTAGCACATTTAAAACGATGCAAGGATGTGTATAACACATTCATCAAAATAGATGTTACAGATCCAGCAGACTGTAACATACAACTTAATAGGTTACATCGGGTATTCTGTTCAAAGCATCTCTGAGTTACGCATCATAATAATCATAAGCCAATTTTCATAAAGTATGGGGCGGGGAGGGGAGGGAGAACCATCATATTTGCATCCCTAAAACTTAAACAAGTGTATGGGGAGCTACATTTTAAAAGCAGAAATGTGTGTACTCTCTAAATCCACTAGCTACAATGAAAGGAACAGTATCCCTCGAGGAAGGAAGAGGGAAAATGGAAAAACATGAGTGAAGTATATGGGTTTTTTTAAAAACTTTGTTTTACTAAATGCAATAAAACACTTCTGATTCTTGGGATTCCCTCCAACTTCATACTATCAAAGTTAAAATTTAGCTGTTCAGACATCAGCCAAGGGTAAGAAAACAGAGCATTTTTCCTATTACTCTGTGGCAACAAGAGGAGTACACTGAAGCAGGCAGGTACACAGATGGTTTCTCTTATTATAGGTGCTGCACAGAGGCCAAAATATATGAACATTCTGATCTCTGTGAAAAGGATATAATTATGACACGGCTATAATTTTACCACTAAAATGCTCTGTAAATGTAACAAAATACTTGGAAAATAATGACTAATCAAAAGTCAAGCTGGACGTTATGTCCATGGCTAAACACTATTGATACTTTAAAAATGTTTGTATTTTAGGAAAGTGGAAAAAGTTTGTTTTTTGGAAAAAATTAGCATTAATATTGTCCAAAGGCACTGAAACTATTAATTTATATATTTTTTCTAATTACCCATCTTCATGTTTGTCCATGATAGATAAGGTTTTTTTCTATACCATTTACTTACCTTCCTCAAAAGAAAATAAAAGCATTTTATAGATAATTCAAATGTATGCACAGGTGGCAATTATTTATGGGCTATTCTTAATTAGTAGTACTTCCTTTGACTAAAAAGGAAGTTGGATGAGTGGATAAAGAGGTATCATCAATCTAAGAACGCCACATTAAAAAACTTCTAGCACTTCAAAGAGGTAAATATCTAATAATTTTAAATTGTTTACTGTAGCGCCTAGGAGCCTTAATCTTGATAACACTGTGTTAGACCCTGTATATAAACATAACAACAATATGAGCTTACAAAGATTCTAAACTCAAACATTTACCTGATGTTTCAAAGCATAAACATTATGCTAGGATTCTGTGTTTTAGTTTAAATAAAAATAATAAAGCACTAATGCAAAGATTAAGAGTCACATTTCCAAAAACTGATTTTTTGGAGAAGCTTAAAAAAACAGGATAAGTAAGGATCAAGAAATATCTAATTTTTACCTGTTTGTTCTCTAAACTCCACCATAGCCTTCATAGTTTTAGAATCTGCTAGTGCCATGAGCCAGAAAAGTTTGGTCCTACCACAGCCTTCATGAAGATCAACTTTGATAGCTTCTTCCTCTTCTTTGAATACCTATCAGTTAACCATATGATAATTATATAGTATTCTTATACCAATATCAGTTAATAAACAATTAGAAGATACTTTAGTTTTGGTATCACCTGCAAATATGCATTTGTCACAATTTTCATGTGTATTATGGAGTCTGTATTCCAAGTTTTAAAAAATATGACTTTTGAATATGACAATATAAATTCTGTAATGTTTGTGCATGCAGGATTGAGATGATATGATTATTTGAAACTGGAGCCACTCTTAGGATTTATGGTACTAGTTAACTGATGCCTTTAATCCTGATAGCACCCGAAGGGAAACAATTTTTTAGAGAGGTGATTTTATAATCTTCAGCAACACACTTATGAAATATTTTTAAAGCAAATTTTAAACTAAGGGCTTATAGACAACAAAGTAAATTCAGAATCTGGCAGTATATGCCTGGAGTTGGCAAATGTCTGTTAAATGGCTTCATTACCACTTGAATGACTCTTTCACAAGTTCAGTGTTTTGCTAATAGGCCTGGCAGATTTTTTCACTTTTAAGTTAACTAGATCCTCTCTGGAAGAAGCATAGCCACAAAATAGGGATAGGAAAAGGCATTTGGGTGGACATTAAGTGCCTCAAATTTTCAGGTGCCCTAAACAATTGCATATTCTGCATTAGGGTAAGGACGGAACTGTTTGGAATACACTCAAGGTTAAAAGCTACACAATTATAATATGGATTGGCAGGAGAGTCAACAAAGAAAACAAGAACATTGACAAGCAATACAGTTATCTGAAAAAATAGAATGATGTGAAGATTCTCAGTTAAAGCTTTGAACTTCAGGACATCATAAATTACCCTACAACCTCTTGTGTAAAATTGTTTACATCTCAAAAATCAGCTTAGGTTTATAAATGACAAGCATTAGTATGACAACAAATACGTTGAAAACTATTTTGTTTTCTGGTTTCTTATAATACCCATCACGGTAGTAACTAAACACTTATGGGATCTTGCTATCTAATTGTAATATATCTTTGAAGAACTATATAGTGTCATCTAGTTTTCTGCCTTTCCCAGGTAGGAAGACACTGCTTGAATTGATTTTACATATACTATTGTAATGACAGTGGGAGAGCCTTCCTGTACATATATATATAGGGTCTCTCACTACCACAGAATACCTGCTGTTCTTTGCAACAGAAACAGAAAAAAGGTACCTACTTTTCGTAATCATTTCAGTGAGATGCACTGCTCATGTCCATTCCATTCTAGGTATGTGCATAGCCATATTCACAGCTGTTGGAGATTTTTACCTTACCAATATTCATATATTTTACCTTAGAGAATATTCATATTGGTAAGACAAATATCGGCTATGGTGCCTCTTAAGTGCAATGCTCATGCATTAGTATATTAGATGCCACTGGCCTTACCTCTTCTCAGCTCCTTCCTGCTGCCTTCTTGCTACTGAGGTCAGGTAATGGAATGGACATTAAACAGCACACCTCAAAAAACAACCGTTATGAAAGGCAGGTAACTGTCTCCTCTTTGAGTGTTTGTTATGTCAATTCCATTCTAGGTGATTTGGTAGCAGTATCCCTGGAGGAGGGTTTGGAGTTTACAGTCAGGTGGCTTGCAACAGTGCTCTGCCAAAAGTAGCATTATCTTTGGTTTTCTGGATGAGTGCATAATGAGATGTAAAAGTGTGAATAGATGAGCAGGTAGTGGCCCTACATATATCTTGACTTGGCACCTGGGCAAGGAAATCTGCCAACGAAGCCTGTGCCGTAGTCAAGTGGGTAGTCATGGTTGTCCATAGAGGCACTTTTTCCAGATCACAGCAGTAATGGATGCAAACCATGAACCTGGATGAAACCCTCTGCACGGACACCAGGCAAACTTGCATTGTGCCTGCCACTACAACAAACAACTGCATTGAGTATGAAATGGCTTTGTCCTTTTGATGTAAAAGGCAAGCGGCTTCCCTCACATGCTGGGCATTAAATATGTTCCGATTTGCAAGGCTTTGGAAAGAAGACCATTAAATATATGTCCTGGCTGGTATGAAACTGTGAAACTACTCTGGGAAGGAATTCTGCACAAGGTCGCAACTGGACCTTGTCCTTGTAGATCATATAAGGGTGCCTCCGAAGTAAGCACCCTGATCTTAGAGAACCTATGTACAGATATTATAGCCACCAGGAAATAAACTTTCCAGGATAAAAGAATGAAGCAAGAAGCTAGAGGCTTAAAAGGAGAATAGCACAAGATTCAGGTCCCAGGCAGGTATGGGATCTCTGTGGGTAGAGATACTCCAGACTTTTTTTAAAAACAGCACTGTCATGTCATGAGCCAAGACCAACTGGAAGGTGAAAATAGCTGTCAAATGGATTTTAATCAATGACAAGGATAATCCTTGGAACTTGAGGTGCAGATTTGTCCAGGTTTGCCTGCACCAAGCCTGCTCAGCGCAAAAACCCTGGTCTGAGACCCAACACATGGGCCTCTTTAAAACTTAGTGTCAAGTCTGTTCCACACTCTGGCATTTCAAGTGCAGAAGGGGGGCCCAGAAGAGACTTTAAAAATACCTTGCCCCTATAGGCTTCTGCTTAAAAACTCCCCAAGGTAACAGATTCCTTGACCTTGGATGGTATGCTGCCACCACCCAAGTGCAAAACCCCTTTTTCTGAATCCAGGAAGAGTCACTTGGGAACTTCTTCCTGTGGAGTACCCCAAGCTCTTACCCTCCCTCAGGAGAGAGCTTGAAAACAAAGTGTAAGTTTGTAAATCTACTGTTTACTGCCACTAATTACTTTCTGATCTGATGGTATTAAAAAAAATTACTGAAATTTTTATCTATTCTACCTGTCTCTGATGGGTTTTCGTTCGCCGATGGAGATGAAGGAATCTGTCGCAGTCTGTACACAAGTTTCCACAGGCATTACATAAAATGATTGCAGGGGTTTCACCATCATCATGGTTATCGCACATTGGCTGAATAAATAAGAAAAACAGTAAAATAATTTCCTACACATGAAATCACTTGCACACCTAAACTCCTCTCTCCTGTGGGCTCCCCAAAAAGGAAGGCAGAAAATTAAAACAGGACACAATTTGCACATCTTTTAAACTATAAATTATCAGCTGTGAAATGATCAATATCTAAAAACAGTTATGCCTGGCAGAAATGTAAGAAACAAAAGTGCAGTAATGCTTCCAATCCAAAATTTGCTTCATTTAATGAAAATTAGCTCACATTCATCACTAAATGTCTGTAAATCTATTTTCAAATAGAATGAACATTGTCTGGATAGAACCACCCCATGAGGAAACATGAGAATGTTTTCTCTACATATTAAGTGATATTGTAATATCTGTCATTGTTGCTGCTTGTTTGACAAGTAAATTCAATCCAATCCAAGTTTAAAACAGGAAAAAAAAATCTTGAATTCAGTATCTTACCATCTGTTTTTGTTGACCATCCTTTCCCATCCATCTTCCAGAAGACAGCCTATCTACATGGTCCTGATCAAGCACACACAGGGATGCTAGGGCTAACCAGAGCTATTGAAAGAGGAGGCTGGATTATAGAAATATTCCAAGGAGACACAAAAGACTAAAATAAATGTAATTCCCATGGTTAGGAATAAACACGGTTTTCAACTCTCTTTTTTCAGACCAATCCAAATAGCATAGAATCAGAAAAAACTAGAAATGGAAGGGACCTTAAGAGGTCATCAAGTCCAGCCCCTTGCACTCATAGCAGGACCAAGCACCATCTCTAGATCATCCCTGGCAGGTGTTTATCTAATTTGCTATTTCCATTGATGGAGATTCCACAACTCCTTATTACAGCACCTGACCACCCTGACGAAGTTTTCCCTAATGTCCAACATAAACCTCACATGTTGCAATTTAAACCCAGTTTTCTTCTGTTAAAAGTTGAAATAAATTATGGATGCTTCTACCACATCACATAAAAATAATCAGGCACATGAATAAAATTAATTGATTTTTATGTGCTAATCTCACCGCCACCACTTTGTATTCTGTGTTGTAATTTAAATCATTATATTTGGAAATGTAGAAAACATCCAAAATATTTAAATAAATGGTAAAACAATGCAATTAATTGTGATTATTTTATCACTTGACAGCCCTAATTTATTTACTTACAAAATAAAATGTGTGAAAAAGAAAAGGCTCAGGAAGCATATTATCAATTTAAACACAGACACAGCTTGGTTTAGCTGTTCCAAAGGCATTTGTTGCTGAGTAGTGTTCTTCACAGTCTAAAAACATGGAAGATTTGTGGCCTATGAATATTAGGAACCTGTGACCAGTATAAAACAATGGTTTGGAACACAGAGTCCAAGAAACAGAATAAATTAATTTCCTCTATCCAAATATAGCATTTTTTTCTGCTGAAAGTCTGACAAACTAATCACTGAAGCTTGGTTTAACTGAAGGCAGAAACATTTCTAGAAAGGAAAAAGGTAACTTGTTGATTTTGTGAAGAGTGCTTAGAGCTTCTCCAAAAAAAAAAAAAAATGCGCAATTTGACTGTGTTGTATTCCTTTCACAGAGAACCCTCCAATACACGGACTAATCTGAATTAGAATTAATAAGGATCACCCAAGACGGTGGTTTTTAATTATAGGTCATGACCCCATTTTGAAGCCTGAGCACCATTACCCAGGAATGAAGCTTGAGAGCTTCATTAGTCCTAGGCACTGGTTTAGGTTACATGCCCCCTGCAACTGAAGCCCTTGGGCTTCTCTTCCCGGCTACTCAAGGAGGCAGGGTTCATGTGGGTTCAAGCTGTGATCCTCGCGTTATGTTGTAATTCTTGTTGTCAGGAGGAGGCAGTCACAGTGAAACGAAGTTTGAGAATTCCTGATTTAGGAAGATATATGGAAAATCCTTTGAGGACTAAAATGCTGAATGCTGTTACGATCAACACCATCACAAAATATTTTTATGCACTTTTTTTAACATCTGGTGTTGACAGTAAAAGAGAATTATCATTTTATTCTGTATAAATACATGGCATGCATTTATACAGAATTACCAATTTCTGTATTAAACACTTTCTAAGAAGCATATAAAACACTTCTACCTTCACTTACAAATTTTTAAAGACACTGAATATTAGTAAAACTAAGTTAAAAATGTAAGCATGAGACCACAACTATTTGTTAGTCAAAAATCAAACAAACAAACAATCAAACAAACAAACCCCACACTTTCTTCATGCAGATAAAAAGTCTGAATGAACAGAGGCCTTGCAGTGTGCTTTGAAATAAACAAATTTATGTACTTTCAGACCAGTGAGTTTGTTAGGGCTCTCTGCATCCACTTCCAGATTTACAATTTTAGGTATTATAAAATGAGGGCCTTGACTAGATATCATCAGTATGGCTTTGAAGATTTAACTTGAAAAAAATTCCTTAGCTCTGTCTGACATCCTCTAGGTTCCTTCTTGGTTGAGCAATGATATTTCAGTGTGCATCATTCTATGACATCATGGATTACCATGAAACTTCAAGTATCTATAATGTTGCAATCTTCAATGAACCAGAAAGAACCAGAATATTTCAGAGTTCGAAAAAAGATTTAAGAAGTGTTAAACAGATGTGCAAAACTTTACTATGTATCTTACTTCTTGGGCTTATAAATTTTGGATGCAAATGCATTCCTATTAAATAAGCTTAATATAAGGCATTTTCAGTAACATTTAAAATGTATACACTTCTCTTCCAACAAGTACAACAGATGCTTGCTTTTAGTGGAGTTCAGTGAGACAAACTTTTAAATTATTACTTGTCCAGAACAATGTGAAATTTCTCAAGTTGGCAAATAAATCTTCACGTTTATTTTTCACTGCATAAATGTGAAGTGGATTAGTATTATTCTTCCATGTTGTACAAACACATACAACTTAAACATTTAATGTTATGTGCTCTGTGATTTGATACAATTCTTTGACTCTATTACAGGATTTTTGAGATATTTTATCCATGTTGCAGAGAAATACAGAAATGCAATCTTTGTTCATGTTAGATAAATGAAGGAGAAACTCATTTAAAACTATTTAAAATGTATGTTGAAATGTTTATTACGTTACTGATTTTTTGCCATTTACTTTCATTAAAATGTATATATTTTAGTATTACACAAACCATTCTGTTTGTACATAATTAGTTATAAATTAGAGCTTCAAAATGGAGATATACAACACACTGAAACTGTTCATACAAAATAATATATATTTACTGGCTCTGCCAACCACGCACAGAGTAGGCAGGATACACCTCATCACAGCACAGACATCCAACATAACATACAGAGTAGGATTTAACAATTATAATTTCTGTTCCCTGAATACAAAATTTACTTTGTGAGGACATATGGACCGAAACATTATGTTAACCTGTGGGGGTGCCATAAGAGAGGCTACTGCTGTTATCAAATGTGTGCAACAAACTGATGTAAATTTGACAAACTCCTTACCCTGGTTGTTGCAATGCATCGCACTGGTGATCTGTATTCATCTTCCATTTTGGTCAGAGCAATGATGGTTTCAGCAATAGCATTTTTTGTCACACGGGACCAAGCTTCAGATAGGTGACCCTATTAGAGAGAATTTTGTGTATGAATTGTTTCTAAAACTCATCACTTATTACTATTTTCCTCATTAAAGTATCACGCAGATATAAAACTGCAGCTATAGGAACTCAAAGGAAAGCTAGAAATAAAGAAATGTTAAGTACGGTGGTCAGAGTTAGAGAGATAGCCTTCTCCAGCAAATGCCATTCAGTTAGCACAGTTATTTCCTTTTCTAAGAAAATAGATAACTGAGACCACCCATTTTCTATATTATAATTATTGGCAAATGCAACTTTGGCCTTGTCTACACTTACAGCAGCATATAGAGTACATGTAGCTTCAAACTGCAACATAAGGCATCCAAACTGTTATTCACTACATGCTATGCAAGTATATAAAAACTAGAAGATTTACCAGCGTTGCTTGAGTCCTTAACTCAATTATTTTTTGGTTTTTGGAAAATAAAATAAAACTGAACATGCTTAACTTAAATCAATGCTCTGGTGTGGGGCTGCAGATGAGGGGTTCAGTATACAGGTTGCCCTGGGGAGAGAGGAATACCCCAGTTCTCTCTCACTGCATCATCTTGGGGACAGGTGAGAAGTTCCTCTCCATGGCTACTGCTGCTCCAATGGGCACAGCTGGGGGAGAGGCACATGTTCCCCCACTGTGGCAGGTTCAGGTTTGTCTGCTTCATGCATTCCCCAGCTAGAGAGAGGAATGTAGCAAACTCTGCACTTTTCCTTG
Source organism: Apalone spinifera (assembly GCA_030068395.1). NCBI lineage: Eukaryota > Metazoa > Chordata > Testudines > Trionychidae > Apalone > Apalone spinifera. Next base: position 241,753,963 of record CM057845.1, on the reverse strand, counting down.
GCTCCCTGACAAAGGGGAACAGCCAGCAATGTTCCTGTACGAATCAGGGAGGAAGCTTTAGCCCCCTCCACCTTTCCTAAAGGATGCATGGTGGGTGGGAGGCTCAGGGCTGTGGCAGTTCCAGATGCAGGGAGGGAGCAATGCACTCCCAGTCAGCCCCTTTCACCTGCTTTGTGATTTTGTGTCTTTTCTGTATGGTTTTACAAGAAGCAATCCCATTCTAGGCACATCCCATTGTTCTGGCATAACCATACGCTTACCTTGCTTTAAGTTATGAAAAAAGGAAGCTGCATACTGAAGTTGGTAGTCTTAGGTCTTACAGTTTAGGAGGAGTTTTTGAACAGACAGACAGACGGCCAGTCCCACAAACTCTCTCAAATATATAGTAGATAACATTACATTTGCTAACTCAAACATTCAAAAATTAAAAATTCAATAATTAAGCTTGCCAATGATAGTTTGCAGGTGCTGTGCAACTAACAACTTCCTCTGAGGTTAAATGGAATTTTGAATGCTCAGCACTCCTGAAAAATCAGGTTCAAGGTGTCACGCACACTGGCCATCAAACAAAAGAGGAACAAAGTAATCCACTACTACTGAATTTTTTTTAAGTGACTTATTTAACAATATACAGAAAATCTGGGCAAACTCAGAGGTAAAACCGAATTCTTACAGTCCCCAGTTTAATTCCTAAACCTAAAGGCCTTCCTTTTTCTTCATAAAACCTCTTACCTCATTCACAGTGCACTGAATGAAACAGGGTTCCTCAGGAAAAACACAGTACATGAATTGTTCAGTGACCAGAAGTGTTTCAACATCAAAGTAACACTCAGAATATAGAAACTTACTGCAGCCATGTCCTTTATCAGTTTAATAATGATTTCTGAAATCTGTGTAGGAGTTGAGCCCTTCATCCACCAATGGCTTTCACCTCGGCGAATATAGCTGCAAAAGGATAATAAATAAGATGATAAATGCAATTAGAAAAGGTAATTCCTTAGTACATTTAAAAATAATAAAAGGATTATTACACTTATTCAGTACCCTACTTATACTTCAAAATAATAACTTACGTCAAATTAAATAGTTCTAATAGGGTACAAATATTTATTTTTCTGGCTTTCGTTTTCTTTAGCTTGACAAAATATAGCTTCTACCAACCTGGAATTGAAAATCATTGGAAGTGTAACTGTAGTAACTCCTTTGCCTGCAGCAGTGCCAGCAGTTCCAGTTATAGTGGTTCCTTTGGCTTTTAGCTGGACAGTGAGTGCTTTGGCAATGCACCCCAAGAACATGTCCAAGATACCCAGTTTATTCCAATCTCCTTTTTCTGTTGAGTGAATAATATCACTTATGTCTGCTGGTGGCAGAGACTTTACTCCTATGATACTAGCCAAGCGACTAGGGGTCACCTCTGGCAGAACACGTCTTAACAATGATGTGACCTAGGCAGAAGAGCCAAAACAACAAAAATTAAAGGAGATAGCTGAATTTTCAAAACTATACTCAAAAGCATCTTTTACTTATAAGATATTTTGGGATGTCATTTTCATAACAGTTAATCTACTTTTAACTTCTAAATAATCTCTCAGGAATTTTTGTAATGTTTGTACAATACTTTGTAAATTGTGATGTGCCATATAAATTTCATGTATAATTATTATGAATGCAGTTACTTACAGCAAAATTGCAATAAAATGGAGTATCCAAGCATCTTCTGAAAAAGTAACTAAAACCCAATGTAATGACAATCAGATTGTATTTCAGTGTAAGCAGAATGCAACCCAGCACATACATTCATAACTAAGGCTTGAGATTTTCAAAAGCACTATGTGGTGTACATAAGAAAGACCATACTGGATCAGACCAAAGGTCCATCTAGCCCAGCATCCTCTCTTCTGACAGTAGACAATGCCAGATGCCCCTGACGGAGTAAACAGAACTGGTAATCAAAGTGATCCTTCCCATCACCCATTTCCAGCTGCAGATAGACAGAGGCAAGGGACACCATTCCAATCCATCCTGGCAAAAAAATATTGATAGACCTTTGCTCCATGAATTTATCTAGTTCTTTTTTGAACCCTGTTAAAGTCCTGGCCTTCACAACATCCTCTGGACAAGGAGTTCCACACGTCGACTATGAGGTGCGTGAAGAAATACTTCCTTTTGTTTTAAACCTGCTACCTACTAATTTCATTTGGTGACCCTGAGTTCTTATGGAAACAAGTAACTAACTTCCTTATTCACTTTCACCACACCTGTTATGATTTTACAGACCTCTATCCTATCACCCCTTTGTCTCCTCTTTTCTAAACTGAGAAGACCCAGGTCTTTTAAATCTCTCTTCATACGGCACCCATTCCACAGCCCTAATCATTTTATTGCCCTTTTCTGAACCTTTTCCAATGCAAGGTATCTTTTTTGAGATGAAGCGACCACATCTGTACACAGTATCCAAGAAGTGGGCGTATCATGAATTTACACAGAGGTAGTAAGATATTCTCTTATTCTCTATCCCTTTTTGAATGATTCCTAACATTGTGTCTTATTAACAAGAAGTTAGGAAAATGTAAAAGGCAATAATCAAGCACTAAATTGTCATCTTAGGGCTGAATGCTGCTTTGCCTATGCCAAATGTGAAAAGTCAGCTATCAGAAATATTACTGAGAAATACTCTTATTAGAGATTTAAGTATTGAGCAGACATGAAACTGATATTACAGTAACTCAAAGGAAAGGAGCCTAATCTGGTGTTACTCTGATTGTTGGTGACAATTAAAGTCAGCATATTCTAATAGAGGTTATTCAGTTGCCACAATTAGCTACTGAACTGAACGAGAGTTTTTCACTAATATCTTACCTTTCATTAATTTTGCAAGTCTCTTGCTTTTGGCAAAAATTCAGACCCAGACGAACTCCTACTATCAATACAAACTTTCCTATTTTAATACAATACTTGTTTGGTTGGTTAAAATAAAAAAACAAAATGAAATCAACAAATAATTAGGTTATCATTGCCACACTGGGTATAAGAAATATTTCTCTGTTTCTATTTTGCCATGCTTCTGTTTATGCTGCTAACAAAGATAAAGTACAAAGGATTTAAAATGTGACCAGGTTAACATTGTTTCAGGAAACTTAATTTCTATGGTTTCCTCCTGGGTTTCCCTACTGCCCCATGACTGGTAGTGCACCCTGTGTTATTGCTGCCAAGCTGAGTGACATAACTGTGAAATATTGCTTCTAGGGCCTTGAACTTTCACTAATAGCCGTATATCTGGAGTATTTCCATTAGATGTATAGTTGGCCTGGAGCACTCAATCAGTCCCTAACAATGACACTGTTCTCTATTAAGATATACTTGCACACAGAATTTTAGTTTTCAAACTTCAATTTTAATTGTAGCCATGTCTAAAGTAGTTTGGCTAGACTTCTTTAAAAAAGGAAAAGTAATGGTTCTCAGATTTAAAAAAAATTCTACTTCCTGTATTTGAATAATTTTGTAATAGTGCCACATGATAACATTCTTTGTAAATAACAGAGAATTTGAAACAGCTGTTTCTAAAATGGATTTCACTTGTCCTGTAGTCACAATCAGGACAAGACATGGGCACTGAGAAACTATGGTCTTGTAATAATTTCAGAATCAGAACCTCCATGTTTTTTAAATTAAGCTTCTAGCACTCCCAATTTAAAAAAAAAAAGCTTAAAAAATGAGTAGTGCAACTTACATCTGCCTGAATCAACAATCTGAAAGAACTGGCTCAGTGTGGTATGAATTCCTCTATAAATATCAGTGTGATAATTCCAACACTCACTGCTTCTTCCCAACATCATCCAGAGTTGTGTCTGTGGCAGGAAAAATGCCACTGTTTCAACCAGCCTGGCAACCGACTGAGTAAGTGCACACACACTTGTGAGTGAGAGATCCCTTGCTGGCACCTCTCTCAAACTAGGAGGAAGAGTAAATACCTGCTGCCACTAACGTATCCATGAGGGGACGATGGACCCCAATGTTACTACAGTAGCAGAAAAATAGACCCCATGTTGCTACCCCAGCCTTTTTAGAGCCTCTTCCCAGCTGGGAGAATAGTTTGATGCCACAGGATCACTTTGTGAGGGCAGAGCAAAGAGCGCACACCTAAGAGTGCTCCCTCTAATGGTGATCTGAGGACCCAGATTGCATTAATTCTGTCTTATTCAGTTTAAAGGTTGTGTTGAACTGACGATTGTCAGAGAACGGCCTAGTAGTTGGGGAGATAAGCTATTAGGGGAATTACGCTAAAATGAGGAGGTTAGTTAAACAGAAATTAAAAGGCAC
>CM057845.1:241709816-241729658 GCA_030068395.1 Apalone spinifera | reverse complement strand
TTTAGGAAAAGTAGTGATAGACATGTGAATTAACATACTAAAATAGATAAAAGAGAGTAATTGGCACCAGGTTGTTGCCACTCAGACACTGTGTTGAATCTCCAGAGGGTAGCCGAGTTAGTCTGTACAGGATAAACTTAAACAAAAACTGGTCTGGTAGCACTTTATAGACTAACAAAACATGTAGATGGTATCATGAGCTTTTGTGGGCACAGCCCACTTCTTCAAATGATGTCTGAGGTAAACGTGCATAGGCAATAAAGCAGTTCCTTTTACCCCATCCGCTCCTGGGTTGCCTTTAGATTTTATTTTTCACTAAAAATTATACAACATACAAGATTAATGTTCTGTTTTCACTTTTACACATTCAGAAAATATTTGTAAATTGATTGTACAGTTATAGCCACAATTTCTGTAAGCATGCTAAAATCTCACATACTTGCGCTGCATTTTCTTTATTTGCTTTGTTTTCTTCATCTTCATCTTCCTCAGGTTCCATAGGGGCAGGAGTCAGTGAAGCCACAAAATGCCATAAAATATCATGAAGAGAAGTTGTTTGAATGACATTACAGAGAAGCCAGTTAAAAGCCTAAAATAAATGTAGATATTAAGCTGTAATTTAGGTAAGGAAAGTTGAAAGTATGAATACAGAGTTAAACAGAAGAATTCATTTACATGAGAGGCACAAGTATTTTTGAAAAGTTATCAAAAACACTGCTGCACAAGCCCCTATGTTAAGCTAGACACTATTTCTTACAATTATGTAAACATATCACAGGGAATATATTACACTGAAGGCTTGCACATACAGACAGCGTGCAGCAAAACGGGGAGAGGGGAATCTACAGTGCTCTAGTCTGTCATGCTAATTGATCATGTGGACTCTGCCACAGAACAGTACTTTAAAACAAAACTTGAGAAACTTATAAGTTCCTTAGGTACATTTAAAGATTAGAGAAACACTGTTGACCATGCCAATTACCATATTTACAGTTAACATTTCTGTTTCTATATTTCTGATTTTGCAAACATTATTAGGACTACTTGTTTTAAACCTTGCTGGAAGTCTCAATTTGGGATTAGTGAAAGAGCATTAACTTTTATGTATTGGTATTAAATTTGATATAAAAACTGTTTCCAAACGTCTCTGAAGGAAGGACAAGTAACTGATGTGTTATTTTTATTGCAGTCAGATTCATTAATACCTCCATTGCAAAGACTCGGCAAGCAGATTTCCGTAAGGCTTGTTTCATTGCTATTTCAAGTCCTTCAAGATCATGGTGCTGGATTACAAATGCCAAAACTGGCCACTGAAAATTTCTCTCTCCTTTAGAAAGAGAGCTGTGGGCGGAGATTAACCGAGAAAGTTCAGGAGATGGATGTCTCAGGAGAGAGGATCCCACTTCTATTTAAAAGTATAAAAATATATACATATTAGATTCTTTATGCAACTGTTTTTACTGCAGTTACAAAAATCAAAGTACTAATTTGATAGTATTAATACAATAACAACTTTAGTATGGACTATTTCTTCATTGTACAACAATATAATACAATACCTAAAGTGAAAAAAATCATGCTCCACTTCAGGGTAAGTAGACACTAAAAGTTGCAAGAACACTTCCTGAGTTTTTAAAACAAAACAGAAAATTCCCAAGAATTCATTTCAGATCTGAATTAATTCTTGAGCCATTCTTAATGCTTTTGCATACCATACTTACACGTGGTTAATGCTTGACAAGCTATTAGTATTTAGAACTTAATAAATAATAGATTTTTTGGTTCCCTGTCACTTCAAAAATATATACATATACATCTATATAATTGCAAACGATAAACAAAACCAACGTTTTGTAAGCTTTTCTGTGAATCTAAAAAGTCAAAAAAATAAAATGACTGGCTCAAACCAAAACATTTCATTTTGATCTGATCCAGAAATTTTCATTTCATTGCTGGGCATTGGACAAAAGAAAAGGAGGACAAAATGACCAGAGACAGAGAAGGAACAGACTTTCCTTAGCCCAACAGTTAGGAAGAAGTGAGAGACCCAGATTCAATCCCGTCCCCCTCCCCTTTTGCCTCATGTGAAAAAGGGATTTGAATACACTATTTGCCAAAAGAAATCTGGCCTGCTTTATTAATTATACATATTTATAACAAATGCTATTTTTTCTAGGTCTTTTACTAAGGAACTGTACTCCTATGACTCCTTAAACGTCATTTAATTTTTAGCCTAAAAATAGACATTTTAGAAAAGTGTGAATATTTGTTCTGCTTTAAGATTGTCTATTTTTACCTGCATCCCCACTGTTGACTCTTCTTCTGGGGATGGCCTTAACCCGTGCAGGTAAAATAGAGTGTTGTTTATCATATTCTGATGCAACAACTGAGTATGATCTTTGAAAGACTGTACGCTTTGCCAGGTCTGTATCTGTTATTGGACTGGTCTCCAAACTGCAAAGAAAAGCAATCAGTGAAGTCAAGGAAACTTTTTTTCAAGCTTCAATTATGACATAACTCAGACAAAGTTCACAACTACAGTATTGTCATTAAAAAACTAAGTTTTAAAGACTGGAAATGAAGCAGACTAGAAAGCAACATATATTTGGTTAAAGGCACTACTGATGTATGAAAATTTACCTTATGCAAAACTTAATAATATATGAACTCAGGGACCTGTTCATATAAAATAGCCAAAGAGAAATTCTCACAAATTCATTCAACATATACATGCTAATATGTGTATCTTACATTTCTTAAAATATATAACTGTGATGTAACTAGGGATGTCAACAAGTAGTTAACTATATGATTAACCAATAAGTCTAGGCTTATCCGTTAATCTTGTCAACTACTTGCATTCCCCCCCAATGCCTCTGTGTCAGAGGCCGCAAGGGATGGGGAGAAAGCAGGAGTCGGTGCCAGGGAGAGCTGGCTTAAAAGCTGGTTCCTCCCAGCAGTGGCTCTGTGGTGTTGCCTGCCCCGCCTCTCCCCCTGCTGCCTCTCTCAGAGGCAGTAGCATGGGGCGGGCGGGGGGGCTGCTGTTCAACAGCCTCTGTCTGCAGCAAGCCTGGGCTCACTGTGGGCAGAGGTTGCTTCACGGCAGCAGCTCCTGTCCGCAGGGGGTCCGAGCCCCTCACGTACAGAGAGGACTCCCTGTGGACAGGGGCAGCTAGGACCTCCCCATGGACAGGGGCTGCTTCCGGGGATCAACTATTGTCCAAAGTGGGCCCAAGCTCGCTGAGGACACAGGCGGAGCAGCCTTTGTCTATGGGGAGCTCAGACACTAGTATGTTAGCTAACAGTTATCAAGAACTACCCTGCATACCTTGGTGGCATGGATTTCATGTTACTCTCTGGTTCCTCAAAGACATTAGGACTTGCATCAGGAGTGACTGATATGTATGGTGCAGGTACTGAAGTTGAACGTAGATATCTCATCTCATCTTGGAAGAGGTTGTCATCCTGATATCCAGCAAAGTTCTCATGATGATGCCTGTATTAAAGCAGATATTTAAACTAAAGGTGGGGATGTGTACTATTATAGAGCTTAGGAATCCTATTGGATCAGAACCCCAACATACTAGGCATTGTACAAACTCAGAACAAAAAGACAACTGTCAAACAACATTTGAGACTAACCTGGATGTGGCTTTTAGGAACTACCTCAATGTGAATGTTAATATGATGCTGAAATAGCGAGCTAAAGAATAGCCTACCTTCATGCGGAAGGGTTTTATCATTTGCTAATGTTTTGCAAACAAAATGGCTTCTCAAGCTGATGTTGCTTATTGGAACACCAAATGTCCTCCTTTCATCATGACCCATTTTAGGGCTCATAAACATAATGTACAAAATTGAAATATACAGGAAAATACAAAAGGGCACATGTTTAAATTCTCTTACTTGAGAGGAGGCAGTAAGAGGGGATTATGTAAACTAAGGTCAAGTCATAAATGTGAGTCTTACTATGGAATTCTGCTACCAAGTTTTTAAATAACTGAAATTTCAGTTTTAAGAATTATTCATGAAGCATCTAGAAGTGTATTAGGGCAGCTCCCAAATGCAGTAGCTCTAATCCCAGGAACAACATCAATCAATCTAGACATGACAAAATGATGGAATATGAGAAAGCCAAGATAATAAAGAACCATGAGAATGCAAGCAGCATGATGTTTCCAGAAAGCAACACATTTTTATATATACTTTTTAGTTTAGTTTCTAAAATACATATTTTTATTTTTAATCAAACATTAAATGGATTTATGAACTCATGAGTAACTTTCATTACCTTGCTAAAGTCTGCAAATACAGACATGGCATTTTAATGGGAAAGTCTTCAGAAATTCCTTCTTTAACACTGGGAAGCTGAGACTGAAATGGTTTTGCGGGATGATAGCACAAAATACTGGGCTCAGCAGCACTACTCAGGGACAGCAAGAACAGAGCATTGGCTTTAATCACTTGATGAGCTTCCATGGTTGGCAAGGCACGAGGAGTCTTAACTTGCATTGGCTTTCTCCTGTATTGTTTAACCTAGATAGAAACATGTTACATTTTAAATCATTATTTTATTACAGGTAAGGCTGTATATTTTTAGGTAAAAAATCAAGGACAGATTACACGTAATAAAAAAATTTACACCTCCATAACTTTTACTATAAATAACCATGATGACTAAAATCTCTGCTCCTATAGCCTGGCTGCTCTGGGGTGCTCCTGCTCCAGTGATGGGGGCTGACAGTCCCTGTCAGCCTGTTCCTCCAAGTTCCCAAAAGCCTTTAGGGCCATCTGTGAGACTAGTGCTCCTCAAGCAGTCCCTGGCACTGCCCCAAGAGCTGATACACAGTTAAGCCCCAAGGTTTCTGCTCTGCCCACTTCCCAGGACCACTGATGGTAGATGCTCCCTGCAGTTACTGCTCTGGGCATCCACAGGACTGATACATCTCCGGCAGTGCCCAGGCACTTCCCAGGGCTGTCTGAGCAATGGCATTAGCCCCTGCAGCTGCAGAAGTCAGAGTGGCCTCAATTATAGATGAAGCTGTTAGCAACACTAGCACTACCATTATAAAACTGTTTTCAGTTGCTTATATCTTTGCCAATCTCAACCATTTGGAACTAAATTTTTCCCTGCTGTTGTCCTCAGGCTGATTCCTCTGAAAAGTTTCAAAATTTAGTCTGCTGTTCCAGATAACAAAATGAGGGCCTATGTTAGAAAAATTCCATTTCAGTGAGAGTGCTAATACCTCCATACGTTGGAGTAAGCCTTTGAAGTTTCTCAAGGTGGGGGCAGCCTTTGTATAAAGAATGTGAGTTTTACTGTCCCTGTGAAAAACAGTTCAAATTTAGTCAAGTTATAAGCCTTTGGAAAGTCTCAGTTTACTCATGATCAGTGTAGATTTGTTAGCACTTGGAATCTTCAGAGAAGTTAGCACCTGAACACGCATCAATCCATGGTTTAAGGATCTGAGTAAGGTTCTCTCTGCTATTGCTGCTCGCAACTGTTGCACGTACTGGAACCAAAAGCAGAGAGAAGCAGAGAGACACTTGTGCTTTCTTGGCTGGCATTCAGGCAGCCAGGAGGAAGAGGCAGCCTGATTTAAATGCAGACCTGTGAGCAAAGGAGTAGTAAACAGAATATATTCAGACATGAAACCTGAGAGGAAACCTGAGACTGACAGCTAGTGGGAAGGTTGGTGGAAAACATGTAGCTTGGGAGTGGAGTGAATGCAGGCAAAGAGTGAGTAACCACTACATTATATGCATCTGATGAAGTAGGTCTTTGCCCATGAAAGCTTATGCACCAATAAATCTGTTAGTCTACAAGGTGCCACAGGACTTCTCGTTGCTTTTGCAGATTCAGACGAACACGGCTACCTCTCTGATACTTCACTACATTATACTTCTTCCAAGAATCTGGAACGGCAATCCACATTCTCAAGTGTCAATATCTGTGAAACCCATTGAAAGTGTGTATCTCATCTCCCTCTTGTCCTGGATGATGAAAAAATACCATTGCTATCAGGTACTCTCTTAGTTTAAGTGGGAGAAGTCTATCCAACCAGTCTAAAGTTCTCAACACTGCCAATGGCCAATCTGGGTATCAATATTATTCTATCTGATTAAAGTTCTTTTATCGGATAGAGCTTTTTTTAAACTAAGAAATTATACCTAAAATGTTAAAAAGGACATTAAGGTTACAATCTCAAGTAATTTGGAAACACTAGGATTAGGGTTGCTTCTAGAGATGTAAAATTCCTTTTATTCAGTTAACCAGTTAAACAGAGATGAGCACCCCTTTTTGAGGCATGCATGGGCTGGGCCTGTTTTAGTCAGGGGCTGCTCTGTCTGGGATGGAATGCCCTTGCCTGCTGGGCTAAACCCTCCACAGGCAGGGGTTGCTCTGGCCGGATTAGTGAGGCTCACCAGTTAACCATTAACCAGTTAACATCCCTAGTTGCTTCTGTATCCTTAATTCAGCCTCCCAGTTGTACACATGAATTAGATACAGTATTTAATAAATGTCACAAGATGCACAGGATTTGGCCTGTGTCTCCAGTCTGTAACTAAGTCCCTTGGGATGACCCAGTTAGTTTCCAGGCCCCTGGGATCCACACAGTTCCATGGGGCAACCCCTTGACTTCTAAGATTCCATGACTAGGCCTTCAGCATCAGTCACTCCTGTATTTTTAATAGCTTCCTGCAGTGAATCCTTAACATCTCAGACTCCTGTGGGAGACCAAATCATTTATTTACTTGAACATGCGCAGGTAAAGCCGTTCATCACGCCGAGTGTCTGTGGTTTGCCTCTCCTGGCCAATACGAACTGTGGAAAGTAGCATGGGCTCTTCCTGCAGCCCCCGGGAGCTGTGGGGATCAGTGCTTATGTCACTCAGGTGAACAAACCATCTGGTGACTAACTTTGGCAAACCACATGTAACTTGCGCGTCACAGGTTCCCCACCCAGATAGATGTCATTGATAGTCAGACTGAGGCTCATAAGCTGCAAGTGGCTCTCTGGTATGTCTCTTGTAGCTCTTTGTAGACCATGATATTAAAACAGTGTGATTTAATTATTAACTAATTAATAAATGAATAACTAAATTAAATGATTAATCAGGATGTTTTTAACTATATTATTAACCTACTGTAGTTGATAAACAACACTTGGTCAGTCACACTCTCTTTAAATATTTCTCCTGTCATACTGTTTAAATGTGAATATATAATGCTACTGTAAATGAAGCAGTACTTTTGTGCTACTGTTGCGCTTTTGAGTAATACTGAGTGATAATTTGGTTACTGAACAACTGAGGTCTGAATATCACTGATCTATCTCCTTACTTTCAAAGTCTGTAAAGCAGAATTTAAAAAGTTATAAAGGCAAAAGTGCAGTTTCTTGGATGATCAGCAGGGGCCACAGCCAGAGAAATGGGAGGAAGAAGATGTAGATAAATCCTGGTTTTGGTAACACAAGGAAAAGTTTTGCCTGCAAAGAGAATACTCCATCACAAAGCCTGAGTTAGGGATTGTGAATGGAAGAAAAGATGCACACAGTATCCTTTCATTTGCTCTGCACTCTCAGAATCCACGAGGGTGGCTTATTCTCTCTCTCCTAATTTCTTTTTTGCCCTCTGAAGAAGCTGCAAGTTCTATCTGACCAGATTTGATGGGCATCTGAAGACAGAGCTACAGTCTATACAGTACCCCCAAGTTCCAGAAACACAATAGGAAGGAGTTATAGTGCTGTACTCTAAGACTATGTCTGCACAGCAGCGTTATTTTGGAATAACTGACATTCTGAAATAACACAGTTTGCGTCTACACAGCAAAAAGTTATTTTGACATAATGTTGAAATAATGTTGAGTGGGAGGACTTTTTACTTTGACTCTTATAACCCTCATTTTAGGAGGAGTAGGGGAAGTTGGAGGAAGAGTGTCCTCTAACTCAGACTTCCTGATGTGTAGACAAAAGCTGAAATAAGCTATTTTGACTGAAGCTACGCAATTGACATAGGCTTTATAGCCTTGCTGTACAGACGTGCCCTTAGGGAGCAAGTAGAGGAACTGGAGCAGCTCCTTTTCTATCTCAAAGTTGGTTTGGGTGCGGGGGGTATGGGAAGGGAGGTGCATGCAGGATTCTGAGGTCCTGCTGCCTAAGCAGTCTGTGTTACATGGATTTCTGTTCCCTGATGGAGGGATAATCTTTTCACGGAGAAGCCTTCTGCTGTTAAAGATACTTACCTCCTGAGAGAGAAATCAGAAGAGGAGGGAGTGGAAACATAGGCCACAGACAGGCTTGAGCTGAAATCACGCCCAGGGTTCTTGTCCTCCCAAGATCTTTTCCTGGTGGCACTGGCACTCAGGGCAAGCACTAAGTGTGTCTGAGACAAGGCCAGGAATAAGCAGTCCTTGACTGGGTCAGAAATAAGGCTCAAGCTGTCTTCTATTCTTTTCCCTTATCCTGGATGCTGAAGTTGATGCTTTGGGGAAGCACTACTGCCTGAGGGACTCATTAATCACTTCTTACCCTAACACAGCAGAATCCTTTTAAGGGGGTCTCTCTTGAAGAGCAAGTTTCAAATTCAGATGAGAAAAAAAAAAGTACATTTTTATAGTGAGGACAATTAATCACTGGATTTTCCATCACTGAAAATTTTTAAAATCTAGACTGGATGTTTTTCTAAAAGATATGATCTAGTTCAACCATTACTATTGGACCTGAATTAATTAATGAAAGTCCTACGACTTGTGTTATGCAGGAGATCAGACTAGGTCACAAAAGTGTCGTGTGATCTTAAAAAAAAATCTATGAACTCTCTCACTCTCTCCCTCCCCCCATACCTGAGTTGCTCTTGTTGTGTATGAGGAGTATTGGGCAATGCTTGATGGCAATCTTAGAGACATCTTGCTATAGAATACTTTGCAATGGGTCTCAGTGTAAGACTAATTCTTAGATAGAAATCGCATGAAGGGGAAGAGGAAACTCATTTTGTTTCTCTTAGTCTGGTTTTCTCCTCTCTCTGAATTCCTTGAAAGGCAATTATTAAATTCCTTGAGCTTCACAACTGGACAGCATTTCTCTCTCAGAATAGCTGGCTCTATGAATCTCTTGTAACCTTTCAGCTCTTTCAGGGTTTGCAACAGCTGGTGGGAAGAACTAAGGCAAAGTACAACAGTTTTCTCTGAGGGACTTACATTGGGGAAGAATAAGATAAAGCAGAACTGCTAGTAGTTGAAAGATGGCAAGGGAAAGTTACATCTCCCCACCCTAGCTTGTTTATTTTCACTTTATGGTTCTTGATTCTGGTAGTAAAGAGGACCCTGTTGAAGAGGACTGCGTCAGCATTTTGATATAACTGCTCGCCTTGTGCTGGGTGACAGATCTTTTGTGAAAGCTGTCTATCTTCACAAGTATGGAACAATGTGACTGGAACCAACAGACTCTGGGTTTGTTAGTGTCTCATATGAATGCTGCGGTACATCTAGAAAGAATGGTATGCACCTTTGTTTTGCAAGAACAAAAGAAATCTGGAACATGTTCTCACTCTCATTCATGCCAATCAGCTAAAAGAGAAATAGTTTTCCCTTTTCTGGACTAACATTTCTGACAGATGCATGGCCTTATGTGGAGAGAGGACACTGAAATATACTAAAACCATCTGCTGACAGGATGAAATTATACACAAGTGTCCAGAAGCCATGCAGACCAGACCAAAGAAAGTATAAATTTATGAGTTTAAAAACTATCTTTATAGTTCTAAGAATCAATTATTTTTTTCAAGTTAAGATAAGTGGTGTTTATTATATATTATCCAAGCATACATGTTTATTTTGTAAATTATTTATTAACTCAATATATAAACAAAATGTTAAACATTTCTAATAGAACAACAAACATTTAAAAGATAAACTAGCAATCCTATTGGTCATAAAATGCAATCTGATTAAACTGGCATTGAACCAAATGTACAATGACAGCATATTATTTGCCAAATAAGGACTTATTCAAAGATATTTACAAAATTGAATTTGAAAATAAGGAAAAACACTAAAATAGTTTGGATTAACAACAAATCAGCAATGACTTCTCCTGCTTACCCTCATAAATTAGACCTGAAGTACAAAATCAGAAGGGTTAATTTTTTTAAAAATCACATTAAAACTACTTTTAATATAAGAGAACATTTCATGTTATTGGAGTAGCCCGAAATATCAGGATTTACATGAACTATTAATACTAACTCCAGAGAAATAGATAAACGTACCTTCTCTCTTGCTGCCGCTTGCTTTTCACGGAGGTATTTTTCTCTGCATCTATCACAAACCAGATACCAAGTGCTTCCTCCTATGCCACCATCACCACAATTACCAGCCCATCCTCCACAGAAGTGTCCAATGCTATTATAACCTTGACCTCCTGCATACCGGCCACAACCTTGAAATAATGAAAACAAGATCCGTAAACAATAGCTTTATTTTTAGGAAAGCATTCTTCTTTTTGCTTTCTTTAAGTTGCTTTTCTTTCCAGTTTTATTTTCTCTAACTTCCTTGAAAGCTATGTTTTGAAAGGTAATGAGGGGGAGTTTTTGAAAAATTAAGCTCTTAAAAATTAGGAAATTTCCAAAATTAAAAATGGCATTTTCAACATTAAAATTACTTTTCTGTGTGAAAATTATGTATATATTATGGCAACTAGAAAACTTGTAACTGAAGTAAATTAGAAAAAAGCAAGTGTTTTTCTTTTGTTGACTTTCTGTAGTGAATGATTGTTTGTCTATGGCCAATTTTTCACTTGATAAGAAGACCCTTAATAAACATCCATGTCCATACTGCTTTTTATAGAGGTCTTTTCCTGAAGTAGCATACATGTGTAAATATGTCACTTACATCCCTGCCTCTAACCTGATCCAATGAAAAGTTTTATTAGAGCACTCCACGATACTTCACATAGAGGACCATTTCTCTGTCAGATTTCAACTTCCTACCCCCCCCCCCCCCCCCCCCCCCCCCCACTCCCATCCTATTTCAGAACAAGTACTGCTTTATAAACAACAAACAACAACAACAACAAAATAGTAGCAAAAGTAAACTTCTCCCCACACTCTTCTCCTATTTTAAAAGGCTGAATAGCTTTTGCTTTGAGTTGCCAAAAATCTTCAATATTGTCCATGGAAGAGGTCTGGGAATAGTTAAAGTTTCAGAAAGTTATCAATGATTGAAAACATGGGATTATAATGGAAATAGTTGACAATTTAGAGCTCCTACTATGTATAGATTTATATTTAATTTTTTTTATCTTCTCTTATTTCCTCCACAGAATCACAAACTAATATTTTAGATAAAAAAATTGTGTTGCCAAATAGGCACTGTAAATTCAGCAAGGCATTTAAATATGACTAATTTTAAACATGAGTGCTAGACGTGTACTTAATTACTTACTGAATCAAGGTCTTCAATGTCTTGTTTTAATTAACACAATTTCCAGTATGGCTAAAAAGACCTGACTTACTTTCACAACTGTCAAAATACAAACTATGTAAAAATAAACTGAGTGAGGAAAAATAGTCTTACCTGGATGAGCTTGTCTCATGTGATAAGTCACAGGATATGGATGTGATTCTCCACATAGCTCACAGATGGTATCTTTCTCAGGCCCTCCCACTGCAAGTTGGGCCATCTCACCAAAAAGATTTCCTCTTGGCCTAGCCTCAGCTTTTTCTTTTTTCTTCTTTTCCTTTTTGCTTTTCTTGTTATCTTTGTCACTTTCTTTCTTCTTTAATACTGCACAAGAACCTGGGCTTGGGAAAATCATATTCTGTGAAGCTGCTTTAATGGTTGCTAAAGAAATATCTTCCCAAAAAGCTACCAAATGCTGCAGTGTTAAGGGAAGAGGAGACTTTGATTTCATAGTATAATGACTGGATGTTTCAAAAGAGATAATTTCAGTTTTTCCATCCTCACACTTCTCATGTAGAGGTGGTTCTTTAAGCATAGACAGGACCTTGTTCTTGTTGATGCTGCCCATTTTAGATATGTCTGGACCATGTGGTGCAATGTTAAACATATTAAGAGCAGATGATATTTCCAATGAGTGTCTATTTTTCAATTTAGTTTCTTTTTCCTCTATAGGTTGTTGATTAAGACTGCTTCTTATTGGTGCATGCTCTTTGGAAAGCTCTGGATTAAACTTCAAAAAAGATGAACAAGCCATAGCATCATGGACTATTCCTTCATGCCATAGGAAAGAAGCAAAGACAGCTCTGGAACATTCTGCAACAGATGGTGACATTGCTTGCTTGGCTGGTTCTATAGATTTGGATCCATCTCCTTTGAAAAGCAAGCCAGATTTTTCCTTTTTGGGTCTTATGTGCCTATTGGCACACTTACGGCTTACTTTTGGAGAAGCTCTCATATCTTGCTCATCTTTCAGTGGTGCTTTTCCTATGCTAAAATGAATTTTATTAGAACTATCATCCACAATCTTGAATTCTGTATTATCTTCACATGTGCTATCTGTAATACTATTAGTTTTTAATGTACTTGAAGTGCAAACTTCAACAACTTCACTGTGAAGGTTTTCTTGTACAACATGAGGAGAAGGAGCCCTGTTTTCAGTTTCAGTCACAGGTTTTGCATCTTTTGATAGAATTTTTGGTTTGGGTGAAGTGGATCGTCCCCTTAATGGCTCTGTCAGTGGTACTTTCTTCTTGCGAAGTGTGTCTGGATCAAGTGTGTAAGAGTCTGATTTGGATCGTTCCCGAGGAGGATCAAGCTTTGTTTTTACAGGGACTGAGGCTTTTTGAGGTAGAGTTTTATCATGCGGGGATGATGAGCGTGGAGAAGTAGCACCAGATGTGCTACATCTTCCTGCTGTGAGTGTCTTTGGCTTTGGTGAAGAAGACCGTGTTCCAGGTCCTGGAGATTCAGCTCTTAGACCAGAAGTTGTCCTTCCATCAGATTTTAGTGTCTGCAAAGTGTTATGGTTTGGAGATAATGATCTGCTATGAGAATCTGACCTCAACTTTGCAGCATCTGATTTCAACATAAGAGATTCACTGGCAGATAAGCCTTCTGTGCCTCTTGGTTTTTTCTGGTCAGCAACTGTTCTGATGATACGTCCATCAGGTTTGGGTGACCTGCTCTCAGCCCTGTGTTTTGATAGGTCTGATTTTCCTGCTGGAGAAACTGCTCTAGCAGCTGCTGTGAAATTCATTCTGTCACCTGTATGGTACATTTATAGTGGAAATTATTATTACATTTTGTAACTGGTAATCATTACAATACAATCGAACACAAAGACAGGTTTCAACCAGGTGCTTCTGTTAACATCCCAAAGTGCCAACAGAGCTGTAAAAAAGTTTTTTTTTAAATTATAATACAACCACTAATTACTTAAAACTACTTTGCAATGGGCACACAAATATATATATATATATATATATATATATACACACACACACACACACACACACACACACACGCTTATGCATGCATCTAAAACACACGGAAAATGCCCTGCTTGTGAAATAACCTAGTGATCCAAAGCACGACTGTACTGTACCGAGAATGAGAGTTCACAACCTCCACTGATCACCAATAAGGCAAAATAATTTGTTTACTTGGAAGCTTGAATACAAAGCATTATTAGCTAAGTTTACCAGAGCTAAGATTATCAGAGTCGCAACAGAATTATTATTTATTATCTTTACATATGTTAGACTGACTACAACTATGACCTCTTAGCTACTTGTTTATTTTTCTTCATTGGTTAGAGATAAAGTGTATACAGAAAGTAACAAACTACACAATTAGAAAGGGCATGTTCCAGACATGCTACAAAAGAGTCAGGCTCAAGAGCTGGAGGTTGCCATATTATTAAGGTAAGTTAAGAATTAATACGTGACAACTCTTGTCTACTAATTCGTTTTTATGCTGACACAATAATCTGTTGTTCTTACACCAGTTCATTAGCAATCCATTATCTGATAGAATTATGAATGACTTTGTATAAATGTATGTAAAATAAAAGCATACAAAGCCAAATAATGAAGCTCACAAGAAGAAAGTAATTTGTGTCCATGCTGTTTTCTATGAATGGATGCAATTAGTTTATTTTACAGGATGGCATTTATAAAAAGTACTGGCAAACTACTCAGTAATCATAAATAAGTAAATCTAGAAGACCTCTTTCCTTGGTCTTAGACAGCAGTTCCCTTGCAGCCTTCAATGACTGCAACACTTGTCATAAAACAATTAACCGTACAAATAATGTCTTAGTATTTTGAACTCAATCAACACAAAAATGGAATATATAATTTATACTGTATTAAATGTTAGTCTATAAATAAACTAATGAAAATATAGTAACACGAAGGTGAATCTTGTCCTCTCCTCACAAATGTTGCTAATTTGTTGTCTAAATATTCAGACATGTATGATAGTAGTCTGGTTTACAGTATCTTAACTGGTGTAAAATAACACTCTGTCTTCAGCAGAGGATATGAAACTATTACAATTTAACTAGCAATACTGAGTTGTTATATGATGAAAAACATATATCAAACTTTAACATTAATGTTGAAACTGTTTGATCAAGTGAATGGAAGGAAAATGAATGGAAGGAAAAACCATTTTCCAATGTAAAATTTGAGTAACCTGTCTGTGTTTGCATGTATACCCACCCTTTAGTTTGTGAGAGAGAGATGAAATAGCAGAGGCAGGCCCAGCTACATCACTACTTTTGTAAATGCGCTCACGAGAAGCAAGGCAGCGGGATGGAGTTTCTATAGTGGAAAACAGTGGCACAGAAGCAGCATAGATTCAATGGAAAAATCAGCAAAGATAAAAACAAGCAAAACAAGTATTTCAAATGATATGTATATACTCTGCTAAATATTTTGTATTTCACTGCTAAAATACACTCTCCTAAACATGTTTTAGATGAGAATGTTAATTAATTTTGAAACTTTTTTCAAAGGCTTTACATTAATTTTTACAGTTTAAAAATGAAATGTTTTATGATTTTAAATATGTATTGTAAAAAACTGATAATTAAGTATTTGTGGGACTGACAACAGGGTTAATAGTTTATTAAAAAACAAAGGGTGGTATAATTATTTTAATTGAGTTTCAATTTTAGATCTTTTTATAATCTATAAATTTACATTTACGATTTAGAATTATATGATGGCATTTTTCTTTAGCAAGAGAGAATGTTAAATAGAACTAGAGAGAATGTAGAAAATTTACCTCTGATAATCACAATTACAAAAATAAAATAAGTTGTATTTTTAAAGGTAATTTCAATGTTTTTATTGGAATTATTTTTTCCTTTCATTTATGCAAGAAAATATAATTCAACTCAGTAATAATTAAACATATTATGTGTAACTTAACATGCATAATATGAACTTTTTAACTCATCAGTATTACGAAATGATGTGTAGAATTATAGAAGATTCAAATAAACAATTATGGATTGAAAATGGTATTCATGTTTAGTCTTTATTTATAAAAACAGAAGAAGAGTTTGGCATGTCAATTCTCACTTCTGTAAGAAAGAGACTTTAATAATAAAGCTGTCAAAATTGCGAAGGGCAAGAATTATGCCTTTAAAAACACTGGGTCAGATGCGGTCATATTTTAGCTCCATGTTTAAATTCACGGAAGTTACACAAGGATGAATTTGCTCCACTGAGTCAAAGTAGCTTGAGCTATCTAACAATCCACAAAACCAAGGAAATATTTTCATACTTTTTAAAAAAAATGATGGCATATATAGTATATATCATCACAAAGCTCTAGACTTGTGAAATGTAAGAGGCATGGAAATTTTAACATGGAATTTTAGCCTTAACTCTAGTGCTGAGGAAGTAGAATTCAGTTTTTACTTTTAACTCTTTTCTTCTAAAATAAAATTAGAGATTTTATTTTGCATATGCAACAGAAAATAGCATAATTTAGAAAAGCTGTTTTGCACAAGCTCAAGGGGCAAGAGTATTTGAGTTATTGTGGCTCCAACTCATATATTACATAAAAGATTTGTCGCCTGTGTATTTGGTGTTCCATTTACTAACACACACAAAAAAAGTAAGTACTATCATCTCCCTATCTCAATTTTAAGGCTAGATGTATTTGTAAGAATGACTGAGTTTACATATAGTTTGAACACATGAAATAACAATCCCATTCTTCTAGGCAGAATAATAAAACAGAAATTATAACATTCACCTCCCCAAACAAACATCAGCACAAATCTGAGATCAGTGAATGGATGCCCCAAACGTACAACTTATTATTTCTTGTTTGAAAATTGTTTTTCCAGGATATAACAAGAGATATCAGATCTTGTGTACACTGACAGTTTATTTTACAACAGTAAAAGAAATGCTAATAAAAACACTAGGAAAAAACATATATGTATATTTGGAAGTTTTTGCAGTAATCAATATCAAACTAAGGGAGGACTGACAGAGTAGAGCAGGGGTGGCCAAAATGGTGGTGGATAAAATGCAAAGAGCCAAGGAAAAAAAAATGCGCAGCTGCCGCTTTTGGTTGAGCAGTTTGCCCTTTTAAGAGCAGAGCAGGTACCCTTTAAGGCGGCCATTTGAGGTCTGCACAGGATGCTATGACTCCAGCTCTGTCTCTTTCAGAGGGGTGGGGGAGTTTCAGCTCTTCACGGAGCCCTTGCTTTCACTTTGCCACGCTGCACCTTTAAGTGCTGCAAGTGCAGGAGCCGCAATTTTTTCTTTGAAGAGCCTCATGCGGCTCACGAGCTTTAGGTTGGCTACCCCTGGATTAGAGGAACAGTACGGTAATTAAAAATTTCAATTTGATATATAAGCATTATACTTTTTTTACTAGAATATGATTTTCTGTTCCTAATGCTTGTGTCTGTACCAATAACTTTCCCGATTGTTTCATCCTATATATTTAAAATTATTTACTTTTCATGAAGATTTTAGATTGAGTCTGTGATTATGCTGTGCTGCCCCTGGATCAGTGCTGGAGGGAAATGGCAGCTCAGAGTCAATCTCCAGTCTCCCTGCTGCCTAGGGAAAGGGAATAAACTTCAACTGGTAGATACCAGTCATAGCGTGTGCTCCGAGACAGACTGACATAATTACACATACAGGAATATTCGGGGGTGAAAGGCAAGCATGATGGTGGGAAATAGTAGCTCTGAACATGTAGCAGAGGTATGGTGCTCCTGAATGAGGGATGCCCCTTTTATTACCTTTCACCAGCATGGAGGACAGCTCATATTCTGACTGAATATTCTGAATTAGCATATTATATTTCTACTAGAAAATTTACCTGGTGTTGCTCGTAACCTTAACTCAAGTAAATTTTGTTTTTCTTCATTTAAATCATTGCCCTGGGTGAGGCTGCGGCTGAGGGGTGCAGTATGAAGGCTGCTCCAGGGAGAGAGGACAACCCCATCCCTCACCACAGCAGCTTGGGGCTAGGTGAGAAGAACCTGCCAATAACCACTGCAGTTGCAGCTGGCACAGCCAGGAAGGGGCTGCGTGCCCCTCAGCTCGGAGACAGACATACAAACTCTCAAATATATAATAGATAGCTATCCCTTTCTCCACCCCTGCTTCCTGCTGCCCTAGTGGGGTTATAACTGTCCTGGTCCCCATCTCTGGCTCCTTGATGTGGTCATTACACAGTATAACTGTCTCTGCTAATAGAACCCTCACTTTCCATTTTATGAGAAACAATCGCATTCCAGACACATCCCATTGTCCTGGCACAACCAAACCCTTACCTTGCTTTAAGTTACAAGAGGGTTATACCTACTACCTACTAAATTTGGTAGTTCTAGCTTTTACCGTTTAGGAGGCGCTTTTGGACAGACAGACATACTCAGACAAACGCTCTCAAATATACAGTAGATTTCTATAATCATAAAAGATTTCTAAAATCATAAAATGCATTGGTAGTAGAACAAGAAGCTGCTTTCTTCACCAATATATGATTAAGAAGAAAATACTGAATTCTATAAATACCTGAATATGCAAATCTACTATATATCTGAAAGTGTGTTGGTCTGTTCAAGAATTCCTCCTAAAGGTAAGAATTAGGACCACCAAATTTGGTGTACAGCTTTGTACCATAACAAAGCAAGGTGCCAGAAGAATGGGATGTACCTGAAATGGGCTTGTGTTTCATCAAAGCAAACAGAAAAGACACAGAAACACCAAGCAGGTGAAAGGAGCTGGCTGGGGGCCTCCTTAGTCCTGAGCTTCCCACCCCTCAGGTGCCCTTAGAGAAGATAGGGAAAGGGAGTACCTGAACCTCTCCCCTGCCCCAAGTCATATGGGAACATTGCTGGGGCTGTTCTCCACCATCAGGGAGTGAGGGGAAAGTGCACACTTTGCAGGATTCCTCATTTTGGTTTGGGACAGAAGAACTCATCCCCCAGCAGGGGCAGGTCCACACAACCTTCCTCCAGCTGTGCCTGCTGGAGCTTGCAGTGGCCAAGGAGAGGCACTTCTTACTAGCTCCAAGCTACTTCGATGAAAGAGGGCTGAGATAAGTCTTTTCTCTTTGGGGCAGCCTGCACCCTGAACCCCTCATGTCCATCCTGCCGCAGAGCAATGATTTAAACGAAGCATATACATTTTAATTTAATTTTCCAAAAACCAAAAATTGAGTTAAGGATCTGAGCAACACTGAGTAAGTCTTCCAGTATTTAAAAAAGGAGATAATTAGTCTTTGACCACAGTTGTAATCTGAATATAGGAAAGCTGAGATGCAATACTAGTGGGGGAAAAAATTGGGATCTACATCACACAAGTTATTTACGTCAGGACAAGAACTTGAATATATTCAATAAAGTTGCACAAATGACCTAACAGTTCTTAGCTTAACTGTAACAATTCAGTAAATTATATCCAAACTCAAACAATACAATTTATACCCTTACTCCAAACTTCATACCATGATTAATCCAAAAATGATTAGGAATTTACAGACTTTGCCAAAGAGAATGTAAGCTTTAAATCCAGATATCCAAGAACAATAAATCTCCAAAAGCCCAATGCCATGTTTTGTGTTCCCTCACAAAATATTTGATAGCTAATTCACAAACTCTGTTTTTCAAGATGTGTGTATTCCCCTCAGCAGGGCATGTTCAACTTTCTTAAAATATTTTAAATTCTCTATGAAAGGGACTGTTTCTTACCTGTATTGTGAGCTAGCTAGTACTAAGGGCGTGCCTGAAAATATTCCTAATGCAGCTGTTTTTGATGCAGAAAGGAGTCAAAGCTTTGAAGCTGTAATCACCCCGTTATACCCACTTCTAATTCTTCTTCAAATTTTCTTTAATTAGCAGCACTCCATAAACCTTTTTTCCATTACAAAAATACTCCAGCATATGTGTTAATTTTCTTCTATGATGAGAGAACATGCTCGGCTATCCCAGTTTACAAAATATCTTTTTTTTTAAGCCTAGTTTGATCCATTACATTAGATAACTTATTTCTTCCAATCAAAGACCCTGTGGTGTCTACTGATTGATTACTTCCTTCAACCCATCACTCATCTCTTCAGTGTCATTCTGCCAGTCCTCTGCATATGTCACATTATTTTAATATGTTCTCTGTAGTCTTTCTTCCATATTCCATCTCTGATCATTAACCACCCTTATGAATTCCTTCTTTCACCACTCATTCGGTTGGTATTTTATTATTAAATACTCAATGGTAGCACACAATTGGGATTAGTGCCCTAGTACGCTGAACAATCACAGAAGAGATTATCCCTATCTTGAAGCACTTAGGCTGTGTCTACACTGGGCCACTTATTCCGGAAAATCAGCCACTTTTCTGG
>CM057845.1:241680501-241709716 GCA_030068395.1 Apalone spinifera | reverse complement strand
ATCTGGCAGAGTTAACACAGCTTTCTTAGTTTCATGTGCAGTATTTTTTAAAGCAGGGTGTAGAAGAAAGAAGGAATGGAGAAGAAAAGGGGTAGTCACAGCTTGTCATCTATTTGGCCATGATCGCCAAACTGGGTTTTGTAGACATTATGATAGAGATGAGTCTCAAGTTGGGATTTGAAGGAGGATAGGACAGTATTTGTTTGGATTTTATAAGGATTTTTTCCCCTATGCCTGGGGCAGCAGGAGGAAGAAAAGCATGGTGTTTATGAGAAAAGTTAATTAATAGGCAGTAAAGGCTGAGAGTATTGTTGAAGCAAAGGTGGGGGTAAATGATCAGATAGCAGAAGTTTTGACTAAATAATGAAAGATAAAGACATGGATAAGAATTTTGGCTGTATGTCTGAAGAGAGGAATGGCTGGATTTTAGCAACTCCAGCTGCTTGGGGCAAAAGCATCCAAAGCTGTATTGGGAAAGGAGAAGGTAAAATGTGGAATAGCTCTGGACCAAAACAGTGCAGATCACCTCCCACTTTGCGGACATTAGGATTTGGGTTGTGCCGACAACTGTCTACAGTTTTGACTGGATTTTCTCTGTGCTGTGCTGATTGACTGCTCCAGCTCACCCAGGATACATCTAGACTGCAGCGCTATTTTGGGATACCGGAAGTATACTGAAATAGCATTGCCAAGTCTTTAAATGCACCCACTATTTCCCAAAATAGCAGGCACACTATTCCAGCATCCCTGTAACCGTCATTTCACGAGGGTTAAGGGATTTTTCAGAATAGTGCCTTATTTTGAAATGAGCACTTTCAACCTAGACGAAGAATAAGCTATGCAATTTGCATAGTGCAGATTGCGTAGTTTATTCCGACAGAAGAATGCTTTCCAGATGCATCCTCAGATCCCTCTCTCATTAACAGTCTCATGGCCTCAACTGCACCCCAGACCTGTCCCTCTTTATCAGGGCTGACAAAATGTTCTCCTACAAAAAGTCCATTGAGAACTGCTTTTAAAATGGCTATTGTCTCCCATGTTCTTATGTCACATGCTGCTATTTAAAATTACTTCTGGCTTTACTCACAATGGAAACTGAAGGCTGCTATGGCCTCATTTCCCTTATGAACAAGAGATGGCACCAACCATTTGAAAAAAAAGTATATCTCCATAAATTTCTCTGAAGGAGGCCATTTTAAT
The DNA here is from genome assembly GCA_030068395.1 of Apalone spinifera. Taxonomy (NCBI): domain Eukaryota; kingdom Metazoa; phylum Chordata; order Testudines; family Trionychidae; genus Apalone; species Apalone spinifera. The sequence continues at coordinate 241,708,516 of CM057845.1, read as the reverse complement.
ATACCAGCCTCTATTAAGAAGAACTTTTGGCTATGAAAATTAATAGCAAAAATGGCCATTAATCCTAATTTTTCAGTAGCTATCCATTTGACCATATCAAAAGAAGGGTAAGGGTGTGTGCATGTGCGTGGAAGAGATACCATGCTTTTGGATAAGGCGAAAGTAGAGGGGAAAAAGGAGAAGAAATTTAAAGACAGGAAATTCAATTATATAGCCCAGCTGCTTTGTGCTCCTCTGGCAATGCAAAGCAACTGAGAAAAAAAAAAGCTTAACTGAATAGTGTGTTTTGGTTGCTCTGTGCTACTCACAGTGATACCATGCAATAGCCATATGATTAAGGTATGTGTCTAGACTACGTGGAAGATTCGAAAGAGGATATGCAAATTCCGTGGTTTTTTCCAGCACCCCCCCCCATTTTTTGAAAAGCTGCTTTTCCTCAAAAAATGAGATTTATGCGGCTTTTCGAAAAAAAGGGGGGGGATTGCTGAAAACCCCCCGCATCTAGACTACTTTCACTTTCGACAGCTCTGCTTTCGAAAGTGAGATCGGAAAAAGATATGCAAATTCGTGCAGAATTTGCATATCCCTTCGAATCTTCTGTGTAATCTAGATGAGCCCTAGTGGACCTAGATAAGGTTAGAATGATTTCTGAAGACATTACGGCCCCTTCCCCAACTGTGTCCCAGTAGGGCTGAGCATAACTGTGCACTGTACCCACTAGTCCTTGGTATCCCTCTCTGCTCTTTTAAGAAAAGTTGAGTAAGTCTACTCAATAAAGCACGTGACTCCAATACAATGTACAGTAAAACCTGTGTTATCCGGCATGCTCGGGGATTAGGGCGGTCCGATTATCTAAGAGTTCCATTAACCTAGGAAAAAAATCAATGGACAATAATAGCAAAACTCAAATTTTTAATATTTTAGTTGTGTAGTGTGAGGCAGCTGGTTTCACATTCCTATTCTGAGTTAAAGATGATTAGTACTTCTTAAATAAAAAATTGTTAAGCCAATCATGGTAAACCAAGCCACCAGGCCTGTGCATCTGAAGATGTGACAGAATTGTGGCTGGGGGCAATGCCAGTTAAAGTTTTCTGGTTAACAGAGTGCCGGATAACAAATGTTTCACTGTAATTCAATAGTCTTATTTGTTTAAGGTGTACCTGTTAATCATAAAAGCACCTCAGGAACGAGTACACTGATGCGGATTATGTGTAATCATGTGCAGGTGTGATTGCAGGGTTGCTGATTGTGTGTTATTTGTGCTGTTAGGAGTCAAGGGTGTGTGAAGTGTAAATATTTGCCATGATTCTAAATTCAGCTGTTCCTGAACTCCATCAGGGACCATGCAGATGTTATATAATCCATTAGTGTTTTCAGAATTCAAGCTACACAAAAGTCCACGTACAAACTAAAAGGTTATCAAGAGAGAGTCTTGAACTACTTACGTGTGCAGATGTGAGAGAAAAGATGGTTCTTGTACAAGAGAAAAGAAACAATGTTGGAGTGTATGGAAGGAAATCAGTTTGGGAATGCCAACATTCCGCTAGTAGTGCCAGAACTCTGGGCTCTTAGTAAATCAGCAATGAACAACATGAAAACTAAACATACACAAAATTAAAACTGAGCAGAAGCATGGAAGCTCCAAAACACACATACATAATATTAAATGTAAAACCATCTAGGATTAATGCAACATTTAGGGATATGAAAATCTAAAAGTTTAACCTGGTAGCAACCTTATCTGTCACAGCACAAGTTTGTATAGAATATGTTAACAAATAAAAATATAAAGTTTTGCCATTTAATAGGGGAGAGACTACAAATATGGGAACAAAACAAACATGGTGCTTGAATGTAGTTATTTTTCTAATGTTTGACTTCTCAACATTAGCACTAACAACAAAGGTTTGGGGGCAGAATTTATGTATAAATTTTTACCAAGAGGAAAAAGCACATCATCACAAAAACATGTCTCTTCAGCCTGAACATATAACAATATTACTATGCTGAGTTAATTCTAATGGTTCTTTCTCCTCACCCATCCAAACACTGAATCTGGTAAATGGCATAAGCTATCATATACCTGCCTGTAAAATTCAGCACAAACATCCTGAATCAGATATTTTGCAAATGGAATTTACAAGCTTTGCCACTGCAGTGAAGAATGAATGAACACATTCTAATCCACAAAGACCAAACAAAACTTAAGTTTAAAGGCATGGATGTTTACATTTAAATGGCACTGATATCTACAGAAACATATCTCAGAAGATTCAAGAAGCTTCAACTGTTTTTAAATGATCAAGTCACTGATTCCTTTTGATGTCTAACTCTCCTTGAATATAATTATTGATTTCAATGTTGTGATTCTTTGCTGCAGAAAGCAATTACTAGTCAGAGCACAGGACTTAAAAGCAGAATTCTGGGATTCACTGTTCCCAAATCTAAAGCTGATTTGGCTGTAGAACCCTGGGAAGCATCTGTTAATCAATCTTATCTGTGAACAGGTTTGATACTTAACTACATCACAGAGGAATTGTGAGGCATAATTATCTGCAAGGACTTTTGGCTCCTTGGATGGAAACCTCAAAACACAAACACACCTCTCCCTTGGAATAGATGGATTTTTGTAGTTTCAAAGAGAAAAATACTGAAAAGTGGAAGGGGGCGGAGAGAGAGTTTCTATGAGAATAATCAAAGATCAGAGCTGATAGATACTGTTTCATAATGATATTAGGTGATAAAATATTTATTGCATTGTATACTACAATGTCTTGATGAAAGAATCATTTTAGGTTTAACAGAGTGGCAAGGTTCCCTTCTTTGTCCACATATCAACCAGAGACCCTTTCTGGTGCCATCACCTATGTCTTTTATTGTCCATGCCAATTTCCCACCAACTATTTACAGAGCTTTTGTTCACCGCAAACTCAGCTAGCCTCTCCACCTGGCTGGGGAGCGCACACAGCCATTCTCTGGCTCCTCCCCTTTCACTTCCCCTCTGGTAATGATGCTTCCCATTAGTCCCCTCAGGCCTGGGCTTGTTCACCTGGCTTCAACTGCCCTTTTCAGCCAGGCTGTAGTGGCAGAGCTCTGGCTTAGTCAGCAGTCTTTCACAATAGATTGGCTAGAAAGTATCCTATATTACAGCTGTAGACTGGGATATTTCAAAGATTAAATAAATTAGATTTTAATAGGATTTCTCTGTTTAAATCTGCAAATCTCAACTATGTTATTTAATTCTTAGTGTTAAAACTGAAAACCCAACACTCAGAAAAACATTAGTTAATTTGATATTTTAATGGACAGAGTTGCTCTAACCAAAATGTTATTAATTAAATAACTGTGGACAAAAGTAATACTTAATTTTACAGCTTTAAATTTCTTGTAAAATAATTAGATATTTCCTTTCATTCTTGAATGAATGACAAAATGAATGTATTTTAAAAGTCTCCAGACAGTTTACTGAGATAGACCTTTAGGTAAACTGAGTGAAATCAACACTCACTTCCAAAAACTGAGAAAGTTCTCAACTGAGAGAAAATTACTTGCATACAATTCTTAATCTCTGAAGGTAACTTTTATAATATATCCAACCCTTTTCTGTTTCATGAACCATTCCTGTATCTTGTATTAAATGAGACTGTACACTTCTCTTTCCAGGAGGGTCCACGACTCTGTGTATCTGTTGTACCATCTTGCACAATATTGCTCCAAACCCAACTGTGTACTCTGGGTTCCACTGGATTAAATAATATAAAAACACCGCAAGCAACAAAATAGTTGCAAGGGCTGCACTAAACTGGAATTCTAGCCCATGCACTTACACTTTAGGGAAGTTTTATCTTCTCTGCTGCTTTGGGAAATTGTAGTTTATATGGGTGGTTTACCAGTGACCACCTCACCTCACAGGAAAGGGTTCATCATAGAATCAAAGTGTAAATCCATAAATTACTAATGGAATTGAAAAATCAACTGTATGGATTACCATATCGCCCACTTCACTGATTTGTATCAGTTGGTTAAGTTGATCTTTTGAAAAGGATTCGATGAGGGTGTTTTTTTGGACTGGACACATTTCTTCTTATTCTGTTCAATAATCACAGTGCTAAGGTTTATGTTTCACTTGATTTCTCTGGTTGACTGTTCCTTGAAAGAACAAGTTTACTCAGGTCATTTGTGGTATGAGATGGCAGGACCAATATGCCTTTGATGCAGATGGAACTAAAAAGACCCTGACTCTCCCACCTTAATCTTCAGAATGATTCTTTGGAAGTGTTAAGGGAGATAAGGTACATGGCAGATTCTCTGACCTCTCCAATTATTGAGCATTTCATGCCTCTATTCTCTGGCTTCTTCTCCTACAACATTTCTGCCTTGTGGTTGTCTGCCATTCAGGCAAAACACAGCGAGAATGTTATTCAGTCAACGGTTGCAGGGACACTTCAACTGCATACATGAGTTCTGTGATTTAACTACTTGTCATTTAGAAATATTGCCACCTCATTAAATCCTTGGATTCCCTTTAGGCACATTACATGTTGAAACAGACCACTGTGGTGATGACATCACCACAAAAATGTGCTGATCCTCAGGGAAGGACTGCAGTTGTAGAACGCCAACTGGATCACTTGAAATTCAAGTAAGTTTAAAGAGCATTTTTTTTTTCCTTTTTGGTTGTTAGCTCATGCTCTTGTATCTGTTTGGGCACTCCCTGATGGAATAATTCCTGGACAACACACCAGTGGAGGAAGTCCTAAAGTTTCTCAATACCTGTATATTCTCTGCCATTTTGGTGCTGTGCTTTGCACATTTGGAAAGGAAAATATGTGAGGACGGATTTCATTTACCAAATTGTCCACAAAAGCAATTTAATACAACTATCATCAATGCTAAGGAGACATTGTGATTCCTTAAGGCTATACATGTCTGTATTTTCTTATGTCTACTTTCAGGTGTATGATGTCTTCTGATTATGATCACTCCCAAATATAGCTGGTCCCCGAGTTACGAATGGTCGATTTACCACCGTTCGTACTTATGACCGAACCTCCTATTAAGTGGGTGTGAGTTGAGGACCACAAGCAAAGCAGAGTGCTGGGGAGGAGCAAACTGACATGTTCAGGCTCCAGAGGAAAGGTGGTAGGAGAGATCATTTGCGGAAATGGCTCAGAGAAAAAAGCTGCCAGACTGGGAGCAAAAGAAACCCTCTGTTGCAGCTGCCTTAGGGTTCTGGGCTGTAACCTGGAGTAGTGGGCAGGCTCAGGTCTCCCTCAACCCTCCTCATGCCATTACAGAATATGACCCTGAGAGGGGGACCAGAACTATGGAGGGGTTTTCACCCCAAACAGTGAAAGTTTGCCTATGGTGATAAGGCTGTGACCTTTGCCTCTAGAAAAAGAAGAGGCTGTATGAAGGGTCACAGTGAGCCTCTGAGGCAAACACTATCCACCACAAGTGCAAGACCCATGGGGCATGGTCAGAGCTCTGTCACGGTGTGCTTTACAGATAGACACAGGTATTTCCCTGTAACCATACTGGATGCAATCTATAAGAATTCTTATTTAACCAATATTATTAATTCCTGTTATGAAAGATAATACAAATATAATTTTCTTAACAATCCTTACTCATTTGGCCTTGCCTGGGAACAGCATTTTGTTTCCTGTATGATGCTAAGGAGGTTTGAACAAACTAAGAGGCTTCACTGTAGTTTCAAAGTACTGATAGAAACTTGCCTGTCATCAGTGCCTCTGAGTTATTAGATTCTGACAAATCCTATTCCTCTATTGAGAAGCAATTTGAAATGTTTGGTTTAACTTAAGGTTGTTTTCCCTCCTTACATTGTTTGTAGTATTTTGATATACAAGATTTCCTATATATCATACTGTATATCATGTAGACTGAGAGGTACCACATGATCTCAGACTTTTTTTTGATGTTTTGAGGATTGGTTTTGGTGTTCCTTGATGCAGCTGCAGGTCCAAAGAGTCACTGGCATATCCTCACTAAGCTTTATGAGGATTTGTTGTGGCCAGGAGAGTAGGGGTGAAGGAAGCCCAATTTTCCATTATTATCAGTGAAAATGTTCATATTGGGAAGAGCCACCATGAGAGAAAAGTGAGTCAGTGTAAGTGCACTATAAATATTTTAGTAGATTAAATGATGCTAAGGATGTTTGAACAAACTAAGAGGCTTCACTGTAGTTTCAAAGTAGATTTGACTCCTGTGTCCACTAAAGGATTCCTTAATAAACATAATTTCTCTTGAGTATATTACTTCATCAATCTTTTGATCTGCCATCTTGAAACTGTTGTCCTGTGCTCTCAGAGAAAGGGACAATACTAGGTGTGAATAATGGCGGACAGAAGGTGAAAGAAGCAGAATATATTTTTATTGGAAAAGTGGAGAGCTGAAATAATGTAGCACAAAGTTGGTGAGTGGTACCAAATTCATAAAAAGACACCAATGTAGCTGCTCCTTGTCACGTCAGAACTGCTCTACTGACTAGGTCTAGTGCCCCATGATGAAAGATGTTAAACAAAACAAGCTACTTCTTCAGGAAAACAAAGTCTAATAGAAAAGTCAACCTTTCCAAAAAGTGTTTTTAGGTAACACAGTATGAACAAACAGTTTTAGGATGATGCCGCAAGTCCCCCAATTTACTGTTCCCCTCTGGCAGTCTAGTGACTTCAACAAGGCTCTATGCTGATGCAGCAGTACACCTGTATGCAGTGACTTACAGGATGAGGACAATAGTATTTAGCCATATTTTAAAATTTAAATTAATTTTCCACACACCAGGTCAAGCAGACTTAAGGAAGATGTGTATCAGTAAGAGAGATAAATAGATTAGTTTTTAATTTTCTTTTCAAAATTATAAAGAAATGTATCATTCAATTACAAAATAGCCAGTTTTATAGTTACAGATATTGGATGGCTGAGAGGTGTCTAAATGGCTTAGTATTTCACTTCCTGGTCATTGTTTTGACTCTGGCACAATCAAAATGCTTGTTCTTGAATACTTTTTTAGAAGGCTTTGTGAAATTAACTGGATATTTCAGTCTAGTTCTTGCTGTGCACGAATACACATTACGGACCACTATCACAATTCACATTTTGGTGTCTTCACTAAGAATACAGTAAAGAATGAGGAGACAGAGACTGTACTGACTGATGTGGCTTGTGACTATTACAAGAAAGTAATAAGGCACCACTGAAAGACTGATATGTGTGACTTGTATTATTGCTATCTGTACTATACTTGTTCTGGGGATAAAGAGAAATACCTCTCCAAGATGATCACGTCTGCTATCTATAATGATTGCTAAATTGAGTAAATACTCAACAGTTTCTTCTCAATTCCATCAGCAGTTAGGTTAATATTTGTTAACTTTTTGGTGCCAATGGTCATAAGCATGCCACTAGTTGCCTTTAGTTGATATAAATGCTTTTTGTTAATGCATTAATATTTCTAATTAATGAATTCTGTTGCCCTAACTCCAAAGTCTCAACTGTGCCAATGAAAAATTATGACAAAGTAATGCATGTAGAAGGCAACAAACATTTTAAAAACGAAATATGTATCTATTGTATTCAAAATGTATTCAAATATTACAGCAAACAATGCAAAATACTGTAACTCCTGTATTTACCTTTTTTATCCTACCACTATGCACTATATTAGAAACACACTTTCATAAATACACTAACTATGCTGCAGAACATATACACAAATCAATACAATAATTTTAATACTGAAATTAAAACAGCACAAGTATGCTTCTCTGGGAGCATTAACTCAAGTTTCTGAATAATAAAAAACAAACTCAAAAGAACAAAACCAGACAGATGCACTGATGGGTCATTAGTAGCTGGTAAGCAACTAAGACTGTTACAGCAATGGCAACGCTTCAGAAATGGACTGATGAGGCAGGTAAGGCGGACAGACTTACTCTGAAGCTGTGGCTGAGGCTGCTGGAAGGAAAGGGGCTGTCCGAACACAAATGGACTGTGGACTAGGGAAGAGGGAGGTTTTGCAGCTTGATCAAAGATGGAAGGAGCTGAGAGATTAGGCCGTGACTGAATGGAATTCAGTATGGCACTCAGATGGTCACCTGCAGTGAGCAAAACAGTCAAAACTACAACCTGTTATTTTTCATCCTCCAAAAAGTCAGAGTAAATGGTTCTGAATGAAGGTTAGATGAAGGTAACTGATAAAGACTGCACTCATCTCTGGCACCATAGTTAGTTTTGATTCCAAAACTCAAGATACAGCATAAACTTTAACACATTTTGAGAAAAAATCCCTTAGAACCATAAACGCACATGGCTAAGTACAGAAACCTCACCCTATGAATGGTGATACAAATACTGAAGAATATGAATAAGGTTTGTACAAATCATGACTACTTTATCCTTGTTATTTAAACATTCCAAAGTGCATCTCAAATCACCTTTATCTTGCTAAAAACAAACAAAAGCAACCATCACACACAAAAATAAGCTACCATTCACAGAAATATGCAAAATTGCAAACAAAACTCAAATGAGTATAGCCACATGAGAGGTTTAAGATAATAAAATATAATTAGGCTTCGGCAGGCATATGCCACAAGTTTTCACCTATCTTAAAAGAACACGGTTAAGACATTTTGCAGTTTAAAAAAAAGAGATCCTTGTTACTTACAACCGTGTTTTAGTTTTGAACTGAAATTTGTTTCCTTGACATAACTCTGTTTGCATTTTGGGTTGGCTGTTTAAGAGTGTCTCAGAGCTATGCTTGTGTTATTTATTTGTTTTGTTTTTAAGAGAGAGTATTTGTTTGGAAAAAGTAAAAGAAAGGATTACATTGATGTTGCAAACAAGTGCATACGACAAAAAAGGCAAGTTAAACCATTTAGGTCAGATCTTGAGGTGTTCACTGCAGCAATAATTTTGGCCCCTATTATCTACCCTATCCTAAAAAAATTCCTTTATTTAAATGCCAATTCAGACATCCCATATCACTTTTGACAGTACTATAGAAGCATTAGTGGAAAAATAATGTTAACAAACAGGAAACAATATACTTTCCAGATTCACTACTTACTTTATAACTGAAATCTTTTTAGATTTTTTAAATAAATTCAATAGTTTTATAAAAGAAAAAAAAGACTAGATGATCTAATGATTCCTATGAGATCCAAGAACACCAAAATTAAATATTTTCTTTATTCTCTCTTTTTTTAATACTGAATTTTTGTTTTTAAAAACAAAAAACAAAAATTAATATGAAAGAAGAGCTGGAACTGAAGCGCCTACATATAAACAATCACCTCTAGGTAGTAGTAACCATTTTTATTTCAGTGCAACAAAACTGCACTCAGAAACCTTTGGAATCCATACATCTGCAACTACTGACCCCAAACCCACTGTACACTGAAGACAACCAACAGTTTAGTGCAGCCCCCCACAAACTCAAAATGTCCATCTTCAGAGCAATGAATTCTAGGTCAAGAATTGCATTATACTTTTGTATATATAAATACTTTCTTTAATTGGTAATTTTTTAAAAATACTGTTCCCTCCATATCTGCTTCAGAAAAAAAGTCATACTATTTAATAATGTGTACATTTTAAGAATTCCAAAATCACTCTCTTGAGATAAGATCCACTATTTCTGTTTGTTATATATTTGCTTCAACAATTGGATTTGTAGCACCTTAAAGACTAACAAATACATATAGCATCATGAGCTTTTGTGGGCAAAACCCACTTCCTCAGATGGGCAGCGTGGAGGAAGGGGGAACCCTCACAATTTATAACAGAAAAAGAAGGGAGGGGAGGGAAAAAGTACCTGTCAATTGCAGTGCCACTGCTAATAAGGCCAGTGAGTGGTCTGGAAGTGTCCCATGCTTAGCTTTTGATGCTAATTTGTTGAAGCTTTTGATGCTAATTTTGATGCAATGCTATACACAGCCTCCAAAACAATTCTAACATCATAATCAAAGAGGTTGACAAAGCGGGCACTGTAGTCATCATAAACAGAACAGATTATGAACAGGAGGCAACCAGATGACTCACCAAACACCAGATTCTACAAGCTTGTCTCCTCTGATCCCACTAATGAATTAAAAAAACACACACACAAAAAACCCACATCTCATCCCGAAAACAACTGCTCATGAAGCTCCCTGATACTGCTCAGAACCAAATTTACACAAACATCCCCCCAATCCCTGACCACAAGTTTTCTATCTGCTACCCAAGATACACAAACCTGGAAATCCTGGACAACCCATCATCTCAAGCATTGGTACACTTACCACAGGATTATCTGGCTATACATCCAGTCCCCAACTTACGAACACACAGACTTACGACCATCCATATTTATGACCAAACTCCCATTAACCCCATTATAATATTTTCGAGTTGAGAACCATATGTGTCAAGTTTTTTGAACAGTGCGGGCAGCGCATTTAAGGGTATTTCCGATTTACGACCAAATCAAGTTATGACCAGGTGTTCAGAACGTAACCTGTTCATAAGTTGGGGACTGCCTGTACTATTATCTTTTTCTTCAGACCCTATACTGCCAGCACACCTAGCTATCTTCGAGACACCACCGACTTCATAAGGAACCTATAGAATATCAATAATCTTCCTGAAAACACCATCCTACTCACCATGGACGTAGAAGCTCTTTCCACCAACATCCCACATGAAGACTGATTACAGGCCATCCCTCATGACACCACTGCACGCTTGGTTACAGAGCTCTACAACTTTGTCCTCACCCACAACTCATTCCGATTCAGAGACAATTTGTATCTAAGTCAACGGCACAGCCACGGGCACCTGCATGGCCTCGTAATATGCCAACGTCTTTATGGCTGACCTTGAACAATGTTTCCTCAGCTCTTGCCCTCTAGCACCCTTACTCTACTTATGCTACATTGATGACATCATCATATGGATCCACGGGAAAGAGACTCTTGAAGAATTTCACAGGGATTTCAACAACTTCCACCCCATCATCAACCTCAGCCTGGATCAGTCCACATGAGAGAACCACTTCCTTGACATTACAGTACAATTACAGCCCGGACACATTTCCAACACCTTATACCAGAAACCTACCAACCACTACGCTTACCTTCGTGTCTCTAGCTTCCATCCAAGACACATTTCTCAATCTATTGTTTACAGCCAAGCCCTAAGCTACAATTGGATTTGCTCCAATCTCAGACAGATACAACCTACAGCACCTATATAAAGCATTTTTAAAACTGAAATAAGTGAAAAAACAGATTGTCAAAGCCTGATGAGTATCCAGACATGAACTACTTCAAGACAGGACAAGAAGAGAAAACAACAGAATTCCACTTATCACCTACAGCACACAACTTAAACTCCTCCAACTATTATTAACAATCTACAACCAATCACTCTCACAGGCCTTGGGGGAAAGGCTAATCTTTGCTTACGGCCAACACCCCCTAACCTCAAACAAATTCTTTCCATTAACCATGCAGCACACCTCCATTACAATCATCCAGGAACCCACCCCTGCAATCAACCCCAGTGCCAACTCTGTCCACACATCTATACACGCAATTTCATCACTGCACCCAACCACATCAGCCACTACATCAGCGGCTCATTTAACTGCACATCCACTAATGTGATCTGTGCCAGCAATGTCCCTCTGCCTTGTATATTGGCCAAACTGGACAGTTTCTATGGGAAAGAATTAATGGACAGAAATCAGATATCCGAAAAGACCCCACAAAAAACCTGTTAAAACACTTTAACCTGCCTGGGCACTCATTAATGGATTTCAAAGTCACCTTGTTGTTTCAGGCTAATTCCACAAGCCAAATACACAAGGAAGCATTGGAACTTAACCTCATTTACAAATTTGGGACTCATCACAAAGTTATGAATAAAGACATTACTGGGCTAGCACACTACCTTCCGCATCCTAATGACTTAACCAAACAAACAATGGGTACTTAAGAACAATTTGCACCTTCTCTATCAGTTTCATGTAACATGAACACTCTAATTCACTATATTTCCCCCTTCTTTCTTCCTTCCCTCCCCTCCGATTTTTGGAACTGGACTGTTAATATTCCATTCGTCTGAAGAAGTGGGTTGTACTCACGAAAGCTCATGATATCACTTCCATGGTTTGTTAGTCTCTAAGTTGCTGCTAGACTATTTGTTGTTTTTTAAGTTTTTCCAGTTACAGACTAACTTGGCTCCCCTCTGAAGCTTTTTAGCTTTTGATGTCATTTGGGTGTTGAATCTAAGGAAAGCGGGATTTATAATGGGCCATCCAGTTCAGGTCTTTGGTCAAGCCACAAGAGACAGTGTCAAATTTGCATCAGAAGGCCAATTCCCCACTCTCTCTCTCTCTCTGTAGTTGAATGGCCACTTTAAAATCCATTAACAAGTGCCCAGATAGGTTAAAATGTCCCACTACAGGTTTCTGTGAATTACCATTTCTGACTTATGTCCATTTATCCTTTGTCACAGAGACTGTCCAGTTTGGCCAATATACATGGCAGACGGCCATTAGTGGTACTTGGTGGCATATATTACATTAAAGCCACTATAGTGGCTACTGCTATATTGAACTAGCCACACTCAACTGGCCAAATAGCTGGACACCATGGCGTTAGAGGATGTGCAGTTGTATGAGCCTCTGATTTAACTTTTCTACAACTGGACTATTCAAATGGTCTGCCATAGAAACAACCACACATCTAGTCAAATAAGTCAAAACACCTTCACATATACCTGTGAGCGTAGCAAATTTTCCTTCAGGATTTTCATAATTTTGACAGATGTTGGGAAGAAATTTCCTTTCCTTTAATCTTACCACAGAAAACTGTAGTAAATGTTTTAGTCTTCTTACTAAACACAGGAATTGTGTAATCTGTAATACTGCCCTACAAACTGAGCATCTCTTGCATTTTGTGGTGCTTCAGAATTGAGTCACCATTTTGCAATGAGGATGGCTATGCTAGGGGGAGAGTTCTTCACTGAGTGATCTCAGTGGGGAAATTGTTCCACAAGGGGCTAATTACTATAGAAAATATCAGAAAAATACTTAATAGTCGAGTAAAAAAATTACAGCTTCTTATAATGTAAGCAGTAAAAAACAATTAAAAACAAAAAAAGGGAAAAGCTATTGCTGCCAATGAATGCAGAACTTCTAGTAGGAAGCAGAGTAGGCAAAGCTTAGTTTTATAATAATCAAAATGCATGAGTTTTTTCTAATCTTCATCCAGAAAAAAGGGATCCATTAGGGATCGCGTTATAATAAAGAATAGACAGACTTCATTTACATATTAAAATTCAGTAATTATGTAAATACTGTATTTTAATGTAAACATACTTGTACACAATATTATATGAACAGTGAAAAACAGTTAATTCAGAAAGTATAGATAAAAAGCCCTATTCTATACTCACTTTATAAAAAACAAAATACTCTAATTACTAAAAGCCTCTTGAAGACCAAAACCAAACCCTATACTTGGGCTGTGCCCACAATCCAGTTAGAGTTAAATGGAAGTTTCAACCACCACAACCCAAAGCATGGGTCTCTGAGACCACCAGGTCTTAACATTTTTGGACTCAAGCCTTATTTATAAACATTTATGGCCAGTTGCAATCCAGTAATAGTCTGTGGGTGGACGCTCTGGAGCAGTGACATAGCTAGGCATTCTGGTGCTGGAAGCGAGCAAACATATTTGTGCTCCTTACCAGAGGCGACAGAAGGGAGCATGCAAGGGTTACCTCCATTTTTTTGACTGTGCCCTTACAAACATGACAGACTGGCTGACCAGATGAGGTGAATCAGGGGTGGAGGTGGAGCTGCCTTTCTGAGCTCTGAACGATGGGGCTGGCCCGAGCCACTCCACCACGCATGGGTCTTATCTGGACCCACCTGGCCTAAATTGCCCGTGACTTTGAGCCCAGAGCAGCTGCTCCATTTGCCCCACCTTAGTTTTGGCCTTGTCCAGGAGTAGTTTTGGTCAGATCTTACCCAGTACACATTCACCGGACAGGTGTGGCTTCTGCCCTCTTAAAGTAGCTGGGTTTGGCTCTCTGCTCTGGGCACTGCAACACTACTCAGGTCTGTCCTAGCTTCACTTTCGACAATATTTATGAGAGCAGTGTTGTGACCTGGTTCATGGGGTTGCAGTGCCACTCACGTAAATTTGGCCTCCCCAGACTCCCATTATTATGACAGTGGACCAAACCTGTGTGGAACTGGGACCCTAAAATCTGCAGTGCCTGGAGCAGAGAGAAGAGCCCAGCCAGCCCTGGAGTCACAGGAGATGCCACATGATCCAGTGAAACATTCTAGTAATCAAATTTTGGGCCCTGACTCATGGATTAAAAAACCCTGACCGAGACCACAGACATAGGTGATTAAAACAGCAAAGCTCCATGTTTCCATGATATTCTTCAAGAAAACATGCCAATGCAAAAAGAACTTCCAATTCACTTAGCCTTCTGCATATAAGTAATGCGTGAATGACAGTTTGCTGCAGACAACAGGTAATATGCCCTATGTTGTTGTTCAAGCTTGAAGCTGCATTTTTTTTTGTTTTATATATATATATGTTGCTGTGATTTATTGTACAGTATCATCTGGATTAAGCTATTTGGTTCATAAATTTGTCAGCCTAAATTCTAGAGGATTACACTAACTGTGCTAACAAAGCAATACTATAATTTAATGACTTCTAATATTACACTTCATATTAGTATTCTACTTTAATATGAGTTCTTCAAGTATATAAAGCAGACAGAGCAATATCATTTTATGAAAAATGCTTATTATGATGCTTGGTATTATAATTATCTATAAACAAAACATCAAATCTAACCTCCCACCTAATCACCAAAGTAAAAGCACTTTTTAAAAATTATGCTTACTTAAAACATATAGCTGGAATCCTCATGTTTTTCTTGAAAGGATTTTTCAAACCAATGATTTTGCAGCCTAATTTGAACAATATTGGATTTTATGACTTTCTGATTTAAAGAGTAAGAAACTGTAATTCTTGTATTATTACTCTGTGGCTAACATGATAGGAATTTCTATATATACTTATCAATGAAGCCACTCAACAGTGCAATTAAAGAGACTGCCATAAAACTCCAGTAAGTCTAAAAGTCTTCCCTTTTAATGCTATAAGGCAAAAATTTATGCAGACATCATTAACTGAATAAAATACAGTAGAAATTGCCATTGCAATTCTCAGCAACTCATTTCACCATAATGATGGGTGATTTTGTGGGAGCACATCTGCTAGTGCCTCAAATGACAGTGACAAGGAGCAGCAAAAATACATAGATAAAAGTTTGAAAACATAATATTCTGTAAAACATTTGTAGTTTTAAACTTACCTTTGTTATTTGCAAGGCCATAGTCAAATCCTTGTCCATTGCTACAAGCAGATCCCTTATTGAAAGCTTGAATTGAAAAAGGGCTTGGAGGAGGAGTCTGAGCATTTTGATCTAGCAGAACTTGCTCTGTAAAAATCGAACAATCACTTCAGAGTTAGTATCGCTTATCACTGATTTGCATTGAAAAGATGAGTTAAAAAAGAATGATAGCTTTTATCACAATAAACACATACACAACATAAATGTAAAAAATCACTCATGTCACAAGGTATTGATACACTACTGAAAACGGACATCACACTTAAGCTGAATGTTCAGGAATGTAATGAAATCTAATTTATTATGTTTCTCCTAACAGACTGGTGGAGCTGTGAGGCAGTTATTACAGACAAGAAAATACTCAGCTGGTTCATCAACATCTCTGTTAACAATGAAGAGTCAGTAATGATTAAAACTTAGTTAAAACACACTAAATTCAAATGTATTGGTTTACAAATACGTCTACATGATTGGGGCAAGGATTGTCCATGCTCATATATCTATAAGCTCTGACACATAGCATGAACAAATAGCTAATATTACTACAAATAATGATTGAAAGTGCAGGCTTAGTGTTGATATACTAATATGTATAATGGCATGTATCAGCCATTCTTTTGCACAAGCAGGTAAGACATCTACTGTTCGCAATAACTGCATTTTGAAAACACCTAGCTTTTACTGATGAACTGAGGAGGATCAAATTACTTCCCATTCAGCTAAATAAATTCCCCCTCATTCATTTGCATGTCTTACCTATTATTTAATGAATCACATTTTAAACTGTAGGTGTCAGAAATGAAAAATATTTTTAAATGTTAAAATGTTAATATAGCAGTTTTTGATCACTAAATATTAAAACAGATGGGAAACTAGTTTCCAGTTGCTTTACTTAGTATCCTCTGGCTGTTAACACATCTAACAGCACTACATTTGAGTAAGATGGCTAAAAAGGTCAATTTTAATAAAAAAAAACATAATTGGTGCTTCTTATGTAAAATTTCCAGAATATTGAACTGAACAAAAACTCAAAGCTGTGTGAACATGTATAATAGCCATGCACAAAGCAAGACATAACACTAAATAAAAATATAGTAACAAGCTCAAAAGCAGCTATCCAGTATATAATTTTAACTTAGTTTAAAAAATAAGAAAAGTATCAGCCAAATGAAAAATATTCACTTGTAAGGAGCAAATGTACTGCTCAGTTAAACATAGTGATGAAATGTTAAAACATGAAAAAGTGTCCTTTAGAGACAAAAAGAAACTTGAAAGAAAGAAGTTTTTCCTACCTGTCAACTGACCTTTGAATTCTTCTGAATTAGCTGGTACTGTAGATTTTACCTCCTTCCCCTGTCCCCACTCTCCCAGAAAACAAAAAACTAAACCCCAAAAAACCCACTTTGACAATTCCCTTGAGCAATTTCTTCAGTCCTATTTAGACTCATAGAATTTAAGGTCAAAAGGGATAATCATAATAACCAGTCTGATAACCTGACTATTGCAGGCTATAGACTTCCACCCACTTATCTCTGTAATAGATCTCCCCTAACCTCTGGCCGAGTTACTGAAGTCCTCAAATCATGGTTTAAAGACTTCTAGTTACAGAGAATCCATTATTTACATTAGTTTAAACCTGCAAGTGACCTGTGCCCATGAAGGTAAAAAACCCAGATCTCTGCCAATCTCGGGGACAAAATCCTTGACCCTAAATATAGTGATCAATTAGACCCAGAACATATGGACAAGAAAGCAGCAGAAAGTTTCTGTTGGATAACATCTAAACAGGAAGCAAAGCACCATTGCACACTTTTAAATTCATGTATTCTAGACCAAGTATCACAGACTTCAGGTGAGTATCAGACTGGTAGAAAAGTAAATAAACTAAATGAACATATGGTGAAACTTCAGGCTTAGTACTGCCATTATGGTGTTTGTTGCGCTGATTCTCCTGAAGACCAGTAGAATGGAGATGGCTGAGGCGACAATAGAGATGTTCTCATTTGAGGGGCAAACCCCAATGGTTTGAAAAGGAGCCCTCATATGCTTCTAGTACCCATCAGTCTGTAGCCCAAAGATCCCTTCTACAACTCCTGCTTGACACCAGGGCTGGCAGGTGCCATACTTCTGGCGATAGGACCAACTAGGTTGGGATACACAGGATACCACTTCAGATTCTAATGAAGCTGCCTCCTCTTGGTGGTAATGTAGCCATTAATACTGGTGAAGAACGTTCAGGTTCTGAGAAAAGGATAGTTAGGGAGACAGAGCTGGTGCTAAGCAAACTAAGTGGGTCACGGGCAAAGGGCTGCTCCCGGGCACCAGTTAATTTGTTACCAGTAAGCATTACCCAGTAAGGATGCTGCTTAACATTTAACCAGTTACCTATTCACATCCCTAACTGGGGCATATACAAAAGCTATCTTCCTGAGAAAATATCCCACTCTACTCTTTGGTTGATCATGGAGGTAATTAAGCTAGCATTTTCATAGAAAGTGACACTGACAAGGAAGACGAGGTTACTCACCTTCCTATAACTGACGTTCTTTGAGATTAGCATCCCCGGGGGTGCTCCACAGTAGGTGTAGGTGCGTCCCAGTGCCTGAGAGTGGATTTTTGATAGCAGTGCATTGGAGCTGTGCATGCGCTGCATGCGGGCTCCCCCCCCCAGTGCCATTGCAAAAGCGCGGCCACCCTCCCATCAATTCTTCCTATCTGGAACCCAGCATAGGAGAACAACTTCTCTTCCTGCCCCTTACCCCACCCCCCTGAAGTAGAGGGGAGGAAGAGAGCATAGTGGAGCATCTCCAGGGATGCTCATCTTGAAGAATATCAGTTACAGGAAAGTGAGTAACCTCCTCCTCTTCAAGGCAGACGTCCCTGAGGGTGCTTCACAGTAGGTGACAAAGCAATTTGTGTTATGGAACAGAGACTTCAGATCAGATAGGTATGCTGTTTGCAATACGGCTTTTGCTATTCTAGTGTAGTGGAGAGGTCCGGAGGAAAGTGCATAGTGCTTCGCAAAAGTGTGTTCTCATGTCCATGTGGCAGCAGCACATATATCATCAATGGGGACCTTCCTCAGGTAAGTGACCAAGGTAGCAACTATTCTGGTCGAATGTGCCCTGATTGAGGTAGGTGGTGGTAAGTTAAGCAAGTAGCATGTGGCAATGTAGTCAGAGATCCAATGCGATAATCTTTGTGATATCTGGCTTCCTTTGTTGCAATCAACAATGGAAATGAAGAGTCATGGAGACAATCAGAAGGGTTTCGTTCTGTGGATGTAGGGTAAATTGAGTCAGCCCATGGTATCTTGCTGAGAACTGACAAACTCAATCTCAAATCATTAGGCCAGCTTCGGAAGTAAAACAGTTTAACAGTTATTGTGACCCTGATTCCCATAGAAACTACATTCCAAAGGGGCCTCTCTCACTCTGATAAAGCCTGGCTGGTATCAGCAAGGCTGCGCAGGTTTCACTGTCTCTTGTGCTTTCAAATTAACAGGCTTGAATCTCAAGGACTGTGCCAGGACGGGAATGGAGTCATCCATCCCGCATAGACATCACAAGTTCGGCTAACAAGCTAACAGCAATATGTCCATTTTTGGGACTTCCATCCTGTTTATGTTGGCTCATTTAGCTTGTTAGGAATAACTACCTGTATTACTGATATGTTTAATTGGCAATGGGCAGAGATACTGTGTAACTGTCTTAGACCATTGGCTTATGTGCTTATCTCACTCCCGCTGCTAGACCTATCAAATCACTTCTCCCCCGCCCATCTGCTACCTATATAACCTAATTTTTGGTTAAGTTAGTGCTCACCGGGTTAACTCCTAATGGGTACTCCACCAGCTGTGTGAACCAATAAATCCTCTGCTTGTTTTTACCTGCACCCAGTGTGTCCAAGAAATTATTCCCTACAGTGGATGTAGAAGGAGAACACCCTTCTGACATCAAGGGTTTTGGTGTGAGGCTTTGGGAAGAATACAGGTAAGTGTATAGTTTGGTTTAAGTGGAAGGGAGAGCACACCTTGGGTAAGAATGTGGGGTGCAGTCGCAGGGAGACTTTGTCCTTGAAAAAGATAGTAAACAGCGGGTCAGCCATTAGGGCGGCCATCGCACCCACTCTGGATGCTGAAGTTATTGCAACTAGGAATGCTGTCTTTAGGGTTAGGTGGAATAAAGAACATGTGGCCATTGGTTCAAATGGAGGTTTCATAAGTGTTGTCAGCACCAGGTGTAGATCTCATGGCTCCCGAGGGGAGTCAATATCCGGGTAGAGGGCCTGTGGGCCTTTTAGGAAGCGCTTAGTTACTGAATGTGTGAACACTGTGGTGTCATCAATTGGCATGTGGAAGGTTGTTACTGATGCCAGATGGACTCTGATCGAGCTCAAGGAGAGTTGCAATTGTTTGAGATGAAGTAGATAATCAAGGATTGTGAGGAGTAGGGCATCCTGCGGTGGTATATTACGGGAAGCTGCCCAATGTGTAAAGTGAGTCCATTTCTTAATGTATGTCTTCCTTGTTGTAGGAGCCCTGCTGTGTAAAAGGACATTGCGCACCTGCTGTGAACATTGCAGTTCCAAGCCCGTGAACCATTGAGGTACCATGCTTTAAGGTGGAGAGTTGGAAACTGACGGTGAGAAGTGATTCCCCATTGAGATAGTGTGGAAGGGTGATTGGGGGGTGGTATCGGACCATTCTGTATAGGAGGGGAAAAACAGGGTTACTTACTTGTAACTGTTGTTCTTCGAGATGTGTTGCTTATGTCCATTCAAATGAGCTGTGCGCGCGCCGCGTGCACAGTTTCCCGGAGCATTTTTTCCCCAGCTGTACCCGTTGGGCCAACAGGCCGCCCCCTGGAGTGGCGCCGCTATAACGGAGCATAAGTACCCCTGCCGGCCCTTCCCCTCCTCAGTTCCTTCTTGCCGGAGACTCTGATGCAGGGGATGTAGTGCGGGAGTCGAATGGACATGAGCAACACATCTTGAAGAACAACAGTTACAGGTAAGTAACCCTATTTTCTTCTTCGAGTGGCTGCTCATGTCCATTTGAATGAGGTGACTTCCAAGCTGTCCCATCGGCAGTGGGGTCGGAGCCACCTCTCATGAAAGAGACACACACACAGATCCATAACCAGAACTAGAACTTTAATGACACAACTGAAACATGACAACACCTGAAGTCAACAGCATGGACCACACCAGACACATGACAAGAACACACCAACCTGCAGTCTAGCGTGTACTAATGCTTTTTTTTTTTTTTTAAACAGAACGGAACCCAGGACAGCAGCGCCCAGTGCGGCGTCCCCCCTGGCCTGCATGGTGAGCACATAGGGCTCTGAGAACATATGAACAGAGGACCATGTGGCCGCTCTGCAAATCTCAAGAATCGGGACTTGAGCCCCAAAGGCCACCGCGGACACATGCGCTCTAGTGGAGTGCGTTGATACTCGCGGCAGCTCCCTTCGTGCCAAGGCATAACACTCCCTATTACAGGAAGATATCCACACTGATAGCCTCTGAGCTGACACCGGAAGCCCCTTCATTCACTCAGCATATGCAATAAACAGCTGTGATGACTTGCAAAATGGCTTCGTCCTATCTATATAGAAAACTAAGGCTCACTTCACATCTAGGGAATGTAAAGCCTGCTCCTTAGAGGAGCGGTGCGGCTTGGGAAAGAAAACTGGAAGGTATATGTCCTGAGACACGTGGAAGGCCGACACCACCTTCAGGAGAAATGCTGGGTGGGAGCGCAATCTCACCCTATCTCACAAAAAAACTAGATAAAGAGGCTCCACAGTTAGGGCACGGCTCTCCGATACCCTCCGAGCCGACGTAATGCCTATCAGAAACGCCACCTTCAAACTTAAGATACTGAAGGGGACAGGAACCCAAGGGCTCAAAGGGGGATCCCATGAGCTTCGTCAGCACCAAATTAAGGTCCCATTGTGAAACAGGGGCCCAGACATGGGGAAACAACTTTTCTAACCCTTTGAGGAACCTCTTACCTGGGGGGGAAAGGGTCTGTGAATAACGAGCAGCCTGCAGACTCTTCGTGGAAGGCTGTTAAAGCCACCAGATGTACCCGAATTGAGGGGGTGGACAGCCCCACCCAGCACAAATCAAACAAATAATCCAGGACCATAGGAACAGAGGCCTGAGAGGGGCAAACCCCTCTCTCCGCAGCCCAAACCGAGAAGTGTTTCCACTTAGCCGTGTAGGACCGCCTGGTAGTTGGTTTCCTACTGCCCAGGAGAACTTCCTGCACCCACTGCGAGCACACCCTTTTGGGGGGTTTCAGACATGGGCAAGCCAAGCTGTCAGGTGGAGGAACTGGACATCCGGGTGGTACAGGATGGCCCCTTCCCTGGCCTGTGTGATCAGGTCCTGGGTTGGTGGCAGGCGAAATGGCCCGTCCCTCACCATTTCCTGCAGAACGGGATACCAGAACTGCCTGGGCCAGTCTGGGGCCACCAGAATTAATCACAACCTGAACAGCCTGATCCTAGTAAGCACCTTGGGAACCAGGGGAAATGGAGGGAATGCGTACAGCATCCCCCAAGGCCACGGCGAGGTTAGGGCATCTCCCTTCGAGCCCACACCCAGGCCCAGGAGGGAGAACTGCGGGCACTTTTGGTTCCCCTTGGTGGCGAAGAGATCCACCTGGGGACAGCCCCACTGCTGGAAGAGATGGGCCACCACCTTGTCCTTCAGGGACTACTCGTAGACTCTGAAAGACCTGATCACTGAGCCTGCTAGCGTATTTGCACACCCCGGCAAGTAAGCCACCTTACAAGCAGATGTTGTGCGCTATGCAAAACTTCCATAGGAGGGTGGCCTCCTTGCACAGCTGGGACCAGCAGGCACCTCCCTGCTTGATAATATAGAACACTGCAGCTGTGTTGTCCATTAGCACTGAGACTAGGTTCCCCGAGAGTAGGCCCAGGAAAAACTCGCAGGCTCTCCTGACTGCCCTCAGCTCTCGCACACTTACATGAAGCAACCTCTCCTGGGGGTTCCACAACCCTTGCGTCTGGTGTGTAAGCAGGTGCGCTTCCCAACCATTGTCGGAGGCATCAGTAACTAACTGGGCTGACGGCAGTTCTGTGAGAAAGGGGACTCCCGCACAAACCTCGCTCTCCAACATCCACCAGTGAGGCCACAATGTCCCGGGGTACAGTTAGGATCTGGTCCCACCCCACCCTGGCCTGGTTGAATGACCTCACCATCCATGCCTGAAGCAGTCTGAGTTTCAACCTGGCATGCCGGACAACATATGTGCAGGCCGCCATGTGACTGAGAAGCCTCATACATGTCTGGGCCATCGTCAGCAGGGAGCACCGCATGTTGGCTACCAATCCCAATTGCCTGGAATCTGGATGCCAGGAGATACGCCCGGCCTCTCTGGCATCTAAGGTAGCCCCCACAAATTCTACGACTTGGGTAGGGGTCAGTTTCGACTTTTCCTCGTTGATAATGAGACTGAGACCGAAGAAGAGGGCTTGTGCGAGACTTATGTGGGTGATCACTTGGTCCCTTCACCTGCCCCTGATAAGCCAGTTGTCCAGGTAGGAGAACACCTGAACTTCCAGCCCCTGAGGTAAGCCACCATCACCGCCATGTATTTTGTAAATACCCTTGGCGCAGTCGAGAGTCCAAAGGGGAGCACAGTAAACTGGAAATGGAGGCGGGAGACCACAAATCGGAGAAACCTCCTGTGGTCTGGTCGAATAGCCACATGAAAGTACGCATCCTTTCAATCGAGGGCTGCATACCAATCCCCCTCCTCCAACACCGGAATGATGGAGGCTAACGTCACCATCCTGAACCTGTCCTTTTTTTGTGTGTCTGTTTAGGTCCCCGAGGTCCAGGATAGGCCGAAGCCCCCTTTCGGCTTGGGGATGATAAAGTAACGGGAGTAAAACCCCCTGCCCTCCAGATAGGGAGGGACCAATTCTACCGCTGCCTTCTCCAAGAGCGTGGCCACCTCCTGCTTGAGCAGGGCCCCAGGAGATGGGTCCCTGGAGAGAGACAGGGAGAGGGAGAGGGATGGGTGGGAACCCAAAAAGGGGAAAGAGTACCCCCAGGAAATGACATCTAGGACCCATTTGTCCGAAGTGATGGCTGACCAAGCCCGGACAAAATGGGACAACCGGGTCCCAAAGGGAGAGGAGATTTGGAGGATCAATATGCGGTCCCCGGGCTTGCCTTCAAAATGGCTGCTTCGACTGCTGTGGAGGGGATTGGGTAGCGCCCCTGCCCACATCTGGACACGGCCGACGCCGCCTAGAACGGGCGTTAGAGCCCTCTGCACTTGGAAAACCTCCCCCAGGGCCCCGAGGCCTCCGCCTCCAATAGTCAGGGCGCTGGGCCTGGGGTAGAGGTCTGGTCACAGGCCTACTTGGGAGCTGCCTATGCTGCGGAGAGGGCATACGGATGCCCAAGGACCTAAGTGTGGATCTGGTGTCCTTTAGGCTATGAAGCCTGGAGTCAGTGTTCTCTGCAAAGAGGGACTTCCCGTTGAACGGTAGGTCCTATATAGTGGTCTGCAAGTCCATTGGGATCCCCAAGACCTGCAGCCAGGCACTGCGCCGCATTACCACCCCCAAAGCCATGGTTCTAGCAGTTGAGTCCATAGCGTCAAGGGATGCCTGCAGAGCCGTACGGGCAATTGTTCTGCCCTCCATAGAGAGGGCAGAAACTCCTGCCTGTTCTCCAGGGACAGTTGGTCACGAAACCTGTCCCACGCTTGCCAGGTGTTATATGCGTACCAACTGAGCACTGACTGTTGATTGGCAATGCGGAGCTGTACCCCCCCCCCCCCCCCCCCCCCCCCCGTCCCCGGTGGCATACACCTTGTGCCCCATTAGGTCCATGCGCTTGGGGTCCTTTGCTTTGGGAGAGGGCCCTGGCTGCAGCTGCCCCTCCTTCTGCACAGTCGTTTGCACCACAATTGAACCCGGCGCTGGGTGCGAGTACAGGTGCTCGTGCCCCGTCTGGGGGATTTAATATCTCCTCTCCACCCCTTAAGGGTGGGGGAGATGGAGACCGGAGTTTGCCACAGCATGTTCGTGATTTTTGCCACAGTCTTATTCAGCAGCAAAGCCACTTAGCCATCCTCATTGAGGCTGTCCACTATGGGTAGGACTCTTCAGTGACTGGTTCGACATGCACCCTCAAATTGTCCGCCATGCGGTGGAGCAGCTCCTGGTGCGACCTGGCATCCATAGCTGGCATGGAGGTGGCCAGGTCCACCAGGGCCTCATTAGGCGCTGCCGCCGACTCTTGCCCCATGAACTGCTGCTCTGATACAGCTGGTGCCGGGGGCGGCTGCTGCAACTCCGATGGCTGTTGCAGAGGACCGGCCAGGGGCACCTCCAGGACACCATGCCCCTGTGGATTATCCTCCGTGGGCGACAGTGGGGTCCGAGATAAGGAGGCTGATGGAGTAGAGCGTCTTCAAGATCCACCGACCGGGTGAGATGGAGAGAGTGGGCCCTGCCTCTGACAATAGGCCCATGATGTCCAGAAGGGCCAGGGCTGCTGCACCTATGGTGGCTATGTCTGTTCAAACCTTGGGGGTGCCGGGAGGTAGAGCGATACCGCAACGAACGGCGGGACGAACCCAGAGACCGGACGACAACCCTAAAGCCGACCAAGGAGGTGCCGCGGCGGGCTGGCCCTGCATCAGGGTAGGCTTAAACTGTGCCATGGACTTAGGCTTGCCTGAGTGCACACGGGGGCGACATGCGTGCCGCCTGTCCAGGAGTCGCCCGGCACGGCGGCACCGACCCCGAAGCTCGAACCAGCGCTGGCAGTGCCGGGAGCAGCAGTGCTGAGAGCGGTGTCTACAGATGCTGCACTGCTGGTGCAGGAAGCATCGAAGCCAGGAGCTGAGGCGGTGCAGATGCTGACAGTACCAAGGGCTGAAACGGTGCTGGCACTGGGGCGGTGCTGGAGCAGCAGTCGAAGTTGAGACCGGTGCAGAGGCCGGTACTGGTGCCAGACGTGGGGCCAGCGAAGGCACACCTTGTACCGACTCAAACAGGCTACGTGTGTCCCGTGCCGGCAACAACGGTAGGTCCCCCGACTCAACCAGTGCCGGCCACGTGCCTGGAGTCCTGGGCGACCCTGGTGCCCCCGATGCCCCTGGGACCGAAGACAAGGACCCCTTGGAGGAGATGGGAGACGGAGGCGAGATTGTCAGCTCAATCAGTTCTTGAGTCGCCTCAAATGTCTCCGGAGTGGAGGGGCGATGCGCTGGGACCAGCACCGGGCTTCTGACTCTACACAAAGATGTCTTCTTATGCCGGTGCCCATCGCTGTTGCCCTCTTTCCCGTCGCCATTCCTCCGGAGACCTTGGACTTCTTCGGTGCCGGGGACTGGGAACGGTGCCGTGGTGCCAACCTTCTCGGTGCTGTGGTGTGGGATGGGCCAGAATGGGTTTTCCACACCGATGCCGGTGTGCTACGCACCGAAAGTTCCCCTGAAGGCACCGGCTACAGCACTGATTCCATCAGGAGCAGTTTCAGGCAGGGAATCCTGCTCCCGTTTGGTACAAGGCTTGAACCCCTGACAGATGTTACAGGAATCAGTGAGATGAGACTCCCCAAGGCATTTGAAACACGGTGTGTGTGTGTGGGGGGGGTCTCCTTTCGGCATAGGCTTAGCACAAGCTGCGCAAGGTTTGAAGCCCTGCGGGCCCGGCATCCCCATCCCACACAGGGGGTAGGGAAAACAGATAGCATAGTTGATAGGACTGCTATCTAAACACTACTTAACAGCTACTTGAACAAACAGCCAACAGGCAACAAGAGAAAACTGGGAATCTGTAGAGGCAACAAGCTCCAACGACCGTCACGGGCGGTAAGAAGGAACTGAGGAGGGGAAGGGCCAGTAGGGGTACTTATGCTCCATTATAGTGGTGCCACTCCAGGGGGCAGCCTGCCGGGTATTGCTGGGGAAAAAATGCTCCAGGAAACCATGTATATAGTGCGCGCACACCTCATTCGAATGGACATGAGCAACCACTCGAAGAAAAACCATGGTTGTCGAGTCCAGCAAGGTGCTATAAGGATTACTCTTGTCTTGTCCCTCTGTATTTTTATAAGCACTCGGTTGAGGAGGGGAAAGGGGGGGAAATGCGTAGAGTAAGGGCACGTTCCATTTGAGGATGAGAGCGTCTCCAAGAGATTGCTTCCCCATGCCTGCTCTGGAGCAGTACAGTGGACAATTCTTGTTTGCTTTGGTGGCAAATAAGTCTATATGGGGATGTCCCCATCACGTGATTATGTCCCTCAGAACTGTGCTGTCGAGGTCCCACTCATGGTCGTGGTGTAAGGCTCTGCTCAGGGTGTCCGCTGTTGTACTGAGGACACGGGGGAGATGGCATGCACTTATAGAAATGTCGCAGCATTACACCACTTCTGGAGCATTAAGGACTCCTTGCAGAGGGCCTGGGATCATGCACCTTCCTGCCCGTTTACGTAGAACATATGCCATATTGTCTGTATAAATTCTGACATGGGTTCCTGTGACGTGGGGAAGGAAATGCTGACATGCCAGCCATACAGCTCTGAGTCTGAGGACATTGATGTGTAATGTCTGCTCTGCCGAGGTCCATAGGCCCTGTGTTGTGAGTCCTTTCATGTGTGCTCCCTACCCAGTAAGAGAGGCATCAGTGGTAATGTCCAATGTTCTGGATTTTGAAAAGGTATGCCCCTGCAAAGGTTGTGCAGTTTTGTCTACCACTGTAGTGATGTCTTTACCATGTATGGGAGTGATAATTTCTTGATCATTGGGTGGATGTTGGGCTTGTAGTTGAGCCTGAGCCAACCCTGGATACAACACCTCATGAATAGGCATGCGTTAGGGACCACAAGGTTGCACAACGTCATGTGACCGAGAAGTTGTAGGCAGTCGTGGACTGTGACCAATGGTATTACACTGAGTGAATGTGCTAGTTGGCTGATCCTGAGGAACCTGTCGGTAGGTAGAGAGGCCATGGCTTTGATGGAATTGAGATAGGCTCCATAAACTGAATGGATTGAGTGGGTGTGACCACTGACTCCTAGTGAGTGGAAACAATGTTGGACCATGTGATTACAGTGGTAGGAATCGTGTCTGGTTCTTGTGTTGATGATGCAATGGTCAAGGTACGGATATACGGTGACTCGGCACTTCCTGAGATGAGCCGTGACCACTACCAGCACCTTGGAAAAAGCCCTTGGTGCCATGGAGAGTCCAAGGGGCAGGACTGTATATTGGTAGTGTTGTGAACCTAGGGTAAAATGGAGAAAACGCTTGTGAGCGGGTCATATGGATACATGAAAACATGCATCTTGTGGGTCAAGAGACAAAAAACAGTCACCAAGCTCCAGAGGAGGGATAATGGTAGCCAGTGTGAACATTCTGAATTTTTGTCTTTTGATGAAGTTATTTAGCGCCCTTAGGTAAAGAATTGGGCGCCATCCTCCGGTTTTTTCTCTGTGAGGAAATAATGGGAGTAGAAGCCAGTCCCATAGAATTCCAGTGGAACTGGTTCTA
>CM057845.1:241664642-241680401 GCA_030068395.1 Apalone spinifera | reverse complement strand
TATGTATATTGCGGTTATCTTGGTCTTTGGTATGGCTGATATTTGTACTGTCTTGTTCTTGTTCCAGGTGTCTGGATTCCCAGAGAGTGTAATATGGCCCTGGAGTCTTTCAGTGAGTGGAGGACCTCATTGGTTTTTGATGAGAAGAGCTTCTTCTCACCTTCAAACTGCAGGTCCTCAACTGACAGTTGGATTTGGCGAGGGAAGGCCGACGAATTGAACCATGAGGCTCGTTGCATGACAACTGCCATGGCTGCTGTACTTGTAGCCCTGTCAGCTGTGTCCAAGGCTGCTTGCAGGGCTGTGCGTGATATTGCCTGACCTTCCGAGACAATCGCTATGAACTGTGTCATTTTATTGTCTGGTATATCATCAATAAAGGTGTTGAACTTTGCATAATTGTTGAAGTCATATTTGCTGAGGAGTGCGGCGTAATTAGCTACTGTCATTTGTGGCGTGGCTAAGGCGTACACTTTTTCCCCCCAGTGAATTAAGTCTTTTATTGTCCTTATCCGACGATGCAGAATGGTTTTGTTCCTTATTCCTCTGCTGAGCCATGTCCACTACCAGTGAGTTCGGTGGTGTAGGAGTAAACAGAAATTCTGAGCCTTTAGGTGGGACATAATACTTGCAGTCTGCCTTTTTACAGGTAGGTGGAATTGAGGCAGGTGTTTGCCACAAGGTCTTGGCAGCTTCGAGTATGGCCAGGTTGATTGGCAAGGCAATTTTTACAGAAGGCGTCGCCTGGAGGATATTTGTGAGTTCATGCTGCATATCCTGCACCTCCTCCATGGGGATGTTCAAGTTAGTTGTGACTTTTGAAAAGATCCTGGAAGGAAGAGAAGTCCTCAGCAGTTGTGGAGGACGGTGGCATAATGGCCTCACCCATACAGAACACTGAGTTTGTGCCTAATAATACTTTTGAAGCTGAATTCGGGGAGTGATGCTCTTCAGTATCATTTTTCCTCAAAGCCATTTGAGGTGATTGAGTGAGGGGAGAGGGAGCTTTTGTCATTTGTTTGGTTTTGTGCCATCTTTTACTGTGTTGTTGAGGCTACTGGTTCCACAATTACCACTGGGGAGGATAAGGCATTGGTGGTGGGATATGGTACCCAGGAAGTCATGGGTGCTCTGGTAAAGTCAGGTTGGATGGAACTAAACAACATTCTGGATGCCTTTGTGCGTGGATAGCTGTGGTGAGAAAACCGCTAAGTCGTTGTCCCCTTCAGTTGATAGGGAAGAGGGTGAGTCTGTGTAATTAGATAATGGTGAGTGAGGTTGTTTGTCATCACTCAGAAATGGAGAGTTTAGGGTAGAAGAGATTGCCAGGTCTCTGTGCTCTCTGTAACTAATGGTAGGAATGTGTGGCACGGAGAGTTCTGTTGCTATGGAGAAGGATAATGCTTGCAGTGTCAGAGGAGCAGAGCACGCAGCGTAGGGGGTTGCTATCAGCATCAAACGGGGAAGGGGCAGTGCCATGTGGCTGCTGCAGTGCTGTAGCGAGCATTTGAGGCACTGTAGTACTCGACGCGATAGTTGTCGGCGCCATGCTCAGTGCCGAGCTAGCTGAAGCAGGTACTGGGTAGTCTGTCGCCTCAGATTGGGCGCCCTGAGCAGCACTTTTATGATAGCGGCGGGGCTCACCTAAAGTACCCGGTCAGTCATAGGTACTGAGGCACTGCTTGTTGGGGTTCCCGACTGCCTCTCAATTGAGCACCGTTTAGGCGAGCGCAGGTGTTGCGGCAGTGAGGTGGCCAGTTTCTTTGGGGATTTAGGGGTTTTATCCCCTTTGGCTGTGGGGGTCTGCCCGGAGCCAAGTTCTGAGGAAGGGTATTTGCCCTTGTCCATCAGAATCATTTTGAAGTGGAGTTCTCTATCTCTCCGCGTGCGCGCTCTAAGTTTGGCGCAGTGTGGGCAGTCCTGTTGTGAGTGTGAGTGCCCGAAGCACTTCACACATTTATCATAGCCATCCGAAACTGGCATAGCGTCATTGCAGTCTGCACACAGTTTAAAGCCGGGTGAGCCCATGTCATGGCAATGTTGTCACTTGACCAAGGGAGCCTGCTGATGCAAGCAGCAGGTTTTTTTTTTGTTTTTTTTTTTTTTAAACACACTAACACTAGTAACTACAAGGGAAAAGAACTTGGAGTGAACTAAAACTGTCTAACTAAATTCAGAACAGCTGAAGAATGAGGAGCACGGCAGAGGTCTGTCTGAAGCTGGGGATGGTAGACAGGAACTGAAGGGAGGATGGCTGTGCATGCACAATGGCACCGGGGAGGCTGCGCGCACACACGGCCCCAGTACACTGCTATTGAAAATCCGCTCTGAGGTGCTGGGACGCACCTACACCTACGTGGAGCACCCCCAGGTATGTCACTCAAAGAAGAAAAAAAATACTGTTCTAGCCAAGTGTAGAAGCTCACATACCTCTGTCAATATCCACAGAACTTACTCAAAACATGCTGGGGTTAACAATCCAAATCATGACTTTATTTACTGTATTTTCTGGAAACCATTCTGTCATTCATTAGTACTTATTATAATACGTACTATAGAACCACTGAGCAAATGAACATTAGGTTATCAACTACAGATTTCCTCTCCGCCCCCCACCTTTAATATATAGAGTTCAAAATTTGTTGGAAGTTTTTAGCAGGATATTTTTGTAGCCCCTATGCAAAGGTTAAGATTATGTGTCAAACTCAAAAAACTCTAAGAGACATTATGAATGCATTCAGTTTTTTTTTTACATGGGGACAAAAGCAGCGTGAAAAAAATTGCCTCTGGAAGTACAGGATTGGTTATCTTAAAATTAAATCTGCATAAATAGAAGAAAGGAAAACACTAACTGACATTTGCCATAGAAGAATGAATCAAAAAACACAAAAAATGTCATATTTGCAAAATTGAAACAAATTTTTAGAAGTTTGTTCACTTCATTTTTCTCTAGCTGAGATATTTTATGAATTCATGTTTTACATCTTTCAAACTCATTTTTTTCTTCAAACTTAGCTTACCCACCCACCTTTATTTTGGAAAACAACATAAAGTAGTTAATTTAAAAAAAAAAAAAAGAACTTGCCATCTTCATGCCGCAGATATTGATTTCCGCCTCTGTCTCTAGCTAAGGACCATGCCTCGCCTTCATCACTCTCACAGAACTCTACCATGCTGTTCTTATCCATTTGTACCCATGTACCTTCAGAATTAGTCACCTGGTGCACACACACAAAAAAGCACAGTTTATTCACTTTTCAAATAATCCAGTGCTGAGATCCAGCAACATGCTTCAGTAGTTGAAACAAGTTTATTTCCACCATGATATTACAAAAAACATGTTTCTGAAATTAAGGCCACAGCCTGAGGTATAACAAAAACCAAATTCCATGTTTAGCAAGTTTAAAATTATAAATGTTTTCACAATATTGGATCAGTTCATGTTTAGAAAAAAATTTCAATATTTGACCAACCAACCACAGAAACACAAATAAGCCCTCAGAGGTGTTATCCAACAACCTCCATCGTTTTTTTTGGCACCTGAAACACCAAAATAAATTATATTGTCTAATTATATATGAAATATTTGTACATTATGCTCCTCATGTTGTTTGAGAAATAGCATGACACACTACATCCTCAAGCCCATCTCAACAGAAAAATACCAAAGTATGATAACAGATACAACAACAACTGAATAAATACAGTGAAATAGGATCATTTCTGAACTGATCACAGCCCTGGAAATGATTCCTCCAACAAGGTAAATTAACTTTGATACATATAATCATAAGTGAAACAGATCATCTTATTTTGCAACAAATCAACCATACAGTAACATAAATATATAAATAAGTATATGTAATTGCTATATCAGAAAATTCAAGTTTAATATAACTCCAATTAATGGACACTTTTCTATAAAGCAAGACAAACTGAATTAATATTTATAATATATTCCAAGTTCAAATGTTAACACTTAGCCACCAGGGTTGGAAAAGCAAACCTTGTGTAGGGGAAGATGCTTTTGTTGAGTTTACTACGGTTATAAACTGGTATCTATGAAGACATGAACTGAAGCTACAAGGATCCATACCTCGCCTACTGCCTTGACTTTGTTTCCCAGAACTAACATTCCAATTGGGATACCTCTAAGGTTAGGACAGCTTCTGATGTTGTGACCTGAAGGGCCAGTCTTCACTACCTTGTACACTCCAGGTCCACCTCGAAGAAATGGCACATCTTGCTCTTGCATCACTGCTTCCTGTGTGCAACGTGAATTTATGTCTTTGAAAATGTCATCAGTATTAGACCCAGACTCCTGAAAAATTTAAAAAGCAAAAGAAACACAGAATAGAACTTGTTAATAATGTCTTTACATTTTTTAGATTAGAAAACCCTCTTCACTAAGTCTGGAACAGTTAACTTCTTAACCTAGAAAGAGAAAAAAAAATCCTCTGGTCATGCCAGTTTAATTATAGGCTTCCTTTCTAACGGACTGTTTTAACTTACAAATACACACGCACATCTCAACAATTGATATATTTGAAATGAACAGGTACTTCAGTGGAATACATCCTTAAATGTGGGTCACTAAATGTACAGATATTTTCATATGTGCAGTTTGGTATTCAATTATTTTCATGTTGTCCTTTGTGTTTTGTACTACACAAATCCAAACACGCTATGCAGTATCTTGCAAATATAACAGGTTTGCAATCAATAACCAGTGAATTGATATTCTGGACATGTGAAAAGCAAACGTATATGCTATCTGGTATCCAATTTAAATGTGCTCCTTTTTTTGCACTCGATTTCAGGAATACACTGTAAACATTGAATAAAGGTAAAATTATTATTACTAAAGCCAAGAAGAGTAATAGCCCAATGATTCTTGTATACACATGATAAAATAGCGCATACTCATCATTTTATTTTTACTGTGAGAACTAGAGTAGCACTGCAGACCTATTTTGCAAGCAAGAATTAAGGACAAATCCAGGCCTGATCTGATGTTATACTTCTGAAGTAAGATGACTCCATATGTTTAAGTTTTTAGGCAACTCTCCAATCTTCACTATAAATGAGAAATATTGGAATGACTCTTCCACTGCATGTAATTTAGTTAGATTTTCAGTATATATAAAGATAACGGGAAGCAACACTCATATACACACACTATATCACAGACAAATAAGTGACATTAATAGCAATGGCTGATATACTTTAAAAACTATATGTGTGACCTGCACACAAATACAATTTGCATATATGGTCAATTTCTTTATTAGCATCAGAATTTTTGTATTGTTCAGTTTTCAGTTCTATTTGGTATTGAATCCTACATATTATGCTCAGAATAACAGCCTTCCCAAAGTGTTATAATAATAACTTTCCCAAGCAAACTACCTGCAACTGAGCTCTTACACAGTATAAAATTATTCTATAAAAAAGGGAATTTTCAATTCAAGATGTGGTATTTTTAAAAGTAAATTGTTTCAAGGAACACAAAAGCCTAATGTTCTACAAAAACTAGAAGTTAAACATTTTTGTCAATTAAAGTTTCCATGTATCTACAGAAAAGCAAAGCAGTTCACTGTTGTTGGAGGGAGAGGAACCAATATGACTAATTATTTGAGAATAGTTTTCATTATTTTTTCCCTATGGAAACTACTGTCTAAAAAGCAACAATACCCTCACAAATAATTCACACACGCACACATCGAAGAGATTGTCAACACTCAGTTATGTATATACAAATGGCTATTTTTCTAGGAATTATGGAACTTTTAAAATAGATTTGTAAAAGTTAGTGTAGTTTTCAACAGCTGTTTATTATTTTTTGAGCTGATCCAAGTCATAAGGGCGCCTATTATGTTCATTTTACTTATTTTTGCAATGGACAGGTGTATAGCATTGAAAACACGAAAAGAAGATTTAGCAGTATACCTTGTTTATAAACAGAAGTGATTGAAAGACTCTTTTGTCAATGTGAAATGGCCAGAAATGCTTCTGAATAATGTATGTTTAAAAGAAAATGGTTATTTTTGTGTTGCTGGACATTGAGTAATCACCATTAGCATTTTGAACTAGTAATTATTAAAGGAGTAGATATACAATTCTACAGCATGATATTCACATATCTAGCATTTCCTGCAAAAATAAATCAGAATACAGCAGACTTCAAAAGGTTATTTAATATAAATGTATTTCTTAACGTAAAACATCAGGATATAATGCGACTGTTCTTGATAGCTAACTTACCTGGGGAGGAAAAGCTTTAGAAGTCCAAGAAAAAAAGTCCAAATCCCTGACTCCTTGGCTAGCATTAAAGACATTCTGAGCAACAAAGTTTAAGAAAAGACAAATATCAACAAGTAAATGGGAATAAGAGAACATTGGAGAAGATGCTAGAGACATGGTAATGCAAAATTTCTGAATTCTAATATCAGTATTAAAATAAACTGACTTTTTTTTTTAAAGTGAAGTCACATGAGTCCATTGCTCACCTTTAGAAATCATCTATTAAACACAGATTTATATGTCAAAAGCTCTAAATGGATGTAGTGTGTCATGCCATTTACTGAAATAAGAGCCAGACATCTATTAAAGCTTTAGCCTTGTGCAAGACAACCCCACAGTCCTGTGATAGTGAAACAATACATGTTCCAGTGCAAGCCAGATTTGTTTTATGACAAGACAGTCTGCTGCTTTCTAAAGATTATTTGAGTGAATTAATGTGGCATGGCTGAATGTGGACCATCAGCCACCAAACTCGTAAGAGGAAAGATACATACAGTATTAAACGATCCTCAAAAAAAGTTGAACAACAAATTTTTGCCATGCAATACAACCTCACTAGTCTGCATACCTATAATTTGCATACAAAAATAGCACTCTTCGAATTATATCAGAAGACAAACTAATTGAATGAGATAGGTGGGGTTATGACTAAGAATGTATTATTTGTACAAAATATACTAGTATTTTATATAAACTAAACTAAGCTAAAGAGTTTAGCAAGCCACAACTGCTGTCCCATTAAGTGGGAATTTAAATGCTATTCCATTTAGTGGGAATTAGCGCGGTTCTACTATACATTTTAAATACCTTCACAATGCAGGTAGGAAAATATCGATTAATTTTTTGGGGGGGGAACCATAAAACAACCTATTCTCACAATAAAATATAAATGTACTTCTTTCTACTTCAGAAAAATTCTCCCTGTTCCATCATATGGAAGCAAAATTTCATCTCTATTTAAAGCAGAGTGTTAATTAACTAGTATAAAAAGAAATGCAATCGGCAGCATCTCTTTGGCATAGCAACACTTATCTACACTTATAAAATATAATTATTAAGATCATGTTTCCTAGGCCTACTTTGACAACAAAACTGAATTAAATCCTTGAAAAGCAGTCATATTACCTCTCCTACATACCATTGTTGAAGTTTAATCAATTAACTTAACCAAAAAAAAAGAGTCAGACAGAAAGCTTCTGACAACTTTTTCTATACATTGCTTTGCATACAGAGCCTGTGCATTATGTTAAATACAATGTAAGGAGGAAAAAACTAAAATAAACTACCTCAGACACACATTTTGTTTTTGACAAAGTTCTTCTCAGGTCAAGTTTTACTAAGACTAAAATTTTCAATTTAAAAACTAGAACAGAAAAAAGCTCATTCTGACAACTTTTTAAGAATACAGTATATCCATGTGCCTTTTCCAACACTACAATATTTATACACAAAGAAGGTGGCTAAAGTCCTTCCTCTTCAGGTAGAAAGTTGAAATAGATTTATGCCAAATTTGTGTGTGTCTAAGAGCCTATTATATTGTATTTTATATATACACACATATTTATATAATAAATCTATTAAAGCCTATATTTATCTGATTTTTCAATTCAATTCAATTTATATTAAACAGATTGAATGCCTATTTTTGCCATTTATTCTCAATATCTACTCTTAATAGAGAAATGCAGACTTTCATACATAAAACAACATCAAAAATGATTTTTCTGGTGCTTTCTTTCAGAGTTATGCATTATTATTATTATGTTATAAAGCTGTATGTGAAAAGCAATGAACATGAAATTATCAGGAGGGAAAAAAGCAATATGGTGGCCGTGCAACACTGAATATACCAAACTAGTATTTCTATATTGTATTACTTTTGGAATCTTAAAAACGTCATGTTTTCTTGCCTTGTAGTATGCTGAATGCCAGTTTAAAGGAATGTAACATGGATGAGTGTGCTGGTTTAAAAAGTCCCAATACAAATCCCCTCGATTGAAAAGAAATGTTTCCATGTTGAAGAACAAAAATTAGACCAACACACGTGCAAAAATGTCACATTTTAGCATGTATACTGACATTTTTGGACTCTCCATTCCTATGTTTTCCTTTGCTAACGAGTTTTGAAAAAAAAATTCTCATTCTTTATACACAATCTTTTCATTAAGATTTGAAAACATTTAAAATTACTCAGCATTTTAGCAGAGAATTTGCTATATAAGAACAATCTTGAAGCTTCTGAAGCACAGTTTTGTAATAACTTTCTGCCTTAGAATTAGGTTTTTACTCTTAAAACAACACTAATATGACTGGGAATAATTTTTTTGTGCTTCAATGATTTCATATCAAATTTCTTAAGATTACAAGAAACTTTTCTCTTTACTAAATTCTGTCAACTAAACCTGTGATCTGGAAGCTATACTGGATTCTTTTCTTATGCCCTGTCACTACAGTAAAGTTTCAGAAAACCAAATTCTTCCTGCAAACACACCCTATACAAACCTGTTTGCTCATGATAGGCACAGGTGAAAGAGCAAAGTCTGGTCTGAAGAAGACAGTATTTCTTGTTAATGAATGAAATTTGAAAAGTAGTAATTAAAAGATGTAGAGACACTGAATACCATTTTTACAGTATCACCCTTTTGCACTGAACCATATTTGAATATTATATTTTATGTAGTTTCTCACAACAGAAACCTAAATTTTTCCCATTATATATTGTTTGATGGTTTAGATACCATTTTGTTGTTAGTAATATTTTGTACTTATTTAGCATAATCTATAAGAAGGCCTTCAAATCCTTTCTGTTCTATTCATAATGAACTAAACTTCACAACATTCCTTTGAATTAGTTAAGCATTATTACCATTTTACAATGAGAAACCTGTTGTTCAGAGGAATTAAGTGATTTGTCCAATACAGCAATCTGCTTGGACAAGAGCCAGGAATGAAGCCATGGCCTCAAGAATTCCAGATTCTCTGCTTTAACTACTTCTGCCACTGCACTAAATCTTTTAACTGAAATGAGAAACATAATATTGTCACCATTACAATACAGTTCTTCAACCAAATATGTTGCTGTTTCTAGTCCAAACTTCATTTTCCATATTTTAATTGTATAAAATTTCTCTCCTGGATTAAAGCTAACATAAAAGTCAATTACCCGTTTCCATTACTGGTGTTTATTGAGATGTGTTGTCATGTCCATTCAACATAGGAACATGTGCTCACTACATGCACTGGTGCTGAAAGATTCCTTCATTGCAGAATCCATAGGGCAGCTGGCTCAGGCCCCCTCTGGCGTGGCGTGTACATGCTGCACTATACAGAGAGCCTCTGGCCTCTCAACCCTAATTTCCTTCTTGATGGATAACTCTCACCCTGGGAAAGGAGGGCGGTATTTTGAATGGATGTGAACAACACATCTTGAAGAACACTAAGCAGCATGCCCAGAGGTGGGAAGAGCTGGTATGCTTATTGCAACATAGCTCTTCTGAAGACTCCTCTTGGGCTTGTTATAGTACAGCATAGTGTATGGCAAAAGTGTGCATGGAGACCTGAGCTTCTGACTGGGTGGGGCTGATTAATTACCTGTGAAGCTGTGCTGCTGCGCAGCTTAGAGGGAACACTGCTTATGAGCAGAAGATGAGAGAACGGGGCTTATTTAGTCTACATGAGAGAGAAGGGATATTTGATAGCAACCTTCAACTAACTGAAGAGGGGTTCCAAAGAGGATAGAGCTATGCTTTTCTCAGTGGTAGCAGATGACAAAGCCAAGAGCAATGGACTCAAGTTGCAGAGGGGGAGGTCTAGGTTGGATATTAAGGAAAAAAAACTACTTCACTAGGAGGGTGATGAACTGGAACGGGTTACTTCAGGAGGTGGTGGAATCTCCATCCTTAGAAGTTTTCAAGGTTTGGCTTGACAAAGCTCTGGCTGGTACAATTTGGTTGGGGGTGATCATGCTTCAAGCAAAGGGTTGGATTAGAATCCCAATATTCTATGATTCTATGTTGCAGCCTGTTGCGTTGGCCCTGCATCAGACTCGGCACTGTGTACTGACTCCAGTGCCGGCAGTGCCCAAGGCAGGTTGTCTGAAGAGGCCAAGGAAGAATAATGGGAATATGAGACTGGCATTACAAGCATTTCCTGTAAGTTCCAGCAGGGCCACCGAGTGGGACACTGTCACTGCTGCCATGCCAACACCGCACACACTGTACCAATCCCACAAGTCAGCAGCAAATCACTGTCCTTAGGGGCTGAACTCCTGGTCTGAATCGGACCATTGCCTTCTGACCACCAAGGCAGAGCTGTCGAGGCCTGAATCTGCTAAATGACCTTGGTCAGCATCTGGTGAGATGAGAGCAAGGATCAATGCCTGCCCAATAAGCTGTAACGATGCAGGTGGAGACTCATGCTGTGATAGGAAACAATCCTGTCCTTATGGAGTCCAATGTCTGGAAAAGCATCGAGATGAAGGTGTCCTGTACCTCTGTGATCTTTGGTGGGAAGGTTGCTTGTACTGGAGAGTGTAGCATTGAGTACCTGAACATTCTGACTAGAGACTGGAGGTGCAGCGCTGAGATTCTAGGCCACAGAGAAGGGGCTCTACACCTACAGTCTCGATGTTCCACTGCCCTATGGAGCGGTCCAATGAATGGCTTGCCCTAAGGTGTTGGGGTTTTAACTGAGACAGGTGTTTTAACAACAGCTGGCCTGCTTGTGTTTCAGCTGCCAGAGCTGCTTCAGGTAATGAGGGTTCTAGGAGAAACTGGGATTTCCTGTCACAACTGGGAGATGGAGGCGGCTCCCTGGCTGGGCTAGGGAGTCTGAACTCAGTAGTACCCCTATGAAGTGCTGGGGCAAGCACATGGCCTGACATTAAGTTCTTTGCTCAAAGCCCTTTTCCTCTCTGGCGCCAGGGGCTTTTCTGCTCTTGCCACTTCTCAAGCATCTGCAAGGGGAAATAGGCGAAGCATGGTGCCAGTGTGCTTCACAGCAAGTCTGAAACACTAAGTGTGGGATCCAAGCAAGAGGGCTGTTGCCATGAAAAGAGACCTTAGGAGCATAGCCTGCTCCTTTTGGGTTTTAGGGTGAACATTTCTTCAGATTTTGCACGTGTCCTTTCTATGAGACTCACCCAAACACTTCAAACACGTGTCATGGGGATCACTTATAGGCATTATAGACATGTTATATGCTGAACATGTATTAAAGCCAGGAGAATAGGACATCTCCCACTCTGAGACAAAGTCCCAGATAGGACTAATTACCACACTAACTTTAATGGCTAATTAAATATCTACAAACTATATACAAAGAAAATAAACAATGGACTGTAAAGATGTACTAACATTCTTGTCCTGCGAGAGAAGATACTCTAACCAACTGTCATAGGCAGTAAGAAGGAACTGAGGGGGCACAGGGTCCCTGGCACCCGAAACACCAGTGCATGAACATGACACAAGATGGGATGTAAAATTTCAATTTGGCTAACTGAATAGTCGATGCAATTTGCATCAATTATTTAATTAGTCAGTAAGGGTTCTTCTGCCCGAGGGCTGTTTCTACATTTCAAAGGCGAAAACACTATGGGGAGTACGGGGCCAGTGGGGGACTCAAGCAATTCCCTGCGCTTCCTGAGGTGTTTCAAAGTGGCAGTGCCACGTGCAGGCCGGGGTCAGCTGGGACTTCCCCGCTGACTACAGGCTCCACGCAGCGCTGCTGCTTTGAAACGCTGTGTGCAGCACAGGGCCAGCTGGGTACTCGGGGCTGCATGCAGCATTTCAAAGCAGCAGCACAACATGGAGCCCAGGTTCTGGCCCAAGTCTCCACGCGGTGCTGCCGCTTTAAGCATCCTCTTTTCTCCCCCCCTCCCGTTACCTCTTTCTGACAGAGGAAGCCGGGGGGGAGAGGAGGGGGGGGAGGAAGAGAGCGACTAGCTGACTATCAGATAAGCATTTGTTTATTGGATAGTCGATTAGTCGTTCACACCTCTAGACACAAGGGAGCATGACAGCTGACCTTATGGATACTCCTAAGGCAATGATCTCCAACAACTGGGCACATGGGTGCACACAACTAGAATGGCATCAGCATGAGCAAGCACTTGAAGAAGAATTTGTCCTAGCTGGACATGAGGAGGAATAGGAACATGCACCCCGCACCCTGTAAGCAAAGTATCAGCAAAGTAAAAATTAAAGTAAAATAAAAGGCAAATAAAGAAGCAGTGGACACCATTTCAAGCTGAAGGCAAATGAGAAGGAACAGAAATGGCAAGCAGATTCTCTCTTCTCTCCAAATTCTCACTTTGAAGCTCCAGGGTGTATAGCACAGGAATGAGCAATGCAAATAAAAGTGTCCAATTGAGAGTACGCAGGCAAGTCAACATTCTAAAGTGGTACTCACAAGGGCAGATACTCAAAGAAGATGGTGCGTTTCTTAATGTAATGGATTTTTACCAAGATACTTCCACTGATATGGTTTCTATTGGGAAAGGTCCCAATGTACAAGTGTTGTTCTGTCAATATATGATCTTACTGGCAAGAAGGCAAAATCTAAAGGTTTTGGTTTCCTGATATAACTGATGCTTGCATTTAGCACTTATGAAGCAAGAGGAGGCACTTTCTATTTCCAAATTCTGGTATTGCTGATTTACTTCCTAAAGCTGCACACCTGCATTTTGCTTATTGCTATTATAAATTCATTAACATCATTTTTTCTCTCAAACATAGAAAAATCTTGTGATGGCAAGAAATTGCTGGCTAATGTAAAGACTCAACTGTGAAATCCACAAAGAGATTGGTCAATGAAAAATTAATAGAACCAAAAGAACATTCTAACAGTCCAAATTTTTTACTGCCAGTAACACAATTTCACCAGAGATTTGTACTGTATTGCCATGAGTGTAATAATATTGTGAAAAATACTAAAAGACTAAAACCCAAACATGAAATGAAACACTCCTCTCCATCTATAAAATAAATATTAAGTTAATGTGGGCAAATAATAGCACCATTGGGCAGTGTTATGAATAAATTCGTGTTAGGCTTTTATAAAACACAGTTGGTGCAGATACTTTCCAATTATCAGATTGATCCTTGGTGCACAATTGTAGTCTTGGATCCTACTTTGTTGTTCCTTCCTTTCTTCTTTTTTTTGATGGGGGGGATGGGGAGAAGACTGTTCAGCATTAAGGGCCTTAACCTTTCTACACTCCACCCTCATTACACAGTAGCCCTAAAGAACTTGAACAAATATAAGGCAATATTTAGTACAGTGTGGTTTACCTCAGGACTGAACAGCTGCAGCCTTAATTAAAGAAAGCCTTGTAATGAGGACAGAGTGTACTGCTAGTATTCTTCAAAGGCACCTTTTACTTACGTCAACAGGGACCAGAAGGCTCTTGCCAAGATGTTGGTTAAAAGATAGGCACCAGGCTTCAGTGTAACCATTCATGTTAGGAACATACTTCTTTATTGTTTCATCATTCAGTCTCAGCCAAACACCATCATCATTGTGAATCTATGGGAAACAAGCAACAAAAACGAGCCGTGCCTTCCCGCAACTAATACATAGCAAGCAAGGACGAAAGATTTCAGATCAGGCAGACAATGGCAGCATTAGAGATAAGCTCTTTGCTATTATGGTAGGACATATGGAAAGTAGGGAAGAGTGTTGAGGCACTTAAAGCAGCGAAGGATGACAAAGCAATATGAAGAATACGTTTTAAAAGACTAAACTGTGAAAGTCATTTGTACCAGGCAGTGAAAGTAAGAAGAATCACTAGAAAAAAAATCATTGAAAATTAAAGCCAGACCTTTCCTCATAACGTTCCCCACCTTTCACTTTTAGGTTTCATGAGCACCACCTTGGCTTTTATAACTTCAGTTAAATATGAAGTTACATTATAAGGATGAGAATGATACATGCAGATTTGCTCACATTATAATCTTTCAGAAATATAAATGAAAGATTAATGAAAACACTTTCTACAATTTCAATGTAGTGTTTTATAGATTAAATGTTCAAACAGCCAATCCCTAAAGATACCACAGCAAATCTGTAATATTTCTTTTAATATTACTACTCCACTTCTTCAGACTGCAGTCTCAAAGTCTCTTGGAGTCTTAAAAAAAGTATATAAATAAAAATAAGTAAAATGTCACTGAAAATCTAGACTGATATAAAATACAAAAATCTGTATCTGATGCAGATTTGCTTTCATTATAGAAAAGGCAATTTCTATACATGATAATTAGACCATTTATTTGCATCTTTTACCCTCCCCGTTTTTGTTTTACAACAGAAATTTCTTATGAATTACCTCGTCAATAAAAGTGATGGATCCATTGACTTTCACTATGCCTATTTGCTCACTCTGAAGGGAAGGGTGGCTACGGATACGAAGCCCTGCACTGTCCTTGGCCACAAATTTGCGAACCTAAGAAAGGCAAAGGAAGACAGTAAGGCAGAAAAAAATGGAACAGAATTCTCCAGAGTATACAGAAATAGGTTAAACAGATTCTGAAATGTTATAGTAATGAAATGGCAGTCTCAAGAGTTTGTTGCTAGTTTCCCACAGCTGCTGTATAAAGCTTATGTTTTTATGTATAACCAATGCAAAAAATCTTACAGCAAAACTACGTTCAACTGAAAACAAATCTATTATATGAACATAAGAACATCAGAAACGTCTGTGAAATATTATCGTCACATTTTATTTTATCTATATATATCTATATATATTTTCTTAGAGTTATGTTTGCCTGTCTGCAACTCCGTTTGGCTCAAGAACGCCTCCTGAAAGGTAAAAGCTAAAGCCACTAAATTGGTATGCTGATTCCTCTTCTCCTAATTTAAAGCAAGGCGAGAGTTTCATTGTGCTGGGACAACCAGAAGCCCCGAGATAAGGACAGTTTTCCATAACATACAAAGGGAAAGGCTTTTCACAGGGATGCAATACGAGAGGAGCAGCAAGGTCGCAAGGGAGAGCTATCCTGCAGAGTGTCCACTGAGGCTAGCCGCACTACCAATGGATTGGCTAGCAAGGCTGCAGCTCTGCCATCTTACCTGCCAGGACACTGTTAAGTAGCTCCCTTACCCCAAAGCCTCCCCGGCCCTTTGCTGCACGCCCTTCCTGGCTGCAGGCCACAGGGAAAGGGCTGCTGGAGGCTGGGGCCAATCCCTTGAGCTT
Organism: Apalone spinifera; assembly: GCA_030068395.1. Lineage (NCBI taxonomy): Eukaryota > Metazoa > Chordata > Testudines > Trionychidae > Apalone > Apalone spinifera. The sequence goes on along the minus strand of CM057845.1, from coordinate 241,664,902 downwards.
CAACACCCCAACAGGCTATAGGCCATGGTAAGAGGGACTGCTGCAGGCCAAGGGCAGCCTCCAGAGCCTGCAGGCCCCGTGAGGTTGGGAGGGGACTGTTGGAGGCCAGGGTTGGTCCTCGGAGCCTCACCTCCCCTGGGCTACCTCCCACCAACAGCCTGCAGGATGTGGAAGCCCCTTGGAGCAGCTCCTGGAGCCTGTTCCTTCTGTAGACCACCTGAAGGCCACGGGTGGGAGAGAAACACGCTGAAGGCCAGGCC
>CM057845.1:241638508-241664632 GCA_030068395.1 Apalone spinifera | reverse complement strand
CCCCCCCCCAGGCTGCAGGAAACAGTGGGGGGGAGGGGTGCTGCTAGAGGCCGGGGCCATCCTTCTGAGCTGAGCCTCCCCTAGTCAGTGGTTAATAGGCCAATGGAGGGAAGATAGGAGTTACTATAGAGAACTTTTTCCTGGGTGTCTGGTTGGTGAGTCTTGCCCACATGCTCAGGGTTCAGCTGATCGCCATATTTGGGGTCGGGAAGGAATTTTCCTCCAGGGTAGATTGGCAGAGGCCCTGGAGGTTTTTCGCCTTCCTCTGTAGCATGGGGCACGGGTCACAGGTCACTAGCGGGAGGATTCTCTGCATCTTGGGGTCTTTGAACCATCGTTTCAAGGACTTCAGTATCTGACACACAGGTGAGAGGATTATTCTAGGAGTGGGTGGGTGAGATTCTGTGGCCTGCATTGTGCAGGGGGTCAGACTAGATGATCAAAATGGTCCCTTCTGACCTTAAAGTCTATGAGTCTAGTTAAGCTCCATGCCAGGGCTGATCCTTGCAGCCCTGGCCACCCGGGTGGACCGCCAACTAGGAATTGCAGCCCCAGGCCCTAAGGGAGGAGCCGATGGCTGGAGAGCACTGTTCTTTTCCCCCAGGATGTGCTGACGCCATAGCAGTGTCACTCTTGCTGCTCTGGTAAGCTCCCTCCTTGGCCTCCCAGTCCCCTGCCCTGAATCCTGCACCTCCCACTCCCTGCCCTCACTCCTGCATCCCTACCCCATTCTTGAGCCCCCCCACTCCCAACCCCCTGCTCTGAGTCCCCCATCCCTCTGGCCTATACAATCATGTAAATAAAGCATGCACGTTTTCCTTTTAATTTACAAAACCAACCACCAAACATTACAACGGTTAAGGACCTGCACAACACTAAGTATATCAGCTAGTATTTTTATAGTTTCAATGTTGTTTTTCTACAGAGTACAGTCCAAGACCACTGGGTTTCTATGGTGGAGCATCTCAACATTACAGCTTTGGTGAAATACTGTTTCTAATGTACATCTGTCTGAGTTTGTCTACATGTTTCAAACACCCACCTGTAGCCAGTAGTCATCCCTGATTATGTGTGTGCCAGACTCATCCAGTTGCTCATAACAAGTTTACATTATATTCTCCTTATTCCTGTTATGATTTGCTATAGTCCCTGTGCCACCAAAACCTTCTTATTGCCATTCTTGTCCCACGCTACCCCATTAGCAGAATTCTGCCCTATGCTGGGATGAAAGATGAGTGGTTTAAGATCACAGTTTCTTCAGACTGTGTTCTTCCTCACACATGCAATACATGTTTTAAAACTAAGTTTTCCAGCATCAACAAACTTTGCATGTAAAAACTGACAGTAACACTACCACAAAATCTTTTACTGGCCCTTACAATGATGTTGAGAAAAAAAATGTATTCAGGGTTAAGATATTTAAGCCTTCTGAAGTGCATTAATCCTCTTTTTAAAAAGAAATTATGTTACATTTCTAAAAGAATGTGTAATGCTTTTTGCAATCATTTTCATTTGAAAAAATCTTTATAACAAATCGTAGTAAGTTACAGAAAAATTTATCCTTACTTCTTTTCTGAATTTACTTCAAGGTACTATATTTGACATTAGAAGATTTGCCCTACATTCCTTGGGTGCCCTTAACTCAATATTTGTTTTTGGGAAATAAAATGAAAATGCATGTGTTTCATTTAAATCATTGCCCTGTGGTGAGGTTGCAGATGAGTTGTTCAGTATGTAGGCTGCCCCAGGGAGAGAGGACTACACCAGACCTCTTTCACTGCAGCAGCTCGGGCCCAGGTGAGAAGTGCCTCTCCATAGACACTACAGCTACAGTGAGCACAGCCAGGGAAGGTGTGGATGTCCCCTGGCTGGGGCAGGTCCAGGGTTATCTGCCCCATGCGCTCTGCAGCCAGCGAGGAATGAAGCAAACTATGCACTTTCTCCTCACTCTTTGACAAAGGGGAACAGCCTGCAACGTTGCCATACAAATCAAGGCTTCATCTCCCCCTCCCAAAAGGGTGCATGGATGTGGGAGGCTCAGAACTGGGGCAGTTCCAGACTTCTTTCACCGGCCTGGTGATTCTGTCTCTTTTCTGTATGGTTTTATGAGAATCAATCCCATTCCAAGCACAGTCCATTTTCCTGGCACAACCAAATCCTTTTTAGTTATGATAAAAGGAAGCTGCATACTGAATTTGGTGGTCCTAGCTTTTACAATTTAGGAGTTCTTAAACAGACTGACATACAGACAAACTCTCTCAAATATATAGTAGATTATTTTCATATTAGCAAATACTCTCAAGGGATTTAGAGACAAAGGTCATGTTTCCACTACCAACTACTCTGGTACTGTAGCGATCAATGCAGTGGTGTTGATTTAGAGAGTCTGGTGAAGACATGCTAAGTCAATGAGAGAATGCGCTCCTATTGATGTCTATATTCCACCTCTCTGAGATAAGGAAGTTATGTTAGTGTAAATATTGCTATAAGTCGACCTAAGTTATGTCAACTTCAGTTATGCAATTTATGTAACTGAACTAGTACAACTTAGAACAACTTACAGCATTAGTGTACACCAGCTCCTAAGACTAGCATTCAGATCAGTTGCTACTGTAAGCTTCAGATATGTTATTTGTAAGCCACCTGAACATTGGGTAATTTAGCCATCTTCTTCCCCTTTGGGTGAAAGGGCAACAAAAAAGAAGTACTGATTTCCTAAACAATTCTGTCCTATTTACGTAGATATTTTTATTATCTTTCATGTACCCATATTGTGACTATGCATACTTAAAATTAATAGAATTCCAGTGGAAAGTAGCATCTGGTCTGCACGTATTTTGGAATTCTCATAACACCGTTGTTATTTGAAAGGTGAAGGAAGGTGAAAGGTGAAGGAGTATAACAATTCAAATGGTTGATGGGTAAGATCTTGGAATTGCAGATTTAGTTCCACAGGAACACAATCTATGGCAGATTTAACACTGTCTCAGATATATGCAAATTATTGAAGAGAGATCTTTTTCCCTGCAGCAGCTGATTACCAAATTCAGTGTTTCTAACTACAGCTAGAAGAAGATAAAGCTTAGAACTTTTGACAGGCAGAAGGAACTACAATATGCTACAGATTAGAAGTCTCCACTGAGTCAGCAATGACCTCCTTAGCCCATGATGTCAGTTGCAATGCTCTATTAGTCTACTTTTACTCACTCTGCCCCTTATGTACTGAATGTCCTCTACTGATCATCAAGTTTAATGGTCCTCAAACTAACATCTGGACTATTTTTGTAGAGAACCATACAAAATAGGAAATTACTACCTAGGAAGGAGCACTGCAGAAAGGGATCTGGTGTATGTGTGGAGGCCATAGTGGACCACAAACAAAAGTGTGTCAACAGTATAATACTACTGCAAAAAAAGCAAACATCATTCTTGATAGCCTCTTGGCCAAACCAGTCAAAATCATCCGTCAGAGGCTCCAAGATCTACCAGTAGATTAGGATCTATTGGTTGGTGACCACTGGTCTAAATAGTGCTTGGGCCTGCCATGAATGCAGGGAACTGGACTTGATAAGCTCTCGAGGTCCCTTCCAGTCCCATGATTCTACTCAAGTATGTATCAAGGAATAGCAATATTTTTGTATTACTTTTGGAAATAAATGAGTTCGGGGGGAAACAGCAGTTGAGGTGTCCCATCTGTGACTCTGTGCCATACACTCTAGAGCCTCACTGTTACCTAGAATGAGTAAGTATTTCCCTGACTATTTCTTTTGGGCTGATACTCCTAGATCTACCTAAGGTTCCTGCAGCATGGACGATATCCTGCAGAAGGTCTTAATATTCTAGCTAGCAATCCCCTTAACTCAGGGGCTCCCTTTAGGTGTGCCACATTTAGCATAAGAAGCTTTTCCACTGATGAAAGGAATTTACTTGCTTTCAATATTACAGACTGGATTCTTAGTCCATTTTTCTGGTATTTTACATGAATGCACAATCATAAAAATATATTGCTGTATCAGTTTGGTAGCTCTCAGATCCAGCTAGTCACTGATACTGGTGCACCAAACATACTGAAGATCCACAGGTTCCATCTATCCTTACAGAGTCCCTTGATGGAATAAAGACTGGAATTTCTTGCCTATTTAATTACTTTGATCACTACCAGAATCAGAAAAGAGGCACTTGTTTTAAGAATCCATATGGGACAGGTCTGGATGAAATTTTGACACAACCTTCATTAATAAAGATCTGGAACAGAAATCTGGACTTTTCATTTTAAATACAAGCTAAAGAAAGCTGAATTCAGAATGTTAGGTCACCGATGTTTCAAGCTCTGAGTCTCAGGTATATATATTTAGGTTTAGTCATGTTGACTAATAAATTAAAAGATTCAATAGCTTCTCAGCAAAATATTTTATTTTAATCTTTTCTAGTTCCTGTTCTTTTCTAGCTCTAGGTTTCCTAAGCCATAAAGCAGGGCTACTCAAATTTGGAAGCCCTGTGGAACACAATGATACTCACAGCACATGCCGAGGGCCACAACTTAAGTGTGGTTGCATATACACGACAATATATGTGCAAATACATGCAAATGGTTTCTTTCACTCTGACAAACATGAATACAAAGCACTTCCCACAATGCCCTGGCACTCCCGGCACCTCCTCCCTGGGGGCTAGAAACACCGACACCCTGTATCCATCTGTTCCAGCCAGCCTGTCCGCTTGTGTCTTTCACTGCTCACCCTACCTGGGAGACACCTCGTCATTGTGGAGCATATTCCCAGAGGAGGCCATGTTCAAAGGATCCCACCTGCAGGCCACATGTTGAGCCCCGCATAAACACAAACCACACCACAGGCCACAAACAAACGGGCCTATGGGCCAAATGTTGAGTAGCCCTGCCATAGAGTGATATATTCATGAGAAACAAGTGTGGACTGTGAGTCAACAGAAGGGATGTATCCCTGTACAGAAAATGCTTTACTACAATTACTTCGGAAACCTCTTGCAGTCATTTTGTAACTTTTATTCCTTCTAAAGAAACCCTCATTTTAAATGAGACAAGTATCTCTCTTCAGCTGAAGTGAAATAATTAAATTATCCCAGTAGCAGGGTCATGAAGACTGATAAAAGGGTCTGTGTTTCATGCACTTGCTGAATGTTTGGCAAACCATTACTTTGGTCATACTGTCTAATATATTTAGAACCAGGAAAAAGATAGATGACACCTCAAAAGAAAACGCAAAAAAGAAGACAAAGGCTTCCGTCTGTGGCACATAAAACGGGAGGAGTAGCATATTTGTAGTGCCATACATGGATACAAAAATAATTCACGATATAGAGCAAAATATCCACGGATTTGAAAGGCTCTAAGTATTAGTAAATGTTTAGCGTTGTCTTGGTGTCTTTCACGCTGTCTTAATGAATCCAAGATGAAGTCCAGAGCAAATACCTTGGTAATTAGTTTGAGTGACTGTTTGTCAACAATGATCCATGTCAACAGCAAGTCTGATACCCTATCGCATTGGGTACCTAGAACAATTGCTTTTTTGTTCATGCCTCTCTCTCTCAATTGCTTATCTCTAGTGCACTTCACGACACTGAAGATGCTAGAATTTCTTTACCTAGACTGATAGTTACCTGTATTTGGAACCATTTCAGGAAAAGAGGTTAATCAGCTAGAAACACACTGAAAATCCCTTTGCTTTTTCTGTTCTGGGCACTCAGTCTACAAAGATGACTTGCAAATATTTTAGTTTGGAATTATTATTCTAACCAACCAAAATATACAAAGAATCCAAATTGTTTGGATTCTTTTTCTCCAAACCTTGTTTGGTTGAGGTTCTGCTTTTGGTTTAACAAGCTGGGTACCAGGTGGTATCATTCCTTTTGGAGGGTCTTTTACTTTCACTTCTAATCCAGCATCTGTAAATAGACAAGAGTTAAAAGTGAAAAAGTTAAACAAAAGAAAAAAAAGACCATTTTAAGGGAATATAATTTTACAAGAGATTAATTATCCATCATTATCGGCATGATTAGATACTATACTGCAAAATATTATCTTCCTCAAACAATATAAAATTACCATTGAAAGTCCAATTTGGGATAAATTATCTTGGAATATGAATACTTAGTGTGCTCAATTGGCTAAAATAAACAAGCTAAAATTCCTTGCATAAGGAAAAAACAAAGCATGGGGGAAGAGAAATGTTTCTCGGAACTTAAGTGAACATAAATAGTATATTTAGCAGTTCCACACTGTGGATTAGCCTTCCCCCTGTAGTTCAGAGCTGAATTCAGCAGGGTCCCTCTCCTTTCATAACAACCAGACCAGTGAAAGCCTGCCAAAATGGGATATCATGAAACTGTACTAATATTAAAAACAAATGAACTCAGACACTACAAATATAATTATCTACAAAGGTAGGAAATAACATTTACATTTTCAACGTGTCAGAGTGTGACTGGTTCCTTTAAAAAGTAAAAGGCCAGTGTTCCCTGTAAGTTTGGCACCTGTGTGGCCACCCAGGAGAGATTCAAATGCCACCCAGCTGATTAGTAGAGTGCCCACAGCTGGTTTTTGTTTCTATTGGTGATGCACATAAAAATTATATTCCACACACAAATGGAAAAAGATTAGAGGGAACATTAGTCCTGATCTATCTGTGACACACTCAGTTCCCCCACCCCACATAGGCAAAATGATCACAGTCACATAGACTGGAGATAAAAGAGAAGCCCCTAGATATTGAGAGCCAGAGGGGAAAGAGATAATAAAGGCAGCTTGGAAAGGAGAATATCTGCCTACCAGCAAAGCCCCTGAGGAAGGCTGTGGGTTGCAGAACTAAGAGATGATTTGTAATACAGGCCTAGAAACTGGCTACAGATGGGCTGGAGGAAGCTGGCCTTAAATCACAGCACAGGCCCCCCGGAAGGATGTGGGACTCAAGAATCAAGGAGAAGAGCCTTACTCAAGTCCTATCACAGCTCCCCTCCCCCTCCTACCCCGAACCAAAAAGAAGAAAAATTTGGAACTGAGGGGACAAGTCTGTATTCTGAAGACGACAAAATAAATAAGACACCCTCAAGGATACTTAAGTACTTAAATATTCTGGACTGTGAAAAAGTTATTTCAAGAACCTCAAGGAAGCTGAGGATAGGGTATTTGGGATGTGCCATGGGGTGGCACCAGGCCAGAAAATCTGGAATAAACTTTCAGGGCCTGCATGCTTTTTAAGAATCTACTAGTATGAGGAAATTATCTGGGTTAAACCCAACAAAGTGCTCTCACAGACACCCTGTGCAGAGGTCAGCAGAAAATATAACTGGTAAATATCAGACTTCTGATGTTAACCTATTTATATTATATATTTATCTAGTCCTCATTAGGTCAGTATCTGGCCTGGGAAACTAACGATGCAACCATTTCTGGTCACAGACCACCTGAGGTCTGTTATGCATATGATAAAAAGATTAAGACTAACTCAACTATCTCAATGACTCATAATTTTAAATGTATTTATCCTCATCACCACTGGAAGGTACAGAAATACTATAATATTCAAAATTTAGATGGGCAGCTGTGACAGAAAGACCAAGTAAATTGCTCAAAGTCATACAGGAAAATCTCCTGATTCCTAGGTAATTAACCAGGCCATGCTTTCTCTTTTACACCAATACTTAAAATGGATGTATACAAAGCAAGAAATTGACATGGCTGATTCTTTCTTCAAGGTTCAGAAAGTACTTACTACATTTTCCAAATATCCTTTACATCTTAGTACTGACTTCTCTCATCAACATTCTACCAAATTCAGATTTGGATGGTAGTGGTTCCAAACCAGGGGGACATGTACATCCGGGAATAAGCAAAGGTCTTCCAGGGCACATCAATTCATCTAGTTATTTACATAGTTTTACAACAGGCTAGATAAAGCCCGGTGAAGTCAGTAAAAACTGAAATTTCATACAATGAAATGTTTTATATTGCTCTATATACGATATGCTGAAATATAGAACAATATTTCTATTCAAATTGATTTGTTTTATAATTATTTGGTTAAAATAAGTAAGCAATTTGTCAGTATTAGTGTTCTGTGACACTTTTGCATTTTTATGTCTGTACCAGTAACTGGCAAGATCCACCTTGATACCTACTGATAGTGCTGGAGGTGGCTTGTTGAGACTGCCTCCCCAAGTCTGAGATGTGTTGGCTCCTAGTGTATGACCAGTGCCAAAAAGTATGCTGTGATGGGGAGCAGTGCCACTGAGGTGAAGTGGGCAAAGGCAGACAAAGGAGTCCCAAGGGAGGCTTACCCTGAAGTAAGCCTATCACTGGGGCTGGTGTGGGCAGCTCCGAGAGCGTCAGGATTACAACATGGAGCGCTTCAAGCATTGACTGAGCCGAAAGCTGATGGAGACCCTCTTTTATGTATGGGCTTCCATGCAAGGAACCAAATGGACTGCACTGCTCAAAGTGAGCTGAGGCTCGACTTCCCAAATGGACTTCCCAACATGGTCACAGCTCAGCCCCATGTCTTGCCCTTCCTCTTTCAGGGAGTAGGAGATCAATCCCTACTAGCCTTCTTCAGCTTCGTTGCTAGAATTGCAAAGGGAGAGCGGGGGAGAAATCGGTGCTGGTTTGGGATCAGCAGGGCATTACATTCAGACACCATGGTGCTGAGTGGGACCTTGCTCCAGGGCCTGAGTAAATACCAATTCAATCCAGATTGCTTTCAGCCTGATTTCATACCCCTTCTTAGTCCTGGGTTTAAGAGACTTATAGATATGACACTTGTTGCTTACGTGCCCTTCACCACCAAGGCACCTGAGGTAACTGCTGTATGGATCACTGATAAACATAGGATGTTGACAGTGATTGCAGGGTTTAAAGCCTGGGGACCAGACGGGACTCAAAACTGAGGTCTAACTAACTCTATTACTAACTATTTACAGAAACTTTACATGAACTAGAGATTTTACAAATGAAACCTAAGCAACACTAGTAAAATCAGTGAATGTTTTGAGCACCATCACTAGAGGCAATAAGGAGAGTGGGGGGCAGCATTTGGTGCCCCTTATAAGGTGCCATGAAGGCACTACTCCAGAAGGTGCAAGAGCTGCTCTCCTTCAGATACTGCTGAGGGAAAAAACTTTCAGCACTGGTGCATGTGGTGAGCACACACATACCTAATGTGAAATGCACATGAGCAAACATTGGAAGAAATATTTGCCATTTTTAGGAGATACATTCTATACACAATCCTAGATTAACCCAGCAGTCTTCACACTGATGGTACTAAAAAAAACTCGCAAATTTTATCTAATATAGATACAGTCCCTTCAAAGTCTATAGTATTCTCATGTACATTCCCTATCTTCAATACTAGATTTTTATTTTATATAGTAATTAAGACGTTTTAACTACCGCCAACAGGTTTGTGTCCAGGTACGTTAAAAAAAAAAATCAAGAGTTTTGAATGGCATATTCCCATATGCAAATGTTTTAATCAAATAGATTTTTTAAAAATCTTGTTGCATACTATTTCACAACCATCAGGCAGGTTGCAGTAGACTCAACATTTCTTCTGACATGCTATTAAATAGTGATTACATGTAGCTTTTACGATCATTGGGAATACTACAGGTAATGTGGCATATATATTTAGAGACAAGTATTCCACTTTTATATTTCTGATATGGAAAAATGCCAAATTTACATATGCAGCCACTTCCTCAACATTTATGCTCCATGTACAGTAACTAACTGTTATTCTCTAGAGGCAGTACAGTAGCTGAGGGTTTGCAGGTCACAAAGGACTTCAGGGTAAACATTTCTGAGGTAGGCTATGATATTCTGTTAAGAACCCCTATTCTAAATTTGGAGTCTGGAACTGGCACAGTAACATTATGGTTCCCCCCCTTCTCCGATAGTTCCCCCCCTCCCCATCGAAGAAAGGTCGTCATAGAGCTAATGACCCAGGATGGGAGACAGGACATGACACATTCAATGGTGCTAGGAACAAATGCTCAATTGTCAAGAACTCCTAAAGTCTCTGCTTTAATCCCCAGATGGACCACATCCGTGCAGAGACACCTTCTTGAAGCTGACAGACATATCGCCACTTAACACATTATTGATAATTTATGTCTGCTTTGTTTAAATACTTGTTTACTAGATGTAAGGTATTATGTAAGCTATGGGCGGAAAACACTATTTAACTTTATATTATTGCTCTTATTTTGCCTCACAATTACCATCTATCCAGGGGGTCTGGGATCTCCCTCCCCTCCCCCAATCACTTGATCTGCCCATGGAGCATCCTATAGAATTAGTTGTAACCTATTGTTTGGCAGTGTTCACTGAGCCTAAGTGACATAACACTCCGCCAGCGCTGTGCGTGTAATAAACTCTCCTGCTTGCTTTATACACTGATGTCCAGATTCTGTTCCTACAGAACATTTAGCCATTCACAAGTGGGGGCAAAATTAAAAACTACAAATGTTTTGAAGAACTGAAACTTGACTCCCCAACCTTCCAGAAAGGAAACAAGGATATCTGTAAAGAGGCTTGAGACCTCGTTTCTTATGATTTTTTCCTTTACTATACTTCTGTTAGGTACCCCTCCAGCAGCTTTAACAAGAAATCTTCTTTGCACATAAGACTACCGAGAGCAAGATGAAAATGCACGAAAAAAATTCAAGAGAACCAAGTCTTCTCTCTGAAGAAATAATACTGTTTTTAGTCTTCATATTTGTGGAATCAGCCTCAAAGAATTCAGAAGCACAGCAATTGACCTGTAGAATATTCACAATTAACCTTACATTTCTCCAGTGAGTATCTGACGATTTTCACTTCACATAAGCAGCAAGTGAAACTGGTAAAAGTTAATTTCCTTCTCCCAGGCTTTTATTTTTTCATGGCAATCAGTGTCATGTATTCCACAAAATCAGGAACGTCAGTGAAAATATTACAGTTTAACACAGGGTTACACTGCTCTTTTCTGTCTTGTTGCTCCATGCATCTTTACTTGATCTTCAGACTTAAGCCCTTCGGGACAGGATCAATGATCTGATTCATACAGAACTAATACCATCTACTGTCCTGTACATGAACAGCACTACAAATGATTTCATTATCTATTAGGATCCAAATTCTGGTTCTCTTTCCCCCCACTCCAACAGTTAATCTCAAACACCTATAAGGAGCATAGGAAAATAATTTGCTTTAAAGGTTTGTGAGGCTGTTAACTTCTGCAGTGATGAAAGAATCATGAACACCGGTCATCTTCAGTAAAATCTACACAGATATTCCACTACTAAAACAAGATCTTAACTTAAAAACTATTTAAAGGAAAATTGAAACTGTGTTTTAGAAGAGTACCAAATAGTTTATTTAAGCTTCTTATGAAGGTATATTTTTGTCATTCGTGTGTTTACTTTTAGCTTCCTGATAACACCATGTAGGCAGGGAGAGGGAGGAAGCAGAGAAAAGAAAGGGAGAAACTGGACAGAATGCTCTTAGACTGCACCCCCCCCCACCCAAAGAACTGTGCTAATTTTCATGCACATGCTATTTAAGCAAATCTTCACACACCATTGTGGATATATACATGTTAAGTACTTGTGGTTACTCTGTAAGATTAATAAAAATTAGATACCTATTTCAATGCCATCTATAGTAACATGAATGGTGTAAAGACCAACAGCTCCTGGGGTCCAATTTGCACAGTAAGTACCATCATTATTGACTCGGATCAACATGTTTTCACTGGGTCTAGGCAAGAACAAAATAGACATTTTATTTAGCATTCCACTACATTTATTTTCAGTTCCTCTCCCTATCCCCCATAACCTCCTAAACTACTTTGCCTTTGTGGTCTACCAGGGACACTTCTCTGGAAACAGGATTTTGATCCACAAGAATTCATCTGTTCAAGCCACTTATGCTCCTCATGTTGTTTATCATGAAATCATAACCTTCTAGCGTAAGTGAATACAGTATTATATTCAGAAACTTAATTTAGGTGAGGAATATTTGTTCCAGAAGAACAAATAAAGCTAAATATAAAAGACTGATTTTATGGAAGCATTCTGGTAATTTTAAGAAAAACGTACTAGATTTCCCCCTACATAGAATGCTGAAGTCTGAAACAGAAATAACAATAACTCTGCTGGAATAATAAGCCTATTCATATAAAAGCTCTATTATTAAAAAGTTTGGTACTATTTACTTTTAATACCAGTTCACGTGTAATTCTCTGCAAGACTCTTTTACCTTTTAGGTGTTGGTGATGCAAAGCGTAATTCTTCAAATGAATAATTTTCATACACCTACAATGCAGAAAATAAAGTTCAGCTAAAACAAAACCAAATATCAGTAAATTCTATTATATTACTACCGTGAAATATTAAAATAAAAACAAAATAATTTCTCCCTTTCTCATGAGAAATGGCATAGAAACTGATGCAAGATGTAATTTACGAAGCGGGAGTTGCATATTTTACTTAGACCTTCCCATGTAGTGTAGACCAGGGCCAAGTAAAAGTAGTAATACCTTCAATTGGAATAACTTCTGGCAGTGCTCTTCTTTGAAAGCGTGTGTCTCTCACTAAAAACAAGTTGGCTCTATAAAATATATTACCTCACTACCTTGTCTCTTCAAAACAAGATAGCATTTTTATCACCACTGTTCACCTTGGAAGACTATTCCCCAAAACTCTGCTCCTCTAATGATTAGAAACTTTTGTCTACTTTCAAGTTCTGGGCTGAGGATGTAGACTCTGAGAGGGAGTTTGGGAGCTTCAAGGGTAAGGAAGTAGGTTCAGGGAAGGAATGCAATGTCTGATAGGGTGTGGAGGGAGAGGGTGCTGCATTTACCTGGGAGCACCACCTCTGGAAGCATCTTGCGGGGGGCTGGGGGAGGGAGGTGTCATCTCCATATGCTGCTGCTTCTGTCTGCCAGCTACCCGTGCGCGTTCCCCCCATGGTACATCGCCCAACCCCACCTACTGCCCTTGTGAAATTAACAACAGCCCAGGGGCCTCTGCCACCACACCAGCAGCCCAGCGGGGCTAGAGCACCTTCTGTCTCCTTGCTCTGCATGGCTCCCAACAACCCTCCCACGGACTCACAGGGATGTCTCCATGAACACACAGTCCCCATCAATCTAACACTGGAAGCCACTCCATCCACGATGTGCAGCCAGTGGTGGTAGCAGGAGCCCTGGGAAGTTTCAAATTCCCCAGGGAATGCGGGGGCCAAGAAATGCATAGGAGGGAGCACTGAGGGCTAGGGGAGAGATCTGGCCCTGATCTTTGAGGGAACTAGGCCCCAAGCCAAGAATATTCCTGGAATCTGGGCCACATAGAACTCACCACCTGTGCAAAGAGCAATTATATATGATTTTATTAATCCAAATACTCACCTTAGTAGTAAAAGAAAGTATAATGAATAAAATGAGATTTGCAGATGAGAGGATTACTCACCCTCTGCGGTAACTGAGGTTCTTCGAGATGGGTGTCCCTGTGGATGCTCCATCTTAGATGTTTGGGTGCCGCAGCACACCCAGCCAGAAGATTTCAGTAGCAGTGCTAGTGACAGGTAGTTCCCTCATGCGCAGCACACACCACGCACTGGGCAGCTAATGCACATGCGCAGGCTATGATCCCTTCAGTTCCTTTTCTGCCCCAGTAAGGATGAGTGATGATGCACTGAAGCAGAAGAGGGGAAGGGTGGGTCGTGGAGCACCCACAGGGACACCCATCTCAAAGAACCTGAATTACTGCAAAGGGTGAGTAACTCTCTCTTCTTCTTCTTCAAGGAGCGTCCCTGTGAGTGCTGCACCGTAGCTGATTATGAAGCAGGGTGTCCACTGGAGGTGGGAGCTTCGGTTGGCATAGCGTCCTTATGGACAGTGGTGAGGATGAAGTGACTGAACAAGGTTCCCGTAAAGGGGTATTTGTCCAGGGTGTAATTGCTCACGAAAGTATGGGCAGACAACCAGGTAGCCAATTTACAAATATCTGACAGGGGAATTCTCTGGATATATGGAGCTGACGCAGCCATGGCTCTAGTTGAGTGTGCACTAACTGGTGCAGACAGTTCTTCGCTAATGGCTGCACGTGCCACTCTTATGCACTTCACTATCCATTTGGAGAGTCTCTGAGAGGAAATGGGGAATCCCAGAGATGGTTCAGCAGTTGAAATGAATAATCTGTTGTTCTGCGAGTGTGTGTGGTTCTATCTACGTAGACCGTGATGGCCCTGTGGAGGTCGAGGGTATGGAATGTTGCTTGTGCCTCGTTGTGAGGTTTAGGGAAGAAGATAGGTAAGTTGATGGGCTCATTGCAATGGAACGCGGAGGGGACCTTTGCCATAAACTTGGGGTGAGGCCAAAGTACCACCTTGTCTTTATGGAAGACGGTAAATAGTGGGACCGTCATGAGGTTCCCGATTTCTACAACTCTTCTAGAGGATGTTATAGCCACAAGGAAGGCCACCTTCATGAAGAGGTGGAGCAACGAGCATATTGCCATCGGCTCAAAGAGCTTTTTGTTAGGACCCTAAGAACAAGATAATAGAGAAAAAGGAGGGACAAGGCAGAACTGGGAGGCAAGATCAAATCAATATCTTAGATGCCTGTACACAAATGCAAGAATTATGGGTAATAAGCAGGAAGAACTTGAAGTGCTAATAAATAAACACAACTATGACATCATTGGTATCACAGAGACTTGGTGGGATAATACACATGACTGGAATATTGCTGTAGAAGGATACAGATTACTCAGGAAGGATAGGCAAGGAAAAAAGAGAGGAGATGTTGCCTTAAATATTAAAAATGTATGCACTTGGATTGAGGTGGAGATGGACATAGGAGACAGATGTACTGAGAGTCTCTGGGTTAGGTTAAAAGAAGTAAAAAAATAAGGGTGATGTCATGCTAGGGGTCTACTACAGGCTACCTACCCAGGTGGAAAAGGTGGATGAGGCTTTTTTAAACAACTAACAAAATCATCCAAAGCACAGGATTTGGTGCTGATGGGGGACTTTGACTATCCAGACATATGTTGGAAAACTAACACAGCACGGCACAGACTATCCAATAAGTTCTTGGACTGCACTGAAGAAAATTTTTATTTCAGAAGGTTGAAGAGAGCTACTGGGGGGAAGCTGTTCTAGATTTGATTTTAACAAATAGGGAGGAACTGATTCAGAATTTGAACATGGAAGGCAGCTTGGGTGAAATCACAGAGTTCATGATTCTAAGGAATGGTAGAAGGGAGAACAGCAAAATAGAGACAATGGATTTCATGAAGGCAGATTTTGGTAAACTCAGAGAGCTGATAGGTAAGGTGAAAAACAACTGAAGACAGTTGGCAGTTTTTCAAAGGGACACTATTAAGGGCCCAAAAGCAAGCTATTCAGCTGTGTAGGAAAGATAAAAAGTATGCCGAAAGACTGCCTTGGTGTCACCAGGAGATCTTCCATGATCTAGAAATAAAAAGGGAGTCTTATAAAAAGTGGAAACTAGGACAAATTACAAAGGATGAATATAAGCAAACAATACAAGCATGCAGCAGCAAGATTAGAAAGGCAAAGGCACAAAACAAGCTCAAATTAGCTATAGACATAGGGAAACAAGATGACATTCTATAAATATATTAGAAGCAAAAGGACCACCAAGGACAGGGTGGACCACTGCTCAGGGAGGAGGGAGAAACAGTAACAGGAAACTTGGAAATGGCAGAGGTGCTTAATGACTTCCTTGTTTCGGTCTTCACCAAGAAGTCTGATGAAGGAATGCCTAACATAGTGAATGCTAGTGGGAAGGGGGTAGGTTTAGAAGATAAAATAAAAAAAGAACAAGTTAAAAATCACTTAGAAAAGTTAGATGTCTGCAAGTCACCAGGGCCTGATGAAATGCATCCTAGAATACTCAAGAAGCTGATACAAAACATATCTGAGCCTTTAGCTAACATATTTGAAAAATCATGGAAGACTGGAGAGATTCCAGAAGACTGGAAAAGGGCCAAATATTTCCCTCTATAGAAAGGGAAATAACCCAGGAAACTACAGACCAGTCAGTTTAACTTCTGTGTCAGGAAAAATAATGGGACAAGTAATTAAGGAATTCATCTGCAAACACCTGGAAGATAACGTGATAGGTAATAGCCAGCATGGATTTGTAAAGAACAAATCATGTCAAACCAATCTGATAGTTTTCTTTGATAGGAAAACGAGTCTTATGGATAAGGGAGAAGCAGTCAATGTGGAATATCTAGACTTTAGTAAGGCATTTAATATGGTCTCACATGATATTCTTATCAATAAACTAGGCAAATACAACCAAGATGAGGCTACTATAAGGTGGGTGCATAACTGGCTGGATAACTGTTCTCAGAGAGCAGTTATTAATGGTTCACAATCCGACTGGAAAGGCATAACAAGGGGGCTCCACAGGGGGTCTGTTTTGTGACAAGTTCCGTTCAATATTTTCATAAACAATTTAGATATTGGCATAGAAAGTATGCTTATTAAGTTTGTGGATGATACGATGCTGGGAGCGGTTGCAAGTGCTTTGGACGATAGGGTTATAATTCAAAATGATCTGGACAAACTGGAGAAATAGTTTGAGGTAAATAAGATGAAGTTTAATAAAGACAAATGCAAAATACTCCACTTAGGAAGGAACAATCAGTTTCATAGATACAGAATGGGCAGTGACTGTCTAGGGAGGAGTACTGCAGAAAGGGATCTAGGGGTCATAGTGGACCACAAGCTAAATATAAGTCAGCAGTATGATTCTGGGATGCATTAACAGGTGTGTTGTGAGCAAGACACGAGAAGTCATTCTTCCACTTTACACTGCGCTGATTAGGCCTCAGTTGGAGTATTGTGTCCAGTTCTGGGCACCACATTTCAAGAAAGATGTGGAAAAATTGGAGAAGATCCAGAGAAGAACAAGAATGATGAAAGGCCTAGAGAACATGACCTATGAAGGAAGACTGAAAGAATTGGGCTTGTTTAGTTTGGAAAGGAGAAGACTGAGAGGGGACATGATACCTGAAAACTACTATCTAAAAGGGTGTCGCAAGGAGGAGGGAGAAAAATTTTTCTCCTTAGCCTCTGAGGACAGGACAGGAAGCAATGGGCTTAAACTGCAGCAAGGGAGGTTTAGGGTGGACATTAAGAAAAACTTCCCATCTGCCAGGGTGGTGAAACACTGGAATAAGTTGCCTAGGGAGGTTGTGGAATCTCCATCTCTGGAGATATTTAAGAGTAGCTTAGATAGACATCTAACAGGGATGGTCTAGATTAGTGTTTCCCAAATAATGCTCCACGGAACCCCAGGGTTCCACAAAGTGAAAGTAAGGGTTTCATGAGAACCTGATCACTCCCACTTTTCCCCAGAGCCAGCCTGAGGGACCGGAAAGCTGGGTGGTCGCCCAGGGCTGCCATTTTCAAGGGGCTGCCATGATCTGAGGGGTAGGCTGGAATTTGTTTGGGCTTTTTTTGCTTGACAGTTTTTCCACCTTTTTTTGATTAACTTTTCCCCAGCGGGTTTTTTTTTTAAAAAAAGGTTTCTGTGGCCAAATAAAATTGGGAAACACCGGTCTAGATGGTACTGGGTCCTGCCGTGAGGGCAGGGGACTGGACTCCATGACCTCTCAAGGTCACTTTCAGTTCTGGTGTTCTATGATTCTATGATTGAGATCCCAGGTGGGGACTGGTGGTTTGATGGGCAGGTAGGAGTTTTGCACATCTTTGACAACCCTTTTAGTTATAGGGTATGTGAACACCGATGTATCATCTGTTGGTTGGTGAAGAGCTGTGATTGCAGCGAGATGGACTTTAAGGGAGCTCAGGGAAAGGCCCGTGTTCTTAAGCTCCATGACTTATTGCAGGACCGCAGGTAGCGGAGCTGAGGCCGCGTCGAGGTTGTTTCTTTGGGACCAAGTAGAGAAGGCTCGCCATTTGTTGGCGAGCTGTGCAGAGTGTTGAGTGAGATTTCTAAGTGGATGTTCTGTGGCTGTTGAGAATTTCTTGGACTTCATATGTACGTTTTAGCGGAGTGAGCCACTGAGAAATCACACCTGGAGCTGGAGAGTACAGAAGTGTGGGCAATAGAGGCTACCGCAGTGCTGGGTGAGGAGATACGGGAGCCAGGGAAAGACACCATGGCTCATTTTTGGAAGGGGACCCCAGCGCACACATTTTGTGCATTTGACTACCAATGGAGTGAGTTTTTGATGATGACTGGCACCGAGACCAGCTTGAGGAGGCTGTGTCTTCTTGGTCTGTATACTGTGCTGAGCCAGTGTTGTAGTGGTTTCGTGTAATCTGGTATGAGGGACTACAGTGGTGGCTGCTGCCATGTGGCCTAAGAGCTGGAGACAAGCTCTGGCAGGTAGTTGGGGAGCTATGCAATGTGTTGGATGAGCTCCCGTATGGCTAGGAATCTGTGATGAGGCAGAGATGCAGTGGCAGTGGTGAAATCTAACTGGGCCCCTATGAGCTCTAGCACTTGGGTTGGTTGAAGTTGATATTTTGAGAGGTTTATCTGGAGGGATCAAAAGAGTTCCATGGTAGTATTACCTGAGTTTTGTGTTTCTTGAAGGAAGTCGGCCCTTATAAGGCAGTCGTTCAGATAAAGGAAGATGGACACTCCCTACCTGCGCAGATGAGCTGTGACTACTGCCAGTACCTTAGAGAATAGGTGGAAAGGCTGAAGGGGAGTACCATGTACCGGAAGTGGTGTCCACCCGTGGTAAATCTGAGGTATTTCCTGTGTGCGGGGTGGATAGGCACATGGAAATACACATCTTGGAGGACGAGAGTCACCAACCAGTCGTCTTTGTAGAGGGACAGAATGATGGTGGACAGGATGACCATATGAAAGTGTTGAGAAAGGACATGCCTGTTGAGGCCTCTGAGATCTAAGATGGGCCTCTGTCCCCCTCACTTCTTTTCTGTGAGGAAATACTGGGAATAGAAGCCAGTGTTGTGGTACTGGTAGTGAACATGTTCCACTGCTTTGATGGAGAGCAGGTAGTTCATTTCTTGGCATAGGATAGACTCGTGAGATGGGTCCCTGAAGAGGGACAGGGTGGATGGTTGGGGTTTTGGAAAGGACAGAAACGATATGCAGTACCCATTCTTTATGAAGTCCAACATCCACTTGTCAGATGTTATGAGGCACCAGTGATGATAAAACGGTGCTAGGCATTTTGTGGATATTGGAGTACCATGAAGGACAGAAGAGGAGGTACAAGTTTGACAACTCCCAACCTGAGCTTCAAAACATTTGTCTATTATTAGAGGACTAGGACGGGGTGGACTGGTCGGCGGATTGCTGCCTTCTGCCCTGGCGCTGGCGATTTCTCTAGTCTTACTGCCTCTGTGATTGCGTAAAGAAGGCAGGTCTGTATCTCTGTGTATAGCCTTTGTTTTGTTTTCATTTTGGCATAGACACCTGAATGCCCAGCATGACAAAAGTAGGTCTGGAACCTTTCAGGGAGTGCAATGAAGTGTCGGTAGATTCCGCGATGAGCTTTGGGCTCTCAAATGGGAGATGTTCTACCCTTGTCTGGACTTTCTTTGGGAAGTCAGATATGTGGAACCGAGGATGCTCTCCTCATCATGACTGCAGCTTCAAGGGAACGAGCGGTGGTGTCAGCGGAGTCAAGGTGGCCTTTAGGGCTGTCCTGGCTATTAGGGACGACTCATTTGTGTTGGCTTTAAAATGTTCCCTTTTCTGTTCTGGAAGATATTGAATAAAAATGAATATCTGCTTGAAGATGTGATGTGTCTATTGTGCCAGGATAGCTGTGTAGTTCAAGATGCATAGCTGGAGGGAGGCAGAAGAGTAGGCTTTCCTGCCCATAAGGTCAAGTCATTTTCACACCTTATCGGGGGGAGTGGATTTTGGTAAGGTATGTTTGGCCCTCTGGTTGGCAGCGTCAACTACGAGGGAATTGGCAAGGAGACATAATATTTTGTATATGCCTTTTTACCCATTGGGGATATGGTGGCGGGTGTTTGCCACAGTTGTTTAGCGGGATCCATGAAGGCAGGGTCCATGGATAGCACTAATTTAACCGCTGGTATGTTGTGTAGGATGCTGGTGAGCTTATGTTGGGTATCAGGCTATGTTGTTAATGACATTTCTAATACATCAGTCACCCTTTTAAAGAGGTCCTGGAAAGCCATGGAATCATCGCCTGCTGAAGGAGGCGGTGGCATGAGGGCATCCTCCGGAGGGGAGGACAACAACTGAGTTAGTGGGTGAGATGAATCTTTCGAGTCATCATCGCTGAATGACTGATCAATATCGGTTTGATCCCCAGACACATCTAGGGAGGTCACTGATGCGGGTCTTGAGTGAACCTGAGCAGCCTGATGGTATTGCTGCTGCTGGTGGTGTGTTCTGAAAGATGCCCAGGGGTCCCAGTAGGGTCAAGTGGGAGACACGGGCATAAGAGGTAGTAGCCATTGGCTGGGGTGCCACTGAGATATCATGGGTTGTGGCTGAGGCACTTTCCTCTTAAGAGAGGAGTGCTTTGGTGAGACAGCGTTTGAGAGAGACACGGCTTCCTCCTCGCTAGATAAAAGAGGTGCAGAAGCTGTTATATTTGCTGGAGAGAACCTGGCTAGTGCCAGGGAGGCGTCAGTATTGAAAAGTGGAGTTGTGGTTACTGAGGTAACTTTTAGTTGGTCTGCAGATGTAAAAGAATAAGTTTGAGGCACAGGCAGCAGGAGGTACTGTGCCTGTGTGTCTTCTGACTTGCCCAGTATCGGGGAAGGGGCACATGCGGATCGAGTTGAGCGTGGCGCTTTGGGTAATTTTATCTATAGCGCAGCACAGAGTTGGCCATGCCGATGGTAGCAGGTTTGCCTGGGTTTTTGTGCCGCAGGGGTCTTAGGCTTATTAGCCTGTTTTGGCATTGTAGCCAGGTTCTGGGATCCTTGGGGCGCAGGGGGTGATCGCAGCCCCCGCAAGCTCTTGCCCGGAGCCCCCACAGGGGACAGAACGGGCTTGAATTTGTGGGATCGCCCTTTCTTGGGTGAAGGGGATTCCCTGTAAGCATCTGCATGTGTCTTAGATTGTTTAGAGAGGTTGCAGAGCTTGCAGCTGAGGCAACTGAAGCTGCCTTCTCTGACATCGCCGCTGTGAGGGTTTAAGCGGGGATGCAGGGGGAGCAGGGTCTAAGGCTGGTCAAAGTGCTGTTCAAGCAAGATAGATTTAAGTTTTAGCTATCTCACTTTGTGTGCTCCGGCTGTCAGGTCTCTCTGCTGAGTACACTGTATCACACCATGGTGCTTCCCCTGGGCATGAAATATACCAAATAGATGGCGCTTGAACTCAGGCCGCTTTGGTATACGCCGGGAGGGGAGGGGGGGACGGGACAGAAAAGGGGGGTTCTGAGGAGGTTTCTGTGGAAAATTTTTTCCTCAGAGTAAAACAAAAATCAATATACATGGAGGGAAGAGCCCCTGTGGGGCAAGCTCTGTAAGGGGAAAGCAGGAGGCAGGGAGCCTCTGCTTACCTGTGACTCCGCAGCTGATCACAAAAAGAATTTTTTTTCTTTTCTTCTTTAGAATGAAAGGAAGGTGATTTTAAAACTAAAGCTGACTAAAATCTATGGTAAAAGAGCTACCTAACTGCCAGAGGAGCTCAACAGAGAACACATTGCGGGTTCTGACCGATGCCAGAAGAGAAGAAACTGAAGGGATCATAGCCCACGCATGTGCATTAGCTGCCCAGCATGTGGAGTGTGCTGTGCATGAGCAAACTACCTGTCACTAGCACTCCTATTGAAATCTTCCGGCCGGACGTGCTGCAGTGCCCAAACACCTAAGGTGGAACACCCACAGGGACACTCCGAAAAAGAACTATCCATTCACTTGTATATAGTTCCTTTCTTTTTCACTTAGAGAACAGTATTTTATAACAGCATTGTTACAATGTCAATAATTTACCTTCATCATTGTAATAGCAATGTAGCGTGCTTCTTTTACTATCATAGGTTCATAAGAAGCATCAAGTTTTGGTGAAGGGTGTCCTCCAAAGGTCATATCAGTGCCAGAGGAAGTGGGTGCTGTAGGACTGCCTGGTATCCGCTGGAGTTTTTTCAGTTGTTCTTGTTGCAAAGAGGTTTTTTTCTGGGAAACAGGAATTGCCTTGACCTCCACCTGCCAAAATGAAGTAAGAGGTGAAAAGATTATTAAAAAATTCAATTTGTTTTGTCCCTCATTTCTATTTTCATAATTTTTTAAACAACTTAGAATCTCACTTTAACTCTCCCACTACCAGTGTCCCCAACAGGGATGTTAATGAGTAGCCGGTTACCCAGTAACCACCATCCTTACCAGGTAACGTTTACCGATAACTGGTTAACTGGCAGTCCATCCAGACCCACTGCACCACGCTGCAGGCAGGGGAACTCCAGCATGAATGGAACAGGTCCCTGCCCTTGGCATATTGCAGTGAGCCCAGCCTGGCCAAAGCAGACCCCTTGCCTGTGGCATGGTGGCCTGGATCAGGCCTGGTGGCAGCAGCCATTGGTGCTGGAGCAGCTCCTGGCCTGCAGTTAACTGTTTAACTGGGATTTTACATTCCTAGCACCCAAATAACTTTACTTCCTAAGTACATAAAAGTCCGGAAAACATCTGTACTTGTCCAAAGTGACACCAGTACCTTAAAATGTAGGTGAAACCCAACTTCAATTTTTTTTCCTCTGAATAGTTCTGTTACACTTAGGGAAATATTAATAATTATACAATTTCTTTGACTCCCTTTCATAGGAATTCTGGGACAAATTGGGTTGCAAATGCTGCTGCCACGTGCAATTTCATATCCCAAGATTTATGGTGCTACAAAGGCCAATGATTAGTTGAATAGCATGGAAAAAACCCGTCAGACAGTTACTTTCTCCACTTAATTTGAGAGATTATAAAGTCTCTGAATATTGGAACCTCTATTTAAAGTGTGCATCTACTCTCAAAAGCGACTCTAAAAAAGGCATGCTCATGCCTCTCAGGTTTTATATCACATATAGTCACTTCATATGTAAAATAATGTTTTAAGAACATATGTACATAAGAATGGTGATCATCACATGATTCATCCAGTCTTACAGTCTCAGAATCAAGCTGTCAGAGACTCTAGGACACCTTGAGAAGTCCACAGACTGCATCTCTGACCAACTTGGCTAATAGCCTTGGATATCCTGCATGAATTTATCTAAATCCAGTTATAGTTTTGGCCTTCACAAAATTCCTTGGCAATGATTATCTCACAGGTTGAATGTGCATTGTGTTAAGTACTTCCATTTGTTTTAAACCTGATGCCTATTAATTGCATTGGCTGATGTCTGATTCTTGTGTTATGTAAAGGAGCAAATAACACTTCCTTAGTCATTTTCTCCACACATTTCATGATTTTATAGACTGTCATCGTAATTCCTTCCCTTTAATTGTCTCTTTTTCAAGCTGAACAGTCCCAGTCTTTTTGATCTTGCCTCATATGGCAACTGGTCCATACCCTTAATCATCTTTGTTGCTTTTCTATTGTTTCTATTTCTAATACATGTTCTTTGAGATGGGGAGACCAGAACTGCACACAGTATTCATGATGTGGGCATACCATGACACACACAGTGGCATTATGATATTTACTGTAATCTTATCTACCCTTTTATTAATGTTTTCTATCATTCTACCAACTTTTTGACTGGTGCGGCACATTGAGCTGATATTTTTAGACAACTATCGACAGTGACTCCAAAATAGTTTTCTTGAATGATAACAGCTAATTTAGACAACATCATTTTGTATGTTTAAGTTGAGAGTATGTTTTCAAATGTGTATTACAGGTCGAACCTCCTTTGACCAGCATCCTTAGGACCTGAGTGGTCCCAAACCATGTAGTTTGCCGGACAAGGGGAGGTCAGGCTCTTTTCCTGGCTGGGGCTGCGCTCCACTCCGTGCTGCCTACTCCACTGCCTCCAGCTCCAGCCAGCGCTGAGCCCTCCATGGCACTGGCCCAGGCTACATGCCTAGCTGCTGGCCCCATTGACTCCAGCCCTGCTCCCTGCCACCAGCCCCAGTCAGGACTATGCTCTTCCCTGCCAACCCTGCTGCCTTCAGCTCTGGCTGGAGCTATGCTCCCTGCTGCCAACCCTGACCGAGGCTCGCCACTGCCAGCCCAGCCCTGGCTTCTCTTCTGAACCTGGCCAACTAGGGCCCTCTGGCACAGCTGTATCCTGGTCCTTCCGGATGTTGCCAGACCAGAGAGTCCCAGATTTTAGAGGTCCAACCTGTACTTTGCATTTTTCAACTGTGAATATCATCTTCCACTTTGTTGCCCTGTCATCCAGTTTTCTGAGACCTCTTTGCAACATTCACTTTGTGAGATCCCTTTGCAACACCCAAATGGTTTGGCTGTAACTATTTTGAATAATTTTGTATCATCTGTAGATTTTGCCACATCACTATATACCCTCTTTCCCAAATAATCTCGGAGTATGTTGAACAGCACTGACCCCAGTACAGTGATCCTTGAGGGACATTTATCTACCCCACATTCTGAAAGCTGACCATTTATTCATATCCTTTGTTTCCTGTCTTTTAGCCAGTTACTGAACCATTAAAGGAATTTCCCTCTTATCCCACAACTGCTTATTTTGCTTTAAAAGCCTTTGGTGAAGGACCTTATTAAAGGTTAACTTTCTAGCTTGCATGCTGAAAGTGGGGTTTGATCATACAATCTAAATTATATTCTTAGCCCCATCTCCGTAAACACATAATAGAGTAGAACGACTTCATGTGGAGAAAATGGAATGGAACAAATGTAATTAACAGCATAATTTAGAGACAGTTATATTGCATAGATGTAGGAAAGTCCCACCGAGTGCACCTGAATTTCAGAATGCCCCTTTCTGCAATAGTTAAGAGTCTTCTGTGCGATGTCAACCAAAAATGCTGACAATTTTACTTCAGGATGAAAACAGCCAGGTGTATTCTAGTTCAAGCACAATTACCTTCATATTGGGAACGTGAACAATATCGCCATACTGGTCTTTTGTTTGCACGGTAATAACAGTTGGCCAACCACATCGTATGTCATCCTTGTTTAGAATTAAAGATGTCTTCTGAGGATCAGCATATGAATCTGGCTGAAGCCATCTAGAACAAAGTTAAAAACATTTAAGACAACATTAGAAGGTAGTACAAAACATACAAATCTAATCTAAAGGTATTAGGCTTGTAGCCATACTTGTAATTGAGGAGAAAGAAGAGAGACAAGTCTGCAATAATATTTTCAAAATGAACCATGTTAATAAAAATCCAAGGGTCAAATTAATAAGGTCTTTTTAATATACAGATACTAATAAAGACATAATTATAAAATGTATGACAACAGAACAAGGAAGAGGGATAAAACACGTAGTTTTCAAATTCTAGTATATAATTAAAACCATGATCCTAAGCAAAACAATATTTAGAAATACTTTCACTTCTGTATTTTGCGACAGTGTTTAAAAATGAAAATACAGTAACAATTAGCTCATTCATATAGCACACAAATCACCTTGCAAGCCGTCCACCACTAGATCCTATTACACAGGCAATGAAATCATCCAAAAATGATTGTTCGTTGCTTTGTATCTGTAGTGGCAGGTTTCCTTCAAGAGCTTCCAAAATGGTTGGTGAGTGAGATAGTGCCAATCCTTTCCCAAGGATGCCTGAGTGAGATTTACACACCTGTTTACAGAAAGAGAGAGAAAAAAAGTATTTTCAGCTACACAAATCTTTTATATATTGAATATTTTCCATCATGTGGCAACACTGGTAAAAAAATACATTTTGGGGGTAGGATTCCACTTCAACTGGAAAGGAGGATATCTCCTCCATACACTCAAAAGTGTGATCATGAAAAAACTCTTCTTTGCAGAAAAAGAGGAAGACCTGTTCCTATCAGAAATCTGGAGCTTCAGCAGTGCCAGTGTGGATGCAAAGCTTACAGCAGAGTCAGTCACTAAGCAACCCAACTAATACATAGAACATAAGAATGGCCATACCGGATCAGGCCAAAGGTCCATCTAGCCCAGTATCCTGTC